>JAPQVY010000133.1:33499717-34699717 GCA_028535165.1 Quercus tomentella | reverse complement strand
AAGTGGTTGGGAGTGGTTGTAAAGGCTAAAAAGTATGGCTCTGTCAGGTGCAGAGTACTTAATTGCAGTAATGGCAGCCTTTCCCTTGTTCTTTGTCATTTTAGTACTTTTCCTGTTCTGCGAAATGACCCAGAGTGTCATCACCAGAATTGAGTTGCTCCCTTTGTCCTCGGCTACATTTATGGCCGAGGAGGGTCCTTCCCATGGCCAAGGAGGATCCTTCCCATGGCCGAGGGGTGGGCCTTCCTTGGATCGAGCCCTGAGCCCAACGTAGACATTGACATGGGCTTCCCGGTTTTATACCCCTCACATGTATTTATAACATACGCATTCAAATTAATTAAATTTAAAAATAATAATACATAATATATGAGCCAAAATAATAATTTATTATATTATATTCATCATCTAACTCAATGTTATCATAATATTCATCATTTTGTAAAATTATTTATTTATTAATATTTACTTTATCATCCTCAACACTTACCATGTCTTCTTATTCTTTTATTTTAATAATTATTTTTGGCATTCTAACTTTTTAGACTTATGACAAGAATAATAATAATAATAATAATATTTTCAATTAATACCTTATTCATAGTATAGAAAAGAAAATTGCAAATATGAAAGTTAAATGTGTAATCCAAATTATGTACAAGAAAGAAAGTAAAGTGGGGAAAAAATCATGGAAATATTATTTTATTAGGTTCAATTAAATAGTTCGATAATTTTGGGTTAAAAATAAGTCTAATAACTTGTTAGACTCAAATAAAATTTCAAATTTTAACCAAAAAAAAAAAAAAATTTAAACCCACTTGTCTATGCATCGTGTGATACGTATGATTCTATGATACGATATGATTTATACAATACACACCTATGTATTGTACGATTCTTGAGCACTTTTGATACATACGATACGAAATTTTTTGTACAATATATCTATCACATAAAAATAAAAATAAGTCTAATAACTTGTTAGACTCAAATAAAATTTCAAATTTTAACAAAAAAAAATTATTTTAAACCCACTTGTCTATGCATCGTGTGATACGTATGATTCTATGATACGATATGATTTATACAATACACACTTATGTATTGTACAATTCTTGAGCACTTTTGATACATACGATACGAAATTTTTTGTACAATGTATCTATCACATAAAAATAATAATAAAGGTTGATCTGTGTTTTATTTTTTGAAACTGATCTATGTTTTATTTGTTATTTGAATTCTTAGTATCTTTTTAATAAATAAAATCAAACTATTACAAGTCTAATTTAGTGGAGAAATTATTAAGTCTACTAGGAAGATTGTTGAAGTGGTTCTTGTTGACTTCCCAACTAATAAAATGTTGTTATTTATGCAAATGTAACATCACTTGGTAATTTTTAAAATTTTTTTTTCTATTCATTGTACTAATTCGGAAGTCCACTCACACATTTACATAAGTGGTATCGGTTGGGAGGACTACTTCAATAGTCTTGCCGGTAGACCAAATAATTTCTCAACTCAGTAAGAGTTACCGTCCTCTCTTTTACGAGTACAAGTCAATTCTCTTATCCCATTGTCATAAATATCAAATTATATAAATAAATAATAAATAAATCAAATTGTTTATGACTATAAATGAAGCATTTCCATATATAGCCTTACCACCCACTGACCCCATTTTTGGATCCTTCTGGCTAGAAGAAGGGAAAGAATGAACTTATCCAAAATAAAAGACGATGGGTAAAGGATGAATTGCAAGATCGACACTTTTTTAGCAGTAAGGGGCTTAGCTTGGTAATGGGCCTACTATGTCTTGAGTAAGTGGCCCTGGGAATCTTTTTTTTTTTTTTAATTTGGGGCCCAAAGTTTTTATGGCCCCCATTTAGAAGACTACTTAGAAATTACAAAGTGTCACAATAACGAAAATATGTACTACACAAAATCTAACTTATGAACTTCAGAACTTTGTTGGGTTGAAATTGACCAGAATTAAAGTCAACAATTATCCATGTTGATTAATTTGTTAAATTATGCAGTGATTTAATTCAATTTATGACGGGCACAAGTGCACAACCACATTGCCAAATCTAAGCACAGAAGAAAGTAAATTTGAACGTTGATAATATGTTCACAATAGGAAAAACTCTTACATAAGTTATTACCAATTCGAATAATTCACTATAAAATTTCGAAGTTACAACTACAAAGAATATAGACCCTAGTACACGAATTCCAAGTCAACCATATCATCATGAGTCACAACAGAAAAATTCAAAAAATTTGTGTCTCAATCAGTCGAGTTGTATCGAGAATTTGAGATAGGAATCAAGATTTAATGAACCTCGACTTATCGAGTGGAGTCAAGCTTGGTATCAAGGCAACAATTCTTCCACTTTATTGAACAGAATCTTGAGCAATTTTTTTGTGTCTTCAATGTGGATTTTCAAACCAATCTTCGATTCCATAAACTAACAACTCAATTACAATAAAAATGTTTTTTTTACCTATCAAATGGAGTCAAGCTTGGTATCGAGGTAGCAATTTTTCCACTTTATTGAGCAGGCTCTTAAGTAGTTTTCTTGTATCTTCAATGTGGATTTTCAAACCAATAGCCGATAATATAAACTAACAACTCAATAGCAATAAAAATGCATTTTTACTTGGATTTGTCAACACATAAAAAATTTGACCTTAACAGATTATAACATTGAAAGATGGGGGTTTGTAATTTTGTATTTTTCAGCACATTTTTTTTTCATACTTTTAAAAAAAAAAATGAATAGAGAAAGATTTTTTATCAACAACAAAAATTACAACTAAGATGGCCAGCCTGACTTGCTCCCTTAGAACAAAATCAAAACAGGGAGGACAGCTAGCTAGATCAAAAGAGCCTACAAAATTGTTCTTCAAAGACTTTGGCTAGTATATGGTTTCCCCCCTCCACGTGAATACAGGCTAGTATTGAGAATCCCGACAATATCAAGGCGGCTAGCATTTACAGAGCAATGCTGTAGAAGCTGCGTGGGATTTGAGTATTTGACTAGCTGCACTTAGCTTACCTACCTGTTATGACTTATATTAGGTATGTTGGATAGAAGAAACTTTAAAATAGGGATTTCCCAGATTTGACAAATGGTGATTTTGACTTTTGAGATTCAAATATTATTAATTTGGGTTGACATATCTTCCTCAAAAAAAAAAAAAAAATAATAATAAATAAATACAATTGGGTTGACATAGCTGAAATTGCAGCGAATGCCCAGGTATTGACTTAAAAACGGAGAACACGCTATTTTTTTTGCAAAGTGAATCACTTGTTGCTAGGTCCTTCATATTTAGCTTTTACTCTTTTAGGCATAAAATTATAAGATGGTATTGAATAAATAAAAGGACATAAAATTATAAGATGGTATTGAACAAATAAAAGAACAAAAAGATTAAAGCTGCAGTATTCAATATGTTAAAACACAAATACCCAATTTCTATGTTTTTTAATTTGTAACAAATGCACCCACCGGAATAAAAAGAAGGGAAATGCTAATGGATGCTCTTAGGATATTGGTTAACAATCCATTTAAAAAATGTTTTTATAGAATAGAAAAAAAAATTAATATTATGACAGCTTTTTTCATTTTCCATAAAAGTGATGACAAAACTTTCTTAAAATTGATTATTAACTATTATCCTAAGCATTAATTCTAGTGAAATGCTAACGGATGCTCTTAGAAGATTGTTTAACAATCCATTTAAAGAAAGCTTTTATGACCATCACGCATCCTTGGTGCAGTGGTCACTCTGGGGACTAAGGGCTGGAGTTCAAGTCTGCAACAGGGAGTTTTACACACATATACATTTAGATTAGGCTAGAGTAGAAATTTTATCTTGTAAAAAAAAAAAAAAAAAAAAAGTTTTTATGGGAAAAGAAAAAAAAATGTTTTGATAGCTTTTTTAATTTCCAATAAAAATAATATCAAAAATTTCCTAAAATGAATTATTAACTAATACTCTAAGACTAAAATGAATTATTAATTAAGGGCATTCATTAACATGACCCTTAATTCTATCCGTTAAACTGCAATGTTGATTGCTTGAATTTCTATACTCTGTTCGTTGAACTTGAAGATAATAAAATTGACGTTGCAAAAGCGGGCGGCCTAGCCTTTATTATGCAATTCGAAAGAATGACGGTTTGACTTGACCATTTAACATCTTTGCTAGTCTTAATTAGTTCTTTTAAAACATTTTGTCTTGCCATTGGACCTTGAACCTTGGAACTGGACTATGAGTCTATTTCATTTACAGCTATCAACCACTATGAATTCTATGCTTATAGTTGACCAGAATGGGTGATTATAAAAAAAATGTTGACCAGAATAGGCAATTTTTTGGGTTGTCCCCGGCAGTACTCTAGGCTCTCACATACCTACATTTATCATGTATTTCTGTGGTTAAAATGTAAATAGTGTTGCAAGCATGCATAGAGAAAAGCATACTTGAAATAAGTTATTCTAATTTTTTTTTTTAAATTTGACAATTGCATGAAATTGGTTACTCTTTTGATCAAAAAGAGAAATTAGAAGCAAAGGATGTGTTTTACACATTTTTAATGGTTTGTTTGAATTGAGATTGAAAAAAGAGTAGAGTAGAGTTTACTCAAAATTAGCATATTTTTAATCAACTCTGCTCTACTCTCTCTCCCTTCGATCCAAACAAGTCTTAAATGTTGAAAAATGTCTCTTCCAAACTCAAAATTTCTATGTGATCAAAACAAGGGATGAACCAAGGAGTCTTACTCTTGCATCCATAAAACCGTACACCATTTACAAACTTAATTTGTTTCCTACATGGCCACGTACATATATGTGACTAGTCACTCAAAGAGCACTAGTGCAACGACTGAATCACCTGTATAAGTCGTGCACGAGGACCGGATGAATGGGGCCATGCACCACCGACGTAGGATTATTGCAATACCAAAATCCCACTTTTATATACGTATTGTGTGTGTCACATTGCTACCTGAGTCTTTGATTTTGAATATACTCATCCAAGACGTTTTTTTTTTTTTTTTTTTTCAAATAAACTGAAAAGAAAAAAGAAATCAAAGTTAGGAGATAACAATGGTGGTCCCGGAGAAGTAGACACTTCAGTGTTAATTGGACAAAAAAGTGAAGGGGTAAGTGAGTGGTGTGAATGCGAGTACTACGTGTAATTAGTCCATTTGTTTGTTCTCCTTAATATTATTTTCATTCTTAACTAGAAAAAGAAAGAAAGAGATAGAAGTACAATCAGGTGGTTCTTATCCCATAACATTAGAAAAGTTATAGGATTACACGTTTTTGTGTCAGACTTCGTCACAATTCTAAGAGCATTCACATCAGCTCTTGCATAGTTGTGTATAAATGTGTAAAATACACATTCTAACCATTTTTACACATTTTGAAGCAAAAAATACACTACATCAGTCTTTGTAAAATCAAGTAAACTCGTGTATAATTTTCAACGAGCTACAGTACCCGTGTAAATTTACACGGGCACTGTAGCATGTGTATATATTATTTTACTAATTTCCGTTCGCACCAATTTTTCTCTCTCTTCTCTGTGCACAACAACCTCAGCTCCTCATCTTGTTTTCCTCAGATGCACACAAATACATCCACACAAATAAATCAACACAGAAACACACCCACACACAAACAAACCCACACAGACAAACCAACAGAGAGATATGGGTCGCCGGTGAAGAAACGATATGGGTCACCGGAGCTTGGTTCGTGGATCGGCCGGTGAAGAAAGGATCTGGGTCGCCGAGCTTGGTTCGTGGATCGACCGGTGAAGAAAGGATCTGCGTCGCCGGAGCTTGGTTCGTGGATCGGCCGATGAAGAAAGGATTTGCGTCGCCGAAGCTTGGTTCGTGGATCGGCCGATGAAGAAAGGATCTGGATCGGCCGGTGAGGAAAGCATCTGGATCGGCTGGTGAGGAAAGCATCTGGATCGGCCGGTGAGGAAAGCATCTGGATCGGCCGGTGAAGAAAGGACCGGTGAGGAAGTAATCTGCGTCGGTCGTTTTTGGGAAAGAATGAGAGAAAGGGAGAAAAGAGAGAGACAGAGAGAGAGAGAGAGAAAGGTCTCTTTTTTTTTGCTGAATAGAGAGAGAGGTCCTTCAGTTTAGGAAAAAAGAATAAAGAGGGAGAGTGAGAGCGCGCATATATGCGCCAGCAGTTGAGTGAAATAATAAAAAAATGAGAATGGTGAATATTTTATTAAAATATCTTGTAAAATAGAAGAACTGATGTGAGTGTTTTATATAGGTGGTAGTGTAAAATAGAAAAAGTAGGTTTTTTCGTGTAAAATAGACGAAAAATTTAGAAGAACTGATGTGAATGCTCTAATATGATATATTATGAGTAATGAAGGGAAAAAAAAAAAAAAATCACGTAAAAACAATAAACAATTAATCATAATAAGTTATATAAAATAATTATAAAAAAAAGTGCAGTCAAAGGTGCATGCGTCATAGAATTAGTCACAACATTTGCTAAAAAAAAAAAAAAAAAGTCACAACAATATTATAGCAAATTACCAATCAAGCACACCTAAAAGTTTGATAAATGGGATAACCCCATCGAGAAAGCCAAAAATGGCCCTTGATTGCTAATCGGAAAGCAGGAGTTAATAGATAAATACTTGTAAATTCAATAAGTGGGGTGCCAGTACTATCAAAGTTGAGGTCCTATAAATAGCGCAGCCCTCACTCATACCAAAACCGCTCAATACTGCTTTCGCAAGGAGAGCTTCTCAAGCCTCCTGAACTCTGCTTCATTGCAGAATTGAGACTTCTCAGCTCACACCCTCATACCCTTTCTTAAGAAACTTTACTGCCTGCATCTTCTTTCTTATCATTTTGTACAATAACATCTCCTCCCTCCTCTTCCTCAACTTCTTCTTTCTCTTCTGTAATCAAAACTTGGTTCTTTTTGTTTCTTTACACAACTTCATCTGCTTTTTGACTTATGGAGTCTGATTCCTCCAATACCCAGAAGAAGAAAACAACTAGCTTTCCCCCTCAGAGAGGTCAGGTAAAAGCTCGGGTTTTTGAGAGCTTGGCCAACGCCTTTACTTCAATGGTCTCTAAGGTGGGAGAAGTAGTGGCAAAGATCAGAGGAGAAGGTGGAAGTGAGGGAAACTCTGCCTCTTCAACCCCACCTCGAAGCTCCTGCAATTCTGATGGGAATTCCGATATCTCCTAGACATGATCATCAAGTGTCTAAACACCAAAGTGACGCACTATCTTCTTTTCAGTTATTTGAATGGAGATAGTATATATACTTAGGCAGCCTTTTTCATTTATCATAACTTGGAGAAGGCTGCCCCATATATAGAAGCTATGTAATTCTATTATTTTAAGTTCTGGATAAAGCTTCAATCTTCTTGTGTTATATATATATAGCGGTTGGTGTGGTTTATTAAAGATGTAAGAATATAGACGGGTTGTTGGGTTTGTACCTACAGGACTCATATTTTTGCGAGTTTCTGCTGGGGAATAATCCATCTAACTTTAGTTGTAATGTCTGATTTTGAGTTCTTATGTTATAGAGAGGAGGGAGAGAAGGAAAAAGTAAGAAACCCTCTTCTGTTTGTTGTTTATACAGTTTTATAGATATATAAAAGATGATGAAATTGTATCTTTGCTTGTAATTTTTATAATTTAGTGGCAATATATTTTATGTTTGCGTTTAGTTTGTGTTTGTCCTAATTTATTCACTTGATGTTAAATGATGCATTTTCTTTTAATTTGAGATATTTTGGGTAAGTAAATCCGAGATTTGTCATCTCTTTCTTCCTTTAAATATTGGATAATTCTTGTCTTTTTAGTATATGTGGCTTTTAGTTGATAAACTTTCCAGGCAATATATAATCTTTTTAAATTATATTAGTCTCTAGTGTTTTACTTTGGTTTTTCCTTCCTCGATTGATTGGCCATTATGTTGCAAATAATAAGAAATAGAAAAAGATAAAATGACATAAACTTTTTGAAAATACTATGTTTAGGGCAGCCTTTCAAAGTAGTGGCCCATTTTTGATTCGATTAACTTGATCCTAAACATTCTTGGCTTGTGAATTAATCCATGGTATTTGAAAGTGGGAAAAACCGAAAAGTACAAGAAGATTTTGAGACTGTTTGTGCTGAATCTGAAAATGGCTTTATTTTGGTTCATAGGTGCAGTTTTAGGTCCACAAGAAATTAAATAAAACACACTACTCCAATCACTTCCTTGGAATCATTCCCAAAATAGGTTTGATTGTTTCCCAAAGTAAGTTCATGAAGAACAAAAAGAAACCTGGTGGACCTTTCCTAGGTGGTGCTATGTTGGTCCTAGTTTGATGCTAGGATTTGGACTAGTAAAAAAATCATATTAACAATGCATTTTATTAAGAACAACATATTAAAAAGACTTACTTTTATGTGTGAACTGAATAATTGAACCAAACTACAAGATCCGGGTATCTTACTCTCAAGATAATGGCTGCCTGACTGAGCAATTTCCCACATAAAACCTTATCATATATTCATATGTGTGTTTGGGTCACTCGCACTTTGTTGACGGATATAATGATATATATCACGCACCATATGAGAAAAGCACACTCATTTTCTTTCTAATCCAATTCTTAATTCACCTAAATCTTTCGAAAAGATATGCTTCCAATCATTCACACCTAATCCAGCAGTATAGAAAAAAAGGTTATTGAAAAGCTTCCAAAATCCAAAGACTTGGGCAGAAGGGGTCAAAGGATCCAACGGTTCAGGTATTATAGCCAATTTGGCCAAAGGTCTAGGTGGGCTCCACCCAACCCCACTTTGCCAACAAGACCAAGACTTCAAAAGGATTAAATGCATATTACCATTGATTATGGTATTTATAATTCGCATAATATGACACCTTAAATTTAAGTTGTTAACTTTATGAGAAGAATGAGGGTTTGACCAATATCCAAACATAAAAACTAGGGTTTGAATATCCTCTTTCCCATTATCATACTACCATCGAATTATCAAAATAAGAAAATAAAAATCATGATTAAAGTGTCACATAATTAACACTCTACCATCCAAATTAGGATTACATTTAAAGGGCAAATTCCTTGAATCAGTGAGTTGGGAAATGAAGGTGTTGAAAAAAAAAGAAAAAAAAAGGAGGTAAAATGTAAAATGTAATTTTAGATAAAGAAGTCAACGAGTCAAGTAGGTCAGAGCTAAATATTAAAAGTTTAAAATTGTTCATTTAATTTTATTTCAAACATGAGTTGAGTTGGAACTCATCAACAAGCTATATGCTATATTTGTTCAAACTTAGTTCATTTTTCTTGTAGAACAAGCTCGAACTTGTTCACAAGTTTATTGATTAACTTATTCTTTTCTTATATATAGAAAGCACTTCAACTAATTTTTTTTTTTTATATATATCTTCACGAATCTATTATAATAATTAATAACTAAATTGTAGGTGAAATTATATTATTTGAGTTAATTAGATAGAATGATTTTCGACTATAAAGTTATAAAAATTAGATCCATCAATCTTTTATTGTTAAATTATAATAAATTATCAATAAATTACAAATAATAATTTGATATCTTATTTCCAAACTTACACAATCCAATGTCAAGTTTATAAGAGTAAATTTTCAAGGGAAAAGTTAATGGAGATTCTAAGAGCATTGGTTTAGAAAATATTTTACTAGAAAAGAAAAAAGTAACTAACTTTTTTGACAATTTTTTAAGTTTTCTATGAAAGTAATATTAAAACTTTCCTAAAATTGTCTATTAACAAAAGCCCTAAAGCCACTCATTAACCAGATCTTATTTTTAAACTTGTACACATATAAAAATATAATATTATATTACATAAATCGAGTTGCATAATCATAAATTTGTTAACAAATATATTATTATGTTTGACCTTGGCTTGTTTTATTATTAAGGCTAAACTTGAACTTGAACTTTAGCTTGACTTGTTTGCTAAATAAATAAGCATAATAAGCTTTTTTGAGCCAAACTCGAGTGGTTAAACAACTAAGTTGATTTACGGCTCTAATTCTTGAAAACAAGTGTAAGCAAAATTAAAAAAAAATTCCCTTATGAACTGTTATTAATTAAGATTAAAGATCCAGCCTTGATTTTCCCTTGGGGCTTTTAGCCCTTCCTTTTATTTGTAATTTCCTAAATAGGGAAAAAAATCCTAAGAGAATTGCAAACACAACTATGAGGTTAGTATCTTAAAATTAAACCAAATTGTTGTTAAGGTTTGGCTGTTGGTGTCGCTAGTTAGGTATTTGGCCATATTTGGGTTTTTGAGGATAAGTCATGGCAATTATGATTGAGTGGTGACTACGATGGTGGTTTACTGATAAGGGATGAAGGTGTGCGGGAGAGATAACACTTTGGAGAGACTCCAACGTAGTTAAGTACTTAATTGGAGCCTCCCCAAGGTGTTTTCTCCCAACAAGTGGTATTGAAATCTAGGATGGTGTGTAGCAAGATGGCAAGTTGTTTAGAGTCACTTTCACAGATGGAGAAAGGACAAAGCAAGCCTAAAAGGCCCACACAAATGATCTTAAAAAAAAAAAAAAAAAAAAAATCCCAACAAGGTGGCCTACAAACAAGTTAACAATGATGGGATGGAACAATCCACAATTTGGGTACCAATCCCCCCCCCCCCCCCCCTCCCTTTTTTATATACCCAACCAATACAAAAACAAAAACAAAAAAAAGGAGGAAAATTATGATTTGTCTAAGTGAAATCATTAGGGTTTCGTACAAAGTATCCCTAACAATTTCATTTTAATCCACACTTTAGGAATCAAAATGAAACAATTGAAAAAACTTGTGGAACTAAATTGTTATTGGGTCAAACCAAGACCACGAGAAAATAATTTGTTTGTCTAAAAAATGCAAATAAGATAATTTGGATGGAATCCTAACATTTTCATTTTAATCTACTTTATAAGGTCAATTATTGTAATTGAAAGTTTGTGGAATGAATTGTGACTAATCAAACCATAGTGGAGTAAATTAATTGTAAGTTACCCAAAAAAATAAAATTTTTAAGTAGAGATTGATTATATACAAGGATGGTCCCAAAATTTTAAATAATGATTTACTATAGCTTTCAAATAGCAATAAAATTGTTATATATCAATAAATATTTTTTTTTCTTAATTATATAATTTTCATAAGAGAGTCTAAATGTTTTTATATTCATTTGAATTGAGTCACACAATCCTGTTAATGATTAGTTGTATATACCCATTACTTAAAGGGCACTAAAAATATTATAATAAATCTAACAACTCTTTAAACATTAAAGGGAGGGGAAAAAAAGCTTTTTTTTTTTTTTTTTGCTTCCTCCTTGTAATAATAATAGTTGATTAAAGATAAGTTCAAAATATTGAATCTTGTTGTCGATCTTGACTCGTGTTTGAGTTATGCCCCCTCCTCTCGTGTTGATCTTAATGAGGAAATTTTATAATTTTTCCAACACTTGTTGTCTAGAATGGCAAAGGGTCATTTTGCAATGACAATCCTCATTTTAGATGTAAATGACAAATATCCCAAAGTATGGATGGTAGTATGCATTTAATCAAAATATATAGTTCTTCTGGAAGCCACGGTAAACATACCGTAAGTCCCAAGTGTTATATAATATTAATTTTTAAGTGTGCTTTTGCATCTCTATCGAATATTCCATCCACCTCAGCACCCAACAGCTAGCCTAGCCTTCCTTGGTCGGTTCCGTGATCCTAAATGCTGTGTGTAAGTTGTAAGAGTCAATATCCGTAACTATCATTTTTAATGAAAGTTTTGTAAAAAAAAAAGGGTTTTTTTTGGGTCTTATAAACAGTGTGCGAGATTCATTGAAAATTACTCAGATATACTGCTAAAAATAGAAAAAAAAAAAAGAAAAAACTAAAACGCAGACGTACTGCGTTTCAACTGTACCCAAACGCAGTCTTCTTCGTTGGCAGTCTTTGGTTGGGCCTGTGTTCCTAAACGCTATCCAAAGTTGTTCAACTTTTATGCTTTATCACTTTTTACTTTTTTGCGTGATGAATGTTTGCAGGTTCAAATTATGATGTTCATTCCCACTTTATTGATGAAGTGAACATGGAATTGCAAGCAGCTCCACTTCATTTGGGTTTCTCAACTTTCATGGTACACGCTTGACGCTTGAGCCTCCTGGTACTTAACATTATTTTGTTGATTTGAGTTCGCTAATCTGTATGAATATTTATAGGGAAAACTTAGAGAATATCCCATTAGAATTTGAAATGAGAATCCAATTTTGTGCAATGTGTCTAAATTTATGTGGGGATTATATCATAATTACCTACTTAAGTTTATACTATGTATTTACTTAAGTTTTTTAACCTTTGTGTCAAGTGAGTTAATAAATACAAAATACTAAGAATTTAATATTAATGAACTATAATATTAAAAAAAAACTATTCACATATACTCAATAAAAATTACTATACAACAAAAATCACAATACGTTCTATCTTATTAAAAATAAATAAAAAATGATCATAAGTAATATTAAATTTAGGTGAGAATTTTAATATGTAACTAATTACGTTTTTTCTTTTTTAAATTCGACTAATTACTTATATTTTTATGATAAAAATTGTGTTTAATTTTAAATGTATCTATACGTATGCATGTGTTACATGCTTTTTTTTAATAATTTAACTAATTATTTATATTTTTATAATAAAAATTGTGTTTAATTTTAAATTTATCTATACGTATGCATGTGTTACATGCTATTTTTTTCTAATAATTTGACTAATTATTTATAATAAAAATTGTATTTAATGTATTCATGCGTTTGCATGAGTTAAATGCTAGTAACACTAATTTCTTAGCAAAAACCCAACTTTGGCAATTGAGTATTTACTTGCAAGTTTAGAATTGATGAAGGTAATTGCCTTTTTTGTAACTATTGTGAGAAACAACAGTGCACATTTTTTTGAATGGCCAAATGCAAATCATTGTTCGGAGGATTTCAATCTGGACAATGGATCCAAAATTAATGGAAGCTAATTCAACAGTTGACAAATTTAGAATCTGTCTCATTGTCTCGATAAATTTAAAGCAATTTTGTACCATTTTGTTGCTTTCGTTTTTTGTTTTTGGCTCGTAACGTTGCCCTTTGCAAGTCTTCCCAAATTTGTAAGCTTAAGCATTATTGCACTATTTAGCAGATTCAAATGGTGGCTGTTGTTGAAAGTGGTATGTACTATACTGTGACATGGCTCTCTTAAGAAAAGCCGCACCAATCATACGTTGGTTCTTTCATTACTGGCAACAAGCAGTTACTTTCTCTGTTAGCCTGTACATGATCCTTTTTCTATCAATTGTGGGCTATACTCACAACCTCAAAATTGACAGTGCTGCCTATTCAGTACACTTTATGACCTATCTGCTTTGCCATTCGTTCACTAAACCGTCTATTGTAACCGTCTGTTGATGTTATTTTTATTTTGAAATTACGCGTTTAGAGATAAAATTGCTGCAAAAAAGACAAAAAAAAAATTGTCCAAAAAAAAAAAAAAATCATAGTTAACGGGCACTTTACGATACTCATTGACAACAACTTTTGAAATCACGTGATTGGAAAATGAAGGTCACCCGTAACGAATTTGAAAACGCGTGTTTTCAAAGCAATTATTGCATTTTGTGGATGTATTTGTCGAAGTGCTATTTACCAAAAAGCCTTCACTAATCTGGAAAATGAAAAAAATTAATGCCAAAATAAAGGATAATTAAACTGCCAAAAAGCCACCTTATACTGTAAATTCAGCATTGAACTTGTTGAATTACAACTGCCTTGAATTTTGTCTTGTTTTGTAAATGCCTGCCCAAAACTTTCATTTAAGAATCGACTACTTGGCTACTCCACATTTTAATGTTTAATGTTGGAAGCTAATATATTTATCCTTAAAAGGATTAGATATTTCAACAAATAAAGGATAATTTAATTTTTTATTTAGTTTGTTATAACAATGAGGGATGCGCGTTTTGAACCTTAAACATTTCTATTAGAAACACTGGTAAGTGCTAGTTAACATATATCTTTATAAATAAACGGTTTTTAAATTTTTTATTATAATTAATATATTTATAGTTTTTTTTTTTATTGTAATTAGTCTTCTCTCAAAATAAAATATATAGTTTGAATGAAAACTTGAAATTTTTTTATGCAATTATGCCATGTACTTGAAGGATTAATTATATTATCTTTTATTTTTAAATCATGTAATATGTTTAAAAATTATTTCAATTTTATTAGATATTTTTTTAATCAATTACTAATTTTTACAAATTTATTAAATTTATTTATATTCATTTAATATTAAAAAAATTATCAACTAAAATGTAAATGCTTTATAAACATATTACATGAGTTAAAAAAAAAAAAAAAAAATTATACTTCGAGTACATGGCATAGTTGCATAAACAAACAAATGATTTCAAAATTTTGAACAAGACTTATATTTTAATAAATGAATAATTACAATAAAATTGTAAAGACTCAAATGAAAAGCCCATGCCCACTTAGAATAATGGCTCCCAATTCTTCAAGCCCAGTACAATAAATTTGTTAGAGAGTGGGTTTTTGAGTCAATTGCAATGCTAAGGAAATTACAAGCTTGGGAACAATAGGACTAAAACATTTAATATGAATGAAAGAAGCTTCGATTTAATGTAAACTCTTCCCCAAGCAAGTTTGAGGATGAATTGCTCATTAACAGTCAAGGCAGATATTTGTACAGTATGATCTTTAATTCTCTCTCTCTTTTCCCTTATATAGTCTATTCCATTATATCTTAGCCCTCCATCTGTACGTCTCAGGGGAGTAATCTGGATGCTTTTCCCATCAAAGCCCTTCTACAGGTGGTAGAGAGAGTTATGAGCTGTGGAGTCACTATTCAGGTGTCTTTTCCTCATAAATGCAGCAAGTTCAATTGGTGCAAGGCATTAAATATGGAGGTAATAGCCACCTTCCTAGATATTTCCCCTTTCCATTACTTGCACGACTTTGGTGTCTTCCATAGAGCTTTACTTTCTGGTGCAGGGAGTTACATAAGGTACTCCTGAGGTGCATTTGCTCCTCGGGCTCCTTGGTTGACGGGCTAGCTAGCCTTCTTTCTTCGGAAGTCTTATTCTCAATTTTAGTCTGGCTCTGAGTGATCTCGACATCTTCCCTCCTTGATCTTAACCCACATGTCAGAGTTTGGTTGACACATGTGTGGGCCTTTGATCATCCTTGGGCAGGGCCTATGGGCCTTTGAATATCTTCGGATCATTTGCTCCCACAAAAATCATACAATAAAAAACTATAAATATATTAATCAATCTAAACCAAATAAAATCACATCCACAACAGAAATTAAATGGCAAAGATTAAGGGAAGAAAGATGCAAAAACAAGGACAACACACGATGTGTTATCGAAGAGGAAATTGAAGCCCTCGGCGTAAAACCTCTTCGCCGCCCTCCAAGCGGTAAATAATCCACTAAAGAATGTAGTTGAGATACATGAACAGCAGAAGATCCTCCAAGCCTAATCTACCCAATGTACCTAAGCCCTCCAAGCTCCTACTCCAACGAGGTTTCGCCGAACCTATTTCTTCTTTAACTTACCGGATTCCGCTACTTGACCACAGCATCAACCAATATGAAATTGGTCCCTTCTTAACTGCTTCCCAAAGCACCAAACAGCCTTCTCACAGATATGGGTATGGTGAGAAAAGGTTTTGGTAATGTACCTCTCAAGGATTTAACAATGGAGAGGAAGAGAGTAGAGGAATTTGAAGAGTCTCTATGTGAAGATTGTGGATGAGTCAATCTTGTTTTTCTCTAGGGTTTCTCTCTCAAAATTCTCTCTGGTAGCTCTTTACATTTCGTGGGTATAAGGGTCTATATATAGTGGGGTGAGAAAGGAATGCGAAGAGTCAGTTTTTCCCAAACAGGGTGGTCTGGCGACTTGGCCTCGCAACTGGATTGAGTCGCGAGTTCAAGCCGTAAGCTAACGACCTGGCCAGCTTGGGACTTTTGTCCTGTAGTGCAACAGCTGGCATGACTCTTCAGCTTCCCTGCATGCTTCACACGTGTGCCAGCTTTGGCGGCTTGCCAGTCGCGAGTCACCCGCGAGTCTCTGCATCCTTGCACAATCTTAAGCATTTCTTCACAATTTCTCACTCATTACCCTTACATGATTCCCACCTAAATACAGGGTTACTAATTGCTAAAATACAAGCAAATTTGGCACGGAATAAAGCCAACACGATGGTTGATAAAATTCAACCTTACATATGTCAATTATGCAGATATAAGTTAAACAATAATAAATCATATCATGCACAACAAAAAAGTAAATAACTCAATGATGTGAGAATCCAAGAAAACCAATGAAACAACTCATTTCAAGGTAAAAAAAAACCTGGGGGGAAATACCCCAAGAGAACAATCCACTATATCAAGTTGAGATTTATAGTTTAGAATATCAATTTGTAGTAAATCTAACACAGTTACCAAACTGGGTTCTAAATCCATAGACTTCCTTGATCTGGATCTTGTTCTCACATGAACCACCTGCTCATGCTTTAGATCTCACACATAGACTTCCAATCTATGACTCCAAGACCACCTTTGATGACAAGTGATGGTAGTAACCTCTACAATATCGGATTTTGAGTTTCTTCAAAGAAAATTGCTAGTAGAAAATTTGAGAAAGATTTGGGTAAAGAAACCCTAGATCTCAAAAAGGAGGCACAAGAAGCACTCTTCTCTCATTATTTAAAACGTGCTTTAGGGTTTCCTTTAAATACTATGTGAATTAGATTTGAAACCCTAATCACTTAATGGGCTTAATGGGCCGATGGGCTTCATTTAAAATTTTGCAAAAACGCATCTTAATCGGTCAAACCACAGTCTTGATCGATCGAACCTGGCATATTTCGAATTCCTTGAACCTGCAGCTTCCTTATTCTTGTATTCAGACTTGTAGCACCTTAAGCATTGTTTAATATACCCTACTAAATCTAAAATCTATATCTAGACAAGTTTGTGTTCACAATTTGCTTTTACAGTTTGCCAACTGTTTTAAACTTTTAGAACCTAACAGCTTCCAATCAACAATATCTAATCCTTTTAAGAAGAAATATATTAGCTTCCAACTTAGTGGTTGGTTCTTAAATGAAAGTTTTTCCTCTAAGGAGGAGTTTGAAGACTTGTCAAGCGCGCCTATTTTGGGCACGGACAAAGACTACTTCTTCTTCTTTAATTTTTATTTTTTTAGTTATTATTATTATTATTATTATTATCTCCCCTCTGTTTTGCTTGGTAATTACTTCTCTCGTTACTCCTATCATATAGTACCAAAAAACTTAGCTATTACTAATATTTTGCCAAAAAAACTCAACATAAACGAATAATTTCCTGTTACAACCTCAAATTTGATTCAAATTTAATGAAAACATGAATTTACCTCAACAAATGCGCCACAAATGCATTTGAGTTTTTATTTATTTATTTAGGGAGTTTCAACTTATGACATTATCTTCTAATGACAGCTCTTTATTATCAGATCAAAACACCAATCGATTTTTGATGTAGACGGGGATTGAACCTTAGATCTCTTATTTAACCATTAATGATTTTACCAGTTGAGGGTGAAAGAGACTTTAAGGTACTAGAAGTGCACGGGTGGTGCAATGTGACTTGGTGAGGGTGAGAGAGAGTGAGAAGATTTCTTCTTCTTTAAAAAAAAAAAAAAAAAAAGATAAATAAATAATCAAATATTATTTTTAAATAATTCTATTATATCTCACAACTACTATTTTTTACTAAACGAAATTTAATTAGTTGTATAAATGATATAGCATGTTTTATTGGACCAAATGTAATAATTTTAAGTTTATTTGGCACTTAAGGCTACCTCAATAATAGATATGGATGAAATGACTCGAATCAAAATATTATATAATGTTAGGGGTTCAAATAAAAAAATTTAAAATTTACAGAACAAAATTAAAATGACTGCAAACTTGAAAGGCTGAAATTTACATTTATTTTGTTGATAATCGGATAATTATGATAGAAATGAGGAATTTGAACCATAAATGTCTTATATGTCACTAGAAAGTGTCAAACAATTGAACTACAAGATTCTTGGCTCTATAATTTACAATTTAGTCTTTCATTTTCAAGATAAAGTTTTTATATCTATCATATGTAAAATGACTAATATGTCTTTTAAGCCAATTTTTTTTTCTAAAATTCAATTGTCCCATAAATGAAATGGCGTGTTTATAGATATCACCCAGTATAAAGGGAACAATAATGTTAGGGAAACAAAAAACTCATTTTGTCAGTTAAACTTACGTGAATAAGTGCTCTTATATGTGCCAAGGGTTTTGTACCACAACTAACACCTTTTAAGTTTTGATGTTTTCAATAGATTCAAATCCTTTCTCTCCCACCTAATTATAGAATGGGAAATACTAACGAGTGCCCTTAGGGCACTGGTTGAGAATCTAGTTAAAGAAAGTTTTTATGGGAAAAGAAAAAAAAAAAACAATTAATGTTTTGACAACTTTTTTCATTTTCCATAAAAGTGATGTTTAAACTTTCCTAAAATGGATTGTTAACAAGTGCCCTAAGGGCACTCGTTAGCATGACCCTTATAGAATTATCAAAATGGTCAAGTTAATGAGTGCACTTAGAGTAATTATTAATAAACCATTTTATGAAAGTTTTTATACCACTTTTATGAGAAATTGAAAAAGTTATCAAAATATTAATTGTTTTTTTTACATATATTTTTTTTAAATGATTTTCTAACTAATGCCCTTAGAGCATTTGTTAACTTTTCCCTTATCAAACAGTGAACTTATGTGTGCAGCACTAGGTGACCTTGAATTGAGAGACATATCCTAAAGGCATACACCGAAGGAGTGTGTGTGTTGATAGGGGCGGTGCTGAGTGTGTGCACTAGGTGACCTTACTCGTAGTGAGAGAGGCATATGCTAAGTAGTGGGAACACCAAGATGCACTGCTAATTCTTGAACATTCTCTCTAAGGCCTATACTTATTTAAATTTCAGTCCGTGAAAAAGTGTGTAAGAGCATTAGCATTGGGGAATGCTAATGCCAAATCTAAAGGAAATTTAGCATTTTTAACCCCAAAACCATCTGCATTAGAGAATGGTATACAACACTATTGCAAATTTTTTTGCAATACTGCTACAGTACAATTCTAAACATAGAATTGTACTGTTCACAGTATTGTAAAAAAAAAAAAAAAATTTATTATGTTTTTCCCACGAAATCTTCTCTCTCTTCCTTCTCTGTTTCTCCGTTTGCTCTCCTCTCTTCAGACCCAAACACCATCGCTGAAGCTTCACCAAGCCTCTCACCCATCTCCATCGCTGAAGCATCACTACCCACACCCACTGTCACCACAGCCACAGCCACGACCACAGCAATAGTCGCCACAGCCACCACCACCACCCACAACCTCAAACCCAACCACCATCAACCACCATAAACCAAAACCCACTCACCCACCCACCTGCCACCACCGTAAACCCCAACCCAAAATCAACCCACCACTAGCCACCACCACCACAAACCACACCCACCATCAACCAAAACCCACTCACCCACCTACCTTCCATCACCGTGAACCCCAACCCAAAATCAATCCATCACCAACACCGTAACCCATACCCATCCACAACCAGCACCCAAAGCCACTCCGATCAACCCACGAACCCAACCACAAAAATCAAACCCCAACCCAAAATCAATCCGCCACCAACACCGTAACCCATACCCATCCACAACCCCAACCCAAAATCACTTCGATCAACCCACGAACCCAACCACAAAAATCAAACCCTAACCCAAAATCAATCCGCCACCAACACCGTAACCCATACCCATCCACAACCCCAACCCAAAATCACTCCGATCAACCCACGAACCCAACCACAAAGCCACTCCGATCAACCCACAAACCCAACCACAAAAATCAAATCCCACCAAAATCAATCAAAACCCAACAAAATTAAAACTCACCGAAAAACGATCCACGATCCACCGCAGAGACCCACGATCCACGATCAATCGCCCAGCCACACCCAGCACCAGAGAGACCCACAAACTCGAGAGGCAGTCAGGCATAAAGAAAGGGAAATGGAGGGGCAGAGAGAAAGTGACAGAGAGCATGGGAGAGAAAGTGAAAAAAAGATGAAAAAAATGAAGAAGTTCCAGCAATCTGAAAAAATATAGTGGTTGGAAATAAATAATAAAGAATGGTTAAAAAATAATATTTTAATAAAAATAGAGTTTTGGGATGTAGGAGAAATGGTAAAATGGTATGGTATAATGATAAAGTGGTGTTTTAGAATGGTAAAATAGAATAGCATTAACATTCTCCAATGCAAATGCTCTAAGTGTGATTGTGAAATGTGAATACTTGCGACCAAAGTATGATCAAATTGTTCTTATCTCCTTAACAACTTAGCAAATACCCCTAGATTTTATAAATAGAACAACCCCATCTACAAATCAGAAAAACAAAGGCCCTTGGTTGCAAATTTGCAATATCACCTACTTTTTATATTTGCACCAAGTGAGGTCGCCTCTATCTATTTAACCAGCTAATATCGGGCCATAACTACTACAACCTCCATAGCTAGATCTTCTCAAGCTCCCTTGAACCTCTGCATCTTTGCAGGGGCCTTTTAACTCAGATCCTTGCTCTGCACCTCTTTTCTCTTCCTTCTTTTCATTCTGTTCAGCTTCTCCTTTCTCTTCTCTAATCTAAACTCCCAGACCTTTTTGCTTTCTTGCTCTGCTTGTTCCCTGTTTCTTTGCAGATCATCATCTACTTTTACACCTATGTCATCTAGTTCCTCCAAAAACAAAAACCTTCCTCCCAAGAGAGGCCAGATCAAAGCTCAAATTTTTGGGAGCTTGGCCAATTCTGTTGTCTCTGCAGCCTCAAAGGTAGGAGGAGCAGTAGGAAGGATGATAGGAGAAGGTGGAAGTGGAAGAAACTCTGCCTCTTCAACCCCACCTCCCAGTGCCTACAACTCTGATGGGAGTTCTGATCTCTCCTAGACATGATTCTCAAGTGGGGGTAGCGTACAAAGACGCTATGTTCTCTCAATTCTTTGAATTGAGATTGTCTATGCTTCTGCGGCCTTTTCACTTTGGAGAAGGCTGTGCCGTTAAAACTATGTAGATCTGTTGTTTTAGCCTTTTAGGTTCAGCGTAAAGCTTCTGTCTTGTTGTGTTTAGATACCCCTTTAATGGGTTGTGAATAGATTGGTTTCGTTCCTGCAGGACTCAAATTTTAGCGAGTTTCTGCTGGGCCATAATCCATCTTACTTTATGTGTAATGTCTAGTATAATAGTTTGGATTTGCAGACAAGTTCTTATGTTGTAAGGAAAAAAAAAAGAAAAAAAAGTACAAAATCTCTCCCGTTGGTTGTTTTCACAAGTTTTAGAAAGAAGATGACGTAACTGGAGTAGGTAGTTTGTCTCTATGGTGTTTTGGGTTTTCGGCTTTTATCATTTCTTGTAATTGTTGTAATTTTGTGGAAATAAATTTTATGTTTGCGTATACATTTTGTTTGTTCTTCTGCACTTGATGTTAGATTATGTATTTTCTTCTAATTCGAGATATTATTGGGAAGTTAATTCGAGTTTCATTTCTTGTCTTGATGGTTGTTCGGGCTTATAATTGATTAATTATCCGAGCGAGATATGATTTTGACAATAATATCCAATGTCTCACTTTAGTTCCCTTTCCTAAAGTGATTGGCAATTTGTTTTCAGGTAAGATATGTAAACAGAATATCAGATAAAGATGGGACAAACTTTGAGAAATCCTGTTTTACTTTTTATAGATGGAAACTTTTAGAAACTATTACCATCTTTTAGGCCAACTTTATCAAGAAGTGGAACATTTTTTATTAATTTAAATCATTCATTTCGCTTTCTTGACACCCTTTTAGGATCCAACAGATTTCTGACTTTTTTTTTTTTTGGTAGATGATTTAATTTAATCCAAGGCGTTTGATAATTGGTACTGGGAAAAAAATTACTAAGGGATTTACTTTTTGTGCTGAATCTGAACATGGCATTAATTTTGGTTCAATAGGTGCAGGATTAGGCCTAATAAATGAAACACATCCCCAACCATTTCAGCCTTGAGAATTTCCAATTGAAAGACACAGCTGAGAGCATCTTTCTATGATAATTTTTTGACTTTACCAGTGTAGGTTCATAGAGAACTGTAAGAAATTGCTCAAGAATCCCCATTTACAAACATCTCTCTCAATTGTCCGAACTAGATTCTGGTATCATACCCTCAAGATAATGAACGGTTGGCTCAGCAAGTTCTACATGAGTACCTTATCATATTTGAGCTTCACACTTCGTTGACGGATTATATTAGTTAATTAATGAAAAAGATGCACTCTTTCAGTCTTTCTAATTTTGTATTTTTACTTTATATCAGTTGAGAGATTGTAAGTTGTGATTGCTATGTGATAAAAGCGATGTCAATGATGAACCCACATGGAAGTGATGTTGCATGGCTGCACCAATTATAACTTGAGATCTCAAGAAATTGTATAAACAAAGACTCTAAAGCTGCTGCAGGAGTCAAACGCATACGAAAGCTTTAGCTTTGGTTATATCTATATGCAAGTTTGGTCCAGGGTCCAAGGTCCTGGTCCTGGTCCTGCCCTCCCCCCAGGGCCCCAACCCCAAATTGCTAGACATGACCAAAATGCTACCTGTTAAAATACTAGATATTGCTCAGAAGAAATTCCCATATATGTCCAATTGTTTTCACACTGCTTTTGCAGCTTCCTAAAATATTCCCTCTACCTCAGTAGCTTGGTCGGTTTTGTTATCCTAATTCCTAAATGCACTCCAACCCTCCAAGACTCAGAAGTGTACTGCAATATTTTCTTTGTTCACATGTTGGTTTGGCTCTTCTATTGTCACTCCCATGAATTATTAGAAGTTCAAATCTCTAGAAGCTCTCTTCTTGTACTCCTTTTTATAAAAGTGGTATAGATACTTCAACTTTTGGTTGTATGTTAAGATTATGATAACCATTTTTATTGATGCCGTGTAAAGAGTTACAAATCATTAGAGTTTCCAGGAAGATGTTTAGCATGATTTTATTGATTTTGGTTTGATGATTTCATAGCAAAGCAACCCAACTCACCAATTGACTTGCAATTTAGTTTGGGCGTGGATTAGTAAACAATGTAGTTGTAAAGAAAATATATAACACATGTTTTCCCCATTATTTGAAGAGGAATCTAATTCATTTTTTTATGTTAAGTTCTTCCAAAATTGAGGCTTGAGCATTAGTGCATGATGCATCACCAAATTCACAAGCTCAAATGGAAAACCAAGTGGATTATATAGCACGGCTCTCATAAAAAGGCCCCCACCAATTACTTTTCTGTTACCAAGGTTTTTACGTTTCATAAATTTGATACTTTTTCTATCAATTGTCGGCTTGTCACTTTCCATAGCTCTATTCAAAAATCAAAACTGACAACTTCGTTAATTTAGTGCACTTATCTGCTTGCCATTCTTTCATTGAACCATCTATTGCAGCTGAAGGGCCAAAAGCTCACTATCATTGTGAACTTCTCTTGATCTCAATTGACTTTTCCTTTCCGTTGTTTTTAGTGTTTTTGTATCTTTCGAAAGTATAATTGGTGTAAATGGAATCTAACCACGGTTTATTATAAACTTTGGTGTATCATTTGTGGTGGGAATAATTGTATGTATATGCATTATGGACTGTACTTATATGCCAGCCAAAGTACTTATCATATTCTTAGAAATTACTTCATATTATCATGGAGACTTGTCTAAACGAAATTGCTTATTTGATATAGACTCCTCACCACTAGCCGCTAGGGAATTGTTTTTATTAATGTAGGATTTCTTGGCCGTGACAGTAATATGCTTTGATTTTTGATAGATACCATAAAATTTCAACCTATGGCATAGCTAGTGTACGAACATCAGATATCTTATTTAACAACAAAATATTTTATTAGTTGAGTTAATTGGAACTCATTTTGACAGTTATATGCTATTTTTTCACTATCACGTCACTAACATATAACATGGTTTGTAATGTGGTCCTCTATATAAATCGAAATGGCTAATACTTCAGTCATTATCTATCAAATGACATACTACTGCCTAACTATTTTACTTCTCTCTTTTATGATTCCACTTGCTGCTTTATATGGTCCATATGAAATCAGATTTTTGATGCTATTCTCTCAGGACATTCAACTAACCACATTGAAAAAAAAAAAAAAATAGAAAGTTTATCAAGCTGGCTACCTCATGGTAGCTATGATGCACTCGCCCTCAAATTGAGTTATGGCTGAGGGCAAAATTTGCCAAATAGTAGATTTTTAGAAAAATTTTTGCTACATAGCATGCGGATGAAACATTTTAGTTAGTTGGACTGTTTTTGAAAATCAAGTTTAACAAACTCGAGTTCCAACTCTTAGATGAAGTCTGAAATGGACCAAAAAAAAAAAAAAAGTGGAACTCGAGTCTAAGAAACTCGAGTTCCATTTGTACAGAACTCGAGTTTCCTAAACTCGAGTTCTATGTGAAAAAACTTGGAACTCGAGTTTCAAAAACTCGAGTTCCATTTTTTTTTTTTGAAAACAGTTTAACTAACTAAAATGTTTGATGCGCATACTATTCACCAAAAATTTTCTAAAATCAGTCTGAATAGCAAATTTTGCCTATGGCTGAGATTATTAATACTGGTTCTTCCAAATTCAGTTATTTGTTTGCGACTCATGTGACTAAGCACTTGTTGCATTAATTGGTGCACTTGCAAAAGAAATTCATACAAGCATGATAATGCAATAGGAAGGGAAGCTAATTATACATATGTATGGGATTAAGGTTTTAATGGTGTTGTACACTATTTCTTCCCTTGGAATCTTTGTATGTTCCTTACTAGACTTTGACTTACCTATTTCCATTAGGGAATATGTGACTTGCTACAGTTGAAACTTTAAGAGTTACTTATCAAATTTCTTCTTGTCCCCACAGCAATGTATCAATCACCAACTAGGTTGGAAAAATGGTACACCGGATTAAATATAAGAGGACAAGTGGCGTATAATGACACATCATACCTCATGGTGATGTTGTGAAGATAACACGGAGAAAATTGGGTTTTGTCCTTAATTTTTAAACTATGCAGCAGTTTGTTTCTGTTTCCAAACTATTTAGGTGTATCCTTGTTTTGGAACTTGATTTTTTGAAAATCGAGTTCCCCTTATAACTTGGGTTTTTTTTATTACCAATTCAATTATTACCAATCAGTATTTCAAATTTTCTTATTAGTACCGATCGGTATTAATTGGGAAATTATTAGTACCAATTGATACTAATTGAAATCTAATTAATACCGATCGGTTTTTTTTTTTTTTTTTGAGAGAGAGTTTCAAATTATGACATCTGCTCCTAATAATAACTCACCTATATGAAACATATAGGGACATCACTTTACCTTAAAGAGTTAAGTTATAAGTTTGGACCCAACTCTGTTATATTAACCAATCACCCTTGTCATTCTTATTGAACTTGAGATTTTACTCACACATGTATTCCAGTTAGTACAGATTTTTGAAAGGAAAATTTTTAACTTGAAAGCTAGGCCTTCCCAAAGATATATATATACCCTGAGCCTCATCTTCCTCCACTTTCACTCCCAACTACCTCTTCCCCTTCTTATGTGACTGAAGTCCTCTAAAAGATAGACTCTGTTTGGTCTAGCTTCCGAGCAGAGTACCCTGCTTTTTAATCATTGTTTATCTCCACTAGTTTTATATTTTCCTCATATAATTAAAATTTATGCTTTTTCTTCAACAAAAAACCTACTTTTTCTTTATTCTGTGATCCATACTTTGTCTATTTCCTTTTTTTTTTTTTCTCCTTAGAGACAGAGCCCTTCTTTTACATACTCTGCCTTGTCTCTGCTTTTTTCACACCTATGGAAACCACTTCCTCCTCCACACCCCAAAAGGAAAACTCGAGGCTTCCCCCAAAGAGAGGCCATATCAAAGCTCAAATTTTTGGGAGCTTGGCCAATTCTGTTGTCTCTGCAGCCTCAAAGGTAGGGGGAGTAGTAGGAAGGATAGCCCATTTGCATAGGCCCAAGCCTAATTCTACTTTGTGTGCAAGCGAAGTCTCTCACTTGTACTAGAAGTCTATTAATCTAGAGTTTAATCTACTATATAAACACATGTTATGGTTCATTGTAACACAGGATTTATACTACACTCTAATATATTATTGATGTAACTCTTTAGGGTTTCTTCTGTGGATATAGGCCATTAGGTTGAACCACATAACCCTTGTATGTTTGTATTCTATACTTTATACTTTCGCTTCCACATCCATACTAGTATAATCACCATGGCGTATCAATATTAATATTTAATAGCCTACAACTCTGATAGGAGTTCTGATCTCTCCTAGACATGATTCTCAAGTGGGGGTAGTGTACACAGACGCTATATTCTCTCAATTCTTTGAATTGGGAATGTCTATGCTTTTGTGGCCTTTTCACTTTGGAGAAGGCTGTGCCGTTAAAACTATGTAGATCTGTTGTTTTAGCCTTTCAGGTTCAGCGTAAAGCTTCTGTCTTGTTGTGTTTAGATACCCCTTTAATGGGTTGTGAATAGATTGGTGTCGTTCCTGCAGGACTAAAATTTTAGCCAGTTTCTGCTGGGCCATAATCCATCTAACTTTGTGTGTAATGTGTAGTATAATAGTTTGGATTTGTAGACAAGTTCTTATGTTGTAAGGAAAAAAAAAAAAAAGAAAAAAGAAAAAAAGAGTACAAATCTCTCCCGTCAGTTGTTTTCCCAAGTTTTAGAAAGAAGATGATGTAATTGGAGTAGGTAGTTTGTCTCTATGGTGTTTTGGGTTTTCGGCTTTTATCATATCTTGTAATTGTTGTAATTTTGTGGAAATAAATTTTATGTTTGCCTATACATTTTGTTTGTTCTTCTGCACTTGATGTTAGATTATGTATTTTCTTCTAATTCGAGATATTATTGGTAAGTTAATTCGAGTTTCATTTCTTGTCGTGATGGTTGTTGGGGCTTATAATTGATTATTATCTAAGCGAGATATAATTTTGACAATAATATCCAATGTTTCACTTTAGTTCCCTTTCCTAAAGCGATTAGCAATTTGTTTTCAGGTAAGATATGTAAACAGAATATCGAATAAGATGGGACAAACTTTCAGAAATCCTGTTTTACTTTTTATAGATGGAAACTTTTAGAAATACTTTTAGTCTATTACCATCTTTTAGGCCAACTTTATCAAGAAGTGGCACATTTTTTATTATTAATTTAAATCATTCTTTTCGCTTTCTTGACACCCTTTTAGGAGTCTTTTGGCTAAAAATGACAGAATCTTGTGTTTATTTGGGTTATGGGTACTGTTTAAAGTTGTTTGAAAAAATGAGGAAAGATAGTAAATTTCGGCAACAGTGTTGCCAAAATTCTAACAAAAGTATGAGAGAGAAAAAGAAAAAGTAAGAGAGAGAAAATTTTGAATTTCGGTAATCCTGTTGCCTAAAGCTGTTGGCCAAGTGAGTGAAGTGCCCGAAGTGCTAGTGCTAGGTGGAGTGCCCAAAGGGAAACCAATTGTGGTAATGGCATTGCCGAAATAGAGGGAAAAAGAAAAATAGTGGCAATTGATTTGTGGCAATGGCATTGCTGAAATAGAGGGAGAAAAAAAATTTGTGGCAATTGATTTGTGGCAATAGAACTGCCGAAATAGGAGGAAAAAAAAATTGTGGCATCGAAAATTGGAGGAGTCAATCACCCAATCACCTCACCTCTTCCTCTAATTCTTATTCTCCAAAGTACTTGGAATATATTTATTGATAATTTCCAATAAAACTTAACCTACTGATATCACGCCTAAAATCTATGTCAGAGATTCTTTTTTGTCTTTTCATTTCTCCTTTTCATAATAAAAGGCAAGTATCCTCACTAAAGGATTGCACCTCCTCATAAAGTTAATCCCCCGATTGTTTAGTTACTCTTCTGCTTTGCTTCAGTGTGCACAACTAAGGATTGTAGGTTTTGGGTTAATGTAAGTTTTTTTGCTTTGCTTATTAACTTACAGCTCTAGAAATTAACAAATTTATTATTATGGTATAAATATATGCTTTGTAAATATTAGAAGCTAATACATTGTAAAATATTATGTATTGTTGTAGTTAATATTGTTTGTACGCCTATGATTATTGTAGGGGCGAGGGCCCAAGATCGTATATTGGGCCTTGGGCTTTGTCCGAGGACATTGATAGGTCCAAGGAGGAGCAAATAATTGTTAGATGTTCCCAGTTAAAGTCTTGAAAGTGGGGAACAAATGAAAGGTTGTCCGAGGAGGAATTCCTCCTCGGATATGATGAATATAGTTCACAGTATGTACTTCAGCAATTAGCGTAATCCTCCAAGAAACTCCAATGATAGGGACATGCCTCATGAACATACGAGAAGGAAGGAAACCTAAAAAATATCTAAGGGAAAGCTACCACTACCGCATTAAATACACTGCAGCTACTTTTCTGGTCGAATTTATGTGGAGAAGACCTCTGAACAGTGTTACCTTGGCTACCACAACTCACAGAAAACCAGAGAGGGTGTCTGATAGGACAGGTACTTAAGTAAGGGCTCGGATGATCAATAGGTGTAAGGTGAAGATGGACTAAATGAGGATATATAAGGTGAAAGACTCTTCATGGAATAGGGGTCGGGAAAAATAGAGAGAAAAGACTGTAGCAAATTCAAATTATCTTTGTATCCATTTGTGATTAATTTATACGAAAGGGACCCCCTCGGACTGAAAAGATATTAAGATCAAATCTTTTACTTGTGTGTGACGGTTGTTCAAATCAAACCTATCCGTTGTTCAACTCATTAAGGCCTAGTTCTTCAACCCACTCTCTACAAATTTATTGTACTAGGCTCATTGGGCCAACATCCCATACATTTTAGGCTTGGACTAAAAATCGAGACCCTACAATTGGCGCCGTTTGTGGGGAGAACTTGTGTGATAGTGAAAACAATGGTCAACTATGGTAGATTCAGGCCCACATCTGGCAGAATCCATAGCATCTCAACGTGAAAATCCTTTCGCCAACCTTGAGCGTAAGAGAGATCAAGAGGGTAGCGTGCACGTTACGTATACAAGCAAAAGCCACTCTCGAGTTGGGAGTCACATCTCTCAAGAACAACACAATAAAGCCATGCAAAGGGAAATCGATCAGCTTAAGAAGAAGTTACGCCATGCACAACGAAAACGAACTCCCACCCTATCTGACTCCTTTTCCGACGATGAGAAGGATAGTGGTTATCGCCGTAGATCAAAGACTCCTCCTAGCGAATCCTTCTTATATGAAGACGAGCACCATAGTGAACGCAGATGCAAGAGCCCAAATCACAGAGGATTGGGAAATGATGCGATGAGAAAAGTCCTGAACCGGATTTCCAAATCGCCCTTCACGCATAAGATTGAAAGGGTAGCTCTTCCTCGGCATTTCCATCAGCCAACATTCACCATCTACAATGGGCGAACAGACCCGATGGAGCATGTGAGCCATTTCAATCAGAGAATGGCTATCTATTCTAAGGATGAAGCCTTGATGTGCAAAGTGTTCCCATCTAGTTTGGGACCCGTGGCGATGAGATGGTTCGACGGCCTAAGGACTGATTCTATAAATTCCTTAAAGGAGCTCACTCGAGCATTTGGATCTCATTTTATCACATGTACTAGGGTCCCTTGGCCCTTAGACTCCCTATTGTCTTTGTCCATGCGAGAAGGGGAGACCTTGAAAACATATTCGAACAAGTATTGAGAGATATACAATGAGATAGATGGTAACTTTGAGGACGTCGCCATCAGTACCTTCAAGAGTGGCCTCCCAACCAAGCATGGTTTAAGGAAGTCCCTAACAGGAAAACCAGTCACCAGCCTGTACCATCTTATGGACTGAACCGACAAATATAAAACGGTTGAGGAAGACCAGCAACTGGGTAAAGGAAAGGATACGGTTATTCCTCAGGAGAGGAGGGATTTCAGGTCGAACCGATTCAATAACAACTGATCTCGAAGAGATTTTACTGGACAATCAGGGTCTACCAACACCCAGACTGTTAATGCAGTATTTTGAGAGCCGGTGCATCAGGTTCTAGAGAAGATTAAGAACGAGTCATTCTTCAAATGGCCAAACAAGATGGCTGGAAACCCCACAAGACGCAACCAGAGCCTTTATTGCCAATATCATTAGGATCAGAGGCACACTATAGAAGACTGCAGAAATTTGTGGACTCATTTGGACCAGTTGGTCCGAGAGGGGAAGTTGAAGCAGCTGCTGCACCATTCTAGAGGTTAAGCGGAGCAAACAAGTTCGGATCCCCGGAGAGATGCTTCTTCAAGACCTCCTCTGGGAACGATCAACGTCATCTTTGCTGCCCCCGGTAGGATTGGTTCCTGTCCCTCTAGAGTGATGTCCGTGGCTCGGCTATCAACCAAAGGCAACAAATTCGGAGCCAAAAAGAGCCAAAATAAAGGCTCCATTGGTCCTAGGCTCCTCGGCCGACGATAAGGTCGGAACTATCCAACCCCATGACGATACTTTGGTGGTCACACTTAGGATAGGGGGTATAATGTGAAAAGAGTGTTGGTAGATCAAGGAAGTGTTATTGAGATAATGTACCCCGACCTGCACAATGGGCTGAATTTGAAACCCGAGGACCTAACAGCGTACGATTCCCCACTGGTAAGTTTCGAGGGGAAGACAGTTACTCCCAGAGGTCAGATTAGACTGCCCATACAGACCGGTTCGGATGTGGTGGAAGTGGACTTCATTGTGGTGGATGCTTATTCACCTTATACGGCTATTGTGGTAAGACCTGGGCTTCATGCCTTAGAAGCCGTATCTTCTACCCTGCATTAGAAGGTGAAGTATCCGTCTAACGGCCAAGTCAAAGAGATTGTAGGGAATCAATCCATGGCTAGGCAGTGCATGGTGGCTGCCATCTTGCATAGGCCCAATGCGGAGCCCTCGGTCTCTGTTGAAAGGAACTTATAACAATCAAGAACTCCGGTATTGCCTAACAATGGATCAACCGAGGAAGCAAAGTGCGAAGATCTAGAAAAGGTTGCTGTTGGCGATGATCCAGAGAAGTTCTTTCAGGTCGGCTCCCAGTTGCCTCCCCAAGAGAGAGAAGAGCTAATCGAATTCCTGAGAAAAAAAACGTGGATGTATTTGCGTGGAATGCTTATGAAGCTCCGGAGGTGGACCCAAATTTCATTTGCCACCATTTGAATGTCAATCCATCTGTTACCCCCAAAAAAAACTTCATCGGCACTCATCTAGAGATCATTCTAATGCTGTCAAAGATAAGGTGACAAAACTTAAGCAGGCGGGGGCTATCAAAAAAGTTTTTTATCCTGAGTGGCTGGCTAATATTGTGGTGGTAAAGAAAAAGAACGGAAAATGGCGAGTATGTGTGGATTTCACGGATTTAAAAAGGGCTTGCCCAAAAGATCCATTTCCTATGCCTCGGATAGACTAGCTGGTAGATGCTACCGTGGGCCATCCTCGGATGAGCTTTTTAGATGCCTTTCTAGGATACCATCAAATACCGCTAGCTCCAGATGATCAAGAGAAGATAGCTTTTGTTACTCCTACTGGAAACTACCACTACAAGGTAATACCCTTCGGCTTGAAAAATGTGGGATCCACCTATCAAAGGATGATGACTAAGATATTTGAACCTCAATTGGGCAAGAATATTGAAGTCTATATAGATAACATGGTGGTGAAGAGTAAGGTGGTGTCCAAGCATGTGGGAGATCTCGGAAATATTTTTGAAATACTGAGAAAACACAAGCTGTGCCTTAACGCCTCCAAATGTTCTTTTGGCGTGGGATCAGGAAAATTCCTGGGCTATATGGTGACCTACCGGGGAATTGAGATTAATCCCGACCAGGTTAAGGCGATAAACAATTTGCAACCACCTCGGAATCCCAAAGAAGTTCAGAAGCTAACTGGAATGACTGCTACTCTAAACCGGTTTATTTCTTGGTCCGCAAATAGATGCAGACCTTTCTTCCTATTGATGAATAAATGGAAGGGATTTGAGTGGACTGAGGAGTGTGCTTTGGCATTTCAGCAACTTAAAGAATACCTATCTCGGCCACCTATCATCTCCAGTTCTGGGATGGATGAGGTCTTGTTTTCTTATATCGCGGTGGCCCCTCATGCTGTGAGTTTGGTGTTGATACAAGTTGACAGTGGAGTACAACAGCCAATCTACTATGTGAGCAAATCATTACATGAGGCCGAGATTCGTTATCTACCGCTGGAGAAGGCTATCCTGGCAGTGGTGCATGGTACACAAAAGCTTCCCCATTACTTCCAAGCACATACAGTCGTCGTCCTAACTCAACTTTCACTCAGGGCCATACTTCGAAGTGCTGATTATACGGGGAGGATTGCAAAGTAGGGGATAGTTCTAGGGGCTTTTGACATCAAACACATGCCTCGTACCTCTGTTGAAGGTTTGGCAGACCTCGTGGCCGAGTTCACTGAACCCCCATTAGAAGAAACATCAACGACATCGAACATGGATGGAAAATCGGTTGGCACAATCTCTCTGCAAGAACCTTCATTCTGGAAGGTATACATCAATAGTGCGGCAAATCAAAGGGGCTCTGGAGTGGGGTTAGTTCTAATCTCACCCGAGAAGCTCACCATTGATAAGTCATTAAGATTGGGCATCTCGGCCATGAACAATGAAGCTGAATACGAAGCCTTGCTAGAGGGAATGTCCATGGTTCAAAGAATGGGAGGAAAGGCAGTAAAAATGTTCTCTGACTCGAGGCTAGTCGTCGGCCAGGTGAAGGGCGAACTAGAAGCAAGAGATAAGAGAATGCAAGGGTATTTAAGTCAGGTTAGGTATTTGCAATCAGGATTTGAATCCTTCACCCTATTGCATGTCCCCAAGAGTGGAAACACACACGCCGATTCCCTAGCCACGCTTGCGACCTCCTCGGCGCAGAGCCTACCTTGGGTTATCCTTATAGAAGACTTGTGTAAACCCACGGAGGTAAAGGGACAAGCGGTTCATGTTCACCAAGTCAGAGTAGGGCCCAGTTGGATAGACCCTGTAGTACTATATCTGAGAAAAGACATCTTGTCGGAAGACAAGTCAGAAGCTGATAAGATAAGGAGAAAAGTGCCTCGCTTCTGGCTGTCCGAAGACCAAAAATTGTACAAACACTATTTTTCTGGGCCATATTTACTGTGTGTTCACCCTGAAGCGACAGAGCTAAACCTTGAGGAGTTGCATGAAGGGATTTGTGGAAGCCACACAGGAGGCAGGTCTTTGTCTCACAGAGCCATTACTCAGGGCTACTGGTAGCCAAATATACAGAAAGAAGCACAAGAATATGTGAAAAAGTGTGATCAAGGTCAGAGATTTGCACCAAACATACACTAGCTGAGAGGAGTTCTTAACCCCCTATCCAGTCCCTGGCCATTTGCTCAATGGGGCTTAGATATAGTTAGCCCTTTCCCCAAAGCAGTAGGGAACAAGAGGTATCTGCTGGTCGGCACTGATTATTTCACTAAATAGGTTGAAGTTGAACCTTTAGCAAACATCAGAGATGTGGACGCTAAGAAGTTTGTCTAGAAAAACATTGTTACTCAGTTTGGGGTCCCTCATACCCTTATCTCGGACAATGGTCTTCAGTTTGACAGTAAGTCCTTTAGGAGATATTGCTGTGAATTGGGGATTACAAATAGATATTCTACCCCAGCCTATCCCTAGGGGAATGGACAAGCCGAGGCTGTTAATAAAGTCATAGTGAACGGACTCAAGAAAAGGTTGGATGATGCGAAGGGAAGATGGGTGGAAGAACTGCCACATGTCCTATGGATGTATCGAACCACACCTCGTAGATCAACAGGGGAGACCCCCTTTTCAATGACTTATTGAGCTGAGGCTGTTATTCCTATAGAAACGGGCTTCCTAACGCTAAAGACCAGCTCATTTAGTCCGGACAATAACAATGAATTGCTAGAAAAGAGCTTAGATCTTATTGAAGAAAGAAAGGAAAGTGCAATGGTCCAATTGGCATACTACCAACACAAACTCAAGCAAGATTATGATGCCAAGGTAAAGTTGAGGCCACTAGTGCCTGGTGACTTGGTATTGAGAAAAGTTTTGGGCATTGCAAAAAACCCAGCGTGGGGAAAGTTAGGACCCAATTGGGAAGGACCATATCGCATCACCTCTGTGGCTGGTGTAGGGGCATATTTCCTTGAAGACTTAGATGAACGTGTAATACCGCGCCCTTGGAATGTAAACAACCTAAAAAGGTATTATTATTAATGAAAATTTCCTTTATCAATAAATTCTTTTGTTATGTAAAGGCATCGTGCTTCATGTTACTCAATCTGTTCAAGTATTAAATAGAACCTAAGTCCTGCATGGTTCCTCGGACCACAGGCTTAGGGGAAATTAATTGCTTTTGACATCTGTTCAAGTATTAAACAGAACCTATGTCCTGCATGGCTCCTCGAACCATAGGCTTAGGGGAAATTAATTGCTTTTGACATCTGTTCAAGTATTAAACAAAACCTAAGTCCTGCATGGCTCCTCGGACCACAAGTTTAGGGGAAATTAATTTCTTTTGACATATGTTCAAGTATTAAACAGAACCTAAATCCTGCATGGCTCCTTGGACCACAAGCTGAGGGGAAATTAATACCCAAGGGCATCAACTAGCGTATAAACAGAACCTAAGTTGTGTCAGGTCCCTCGAACCACACATTCTAAGGAAATCAACATTTTGTAACACCCCTTTATTTTTCACCAAAGGTCAAAATAGATCCAAGGCTATGTTTACATCCTCGAGTTGAAATCTTTGAGCAAATTTAAACTTATATTTATTTACATAAGTGATGAGCAAGATGCAGGTTGTCTGCCTCTTTTATTTTCCCTCACATGACATAAGTTTATCAATATCAACCTTCATTACATAAGATTCAATTCACGATACAAACACTTAATACACAACTTTTCTCCTGGCACTTAATCAAATTACTTAGACTATTAAGTAGCGTATTATATTTGGTTTTTATTGAAGGTACAGTAACGGTAGTTCAATACTATGTATAAAAATAATAAACTTCAAAGTACATAAAGCAAAGGAACAAAAGATGAAATGAAGAACATTCTCATTGAATGATAAAGAAAGTACATTGTACACATTGACATAGTGTCATTTAAAAAAAAAAAAAAAAAAAAAAAACTACTACAAAAGGAATTAGAAAGAGAATCCTAAGTGCTAAACTTTAACAGGAGGGGCAGGAGGATCTTCCTTCTGGCTTGGTTGGGAAGAAGGAGCATCCTTGGCCTTGGGGTTAACTTTCTTGGTCTTGGCCTCTACTTCCTTCGCCTTGGTTGCAGCTTCCCTATCCTTGGCAGCATCCTTGGCCTCGGCGGAGGGCTTTTTCCCCTTGCCTTTGCCTTTGTCTTTCTCCCCTTCAGCCCCCTGGCCTTGGTCACCAGCCTGGCTGGATCCCTTCGAAACTTCAAGAAGAGAGAGGGCGTCTGAGATAACCAAAGGCTGCTCAGAAGATTCTGGAGTAGGGGCAAGAGGAGAGGAGATAGTAGCAGGAACTTCGCGGATATCCGGATGGTAGTATATACTCCCGAGCTGCCTCCAAATAGAGTCTGCAAGGACTCCTGCAACGCTAAGGGCCCTATCCCATGTCACGTTGCAATAATCCCTACACACCTCTGAAAGCTCCTCAGCGAGCCTTATCTGCGTCTCCTCCACACCAAGCAGATATGAAGCCTTCTTCTCAGCCTCGGCTACTTCCTTGGCCAGTTGAGCTTCTTCCTTGGCCTTCTGCAACTTAATCTTAAGATTTATGACCAATTGCCTTTGTGTGGCCAGATCTATCTCAGTCAAGTGCAGTTTTTGGCATTGATCCTCAGCCTGCCTTTCAGCGGTTTTCAAACCGGCCTCAGCACTCGAATAAGCTTAGTCCGCCACTTTAAGTTTCTTGGACAGCTCAATTTGCTCCTGCCTAGCAGCCCTCAATGATTTCTCAACATTGGCATGAGTGAGGGCCTCAGCATCGGCCTGTTTACGAGCGTCACGATACCACTCCTCGGCCATGAAAACTTGTTGAGTGATCTGCCCAAAGACCACAGAAAAATAATATGAGTTAAAAAAGAAAGCATAATTTAGCATCTAAGTTCATAAGTAGATAGACTGTTTACCATAGCAAGGTCCCTCTTTAGGGACAGGAAGAGGTCATTCTGCGTAAAGCGCCTGTAAGCTTCCATATCCTTGGGAAGGAGTAAAGGCTGCTCTAGGGCTTCAGCTATGTACCCCACTTGACCCCTTTGAAATTCTCGGACCGAGGCATTCCAAGGAATGGGAGCCCCGTCCACTTCCAGTCGAGGACTCCATGTGCGTTGTGTCATGCGCACATCAGCCCTATTTTTTTCGTCTCGGCTGTCCACGGATTGGGATCTCTTGTCCCGAGCATCTGGGATCACCTTTTGTTGTTTTGTCCCCTTTCGAGGACCTACCTCGCCTTCTTCAAGCGCCTCGAGTGGCTTTTTCTTCTTCAAATCAAGATTTGGCTTCAGTCTGAGGTCGGTGGGGATCTGGGGAGGAGGAGGGGGAAGATTGGATGGAACTTGGGACTTGATGGCTCCTTTCGAGGTTGACTCCTTGCCCCTGGAAGCCATGAGCTCTCTTAAACTCTTGTTGCCCTTGTTCTACGCCATACTGTCTTCCTCTTCTTCGGAGGAGCTGTCTGGGTGGGCAATCACTAGAATTGGGGTATGAACACCAGAATGCCTGTCTGCTTCACCCTCGGCGTCCGAGATGGTGATTAGAGGAGCCCTTAGATTCTCTTCTTCCTCAAAATGGAATTTATCTATCTCCTCCTCTAGTGATAAACGAGATGAGGCAATCTCCTCTTTGGGTATTGCCGCTACTTCAGGAAGAATCTGTGGAAGTGGCAGTGCAACTGGTGGAAGAATCGGTGGAATTGGCAACACAACCGGGGGAAGATCCCTCCGAGCCAAAAATCCCAGCTTGGAGACGTCAATCTGAGCCAATCTGGAAATTCCAACCCTTATTGCTTGGCCTACGTCCTGGAAGATGCGAGACAGCGGCTCGTAGTCCAAAATAAGATGAGCGGCCCTCAGCTGTCCGTCTTCACTCACAAAAATCTCTGACCTCAGAAGGTAGTTGAGAGCCTGAACGTTGGTGAAACTGATCCTCGGAGCAATGTGGTTTTTATTTGCAAAAAAATCCGAGAAGGAAATCATGGTCAGGCCGATAAAAATTATCACCAAAAGAAGATGAAATGTCAAAAGTGAAAAGGAATAAAGCTAAAAAGGCTAAATCCCCTTCCAAAGGGACTGATCCTAAAGGTACCCCACCTGGATCTCCTGCACGATCTCCTGCCCGAGTTGGGCAATGAAGACCGTCGTTCCACTTCTCTGAGACAATCAAGTAGTCATCCTTCATGCCCTTATTAGACTTGGGGAGACAGGATATTAGCTTAACGACCTCGGACCGGGACTTGAGGTAGTATCCCGCGCTGGCGAGCTTGTGGCACTCGTACATGTGAATCACATTGTGCCACGTGAGCCCTAAGCCCAGCTGCTCGTTGAGAGTGTCTACGCAGCCCAAGACCCTAAATAGGTTAGGAGCGCACTGGTAGGGGGTCAATCTGTGGTTAATCAAATAGTCCCTGGTTATCCTACCCATGAGAAGCGTCATTCCTCCCTCTATGAAAGCAATCATGGGAATGACGACTTGACCCACATCTCTGTCAGTAAGTACTCGATCCGGGGGACAATATTCTAAAACCATCCCTTTCGGGATATGGTACTTAGCCTTAAAACCCTCCATACTGGCCAGTGAATCTACTAAGTTCTTGAACCTACCCATCTAAATAAACAGAAATGACGTGGAGAAAGGCTTCTAAAAGAGAAAGGCCGAGGAGAAAATATAAAGAAATAAAGACTTATGGGAACACATATGCTAATCTCTAAAACTTTCAGAAAGATTTTTGAAGACTTCTTACAAGAAATAGCTATGGAGACTTAAGAGTTTAGAGCGTTTTGTGAGACGGGGCATTGGAGTTCTCTGGAACACCTGAAGATTTTTGAAGAAAAGAGAAAAACGGGTTCCCTCAAGGCTTTATATAGAAGGAGAAAGTAAATGGGAATACTCTTGCTCAAAATACTAGGAAAAATGTCAACCATTGGATCGGCGTTTCACCGTTGGATGCGGGGGACATAAAGCCGCTTGGAGTAATTAATAACGTCTCGTGGGCTATGAAGCATCAGTGACAATTATGAGGCATGTAAAACCGCACTCTCACATGTGTGAATCAAAAAATCAGTTGATTTTATCTCTTAAAAATCAAAACCCCACTTTTTCTCCTCGGATGGGAGGGAAAAACCAGAATTTTGAGGGGCTATTCCTCCTCGGATATGATGAATATAGTTCACAGTATGTACTCCAGCAATTAGCGTAATCCTCCAAGAAGCTCCAATGATAGGGATATGCCTCATGAACATACGAGAATGAAGGAAACCTAAAAAATATCTAAGGGAAAGCTGCCACCACCGCATTAAATGCACTGTAGCTACTTTTTTGGCCACATTTATGTGGAGAAGACCTCTGAACAGTGTTATCTTGGCTACCACAACTAACAGAAAACTAGAGAGGGTGTCTGATGGGACAGGTACTCAAGTAAGGGCTCGGATGATCAACAGGTGTAGGGTGAAGATGGACCAAAGAAGGATATATAAGGTGAAAGACTCTTCATGGAACAGGGGTCGGGAAAAATAGAGAGAAAAGACTGTAGCAAATTCAAATTATCTTTGTATCCATTTGTGATTAATTTATACGAAGGGGACCTCCTTGGACTGAAAAGATATTAAGATCAAATCTCTTACTTGTGTGTGACGGTCGTTCAAATCAAACCTATCCGTTGTTCAATTCATTAGGGCCTAGTTCTTCAACCCACTCTCTACAAATTTATTGTACTGAGCTCATTGGGCCAACATCCCATACATTTTAGGCTTGGACTGAAAATCGAGACCCTACAATTATGATTATGATTATTGTTGTTGTTGTTGTTATTGTTGTTGTTATTATTCAAATTTTAGATTAATGAATTTTTTATGGTTAGGACTACAAGCATTTTCAGTATTGTTGTTTATTTTGTGTTTATTTATTATTATCTGATTGTGTTTTTTTTTTTTTTTTTTTTTTTTTTGCAAGTATCACTCTATAATTCTCACTCTTTCAGTTGGTATCACAATTGTGATAAGCATCTCAACTCTCTAATTAAATTTATGTATGTGTTTTGTTAATTTTGAAATTATTTAATATTATTTATTGTTATTATTAGTATATGACAACAAAAATTGTAATAAATTGTATTATTGTGATCTTTTTATAATCAATTTTACTTTTTTATTATCAATTATTATATCTATTACTTGGAAAAAACATATTGCATAATTTGTTTGTTGGTTTATAATAAAGATATGTATGTGTATTATTATTATTATTATTTTTTAGTACAATAAATCGTACATTTGTGTTTCTTTCTCTTTAAAGTTTAGTTGGTATAAAAATTTATTAAGTTTCTTGAATCTTTACTTTTTAAGGTGGTTATAGGTTGGGAAATGAAAATTAATTATATGCTTTATAAATATTATATGCTAAAACTATTATTGTGTGTATGATTATTTTGCTAAAACTATTATTATTATTATTATTATTATTAAAAATTTTGCTTCATAAATCCTTTATTTGAGTTTCTTTCAATTTTATTATGAACTACAAGCATTGTAAGTTATATTTAATATTTAGCATAAAAAACTGTAGTAGTCACTATATATTAATTTTATTATTTTTTATTATTGTTCTTTGTTTTTATTTAGGATTATATTTTTTTAAAAGATATTTATGATTATTGGATTGTGTTTTTTTTGTTCTTTCTTTCTTTTCTTGCAAGTATCACTCTATAATTCCTCCATTCCTTCACTTTGTATCGTAATTGTAGTAAGCTTCTTGGCCCCCTAATTTAATTGGAAATTATTTTCTTAGTTTGTAATTTTTTATATAGATGGTTTGTAAAAAATATACCTTCAGATGGATGTTGCATGGTTTAACTCATTGTAGCATTTAACGTAGGATATATTTGAAATGGAGCTTGGGTCATTCGATCATTCTCTGCTAACCCAACAACAATATCCGATCTCTAATGATGCAATGGAAGGCAATGTACGTTGCGAGATCAAAATTTATTAATGTCCTAATAATATCTACAATTATTCAATTTACATGAAAATAATTTCAACATTAGCAATATAACATTGTACATTTTTAAAAAAAATTCAGGTTTCCACCTTATGAGTGCGACCCCAACCGTTTGCACCCCCCCTTCCCCCCCCCCCCCCCCCGACAATAAGGCGAGTGTATCACCCCATATTTGCTTCAATGTAGACTATACCGTGTTACCCGCCTACCACATATAGATATTGACTAGGGTCTTATCACTTCTTTGGTGGAGCGGTGACGATCTGAAACCCATACATTTCACCTACCTACTTGTGAAATGTCGATCACTTTACAAGATATAGCAATCATTACAGGATTGCCTATTAATGGCAATGCACTGTGCGGGCCACTAATTTGGATTGGGGAACAGTTTGTAAGAATTTACTTGGGGTGACACCACCTGCAATAGCATTGGCATATGGTAGCTTTAAAATAACATGGATAAGGAATACATTCTCAAACTTACCAGAGGGTGCCAATACTATAACAACCCAATAGTATGCTAAGGCATACATGTTCCAGGTTTTGGCTTTACTATTTGGAAATAAGAGACAAAGGAGATTGCATTGCTGCTTTCTCCAGCTGCTAGCGGACTTTGGTGTAGCTGGGGAATATAGCTGGGGTAGTGCCACACTTGCTTTCCTTTATAAAGAGCTGTGTATTGCTACTATTAAAAAAAGCACGGAGGTTGCAGGTCCTGTTTTCATATTACAATTATGGGCATGGGAGCATCTTCCATATCTGTCCCCAATTCCAATAAATCCAACAAATTTAAATGGTGACGACCCATATGGTTGCAGGTATAATATTTACTTTCTATTTCTATACAATATTATATACTGTAGCGTTTATCCTTGATACTTCCAAACCCTAAAATCAGTGGCAATCATTAATTGTGTATAGGTGGGATACCAAGAGAATGTTTACTCACACACCAACGCATGTTCTACGTGCGTACCGTTCTAATCACGACACACATAATAATGAACAGGTAATACATGTTGTCACCAATGTTATTAATTTCGTTTTGGGACCTATTTCATTTTGTCCAGTAGAACGGAATATTTCGGTACCGGCTTATTTCGGAGTACCGTTTCAAGGTGTTTCGGGTTCCTTAAAAAAATATATAATATATATTATTAATATTATATAAAATAACGAATTTAATTTTTTTTTAATTCTTAAATAAAGTGGGATTAAAAAATATTTAAATATTTTTAATTTTCTACAAATAAAATTCACATTTTGAATAATTGTAAACAAATTAATAAATGTATAGTGTATACTCTTTCACCTTAAAAGCAAATGAAGTAAAGTTGATAAAAAATTTATGTGAATATTTTTTAACTTTTTACTTGTGGCATTATTGTAAATAAATAAGAATCTAGGATTAGTTTTTGAACTAGGAAATTTCCTAGAAGTTTCCTTACAATCTCCATTACTCCACACGTATTTTCCATTTTCACTTACCATGTCCTTTCCATCTGATCTCCTCCATTCTTCTTCTCCAGTCTCCAAAAACTTCTCTGCTCTTTTTTTTTTTTTTTTTTTTGAATGCTTTCTTTGGTTTTAACTTTTAACACTTCCTCACAAAATCAAGGTTGGACCCCAACATGCCCAATAGGTAAGTGTTCTCTAGCTAAGGAAATGTCAACAATAGAGAAGTGTGGTGGCTCAAAGAGACAATGTTGAAGCTGAATGAGAAATAATGAAGCCCAAAACGGCGTAGATGAGCTTCTTTTTTTTTTTTTTTTTTTTTTTTTTTTTTTTTTTTTTTTTTAAATAGGCAAAATCTAGTACCGGCTGAAATCCTCTTCTCACCCGAAATAGGCCGAAATCTAACTCGAGGTGGAACATAAGCTATTCTCGTACCGGTTTGCATACTGGTACGAAATATTCTGGTGGAACGGCACGAAATCAATAACATTGGTTGTCACAATGCATCAATGGTTAATTTACTAGTTATATTATTGTCTTGATTGATTATAACATAGTTATTGTAATTGGAATTGCAGGTTGTTTGGACACCGTACGATAATTATTTGCATCTATGTTGTCTTGCAGAAAAACATAAATGGACTACAATAGCGCCATTGCTATGCTTCCAAATTGTGGAGTATTACCATCCAGAAAGAGTCATGCGACAGTTTGGGTTGTTGCAAAGATGTCCAAAGTGGCCTACTGACAATTTCGATAAATCTATGCATTGTGTAAAGTTGACAGGAAAGTTCAGTGTCAATTGGTGTAGGCAGTATGCACAATACTACTGGCTTTGGAATGAGCGAGCTGAACATGTAGTTGGGGATGACAATTTCTATTTAGGTGTGGACTACGCAACATGGTACCATCAACATGGTCACCTATTCACGACACCAGAGGTGGCTGCCCATATGTACCAGGTTATTATTTTAGTTTTTTCAATAATACTACACTAATATTGATAACAAATTATTTACACAAACAAAATATTGTACTAATATTGATAACAAATTATTATTTTAGCTTTTTCAATAATACTGCACTAATAAATGTTTTTTTTTTCTTTTTATGTGGCAGCAAACTGAGATCAATAATATGTTAAATTTGGCTATTGCAAACCAACAAATGAATGACCTCACTACACAACAAGTCTTTCCAGCAATAGTAGAGGGCCTTAGTCGAGTGAAGTTATCGATGGAAGCAAATATTTCCTCCGTCCCTACTGAGAGGGTGACACACTTTAGGTGACGACAGAGGCACCAAGGAAGACAGCTGCAAACCTTTACTGAAACGCGCTCGTCCACCTCTACACAATGTGGACAATGTGGAAATGATGAAGTCGGACCATCCTCCTCTACACAGTACAATATGTACAGCTCTACCCAAGCTGGGCCATCAACATCTGCCCGTAATGAGCCAACCACCTTCAGTGAGTATAATCCAATTAGTGTCAACGAGTATTGCATGTCTTTATATTAACAGACTAGATCATCCACTTCCTTAGGACAAGGATTTGCGGATTTGTTTAGCTATAACTATTATCCCCAACCTAGTTCAACACCTCCCTCCTATCACCCATCACCACCTCCATCCTATTCTAGACAATACAATTATGGCCAAGATAGCCAGTACAACTATGATTTCTGCACACCATAACCTTCCTAACCATCCCCTCATGTTGGTGATTTCTGCACGCCACCAAATACATGGGCATGTGCTCCCAACTCTGAGGAAGAGGCCTCCGTAACAAAGTCTAAGGAAGATGCCTCAAATGAGGACAGTGATGAAGATGTAGAAGATGCAGAAGATATGGAGGTGTCATCAGATAATGAAAGTGACGAAGGTGGTAATTATCAAACAGATTTTGATATTAGAACGCAGCGAAGGCGCATGGGGAAAAGTCCTGTGCAAGCACGAAGGTACCCTCAACGAGTAAATAGGCATCCTCCATGTTGTGGAACACAACAAAATCTTCATGTACCCCATCGTGGCAATCACTAATCAATATAAAATGACTGTTGGTGAAGAATATATTAAAGTATTATCGTTGTTTATGCATCATTGTAGCAAAAAATATTATGCCTAGATAGTATACATAGCACATTATACCACTAACCGTAAGACCTTTGTGAAAATAAGAAATGTGTACACATATTTTGGCATTTGAAATTAGTGCCCAATTAATCTAATCATACACCTATTTAATATAATTGTCCAATTCTACAAATCCAACATAGAATCTATATGTATAGCCACAACTGTAGGTGCAGAATAGGCGAAAAAAAAAAAGGTGTCAAACTTCTATTTTTATAGTTGATATTTTTTCCTTTGCATGATGGCTACTGTGGTGTACATTTCTATTTTCATTCTCTTCAGCCTCTCTTCCAGACCCTCGTAAAAGTGTCAAAGAAAAATAAAACTTTCACCATCTAATTTTCGTCCAAATTTACAGCAGCAACTTGTGAGTTAATTTCGGCCTTCAAAAATTGTGAATTTCAAAAAACTCAAAACAGAAAAGTTGTAGATATTTAAGTCACGGTTCCAGCCCATCTAGCCTTGAGTCAATTGGATTTTTGAGGAGAGAGATACATCAAAAATACTGATTAGTGCTCAAATATGATTTTTCCTCTTCAAATTGTGGCCCTTTGGTTTCTTTCCTTATTTGGTGCTTTCAAACATGGTAAATGACCCAAGCACTCCATAAAAAGTATACATTTTAAGGTGTTATTGAACCCCTAAACCATAATACACAATATATATATATATATACATACACACACACACATAAAATAAATAAACTTACACCCCAATCCAACTTGCAGTGATAGAAAACATCGTAGCATATGGAATTATTACCAACTTGTTCTTTCAAATAATAGAAACTAACAATATGGTCCAACTCCTAAAAAAAAAATATATGGTCCAACCAATCCACTGAAGTAGATTGAATACTTATGTTGGGTCATTCAGTTTGATATTTACACACGGCAATGACATGTGAGCACGGAATCTTATAAACCTGCCATTTTTGACAACTACAAGTGCTCTGCCTCAAATTTACCTCATTATGATGATTACCCCTATATGCAAAGTTAGGGCTTATTGGTGTTCTGACTTCAAATAGACCATCTTCATGACTGAACACAGTAACTGAATGCTTTGGTGCTTTTTTTTTTTTTTTTTTTTTTTTTTTTTTTTTTTTTCCATTTATTGAATTTATTCTTTGCATAGGCTGTAATGAGTTCACCAGCAGTAACCTCTACGCGTGCCTTAGTATACCGATTAGCAAAGTAGGCTACACAACGGTAGTATGTAAATTCAACTAACAGAGTTATGGGCAGATTTCTAACACTCTTTAGATTTCCGTTGAAGCTTTCAGACAAGTTTGTGGTCATTGCCCCATAACGATGTCCACCATCATGTGCTAACGTCCACTTTTCCATCGGTATGTCCGTTAAATACTTATCACCATCTGCACTTAATTGAGTAATTCTATCCCTGGTTATTTGATTCTATCGTAGCTGATTCTCCATGCTTGCCCACATTACCATAGCCTTCAAGTTTTTATTCCTAATTTGTTGATTGAAATTGCTAGCCACATGGTGAAGGCAAAAATGATGATACCAACGTGTCGATTGACATATAGTCCGTATCGTTGCCATTATACCAGGGTGATGATCAGATATGACGCATAACCTTTCTTAATTAGTGACATTAATCTGAATACAACGCAAAAACCAATACCAGCTATCATCAGTTTCCTTCTCCACAATGGCAAAGGCAAGTGGAAAAAGTCTGTTGTAGTTCATCCTTATCAGCAAAAAGCAAGCTCACATAAAACTCTTGGGTAGGGTCCCAAATACTCTGAGTGGGCTTTTCAAATGGTGGGGTTGGATCAATCATATTATCCCACGTGTTCTGTGAAAAGCTTAGTGATGAAGGTTGATGGAATGCCATTACTAGACTACTTTCATGATTAGGTTCATTGAGAGGCTCCGTTCATCTCCAACATCATCAAGGACCTCATCGTCATTAAGTTGGTCATCATTATCCATGGCCCGCATCCTTTCTGATAATGTATGGACCGCATTTTCAATAGTAGTAGCTATGTGGTGTGTATCATTGGGATCATTAACAACTCTCTGAGTGGCGGTTTGGTCATACTGAGCTTCAAACTCAAAACAAGTAGTCTTTTATGAGACATGCTTAGTTGGATTATCATAGTTAGCATCACTGGTGTTCATTGGCCGATAAGGAACATGTTGGTCCTCAGTTGCAACATGGGTATATGGAGCATGATAGTCAACACCACCAATGTTGATTGGGGAATGAGCCGCATCTTCAGAATAATGACCAGTATGAGTGGCATATGGATCATGAAAGTGTGCGCCATGTAAATAACTAAACGATGCACTCGGTCCTTCGTTGGCATATCGAATGGGAAAAACATCTCGGTGGCTTCTTATGGGCTCTACACTTACGTACAACTCTGCACCTATAAATCCATATTGGCGGTCTAACATATCGAATATTGCATTGACACTATCATCATCTTTTACCAAAACTTGCTGGTAAACCACAGGATGTGGATGACATTGAAAATGAAATCTATAGCAAATAGTCAGTTTTGAATCTTCTCTGTTTATATGAAGCGTGGATGCTACTCCATCACATAGATCTTCAAATGTAACACCACGGCTTAATGGAAGCATAGAAGGAGGTGGCCCTTCGTAATAAACCCCATTTTCACCATGTTTAATTATTCCACCGGAATAGATGAGAAAAATGAACAACTTTTATGTCATCTACACTAAAACATAACAATAGTATTAATATATTAACACTACACAACCATTACAATGCAATACAAGAAGGTACTCCATTAAAAATATTCAATGTTTAAATAGCTAGAGCTGAGAGAATTCTATTAAAGAGGATTGGTTCACTGATAATTTATTACTGTCCATCATAGTAGTTAAAATTATTTTTTGTTTCCCATTTCTTAAGTAACTTAGCATAACATTAACATTTAGAAGGATCTGTTATGGTTACTTTAATTATTTTATGTAGTTCTTCATTTTGCTTCTTCTAAAACAAGACAGATTATATAATGTTCTCATGCATCCATACGATAATAGATAAATATTTCTAATATCGTACAATTTTATTTATTATTATTATACCTAAAACTTAGATTTTAAGGTTTATGAGCATGTACTAACCTTTTTTTTTTTTAGGGTTTTCTTATAGCATATGTGTATATTATAGGTTAACAAAGTAAGTATTTCTTTAAGGAAAATTTATGTCAATTTTGAAATATATTTTTGCTATATGAAATTTTAGGCAAGAATTCATGGAAAAATAATTTAAAACATATCATACAAATCAGTTCATGTTGCAAAACACATAATACAAAAACAAGATTTGTATGAACAAATAATTTAACAAAAACAAAATTTTCATGCTTAGCTATGCTCCTAAAACATATCAACATAAATATTATAAAAAGAAAAGTAACTACTTAAGAGATGTAACTCGCCTTGTAAGAGATAAAGAACGGATAGATATTTTTAAGTGTTGTTCCTTACAGTTGTTTGTAGAATGTATGGCACGCATGAATTGAAAGTGGTTGGTAGAATTATAAGGGAAATAAGAGTGGAGAAGAAGGTTGATGGAACTTTTAGGAGAAAAAGAGTATAAAATAAGAACTGTGGAAACTTTAGAAACATTAGTGCTGTTTAAATAGGATGCAAGTTTCATATAAGTTAAATTCTTAGATTTTAAATTGTATAATTAGATACGCCAATTGACCAAATACAATACAACATAGACCAAGATGAGACACTCTAATACAAATAAATTACTATAAACATATATTCACGCAAAGAATCTCTGCAGAGATTTGATACTTTTTCTATCAATTGTCGGCTTGTCACTTTCCATAGCTCCCTTCAAAAATCAAAATTGACAACTTCGTTAATTTAGTGCACTTATCTGCTTGCCATTCTTTCATTGAACCATCTATTGCAGCTGAAGGGCCAAAAGCTCACTATCATTGTGAACTCTCTTGATCTCAATTAACTTTTCCTTTCCGTTGTTTTTAGTGTTTTTGTATCTTTCGAAAGTACAATTGGTGTAAATGGAATCTAACCACGGTTTAATATAAACTTTGGTGTATCATTTGTGGTGGGAATAATTGTATGTATATGGATTATGGACGGTACTTACATGCCAGCCAAAGTACTTATCATATTCTTAGAAATTACTTCATATTATCATGGAGACTTGTCTAAACGAAATTGCTTATTTGATATAGACTCCTCACCACTAGCCGCTAGGGAATTGTTTTTATTAATGTAGGATTTCTTGGCCGTGACAGTAATATGCTTTGATTTTTGATAGATAACATAAAATTTCAACCTATGGCATAGCTAGTATTTCAACATCAGATATCTTATTTAACAACAAAATATTTTATTAGTTAAGTTAACTGGAACTCACTTTGACAGTTATATGCTATTTTTTCACTACCACGTTACTAACATATAACGTGGTTTGTAATGTGGTCCTCTATATAAATCGAAATGGTTAATACTTCAGTCATTATCTGTCAAATGACATACTACTGCCTAACTATTTTACTTCTCTCTTTCATGATTCCACTTGCTGCTTTATATGGTCCATATGAAATCAGATTTTTGATGCTGTTCTCTCAGGACATTCAACTAACCACATTTGAAAAAAAAAAAAAAAAAAAAAAAAAATAGAAAGTTTATCAAACTGGCTACCTAATGGTAGCTATGATGCACTCGCCCTCAAATTGAGTTATGGCAGAGATTAGTAATACCGGTTCTTCCAAATTCAGTTATTTGTTTACTACTCATGTGACTTAGCACTTGTTGCATTAACTGGTGCACTTGCAGAAGAAATTCATACAAGCATGATAATGCAATTGGAAGGGAAGCTAATTATACATATGTATGGGATTAAGGTTTTAATGTTGTTGTATACTATTTCTTCCCCTGGAATCTTTGTATGTTCCTTACTAGATTTTGACTTACCTATTTCCATTAGGGAATATGTGACTTGCTACAGTTGAAACTTTAAAAGTTACTTATCAAATTTCTTCTTGTCCCCACAGCAATGTATCAATCACCAACTAGGTTGGAAAAATGGTACACGGGATTAAATATAAGAGGACAAGTGGCGCATAATGACACATCATACCTCATGGTGATGTTGCGAAGATAACACGGAGAAAATTGGGTTTTGCCCTTAATTTTTAAACTATGCAGCAGTTTGTTTCTGTTTTCAAACTATTTAGGTGTGTCATTGTTTTGGAACTTGATTGTTTGAAAATCGAGTTCCCCTTATAACTTGGGTTTTTTATATTACCAATTCAATTATTACCAATCAGTATTTCAAATTTTCTTATTAGTGCCGATCGGTATTAATTGGGAAATTATTAGTACCAACTGATACTAATTGAAATCTAATTAATACCGATCATTTTTTTTTTTTTTTTTGGAGAGAGAGTTTCAAATTATGACGTCCATTCCTAATAACTCACCTATATGAAACATATAGAGACATTACTTTACCTAAAAGAGTTAAGTTATAAGTTTGGACTTAATTATGTTATATTAACCTTGTCATTCTTATTGAACTTGAGATTTTACCCTCACGTGTATTCCGGTTAGCACAGAATTTTGAAAGGAAAATTTTTAACTTGAAAGCTAGGCCTTCCCAAAGACATGTATATATATATATATATATACCCTGAGCCTCATCTTCCTCCACTTTCACTCCCAACTGCTTCTTCCCCTTCTTACGTGACTGAAGTCCTCTAAAAGACAGACTCTGTTTGGTCTAGCTTCCAAGCAGAGTACCCTGCTTTTTAATCATTGTTTATCTCCACTAGTTTTATATTTTCCTCATATAATTAAAATTTATGTTTTTTCTTCAACAAAAAAAACCTACCTTTTCTTTATTCTGTGATCCATACTCTGTCTATTTCCTTTTATTTTTTTCCCCTTGGAGACAGAGCCCTTCTTTTACGTACTCTGCCCTGTCTCTGCTTTTTTCACACCTATGGAAACCACTTCCTCCTCCACACCCCAAAAGGAAAACTCCAGGCTTCCCCCAAAGAGAGGCCAAATCAAATCTCAGATTTTTGAGAGCTTTGTCAAGAAAGTAGTCTCAACGGCCTCAAAACTGGTGAAAATCGGTGGAAAAGGCGGCTGTAGCGAAAGCTCCGCCTCTTCAAAGTCAACCCCACCATCAAGTGCATACAACTCCGAGGCAAACAATCAGTAACTTGTTGTTTCTACTTTCTATGCCGTCTCAATTATCTGAATTGAGCTTGTTTCAAGCATTTTCTGGCTTTCACCATGCTTTTTAGTTTGTAATGGAGAAGGCAGTGTCTAAAAAGCAAGAAAGTTCTGTAAATTTATATTAAGATTTAAGTTTCTACTTTCTAATGTGTCAATTAATAGGTATCTAGATGGTAATCAAAGGAAGGTCAGGACTCATGACTCATGAGTCTTGACTGAATGAATTGGGGTCTGTTCCTGCATTAACTCATGTTTTAGCTGGTTAAGCAGGGCTGTGACCCACTGAAGTTTATTTTCTGTATGGTTGTCCAGTAGTTTGTTTATGTTGTTGTAAGCATTTAGATTGGCTTAGTTGCTAATTTGTTTACAAGGGGTACTTATCAATACTTGGGGTATATTTGTTTTGTGTAATCTTCTGGCAGTCACACTCGCATGTGTTATTGTACTATTTACAGTGGCAATAAAATTTGTTCTTGCTTTTACTTTTCATGGACCAGGCTTCAAATTAACATTTGGGATGAATTTTATTTTTAAGCATGCCTGAGTTTGGGAATTATTATCTTCTTTTCCTCTTCTGTCTCCCTCCTAATTTGGGATGTGCATGTTGGCAAAATTTAGGTGTTAGGTTGGCATGGTTTATTATGTGAAGTTTCGCTTATGTTGTTGGAGCAAGAATAGAAACCTAAGGCACGAATGGATCCAGAAACTTCTCCTAGTTGAATTTGATTTGTTTATTTTCTAATCACTTTCCTAAATTTTGTTTTTCCAGATTGTAAAATATAAAAAATAAACAAAAACCAAAAATTGAGGAATTTTTGCTAATATATGTGGGTCAGACGGAGTTAGGATTTGATTCCTGTGGAGATAAAATTTACGTACACATACTCAAGTTTTCACACACACACACATACAAAACATACTTGAGACCAATATAAAATATAAGAAGTCATTATTCACAAGTGATATAAATATTAGAAAAATTACAGTTATAATATTCGTCTTGAAAAAGGGATATTTAATAATTAGATTGACATAAAGTATAACTTACGTAAATTTATATTATTTTGTAATTACCCCCAAATTTTTACTTGGAAAATAAATTGTTACATATAGAAAAAGGCCCTATCAATTTTTTTTTTTTCACTTTTTAAATGTGACAATAATGTTCCTTCTCTTTTTCTTCCCCCTAACTTTCTTTATTTTCCTCTTCTTCTTTATTTATTTATTTTTTAAATTCCTTCTACCTCTATTGTCTTAAATGTTGAGCCATAAAAGACATTAATAAAATAGGAAAATATGTCTTTATATTTTTTAAATGAATTTTGACATATAAAAGAGATAATAGTGTATTTATTATAATTATGAAATAAAAGAAGTTTATAGCTGGAAAATTATTAGGTACTCCTGGAGTACCATAAATGTGAACTCCCCCCTCACATGAATAGTGGGTCATACTAATTAAATTCATGGTGGGACCCACCATTCATGTGAGAAAAATAAATACGCATTTATGATACTCTTGGACTACACAATAATTTTCCGTTTATAGCTAAAAATACATAATAGAAATATATCTCCCAAAAAAAAAAAGTTCGAAGTTAGGACTTAGGAGTGGGAGAGGGGCCTACTGGGCTAGGGGAGAAATTGTCATCTCTCAACCCTCTCACCATGATAATGAGCTCATAGCATCAATTGAAATGTATGTTGAATATTCTGCCGACAGTGATGTGAATGCATGCCTCAACTAAGCTATATTCGAGTCAAATCTATATCCCTTAGTATTAATATTATTAACCATTTAGACATCAAATTTATTTTTTCAATAACAATGATTAAAATAATAAGTAAAATCCCGTAGAAAAAAGAGTTAAAAATAATAAGATTAGTTGTGAGTATGTTACATTATTGTGAATCGTTAAATTATTTTAATATTTTAAACTGGTAACCAACAATTAAATTTTTTTAAAGTTAAACGTAAGCATTCTTCAATACAATGACAATTTCAATTCTATGTCACAACCAACATTCTTTCATATCCATGAAATGGATTCACTCTCTATATGATTTAAATTTATTATGTGATTGTTATTAGGGACACTAACACTTTCTATTTGGTTTTCTGAGAAAATTAAAAATTGATTCATTTAAAAATTGAGAAAATGTTGCATGGATCATCCAAACATCCTATAGTTAATAATTAATGGCATAGTTTTCACTTTTCAGCACATTTTCATGTTTATATTTTTTTTACAAAAACCTTTTCAAACTCTAATAAACATATAATAAGACGAAGCGTCTGTTTAACATCAACTTATTTAATTTTTTGCTTTTTTTTTTTTTTTTTTTTTTTTTTTTTTTTTTTTTTGTGTGTGTGTTGAAAGTGAACTAAAGTATATTGTATACTTATACCTGAAAAAATAATATTTTAAAATGTTGTTTATAAACAAAATAGAAAAGTCTAGGACCACAGAATATCTTCACAACTTCTTATTTTTCACTTTTCAGCACATTTTCGTGTTTATGTTTTTATTTCTTTTACAAAAATCTTTTCAAACTCTAATAAACATATAATAAGACGAAGTGTTTGTTTAACATTAACTTATTTAATTTTTTGCCTTTTTTTTTTTTTCGAAAGTGAACTAAAGTATAATGGATACTTATACTTGAAAAAGTAATATTTTAAAATGTTGTTTACAAACAAAATGGAAAAGTCTAGGACCACAAAATATCTTCACAACTTCTTGCCACAACTATGTCGTGACAAAGTGTGATTAATAAAAAAAAAAATAGTAAGTCCATGTGAAAATGATAGTAAAGCTTTGATTTTATTTGTTTTGAATTCCTTTTAAATTTTTTAAGGGCAAAAAAAAAAAAAAAAAAAATCTATTAAATCTTCATCCCAAATGCACGTTCTTCATTTCAAGTTCAAATTGGGAAAGATGCTAATATAATGGGCCATATTAATGCATAAAAGTTATAGGAACAATAAGTCTAGAGTCACAACTTTTATATAAAAATTACGAGTTATAAATAATAGACAATAAAGTAATATTAGTTATAAACCTAGATAAGAATCAATAACAGCATAACAATTCAACAATTCTGAAAAACATTGCAATAAAGTTATCTTATCATTCTCTCATTTTTTCTCTTGCGGAGAAGGTATTACATGAAACCGCCTTATACGACATTTCCTTGTAGCATGAAATATCTTGTGATTTTCTTTTTTTTTGGTGGCTCCACTTATTTATCAAATATTTTAATCTAGCCTCTAGGTCGCTCCCTTCGAAATTCAACCATAAAACCGCAACTCATTTGATCCCATACTCAATAAGCTACGTCCAATTACTCGACATAATGGTTGGCTCTGATACCAAATGTTAGAAACCCATGGATAGAACTTACTCCTGAAATCCGATTTGCAAGAGGAGGGTGACCAAGATCTTATAAACACATAGTTAAGTTTACACTTAATCCATGTGTCCCATTAGAATCATAATATAATTTTTTTATATTTTCTTTTCTTTTGTTTAAAGTATGAAAACAGGAACCAATATCATTTGGGAAATGAGAATCATTCCAAAACATTTTCCCTAAAACAGTTTTGAGAGCCTTTCATCATTTCTAATTATTTAAGAGCATTTACATTAACAACTATAAAAAAGAAAAAAAGTGTCTAATTTTGCACATTTATCCCCAAAATTTTCCCACACCAGCTAGTCTAAAATTGTGGAAATTTACACGGCTACTATAGTAATTGTGTTACATGGTTAGCAATTGTGTATACACGGTTGCTATAGTAACCGTGTAAATATACACAGTTACTGTAGTTGGGTATTTCATTATTTCATCTCTCTCTCTCTCTCTCTCTCTCTCTCTCTCTCTCTCTCTCTCTCTCTCTCTCTCTCTCTCTCTCTCTCAACCAGACATAATTGATCAACCACCCACCACTATCCAACCACTGCCACAACCTAGCATCACCCACCAACACCACCACAACTAATTACAATACCTTATAATATGAACACAAAATTGACCAAAATCAATAGAAAATAAAACCAAAGTCTATCCAAAACCAATAGATTATGCAAACTAAATTCAACTGAAAATCACATTAGCATTTCACCTCAACCTAGGAAACTCATTTCACCTCAACCCAAAAAATCCATGTTTGGGTCATGGTTGAGATCAAGTGATAAAAGCGATAAACCCAAAAAAATCTGTGATTCCTTGTTGTTGCCATTCAAATCAAAAGAGAGAAAAGTTGGGTCTTGGCTAGGTCAAATACAAAAAAGGGTTGAGGATAATGGTGAGTCAAATTGAGAGAGAGGGAGGACAACGTTGGAGATGAAAGAGAGGAGAGAGACATTTAAGATGAGGGAGAAGTGATAAGAGAACGAAGAAAGAAAAATGAGAAAGAATAAGAGAAAATAAAGGTAATAATAATAATAATAACAATAATAGCAACAATAATAATAATAGAGTGCATAACATATAATCCTTTTTTTTTATAGAGAGAAACATAGTAGACAATCTAGTGTAAATGTTTTATAAAAATAATTGTATATAATAGAAAAGATAAATTACTATTATACTAAAATAAACGACAAAATTTAAAGATTTGTGACACCCATCACATCTTCACATTTTATGATTTACCATCACTGACTCACAATTAGCGTGATTTCAGGGTTTAACTCTGGATTTTTTTTCTAAATAACCAAATCAATCAAACAATTTCATTAGATAGCAAGGTTTCAAAACAATTTAGCAATCTAACAAATCGAGACCTTGAGACTCGATTTTGCGCGTTGGAAACCGAGTGTTTCACACTCGAGTTCCTTGCTCCTTCTTCATTTTCCTTTGTTCTTCGTTCTCAAGAACAAACCCACAAATCCAAAAACACCCACCCATGGCAGAAACCACACCCACTTTAGGAACAAACCCACAAATCACAAAAATGGTTTTGGTTCGGGTTGAGAGATCACACCCAAACCACACCCACCCATGAGATCAGAACACTACCGATGGTGGCGATGATCGTCGGAGGAAGAGCCGTGGAGCTCGGCCACGGAAGTTCAGATAGCAGAGGAGTGGGTTCGTTGTTTTTGATTGATCTGAGTTTGTTGTTTCCTTCTTCTTTGTTGATTTGCTTTCTTCTTTGTGATCTTTGCCTGTGAATTTGTGAACGAAGAACGAAGGAAAACGAAGAAGGAAGAACGAAGAACACAGGGAAAACGAAAGAGCAAGGAATATGAAACTCGAGTGTAAAACACTCGATTTGTTAGATTGCTAAATTGTTTTGAAACATTGCTAACTAATGAAATTGTTTGAGGGATTTGGTTATTTAAAAAAAAAAAATCCCTATTCTATTCTAACTAGCACGTACAATGCTATAAGAAATTTGTACGGTATTTCTAACTTTCTTATTTAATTGTACAACGATTTAAGCAAGCACGGTGGCTTTCCATTTGTCGATGTGTTTATTTTTATTTTTAAGGATTTGTTATGGTGAGTGAGATATACTCGACGCAAGGACACAAGATAGCAGTTTGCTATGGAAAATTGCAAAAAAAAAAAATTTTGAATGAATAACGCTAATTACTTAATGGTTTTTTTTTTTTTTTTTGAGAAGTAATTTAATGGTCTATTTGGTGCCACACAATATTTTCTCAAAAAAGTATCATGTTATTAATTATTTAAGAGTTTAACACAAAGATAAATTAAGATTAAAAAGGTTGAAACCCAAAAAATCATTTAATTTATGATAACTGATTATTTAATAATTAAATAAAAAATTACTTATGTAACGTTGATTGTTAAAAATATTAATTTTGATTTTTTTTTCCAAGGAATTACCTAGGTTTAGTGTTAAAACTAATTTAGAGAGAAAAATAAATTTTATTATTCGATTAATAAAACTTATTTTTTATGCATGAATTTATATCATAAAATTTATAATTTAAAATTTTGATGGATGAGATAGTTAGTAACTTTTTATCTTTTTAAAATTTTTTAAATATGAAATATATAATAAAATTTATAATCTAATAATTAAAATTAACCTCCAATCAAAATAATATAAGAAGAATTTAAAAGATTTTTCTTTAAAATTATTTTGAAAGGAAACACTTTCCACGTAAGATATAATTTTCTAAAGGAATGGCCCTTCTTTTCGGCCAAAATGGCCAACTGGCCTTAAAATCGTAACTATCTAGTTAGTAGGCGCTGTTTAGAAACATATTTTGTTTATAGCATCTCGAGTCTTAAAGACTGGATTTTGGTCTTCAAAATCGAGTCTTTGAGGCTCGGTTTGTAGCTTGGACCAACTCTGATGTGGCAGAACTGCCACATGGTATTTACATGGAAATCGAGTCTCTAAGACTCGATTTCTAAGCCCTATATATAACACTCAGACCAAACACCAGAGCATCAGAGGAAAAACCCAGAGAAAAAAAAAAGAAAAAAGAAAAGAAAACCAGAAACAGAAAGGGAGAGAAGATCGAGATCGGAGACCCAGGCGCGCGCGGCATGACCAGAAACTGACCAGCGACCCAGGCGGCCTGGGGCTCGCGCCGGCCAGCGTCGAGCGCGGCCAGGGGCTCGGGCGCGGCCAGGGGCTCGCGCGCGGCCTGGGGCTCGTGCGAGCCTGGGTCGTGCGCGGCCTGAGGCTCGCGCGAGCCCCAGGCCGGCGTGAGCCCCTGGCCGCGCGCGACGCTGGCCGGCGCGAGCCCCAGGCCGCGCTGGTGAGGTTTAGCGGTGAGGTTCTCTGTTTCTCTCCCTTTGATCTGATCTGAGTAGCTGTGTGTTTCTCTTTCTCTCCCTTTGATCTGATCTAATCTGCGTAGCGGTGAAATTTCTTAAATTTGTTTTGGGTATTTCGGCATGTAGAGACTCAGAATTTATTTTAAAAAATTTTGGGTTTGAAATCGAGTCTTAGAGACTCGATTTCCAGGTGGACACCCGTGTGGACAAAGTGCCATATCAGAACTGGTCTAAGCATACAAATCGAGCCTCAAAGACTCGATTTTGAAGCCCAAAATCGAGTCTTTAAGACTCGAGATGCTATAAACAAAATATGTTTCTAAATAGTACCTACTAACTAGATAGTTACGATTTTAAGGCAAATTGGCCATTTTGGCCCTTCTTTTCTTCACCAGTTCCTAGAGAAAAAAACTTTGGACGGTGAAAGTGAACGCAAAAGTAGACTAGTGGCAATATTTTAATTCGAACGTACGTACGGAGACTGGTTCGGAGTTCATAGTTTGATGTGGTTACAGCCATATAATAAATAAATAATTAATTAATTAATAACTAAACTCTCTCATAAAAGACAAAAGACAAAATCTTGGGTTTGGTTTGTCTTGTCACTTCAAGTTCAAGAGCCGGCTTTGCTTTGATTTCCCATGAGACCAACTGAAGAAAGCGGCCCTGCACGTATAAGGCTCTAAAGAGTAGAGAATTATAGAGCATGACTGTGAGTGAGGCCCCTGTGTTCAATTGGAGAAAATACAAGGTTTTTTTCATAACATGCTTCCTCTCTTTCACATGGGTTGAACCCCACTTCGTTGAATTGAGTTGGGGTCAGTCTAGATGTGAATCGGAATCCTACTTGACTATGTACATCTTCGCCTTTAGTGGGTCTTTGGCCGGTGCACTACCCTATCAATGCATTAATTTGTTACCAAACTATCCTATCGTGTATTTAATCAAGTTAGTTAGTATACATACATAGCAGCGCATACATTAATTATTTATTTTTATAAATTTTTATAAAAATTTAGAAAAGCTATTAAAAAATTTATCACTTTTTTGTTTTTCTGTAAATTTTTTTTTAAAAAAAAAGTTTACTAACCCATACTTTAAGGGTATTCTTTAGTAAAACCTTTAATTTAATTTTGATAAATATATCAAGTATTTATTAGTAATAATATAATTATTCTATACTCCCAAAATACAATAAACATGTACTTCATTCTCTCATACTAATAAGTAAAATTTTATTATCATAACAATTAAAACATTCACATTAGCCTCTCATGATAATTTCAGTCAAATTTGGTCTAAAAATCACACTTTTATTACTTTAACTAAGGATTCATAGACAATTCTCAATACTTTATTATGATTTTATTTAATTAGTATTTTTTTTCTCCCCAAAAATTTGTGAGGAAAGAGCTCTTCAAGAATGAAAGAAAGAGAGTGGCAATGGGAGAGCGAAATTAATATTAAAATTTTTGTAGGTGAATAGTGGCTCAATATTTGTATTGAGACTACATAAATTAGTTTGGTGGAGGGTTTATTGACACTGATGCAAGGGTTATTTTGTGAGTTTAGTTTTTTTTTTGGTTAAGCATTTGGTGTATTGAGTCTATTATGAGTGCTCTTACTACAACTTCTTGCACAATTATCTTATATGGTAGCCTATGATTGAATGTCTGTCACTTTCATATAGACTCACAATTTTTTTTCTCCACTAGTCACATTTTGTCACATCAAAGTTGTGGCAAAGTTATGATATATAAGGTTGTGGTACTGAATTTTTTGAACGAATAATGGGTTACATCCTAAATTTAATTAATGAGACTCATTATTATAAGAGAGTAGGGAAACCCCATTTTTTTTATGCTCCTAGATTATTGAATAATTACTCTTAATAGTACTAGATAAGAGTTTCCCCATAAAGTTCATGAAATTTTTACGTGTCTGTAGACAGGCTCAAAACTCACCCTGCTAACATAACATTTTATTTTGGTCCACCATCACATCAAACGAGAAAGGAAGTGTAGTAAGGGTGTGAGATTTTATATGAAATTTAGTGACTTCATAATTATTCTAATTGAATTATAGGAATACAAAGTTTATTGAGTTACTCTATTAATGGAGTTTTTCTAGGACATGCCCTTTGGCACATACTTTGCCACAATTGGTTTGGGTGTCAAGTATTAGTAATTAGATTATATCACTTACACCTGAATCCTCCACCTAAGATACTCTAATCACCAAATAATAACCAAAAACAATTGTCGCAAAGTATACACCAAATGGTGTGTCCCAAAACTTTTTTTTTTTTTTTTTTTTTGTGTGGAAAATGAAGCATCCCAAAACTTGAATGCACCTAATACTTCATAAAAAAAAATCACCAAATACTCTTTTTGTAACATCTCACACTTTTAATGTAATATTTAATATTTATTTGTTGTATGTAACATAAGAAGGAAAATTAAAATTTTACAAAAGCTTTAGGAAACATGAGTGTATATTGAGACAAAATTTGATAAGGGAATGTTATCTTAGGCAACCCATCGTCTATAACAGTATAACTTGAGACCAAGAAATTTAAATGGATGTAATTAGTTTATAGGGCCGAATAGACAAGGAATAGAGTGGGCTTTGTTCATAAAGCCCTAGCCCACCAACCTATAAAAAAAATTGTTCCTCTCTCCTTATTGGGCATCCAGCGTCTCTCTCTCCCCTCTCTTTATTCTCACGACCTTATGTACCATTGGGGATACATCACATTGTCACCTCCCTCTCACAAAGGTGAGTCCCGCAAGTGTGAGGCCCACGGGCCCACGCTTCTGTGAGAGGGCGTGATGTATTTACTGAATTTTTTTTTTCCTTTTTTTTTTTTTTTTTGATAAAAGGCGATGCATTAACAAATTAAAGAGTTACATCAATGTCATGACAGATCCTATTAACATACAAACCATTCCTATCATCTTGAAAAACATGCAAAACGTCCATAGGTGGACTAAAATAATTAACTAAATCTAGCTCCTACTCCACTCTCATTTTTGCCATCAGGTTTGCACATCGGTTAGCTTACCGATAACAATGCTTGATTTGAATTTGCTAGAAACGTGACACTAGCTACCTGCAATCATCCAGTATAGGAGATATAATGTTGTTAACATAGTCAGAGTTTCCTAGGACTTCAACCACCACTTTAGCATCCAACTCAACAATAAGGCATGGTATATTCAATGAATAGCACAAATTAAGCCCATCCCTAAGCCCCAAAGTTCAGCTGCAAAGCTACTTGTAGCCCCTACATGTCTTGTGAAACTCACTACCCAATCCCCATGTTCATCTCTAACAACACCACCACAGCCTGCTTGTCCATAACTACCCATAAAAGAACCATCAGTGTTTAACTTCTTCCATCCCACCGCTGGCCTCTCCCATCTGATGCTTCTAACCACAACTTGGACTGGGTTTCTAGGAGAAGATACATAACACAAGAACTCCATAGCTTGGTTAACAATCTCATTGGACAGAATAGGATTTTGGCTTTTCCTCTTGAATATAAACATATTTCTACTCTTCCATAAATTCCACACTGCTATTGGGAAGATAACGTTCCATGGAGGATTCCCTTGAATGCAGCTTTTCCTATCTTCACCAATGATCCTGATCCATTCTTGCAAATTGCTTGTCCAAAAGACTCAGTCAGTCCTCTGAACTCCCAGCTGCCTCCAAACTTCTTTGACCGTATGGCAATCCCTAAGGGCATGTAATATTGATTCTGAAGTCCTTTGACAGATTGGGCATAATTCCTCCTCAACCACTCCTCTTCTCGCAAGGCAAACCTTAACCCCTATGCTTTCATGAGCACACATCCACAAGAAGGTCTTGATACGGGCAAAGTGTTTAGCTTCCAAATCCACCCAAAATCACAAGCAACCATATTAGTTTCCGTTCATATAGCAATTGAATAAGCACTCCTTAAATCAAAAGTGCCCCTCGGATTGCCCATCCAAGAAATTCTATCTCTTCCTCTGCTAGTGAAATGTGTAGATATGGCTTGTATCATTGATTTTATATCCAAGGGCAAATCAAAAGGAATTTGGCTCCAATCCCAACTCGAATATGTTAGGACATCCTTGATTTCCAAGTTAGTTGCATCTTGAGTTAATGGCCCTTGAATCAAATGTCGGATGGGCCTTTGCTCAACCAATTGCCCCTCCAAAAGCTAATATTGCTACCTTTGCTAATCATCATTAAACTGCATTTTTTTAAAAGTCTCCCTACCTCTTTTTATGATTGTCCAAACCTTGGAGCATCGCAATCTGTCCGGGTTGCTAGCATTGAGCCTTATATTATTGTGGTACTTTCGCCAAAGGACTTGAGCCCACAAAGCTTCTTTTTCCGTGTGCAAACGCCAATTAAGCTTAGCAAGGAGGGCTGTATTTCTACCATTTGCTGTCTGCAACCTAAGCCCTCCTTCCTCTTTAGTTCTTGTTACTTTTTTCCATCAATTTTTCTATTCACCTGATCAATCCCATCCAATATTCTTCCCGATAACTTAGTGCACTACATAACATAGGATGGTATTGCCTCCGAAGAAGCTTGAATAAGAATGGTACAACTCGCAAAAGAAAGCATATTCACCTTCCATCCTGCTAGTTTTTGCTTGACCCTATCCAAAACAAAATTATACTCATGAGAGGAGGATCTCAGATGCTTGATAGGAATCACAAGGTACTTACCATGCAAAGGGGTGGAGGCAAAATCAAGGATATCACTTAATGACTCCCTAGTATCCCTATCCACATTGGGCGAGAAATAAACTCTCAATTTAGACTAATTGTTTGCCCAGAAATGCTACAAAACTCATCCAAAACATCTCTAATGGTGGAGTAACTAGTACCATCAGCTCTTGCAAATAATACCAAATCATCCGCAAAAAACAAGTGTGAGAAGGCTAGTCCACCACCAAATGCCTTAACGGGCTGCCAAAGCTTAGCATTGCATTTTTCCACAATAAGTTGACCCAAGTGCTCCATACATAAAATAAACAAATATGGAGATAAGAGATCTCCTTGCCTTATCCCTCTAGAGGGGTATATTGGCTCCAAGGCTTCACCATTAAACAAGATGGAAGTAGATATGGTGGAGATGCAACTCATAATGATATCAACCAAGTCAGCCGGCAAATTTGCTCTAATGATTACATCCCTTATGAAACTCCACTCAAGCTTGTCATATGCCTTCTCTAAATTGATCTTCAAGGCCATATATCCCACTTTCCCTTTTTTCTTGCTCATAGAATGAATAATTTCTTGCACTATGATTGCATTATCAACTCCTTTCCTTCCAGGAACAAAAGCTGTTTGAAGGGGTGAAATAAGCTTGTCCAAGTAAGGCCTTAATCAAGCAAGAATGATCTTAGCTTGTCTAAGTAAGGCCTTATTTACTGAATTTTCTCATTCCTTTCTCTCTCTCTTTCTCTCAGAGAACCTACCTTTCTTATAAGTCCACAATGATGAGTGTTTATACTTTATACCATAAAAATGATTTTAATACCAAAATATGATTATTTATAATTTTTTTTTAGAGATAATTATAACATGCTGCTAACCCCATAGCTTGAACCCTTTCCCCCCTAAACCCTCAAGCACTTTGTGCATGGAGAGGTGTCAATTCAACTACAAGGTATTGGCAATTATTTATAAACTTTATACATACTTTATTTATATATATAAAATAAAAATAAAAACTTTATATATACTATAATTATTAGAGTTGTTAATTCGAACAATAAAGTAATGCATGTTAACAAACTTGCATTATTTTATTGTTCGAATTAGCAACTTTAGCTCCTAAAAGACTAACCTCCTTAGGTTAAGTAAGAGAGTTTATTGTTAGGACATATGTGATTTGATGTTAGAAATATATGTCAATATTTTATGTAGTTGGCTAATCTTTTGACAAAACGCACTTTACTTGTAATTGGGTAGATCTAGGATATGTTTAATGCTTCAAGAAACAAGGTTTCAAGTTCAAGTGTTAAAACCATGTAAGTCTGTCCAAGAATCAAGTGAGAAAGTGCAGGATTTTAAAGCTCAACAATTAGCATCTATCGAGGTTTAAAAAGCTGTGAAGCCCGAAGCTCGACAGCTATCTCGATAGATACCCTATCTGTCGAGGTTTATGAAACTCAGTTTTTCAGAGCTGTTTTTCATCCAATCCGTGAGTATGTGTTTAGGCTTTCTTTTCTCACAACCCTAAATATATATATAAGGATTGTTTTAAGGGCCGTCACAACTGATGCAACTCAATGCAAAAGTTTTTCACAAGCATATTGTGAACCAGAGACATATGCCCTAGTTCATCTTTCTCTTGAAGAAGCTACTATGTTTGTACACCATAGGGTTTTGTGACCAAGGAGCTTCTTAATCTTTATTGTGTGATGAACTGAAAAACTTTGCAACCAACATCTTTCTCAAGTTGGTGATTAAGTCGCGTACTGGGATCCGCGCAATTGGTTAGTCACGTATTGGGAGTCGTGCATTGAAAAGGAGAGATTTTCACTACAAAACAAGTTCAATTAGGTATTGGGGTAAAGGGTTCAACTGTAGGTTGGTATAAGGTACTGGGATTTCTTTACTTGTAACAGCTTGTTTCGATTGGATTCTCGGGAGTGGTAACCTTAAAATCACTTGGTGGGGGTTTTTGTTGTATAAGTTTTCCCTATTCGTAAACAAATCACCATGTCAATTTATTTTCTATTGCATACTTAGTTTAATTGGTGATTTGTTTGTGCTACCACGCATCTTACATGTTAATTTGATTAATTAATAAACTTAGCTAATTAATCAATTAATTCATCGCAAGGGGTCAATACATTCTTGGCCTATCAAGTGGTATTAGAGCAGGCACACTTTGATTACGTGTTAATCTTTGCTGTGTGATCCATTGACCGCTGTTGTCACGGCTGTAATCGGCTTGAAGAGATCTTTGTTTTCAAATACATCTTGTTTTTCTAATCTCTACTTGTTTGAGTGTATCAGAAAATGCAAGTCTAAAAGTTATTTGAATTCTAATATGATGACTATTAGAAAAGAAGTTAGCTTGGAAAAGAAGAAACTAGACTGTCTTAGAATGAAAATGTGTAAAGGAGTTCGTCTGAGAAGAGTGAAAGTTCAAGGTTTAGCTCATAAAAGGCAAATGAGAGAAAACACCATTCCCACTGATCTGTCATCTAAGCACGAAGTATGCTTCATGATGAAGTCTGCATTTAAGGTTATGGACACGTGTTTATGGTACCTTGACAACGGCTACTCAAGACACACGACTGACTGATCTCTCTTCAAGGTTTTCAAATCTAAGAAAGGTGGTAATGTCACTTTTGGTGATGGGAGCAAATCACAAATTTAAGAAAAGAGAATCATCTCTCTACCAGGACTGCTAAACATTGCAAATGTTCTATATGTAGAAGGTCTGAGAGTGAACCTGTTAAGCATAAGTTAGATATGTAATCAAGACTTTATGGTACTATTCTCAAAGGGAAAATGCTTTGTCATGGATGAGTTTGGAAAGAAACTCATAAGTGGTGTTTACACTCTAGACAATTGTTATGGCTTGGATCCTGATGCTGATATTGTGTGCAATAGCATTTGTTTACCAAATGAAGATCTATGGCATCAAAGGATGGGACATGCTAGTTACAAACATCTTTCAATTGTATCTAAGCATGAGTCAGTATTGGGGATACCAAAACTCAGTAGAGTGAGCAATGTGGTGTGTGGACCATGTCAGCTTCGGAAACAGACGAAAGCTAAACATCTAGGCACTCAAACATCTGCTACATCTAGACCGTTGGAGCTACTACATCTGGATCTTATGGGTCTAACTAGAATCGAGTCTCTTGGTGGAAAGAGATACATCATGGTTGTGGTAGGCGACTTTACTAGGTACACTTGGGTCATACTCCTACAATCCAAGTCTGATGCTCCTGAGCACATTGAAGCTTTGTGCACTAGATTGTAGAATGAGAAGAGCCTGAAAACTGATTGAATTCAAAGTGATCATGGTAAAGAATTCAAGAACTCATATATGGAGTCCTTTAATACAAGATCAAGTATATCTCAAGAATTCTCTGCTCTTATTACTCCTCAGCAGAATGGTATAGTAGAAAGGAAGAACATGGTGATTCAAGAGATGGCTAAAGCCATGTTGCACAATAAGGATGTGCCTAGAAACTTGTGGGGAGAAGTCATTAACACTGTTTATCATACGGTTAATAGGGTGTATTTTAGATCCGGTACCAAGAAGACTCCATATGAGTTGTGGAAGGGAAGGAAGCCAAATGTTGAGTATTTCAGAATCTTTGGAAGTACTTGTTTCATTTTTAAGGATAGAGAGAATGTGGGAAAATTTGATTCCCAAAACAATGAAGAAATATTTTTGGGATACTCCTCTACAAGCAAGGCTTATCGGGTATACAACAAAAGAACCATGAAGGTAATGGAAACAGTGAATGTTGTTATTGATGAATCCTCAGAATTTGGTTCTGACAAATTTGGTGAGGAAATCCCAAAGAAATTCTTCCTCCTGAGCCCAAGGAAGTTCAAGAAATTGTTGAACAAGAACTTGCATCTCCAAGTACTCCCGATACTCCAAGTGTTGTAGAAAATTCAACTGACATATTTACTTCACCTAATTTTGAATCCCATGAGGAGAAAGGACCTTCTTCCAGGATCAAATTGAATCATCCTCCTGAAGTTATTGTGGGAAACATGAATAAACTTACACTAAGGAAGCGTACAGTTGATAAATGTGTTGCTAACTTTGTGTTTTTTTATTCTTGTTACTTGTTGCAGGTTGAACCCATTAAAGTTGAGGAAGCTCTTCAGGATGAAAGCTGGGTTGAAGCTATGCATGATGAACTGCTTCAGTTTCAGAGGAATAATGTCTAGACTTTGGTACCTAGACCGGAAGGTGAGCACATCATCGGCACAAAGTGGATATTCTGCAATAAAACTGATAAGGAGGGTAATGTGATCCGCAACAAGGTTCGTCTTGTAGCTCAAGGATACTCACAAATGGAAGGAGTAGACTATGATGAGACATTTGCTCTAGTAACCCGTATAGAGTCCATCAGAATTCTCCTAGCCCTGGCATGTCACTTGAAGTTCAAGCTCTATCAAATGGACGTGAAGACTGCTTTCTTGAATGAGATCTTTAAAGAAGATGTCTATGTAGCTCAACCAAAAGGATTCATTGATCCACACTTTCTGGATCATGTGTTGTATCTCAAGAAGACACTTTATGGGTTAAAGCAAGCCCCTAAAGCTTGGTATGATCGGCTCACACAATACTTGGTGTCACATGGGTTCATAAGAGGAAAAACAGATCAAACTCTCTTCATAAAAAGAGAAGACGACGAGTTGATAGTTGCTCAAGTCTACGTTGATGATATCATCTTTGGGTTAACTAAGGATGAACTTGCCCATAGCTTTTCAAAACTCATGAAGGCAAGTTCGAAATGAGCATAATTAGAAAGCTGACTCACTTCCTTGGATTGCAGATTCGTCAACAAGATTTAGGTATATTCCTATCTCAATCTAAATATGCTAAAAATCTTGTGAAAAAGTTTGGTTTAGAATCTGCTAATTCTATTAAAACCCCTATGAGCCCAAATGTTAAACTCATTGTTGACTTGTTAGGTAAAAGAGTAGATTCATCACTTTATAGAAGCATGATAGGTAGTCCTCTTTACCTTGCTGCTAGTAGACCTGACATTAATTACAGTGTGAGAGTGTGTGCTAGATATCAGGCTAATCCCAAAGAGTCTCATATGATTGCTTTCAAAAGAATCATAAAGTATGTCAAAACTACTGCTGACTTTGGTATGTGGTACAGCAAGGACATAAATGATGTCTTAGCAGGGTATTCTGACGCTGGTTGGGATGGGAATGTTGATGATAGAAAGAGTACATCAGGAGGTTGTTTCTATGTGGGTAATAATCTTGTCTCCTGGATGAGCAAAAAGCATAATTCCATCTCATTATCCACTGCAGAGGTTGAGTACATCGCTACTGGTAGCTGTTGCACCTAACTTCTATGGATGCAAAAACTTTTCCATGATTACGGTATTTGTCAAGAACATCTCACTATTTATTGTGACAATACCAGTGCCATCAACATCTCTAAGAACCCGGTTCAATATTCTCGAACCAAACACATAGAGATTCAATATCACTTCATTCGGGAGCTTATCGAAGATGGTACACTTACTCTTGAATTCATTCATACTGATGATCAGAAGGCTGACTTATTCACTAAACCTCTTGATAGCAAACGGTTTGAATTCCTTCGCCAAAATATTGGTATTATCTCCTTGGATTGATTTCCTTTTCTCCTCATTCCTCATGCATTTGCATCTAGTTTTATGCATTGCTTTATTTAACTTCTTTTTGTTTGTTTTCTTTTCAGTTTAGTTTTATTTTGTTTTTCATATAAAAATATATAAAAAAATTGAAAAATCAGAAAAATACAAAAATAGTGTGTGTTTGTGTACATTGGTACTTGTGTACCTTGGATGGCCATTGAAACAAAGTTTTCTAAACTTTGTATCTTTTGTAACTTAGATGAGCACCTCTATGCACAACTAAGCAAGTGAGCTTTGTAGTTCGTGTTTATGATGAGTAAAATTAAGTAATCTCTTGTACTTAACACTCGTATCACTCTTTTTGATGGGAATGACTAGAAAATCCTAAGAGAAAGGCATAAATAACCACCTCGCCACTATTGCCCGCCAATCATGAAATGACATTTGTATGTTTCGGCATAGCAAAAGTGGAATGTCAAAAGCTTAACATCATTGGGTATTTCTTTTCTCTCTCTTATATGCCCATGCATGATTTGCTTAAAAGAAAAATATGCAAAGAAAAACAAAAAGAAAAAATAATCAAAATGCTATATATATGATTGCAAGCGTGTATTTTAGGAGATGTGGAAGTTATAGGATGTACCTCGAAGATGATAGTCCCCATCAAACAATTATGATTGTGTGTGAGTTAAAGTGATTTTTTCATATCTCAAATCATCATAACATGTAGACACTTATGCAATTTTGCGATGTTTTTCACACACAACACGCAATATTCTTTGCTACTCTTGATACATGTGTAGGTATAATGTGATTTGGCCATCACAAGGAATACTTGTAAATTTATACTCACTAAACTGTCTTAACTTGTTTTTGAAATATAAAATTGGTTAGACGTGTTTAGTGTGTGTGTGTGTTTTGGATCCATGTGTTTAACATTTTTTTCTTGTTGAGAGATGATTTTGAGAGTTTAAAATGTTGTTTGGATCATTGGTTGTATAGCATGCTTAATTGCATTCATATCTGTGTTTTTCTCTTCTTAAAAAACTGTTTTTAAGCAATCTCGACAGCTAGCTATCTATCGAGGCTCTTCTATTACTTTTTATCACACTCTCGATACCTCTCAATAGCAACTTCGATCCATCGAGAAACCTTCTAGTTGCTGAATAGATTCTTGACAACTTCCTTGATCCATCGAGATTCCTGTGTTGTGGACACCTCTCGATAGATATTGGATAGCCCTTCGATAGCTAAAAAGCGCATTTTTAATGCTCGACACCTCTCGACACATCTCAATCTGTCGAGAATTATGCTGTTTCTATATATACGATCCTTGCGATTTCTATTCACTTCTCCTCGATCTCTCTTAACAGTATCTGACTTCTTAACTTCCCAAACTTGTCTCTTTCACTCAAATTCATTTTCTCACTCAATTTTCAGTCTCTAGATCTTCTTCTCTCTCTGGTATGACTCTTTTTCATTCCTTAATCATGCATTTTCATATCTTTTGACCTAAAATTTGGGGTTTTTCGAAAATGTTTGGGATTTTTCAAATTGTTGAGGTTTTTGAAAAAAATTTGGGTTGGGTTTGTGTTCAAGTGATGTAAAATCATCGTACATCGCATTTCATGAGCATTTTAACTATATTGTCATGCATTTTAGATGTGTGCTATATATGTTGTCTTATTGTGTGTTGGTAGGTTTGGATTGAGCCCATGATGTATTTACATTTGCACGTCATATGCTCATGCATTTTCATGCATACATATCTTCATTTTTTTATATTCTTATATACTACTGTGTTGGTATTTTTCTAATTCTCTCTCTCTCTCTCTCTCTCTCTCTCTCTTTCTCCTTCTTGCGTTAGTCTGCTTCTATGGCACCTAAGCGCAAATCTACTCCATCCCAGAACCCTTTACGTTTTGGGGCACCTTCTTCCTCTAATCCTACACCATATCATATCAGGTTCTGTGATGAGAAGGCCAAATCGTACTTCTTGGAGAACTTTTGTAGACGAGGCATTCATTCGGAATGCCACGTTGTTCTGTCAGACTTTTCTGACACTTACCTACCCACTGTTATTCATAATAGGGGTTGAGAGTCACTTTGTGGCATCCCGGTCACTTGTCCCTCCATGATCATACAGGAGTTTTACTCCAATATGCACGGAATCGATACTTCTGTACCTCATTTCTTCTCTCGCGTTCGAGGTACACGCATTGTAGTTACTCTGAAGATTGTCTTCGAGGTACTACACGTCCCTAGGGTAGCGCATTCTGACTACCCTGGTTGTGAGCGTCTAAGGACAGTGTCTAAAGACGAACTCTCGTCTCGCTTTTGTAACACACCTTCATCTTGGGGTGACCGTCAAAACGCCCCTTGCTCGGACTTTGCAAGAGGTCCGAGGTTCCTTAACATGGTGATGGCATTCGTTCTTCATCCTTTGTCTCACTATAACTCTATTACAGAGCCTCATGCTCGATTTTTATTATCCCTCTTAGAGGATATCTCTATTGACTTTCCTTCTCACTTCATCCAATCCCTTATAGATGTCTATACGGATACGGTAACCCGTAATAAGCTCATTTTTCCTTTGGCTATCACGTGGATTCTTCACTATTTTTCGATTGCCTTTCCCGTTTCTCCTCATTTTTCCGTGATAGGTGCCATAGATATTGCTACCGTTCGACAGAGCGATGCACAACTCAGACCGCGGTAGCCCCAAACACAGACGGCAGCTCCTCCCACTTCTTCTGCTCCTTCCACATCCGCACCTTCTTACTCAGCGAGTGGTGTGACCCTCGAGGCGGTCATGGCGCAGCTATAGCGCATGAATGCTCACCTTGACACACTCAGTGATGAGTTGTATTAGGTGAACACCCGTGTCGGCCGTATTGCCAGATGGCAGGCTCGCCTTGGTGGTTTCATGGCATCTCCTTCTTCTTCTCCCGAGGCATCCAAGGACGATGATGATGACTCCGACGATAATGATGATAATGAGGATGGGGATGCTAGCTCACCCAGTGATGACGAGATGTCTACTTGATATACTTACCCTTTGTCACTCGTGACAAAAATAGGGAGTAGTTTTGAGATGAGAGTAGTCATACTCATAGGGGGAGGATTAGTATAAGAGATTTTTGTTAGGGGGAGTGTTCATATTCTTTGAGGGATGTAGTGAGGATTCTTGTATCTTTTCTTTTCTTTCTATTTTAGATACATTATTTCATTGTATATTGGTCTTGTGACCACTTGACATACATTGTACTTACATTTGGTTTATATATTGATGTATGTTATTCACCTATCTCTCCATGTGTTGTTTCTTTTCTTTTTTTATACACATGTTTCTTATATCTTGTATGCAATCTTATATTTCTGTTTCACACTAAGATGCCTTGATGAGTTTTGTTTAAAGTGTTTCAGAAATACAGATTATCAAAGTCTTCTTGCCATAAACTCTCTTCTTGCAAAGTTTTTCAAGAGTTTGTATTATGATAGATTTTATTGTATTCAACAAGTGAGTATGAGTTGAGTGATTTATGACTTCTCTCATATGTTCATTTGTTTGTTGTGATTTTGTCACGGATTGCCAAAGGGGGAGATTATTAGGACATATGTGATTTAATGTTAGAAACATATGTCAATATTTTATGTGATTGGCTAATCCTTAGACAAAACGCACTTTACTTGTAATTTGGTAGATCTAGGATGTGTTTAATGCTTCAAGAAACAATGTTTTAAGTTCAAGTGTTAAAACCATGCAAGTTTGTCCAAGAATCAAGTGAGAAAGTGTAGGATTTTAAAACTTGACAGCTAGCATCTATCGAGGTTTAAAAAGCTATGAAGCCCGAAGCTTGACAGCTATCTTGATAAATACCCTATCTGTCAAGGTTTATGAAACTCAGTTTTTAAGAGCTGTTTTTCATTCAATCCGTGAATATGTGTTTGGGTTTTCTTTTCTCACAACCCTAAACATATATAATGATTGTTTTAAGGGCTGTTTTCTCACAACCCTAAACATATATAATGATTGTTTTAAGGGCTGTCACAACTGATGCAACTCAATGTAAAAATTTTTCACAAGCATATTGTGAACCGGAGACATATGCCTTAATTCATCTTTCTCTTGAAGAAGCTGCTGTATTTGTACATCGTAGGGTTTTGTGGCCAAGGAGTTTCTTGATCTTCATCATGTGATGAACTGAAGAACTTTACAACCAACATCTTTCTCAAGTTGGTGATTAAGTCGCGTATTGGGATCCGCGCAATTAGTTAGTCTCGTACTGGGAGCCGTGCATTGAAAATGAGAGATTTTTACTACAGAACAAGTCCAATTGGGTATTGGGGTAAGGGTTCAACTGTAGGTTGGTATAAGGTATTGAGATTCCTTTACTTCTAACCGCTTGTTTTGATAATAGTGGATTTTCGAGATTGGTGACCTTAAAATCACTTGATGGGGTTTTTGCCGTGTTGGTTTCCCCATTCGTAAACAAATCACCGTATCAATTTATTTTCCGCTGCATACTTAGTTTAATTGGTGATTTGTTTGTGCTATCATGCATCTTGCATGTTAATTTGATTAATTAATAAACTTGACTAATTAATCAATTAATTTATCATAAGGGGTCAATATATTCTTGGCCAATCATTTATAACCCAATAACACAATTTTGTTTTGGTAAGATTCACTGAGAATAGTGAGAAGTAATATTGAATTATTGATACCATCTTCTTTAATAGGACAGTGGCATGATATTTTTAACACGCGTACACAAAGTGGACCAAAATTTCATCCACTTATCTTTACATTTTCAGGACATGGGATAAAGACTAGATAACAAAAACAATCATATGTGATTTTATTAGATTTGATCCTATCATTCTTAAAGACTAAAAATATTTAAAAATATATTTTTTTTTACTTAAACAATATAACCGCTGTTAAGAATTTTGTAACTCAATTGATTAGTACTTCCTAATTTTTTTTTGAGACATCTAAAATTCAAATTCTCACGTTCAAATTATAAAATTTTTTATTAAAAAAAATATATGTAATCGTTTGTGTAGTTGAACATTCTTAGAACGTAGAAAGGACCTTTATGTGAATTCTAATCCTTTATAAAATCTTACCGTGATCTAAGTTATGCTAAATTTGTTTGTGAATATTCACATTGTCTTGATGCAATGCAAGTAAAGGAGTTAAAAACTTAAGTTGAAGAGCTACAACCCAATAGGGTATACAATGATTTTGTTTTTTTGTTTTTGTTGTCATATTCCTTCCCGAAAGCAACGAATATTAAATAGGAGGATAGGGACAGCAAACGCGTTAACCAAAAAATCCATCCTCCCCTCTCTTCTGTTGGCCCTCCCAAACAAAAGCAAATTAACATCCAATGAGAATATTTTCCCCTCAGAACACCTTAAGAAAAAAGAAAATGAGAAATTTCAAGTTCCTTCTTGTTACATCTTAAAACTTAAAAGGAAAATACATTTCCCCTTTCATTTTATTTTCTCATTGACCAAACAAAACTTTGGGGCAAAATATTTGGACAAAGTTTGATTACAAACTTAGTTTTAGTCTAAGACTACAACACTCACTCAAAAAATTAACATTACTACACATTTTAAAAATCTAATTGTTGAATTGCATATTCTTTATTTTCTTAACACGTATGCTAAATTTTGTGTCAGTCGGATATTATTTACTATTCGCTCCATAAACTTATTTTGTATGCATAATTTTATATTACAAAAACTTGAAATTTAAATATTTGATTAATGACATAATTATTGATCTTTCATATTTTGCAAATTTTACAAATATGAAGTATTTAAGCAGTAGCGGGGCTAGGGACATTTTCTAGGGGGTGACTATTATGACTAAAAAAAAATTATTTCATAAATTAACTGTAAGTCAATATTTATTTGCTAGATCATGTTCTAAAGAAGCAATATCTATTTGCTTAGGGAAACATTTTCAAGTGTTTCTAAGGGGTTTGACATATAATGTTTGAATAATAGCTTCTAAATTATGATGTTTTTTCTCTCAAAATATTCATCAATTGTGGATGGGTTCTCCATAAAATACTTACGTTTTCAATTCTAATTTTTAAATTTTATAAACTAATTACAGTTATATAGCCTGGTTAAGAAGAAAAAACAAATTAATTATATAAATATGAAATGTAGCTGCTATATTATATAACATTCATTTTAAACTACACTATAATTTTACAGGCACACTCCATTCATTAAAAAAAAAAAAAAAAAAAAGTTAACAGCCACACAATTTTGAAACTCAACAAAATTAAAGGTTAGTGTTTTACAACTGTACAGCACACAATATCACAAAGGTTAGTGTTAGAGCAAGAGGGAGAGAGTGAGAGCCGTAGAGAGCGAGATATGTACCACTAATGATGGAGCCAGAGCCTTGAAGACCACGGACTCACGGTAAGGTGACTGGCAGCGCAAGGGGCGAGCGCACGAGGTGATATATGGTGTTTTCGATGCACGCATCCTCCTTCTCATATGAGGGTGGACCTCACAAGAATAGGATTTAGTCTCATGTGAGAGGGAAGATACATGCATTGAAAACACCATGTATTTTCTCCAAGCGTACAACAAACATATAAAAACTAGAAAGATTTGTTTTGGTTATTTATTTATTTATTTGTTGTTGTTCTCCTCTGAGTGATTTGGGATATATTAAAAGAAAATTTAGGTTTTGTTAGTATTTGGACTGCCAGAGTGAATGGGCCATTAGATGGATAATATTTATTTGTACCAGTTTAATATATATTTTTTGTATTAATTTAGTTTTTTGGTTTTCTGGACTACATAAAAATTTGAGCAGCTAAATTAATTTTATGATCTAAATTTTACACTTTTAGAGGCAAAATTTGAAATTTCAGAAGGAGGGGGGGAATATGCAAATTTTCATCTAAGTCATAGGTATTTTCACCTACTCTAGGGGAAAATTTTAAAAAGCTAGGGGGGGCATGATTCCCTGACTCCCTAGCCCAGCCTCTGTATTTAAGAAGAATATTTTTTTTTTTTTTGGTTGAATATGTAATCTAATGGTTAATTTATCAAAATTCACATCCAATAAAAAAATATTGAGTAAAATTGTAGTTTTAGACTATAACCAAGTCTGTTGTTGAATTTTGTCCTTTTTTTTTTAAAGAGTCTTGTTTCTTGTAAATTTAGTTTGATTTTATTTTCATCACATTCTACGTAGATGTGTAATGATGTATTTTTGTTAACAACAGTACCTGTGTGGCTTAATTTGGGGGTTTCCTTTTCATAATTTGAGTTGTATATTTTTAATATGCAAGATAAATATGAGTTGAGTTGTTTATGGTTTTTATATTTGCTAAATGGGTTGGACATGGATTTGACTTAGCAATTTTTTTATTCTTTGAATTCATAAGAATTTCTTTTTATTTTAACTTTTTACCTATTTGAAAGTAGTGATTTCATAATTTTTTTTTTCCTTTTAAAATTTTTAAAGTTGAGTTATCTAGAAAGTTTAAGAGTTATGAGGTGAGTTTAATTTATTAAATTAATGATGGGTGTTATCTAGAAAGTTGAAATCCTTTAATCGGTACAGAAAGTTTGGAGGTTCGGTAACCTCTTATTCGAATCCTTTGAATTCCATAACATATATTCATGACTCCATCGTTAGCAAGTTGTGTGGTAGTTGTTCTCAAAATTCTCTCTCAGATGCACACGTTTAAACGGTCGCCTTCGTTTCCTTTTTTGAAAAAATGTAACCTTATTTTTCCTTTTTATGTTATATAATGCATTGAGTGATTGGATGTGACTTATTTTTGAGGTTGGTGACTACATTAAGTTTCCACAAAATAAGATAGTTTTCCCAATGATGACACCGTCTTTCAATAACTACTATATTTGTCTTTGATAATTTTGCATGCTGTAATTGGCTTCTAGCTCGGTTTTCTTTCATTGACGTACTCATGGTCTTATGTGCATGCATGGGAATAGTTTTTGTTCAATTGTACGAAATATTAAACAGAAATTCGTTTATCTAGGACCCATGCTTTCCGTTATTTTATCCTGCTAATAGCACTCTTTTTTTTTAATCTTTTTAATTCTATAGTTACATTTGAGAAGAGAAATTTGAACCCTAGATGTCTTAAAAACATTAGAAAATATGGATCGATTGAGGTACACGGCACTTGGTGACAATCATGCTTATAACATGCAATAAATGTTAATTCAAATTATTCAATACCATGTTCAATGTTGCTAATTGCTATCTAGTCAATACATGTGAAAGTACCTTTCTTTCTATCTTAGAGGTGACTATGACACTATACCCTGCTTACGACTCACTTCATTTAGGATACTGATCCATCATTCATGTGAGAAGATGAAAGTATTTAATAGTTTTCCCTTAATTTATTTTCTGAACATCAACTAATTATATGGTTTGAATGATGAAAAGTTATCCCAAATTCTCAATACCGTGTGAATGTCATATTTCATGTTCTCCAAAGTCCACACCTACTGAGCCAATTTCCCTAATGGTTAGGCTTAGGCAAGTAAAAATGGGTTTGAGACTTGAGAGGAGAGGGCGAAGCCACACCATGCCATTGGTCTGATATTTTGAAACAATGACTTTATTGTTTAATAATAACGAAGTAAATGATGTAATCCCTTAGAGGGTGGTGTTATAAACAAGAGTTAAGTATTGTTTAGTTATAAGAGGAAAAGTTTAAGCGGAACTAGAATATCAGTCGCTCAGTTTCGAGAATTGTTTTTTATATAATCTATGAACTTCATTGTAGAAAATCAAACTCGCATTAATTAAATTAATTCAACGACTTGGCACCTATAGCCAGGCCTATAACTAAATCCCTTGGATTAAATATGAGAGTTTATAACCCAATGATCAATTTGTTTTGGTGAGATTGGCCGAGAAGGCGAGAAGTAATATATGGATGCTATGTTTGCTTTAAAACTTTGGGGTAAAAGAGTTGGATAAGGTTTGGATTCAAATTTGGTTGTAGTCATTGGGCTACAAATATGGACGGAGGTATTCATGGACTTTTTTTTTGGGGGGGGTACAAACATGGATTTTGACAACTGACAACCTTAATCAATATCTTTTTATTGGAGGTGAATTTTGACAAATTTTCTTTTTATATCTTCCATGCTTGCAAAATTTTTAGAAAATTAAATATCAATAGCTATGTCATCAACAAATTGTTTAAATTGCAAGTTTTTGTAGTTTAAAATTATGTATTAAATATAATTTTATGAATCATATAGTAAATTATATCCAACTGGCACAAAATTTGACATGTGTATTAAGAGCGTAAAAAACATACAATTCAAATGTTAGATTTTCAAAATATGTAGTAATGTTATTAATATTGAGTAAGGTCCAATTTTGCAGCTAAACTTCCTTAAAAAAAATAGTAGTATATATATAGTTACTAATTTTAGCAACTTTTTTCAATAAAATTACATTTTGCCTCCTTAAAAATATCATTGATCAGTTTAAAGAAATTCTACAGTTGCAAATTTTGTTTACAACATTTTTTAAAGCTATTGAAGTAGCAAATTTTTACTTGTTTGCATCTGGGCACACCAATTACATCACATTTTTACTTACTAATAACCACTCATCACAAAACAATTTGGAAAATGTTTTGTAGATCTAGTATTTTCCTCCTTATAAAGGCCATAAAAAAATTATAGATCTAAAAATATATATATACAAGCCCAAAAAAATTAGTCTAACAACAAAAATTATTGATAGCAAAGCTTAAAAAAAAAAAAAAAAAAAAATTAAGACCAATAAACTAATTTTACCAAAAAAAAAATAACTTGACCCTTTAAAAAATTTTAAACAAAATAATTTTGTCCTTATCAGCAAAAGACGCACTCTTGACTCTACACACACACACACACACACACAAAATAAAAGAAAACCCTTGTTAGCTAAGTAGAAAAGCCAGAAGCAAAAGCAATCGCACAAAGCCAACAATAGAACTGCTCCCCTAGAACTGCTCCCCTAACTCTGAGTCCTGACTCTGTCCCTAACTACAATACCAAGTAAAAAGATTAATATGGTTACATATTTTGAAAATTTAATTGTTGGATTGCATATTCTTTATGTTTTTAACATGCATGTCAAATTCTGTGTCAATCGGTTGTTATTTACTATTCGATCCATTTTTTTTAAATAGTAATTTAAGACTATAAAGACTTGAAATTTAAACATTTGATTGATGACACAGTTATGATATTCGATCTTCTGGAAATTTTGCAAGCATGGAGAATATAAGAAGAAAATGTAATTTAATGGTGGATTTCTCAAAATTCACAATTCACATCCAATAAAAATATTTTGATTGAAGTACTAAGTTTGTAGCCAAACTTTGTCCTATATAGAAATGATGTTTTGGGTATGTGAATTCTAATTCCATGTGATACCTTACATTAATGAATTTCATGTACTAATATTTTCTATATTTTTTTTGTGAATATTCACAAGCATTCTATTGCAGGATAAACTTAAAAGTACATTTACTTAGATGCAGTACATTAAGTTATTCAATTAAATTCAAACAAGTAGCTACATTGAAATTAATTTTTCTGGAAAAATACCATATAGTTTGTGCCTTATTGGTTAACATAACCATATGTAATATGTTTGAGTTCAATTGAAGAATTTAATGTTGGACAAAGTTTGACTCCAAACTTGCTTCTCAAAAAAAAAAAAAAAGAAGTTTGACTACAAAGTTGGTTATAGCCTAAAACTATAACTTCCATTAATAAAATTAACATGACTACATATTTTGAAAATTTAATTGTTGAATTGCATGGTATTTATGTTCTTAACATATATGTCAAATTTCGTGCAAATCAGATGTTATTTATTATACAGTCTATAAATGTATTTTTTATACATCATTTTAAACAATAAAAAATTGAATTAAACATTTAATTGATGGTATGACTATTAATATTTGATTTTCTGGAAATTTTGCAAGCATGAAAGATATAAGAAGAAAATGTAGTCTAATGGTGGATTTGTCAAAATTCACATCTAATAAATAGATATTAAGTTGAGTTGTAACATTAGGCTACGACCAAGTTTGTTACCAAACATTTTCCTTTAATATATTGTAACTCTACCTAAGCTCTATCCATACCTAAAACTATAACTTTTTTTTTTTTTTTTTTTCCTTTTCGTTTTTGGTTTTGAATGATGGTTAGGATACTGTAAACTTACCTACATGCATAATCTTCATAATCTAAACTAGTAACACACACACACACACAAAAAAAAAAAAAAAAAAAAAAAAAAAAAAAAAAAAAAGTAATTTAGAAAATTATTTCTTATTTATTGAATTTCATTAATTATCACTTTATATGAGTCCTTTTGTAAAACTTATCTAGCGAAATTGACAGAAATTCTAGCCTTTTGTTTTATTTATTTTTTCATTTGATTTTATTCTTCTTGTCCCCCAACTTAATAGATGGACTGATAGGGACGGCCGAACAGCAAACGCGTATTTTTCGCTTTTGTATTTTTCTGGTTCATACACATTTCCATTTTCGAAAATAAATAAATATATAATATATGATCGAAGATTCTGAGATTCGCAATTCCTTCTTAAAAAGATATATATTACTTCCTCAAAAAAGAAAAAGAAAAAAATATATATTAAATTTTTAAACATAATAATTTATTAGTTAGATTTTTCTCCAAAAAAAAAAAAAAAGATTTTAGTTAGACCTTCCTAGTTCTAATTATTTTAAGCAAGTTACTTCAATCATTTTAGTTTCACGCGTCTATAACATAACATCCATATCGGAGTGATGTCAGCCGTTTTTGTTTTTGTTTTTGTAGTTTTGTTTTCCCTTAATGGTATTGAGTCTATTGACATAGATTGCTAAAGCATAAAATATTACATGGCATATTTCTTTGATAAGTAATTTACCTATATTTTAATCTGATTTTTTCTTTGCAAAACTAGTATCAAATTCATTACTTCAATAGATATCATTACTAGATGACATTTTTAGGTAACTAACGTGATATTTCAGAAAATAAAATTGGTATATCAGACATCAGAGCTTATATTTAAATTTTGTAAACTTGACTTTAAGATAATATAAATTCATGGTGCATAAGAGCAATTTCGGCATGGATTATGGATAATGTAATACATACATACACATATTGTAGATATATTTTTTTTGGTCATTAATTAGAGGAATGATCTTGTCATCTCATTTTTCGGATGCATCGAAAAATTTTGTCCGTATAGACAAATGAAAACAAATTAGAAGATTCAATGACCTACTCAAAATGACAAAAGAAGAGATAAGGAACCAGAATATACTTTAAGCCAATTACTACTAGTATACTATGCAACCCTCATCTTTCTCCATGCATAAATGTATATTAGAAACTTCTATCTAGCAAGAGCATTAGCATTAGGGTGTGGTGTAAAACCCCCCCTTCAAATTGCTATTTTACAATTACAAACACTCAAATGGCACTTTACCCGAGTGTCTATTGCTAAAATTTTTTAGCAATTATAAACAATAAGTTGGCATATTTAAGAATTATTGTAGTAGTGTTTGTAAAATAATATATATTATTTTATTGGAGAGAGAGAGACCGAGAGAGTTTTATATTATTTTATAATGTAGTTTATATTATTTTAATGTGTAATATCTTATATGTAAAAATAAATATTGAAATGTCAAGTGCACTGTAAAGTGGTATAATATAGTAAATAAAGTAACTTTTTAAATGATAAAATAAATACATTTATACAAATCCGAATACGATTGCTCTAAATAACTAATTGTATATATTTACTGTATTACATAGAAGCACTATAAACTTGAATTTTCATGCATATATAATTTCACCCAAAATTATAATTTAACATGAAATTGGATTGAAATTTATAGTTGAGTAACATTTTTTGTCTTATATTCTCCTACAAAATTTCAAGATTGCCATTTATCAATAGATATTTAATGGATAAAAATGTTTAAATTTAAAGTTAAAAAAAGAAACCAAAGTTATGCAAAGATGATTTTATAAACTAAATAACATCTTATTAATAGGAAATTTAGTATAAACCTAAGAACGCCACGCAGACAAGAAAGTAGGTGGGGCCCATTACATTGCAAATCTTGCGGAGGAAGCAACCGGAAGAGAAAAACAGAGAAGATACCCACGGGGCCACCACCACCACCACCACTCTCTGTCCTCAGCTTATAAATAACACTCTCTTTATCCTTCTTCTCCACAACTAACATTTTCAAAAGCTCTCTCTTGTCTCTCTCTCTCTCTCTCTCTCTATAGTACCTTGAATTCACACTCTCTCTCTCTCTCTACCCAAAGAGATTCCAAAGCTTTCATACTCTGTTTCCTCTCTGTTCTTTTGCTCTGGTTTTCCTCTGTTTCTTCACCTCTTCTTTCTTTAACTTCAAAATTTCTCACGCCCACTTCACCAAAATGTTCAGCCCACCAAACCAAGCCCCTGGTCCGAGGAGAGGAGATGTGAAACGTAAAATATTCAAACGTTTTGCGAACGCAATCGGATCCATGCTTGTTGGGTTCAAACAGAAGCGCACCAAAGCTGAAGGCTTTCTCAGCTCAAATTCGAACACCCCAGCTGTACCTTCAAGTGGTTACAACTCAGATAACCCACATGATCTATGTTCACTCTTGTTGATGTATCTTGTTCAGAAGAAAACCCAACGTTTGTATCTGTGATTTCAGGGTCTGTTGTAGGCTAATTCTATTGTTTGTAATTTTTTTTTTTTTTTTTTAATTTCATTTTTTGTTTTTTTGTTTTTTCTACCTTCAAAGTGCTTGTTTTGGAAAAGGATAGAGGAGGAGGGTGAGGTTGAAGTGTTTAAAAGAAGTCAATGTTGAAACTTGGGTGTATGTGATTATAAATTTTAACCCTGTTTTGCTATTTTCTTTATAGCGGAATTACATGGTTGATTAATGACATTGACTTTGTTTATGTTTACTTGATTTCTCTTTTACCATAGTTTCTGGCAATTTTGGTTACATGAGAACATGGGTTGTGTAATTGGGTGTTGGACTGAGTGATTTTGTCAAGATTTATGCGTAGTGGTTGGGTTGGATTTTCTTCTTCGTTAAGGGAAACCCATGAAAACAACGTTGTGAAAAATTTTGTTGAATGGTTTTACTTTTGTACTTTTGGAATCTTTTACAGAGAGTATTCTTCAGAGAGAGAGAGAGAGAGAGAGAGAGAGAGGTTCTTTGAATTTAATGGGAATATTAATATGGCTTTGGTATTGAAGAAGGGTGGAGTGGATATTTGTGAAGGGAAATGATTTGTATGATAGATTTGAATTTGGCACTTTTTATTCTCTCTCTGCCTTTCCAAAGGCATAGTGTGATGGTGGATTCTAAAGTGTTATTCAAGGGTTTCTCTATACTCATTAACCTTTTTTCTTAGGATTTATGAAAAGTGCAAATGCAACCTCTCAGATTGGAGCAATCCTTCATTGTAAAATCAAAGAGAGAAGAACACTTATTAGAGAAAAAAAAAAAATTTAGAGATAAGACTCATGTCTTACGCGGCATCTTTTACATTTATAATATTCCTCTAACATTTACATGTAGGATCGAGAGTGATAGTTGTTAATTACCAACCACAAATATGGTAGTTGAAGACTGGTAGTTTCTGCCAACGAGAAGATTATTTAATTTATTTTTCTATGCTCAAAAGCCCATCAAGATTTGTTGGGGCCAAAATTTTAGTTATTTATTCTTCTCCAATTTTTTTATTTTGTTAATCTAATCGATATCTTTAAAAACTCATGATTTATACTGAAGGATGACTCTTTAGCTAATGATTAATGATATATTGCACTAATCTGGGAAGCTAATCATATGTTGTCAAATATGTAATGCACTCGTTGCTTGCTGAATTTATTATTTATTTTTTGAGAATCAAGACTGTCATTTTATTGCTGAAAAATTAAGATGAATCTTGAAATTCAAAGCAGGGCCGGCTGAATGATGGAGTAAAAGATGCAATTGCCCAAGGCCCCAAGTAAAAATAAAGGCCCCCAAATTTTAATCAATAGGGTTATTTATAATCAATAAATAAAATAATATTTTTTTTACCAGATAAAAAACAAATAAAAAATAGAAAACAATGCAACATTCACAATATTTTTCACAACACTTTTACAACTAATGCTAAGTAACAGGTTGTTACAATCTGTTATTGATAGCAAAAAAATAATTATAGTGATATTTTCAAATAAAAAACAAAAAGCAACTTAAAACCTAGGATTTGTTGTAAAAACTATTGTGAATGTTGCACTTCTAAAAAAAATAAGAATAATAATAAGAGTTTAGTTAGCAAACTTTTACTAGTTTTCATGTAAGTCTACTACTAACACCACTTTTTTACTTACTACTATTAATCTACCCCATCAACAAGTATGAAAAATTTTGTCAAATTTTTTCTGTCCATAAAATTTCTAAATTTTTTTTTTTTACATAATTCATGTTAATTAGTAGTAATTTTGCATTTAAAATAAGATGATCAATTTTCGCCTTAGGCCCTCAAATGCATCAAGCCGCCCCTGATTCAAAGGGAGAGAAGCATCATCTGGTACATCTTCTAACCTGTCTAACCAGACCTGCTAATTCCTCAAGGGACTTTGCCTTCTTTGCTAAAGCATTGGCAACACGTATTGCAATGCCATTTAACATGCTTAAAGCTAATTTTTCTAAAGTTCAAAGATAAAGTTTTACAGTCTTTGATCGCTAGCTGTATTCTGGAAAACATTTTTCTAAACTCAGCAATTTGCTTGGTGAGTTTATTAAATATCCCTTTTATAATACCCTTTTTCCCCCCTCTTTTTGATAGTAATACATTCTACGATTTTTTTTTTTTTTCCCTTGATAAATGTTGTTTGCGTTAGTCTATATAAATAGCAAAACCTTTCTTCCTCTATTGGTAAGAATTAATAGATACCTTAAGGACATTAGTTTAAAAAATATTTTTGAAAACATTTTATGGGAAAAGAAAAAAATGGGTCATGTTAACAAGTGTCCTTAGAGCATTGGTTAACAATCTATTTTAGGAAAGTTTTGAAAATACTTTTACGGGAAATGAAAAAAACTATCAAAATATTAATTACTTTTTTTTCCCCATAAAAAATTTCTTTAAATAAATTATTAACCAATATCCTAAGGGCATTTATTAGCATTTTCCTATTAATAATTGGGCACCAGGACTCTCTTTACAGCCTATATCAAAATTTGACCTTTTTCTTTTTGTCTTAAATGATTGACTATAGATTTAGTGCCTTAGTGGAATTTAATATTATGATCTATATGTTGTACTTCCTATTTCCTACCTGCTTCCTGAGTTGAAGGCAGCCCTATTCTCCTTGCCTAATCATAAATAGCTTCTTTCAAAAAATGGCATTAGTTTAGTTTCTTTTACATATCATGGAATAGGATCGGATCTAGACCAAAGTAAACGAGTTTCCTCTTAGAATTGCTTTCCTTTCTGTCCTAGTATCTTCTTATTTTAAGAAGTCAGTCTCTCATCTGCCATTGGAAAACTATGATGCATGCGTATACACTTGATTTTATTTATTTATTTATTTTTATTTTTTTTAATCATGGTTGTGTAAAAGAAAGCAGTAGCATATCTTTAAATGATGCTGCTATTCTCAACTAATTGGAAATATTTTGGTAGTAATTCTTTAGCATCTTCATGCATGGAGAAAATTGTTCACGATTACCTTTTTTTTTTTTTTAAGAAACAACAAAAAAAAAAAAAAAAAAAAAAAAACACAAAAAATGGAATTTGTGATTGTACTGAATTAGGTTTCTTTGAATGCCCTTAACTAATAATTTAACCACAAAAACTGAAATTGGAGAAGAACCTAGCTAGCCCACAAAAGAGTTAGGTCAAAGAGTAATGCTAGAAGCAATTACTTTCATAACTACTCCATTTGTTTCGTTGTAAAACTGTTTTACAAAAAATATTTTCAGTATTTTACAATGTTTGTTTCGTTGTAAAATGTAATAAAACTTATAAAATATATTCATTTGACAAAAAAACACCCTTTGCGAAATGTTGTAAAATGTTTTACAACAAAAAATTCAAGTAAAACATTTTACAAAGTGGAAAAGACTAACCTGTTAATGTGATTTCTCTCTCTCTCTCTCTCTCTCTCTCTCTCTCTCTCTCTCTGTGTGTGAGAACCCCCACCCCATCTTCTCTCTTTCTTGCTCACGGAGGTAATTGTCGGCAAAGTGGTGAGCTTATGTTGATATTGTGGTGGTTGCTTGGATTTAATGCATTGAAATTTAGGAAATTATTTTAATTTTATGACAAAATAAACACTTCAAATTGATTTATAGAGCTTTTTTTAGAAATTTTGATGTGATTCTGTGACTCACATTTAAAAGAAACTTCTTCAGCCCTCATTCTTAATGAAGGATAAACTTTTTATATAATTTTTTATGTGATGCATATTAAGTTTTTTTAATTAAATACAAATATATCGATTAATAAAATACAAGAAGCATTTTAAAAAAATTCCGTGCAAGTTTAAATTCAGGAACAATATTTATGTACAATTTCCTTTTTTCCAAATAAATTTAAATATAAAAAGATAATACAAATAATACTATTTAAAAAAAAAATCAATTGTAAATTTGAATTTAATTATTTAGTTAAAAAAAAAAAAAAAAAAAAAAAAAAAAAAAAAAAAAAAACTTCTAAAGCAGACCAATTCTTGTTATCCAAAATTATTGGACCCGGTTTAGTGTACGTATAATTAATGCCCTGGAAGAAAAACAAAGACTTCCCAAAGCAAAGGACCTTATTTTCTTTCACGAGTTGGAAGAAAAAAACAGTGAACGGTGAGAGTAGCACTGCTGGGAGTATTTAATCTGGAATTGGGACCCCAAACGTACGGAAAATCATACGCACTTTGATGTCGTTGCAGCCTTATGTTATCATTTCAAGAGGCGGCTTTGCCTTGATTTCCCATTTCCCACAGACACGACCCAATGAAGAAAGCGGTCCTGCACCCCTATTTTCGAGACAAGAGAACGTGCGTGAGGACCACCACTTGAGTTTTGATCCTTAATTGCCCAACAAGTCTGCATTCACTGGGTCGTCTCTGGTCGGTGCACTACCCTATTGGGGTACACTTCTCGAACTTGATAAAGTCTTTTACAACTTTGTCAGACATATTTTTAATAATCGGAAAGGAATAGTACCAAAACAGAAAACTAGGAGTGTTCGGTACACTGGAATAAATCGCGTGTGAATTAAATTAAATATAACACAAGTTATAAAGAAAATAAAAATTTATAGAAGCGATAAAAAAAACAACCAATAAGAATATTAAGGAATTACGTGAAAAACCCTATAGTGTAGGGAGAAAAATTACGGCACAAATCTAATCAATCTATTATAATAAAATAGATATTACATCACTCAAATCCAAAACCTGAATTCACAATAAATTGAGAAAATACAATAATACTTCTAGGAACAAATACAATCTCACCACAAAATCTTGTAGCAAGATCTTCCACTCTGAATACTTCAACTCTCTGTAGTTGTAGCACCCAAATAATCGTCCTAGCGTAAACTCTCAATTTATCTTCCTTGTGTGTCTTGAGCAAAAGAAAAATCATATTTTCTTTTTTCCCTCAGTACCCCTCTTTCTTTAGTTGGCTCCAAATATGTATTTCAATCTTCAATCTTTCTCACTTTTTCTCCATTCATGAAACCCACGTACTAAGCTTTATATATAAAGATCTGCCGTCTGACACTCCTAATTGAATTAGGAATAGGAGTTTTTGACTTCTTGTGCAATTGGTACACCTATTTCTATATGAAATAGGATTCCTTCAATGCTCAAATACAAGTCCTATATGGGCTAGACTTCAAGGTGCCACGCACCTCCTAACAATCTCCCCCTCTAGCCCATTGAGGAAAGAGATCTTCATCCTAACTCTTCAATTAGAATTCATGTCGGCCGTTTTGACACAAAGCTCAAGCTTCTCTTTGGTCACAACCATCACATAAGTCTTATTATTCTTCAAAGAATTCATCTCTTATTGCATAGCCTTCATCCAGCTCTGCTTGTCCTTATGAGACTCTACTTATTGAAAGCATTCTAGCTCCCCCTCATCAGTAAGCAAAATATACTCAGAAGAGGGATACCTAGTTGATGGACGACGCTCCTTAGTAGACCTCCTCACTTGAGGTTCTTCCATCTCTGGTGGAACAGGTTGCTCCCCCTGTACAACTTCTTCAATATCTTGAGCATCATCACCATCAACTCCTGCTGGCTCATCACTATCAACTGCTATTAGATCATCACGAAGATTATCATCTTGCACCTCTTCCTTATTTGTGGCATGATTGGAGGAAGAAGAGGTAGGTGTAAGGTCAAGAACACCTACAACAGCATCCTTTGTTTTTTTAGTTTTCTCAAGGTCTGCCAAATTTTCATTCTCATGAAAAATCACATCTCAACATCTGATCATCTTCTTTTTCTCAGGATCCCATAACTTGTTGCCAAATTCTGCATCTCCGTATCCAACAAATATACAAAGAGTGACTTTGCTATCAAGCTTCAATCTTTGTTCCTTAGGCACATGTGCAAATGCCTTGCACCCAAATACCTCAAGTGAGAGTAAGAAACATCTTTCCCAGTCCAAACTCTCTTTGGAATATCAAACTCCAATGGAATTGATGGAGACTGATTAATTAGGTAGCATGCAGTTTGAACAACTTCACACCAGAATGACTTAGGCAGATTAGTCATTCTCAACATACTCTGACCTTCTCAACAATAGTACGGTTCATCCTTTTTGTCACACCATTTTGCTATGAAGTACCAGGAACTGTCTTCTCATGTCTAATACCTTGCTCGGAGCAGTAACTCTTGAACTCATTAGACGCACATTCACCTCCATTGTCAGTACAAAGACACTTCAAAGGCTTCCCTTTCTCTTTTTCTGCCATGACATGGAATTTCTTGAAGTGCTCAAATATCTGGTCTTAAGTTTTCAAAAAATACACCCACACCTTTCTTGAAGTATCATCAATAAAAGTAACAAAATACTTATTACCACCTAAGGACTCCACATCAATGGGACCACATACATCAAAATAAACAAGATCTAACACATTAGGCTTTCTAGTAGAAGGAATGCGAAAAGACACTCTATGTTGTTTTCCAAATAAACAATAATCACAAGGTTTAAGTGACATACCTTTGGCAAAAGGAATGAGTGACTTCTTTGCCAAAATCTGCAACCCCTTTTCACTCATGTGAGTCAACTGCCTATGCCACAAGTTAGGCATAGAATCTTCCTGAGTTGCACTAACAACATCTTTGTACACCTTTACTTGTGTCTTGTAAAGTGTACAACAAATCTTCCCTCCAGAATATGAGTAGTTTCCATAGCCTTCTTTATCTAGAATATGAGTAGAAATCAGATTCAAGCACATATCAGGCACATGTCGTACATTCTTCAATTCCAAGGTGTATCCAGTGTTAGTCTCAACACAAATATCTCCAATTCTCACAATGTCAGCATAACTATTATTGCCCATCTTCACTCTCCTAAAGTCTCCTGCTTTGTATGAAGTAAAGAGCTCATTTCTTAGAGTGACATGACAGGAAAAGGCTAAGTCAATCACCCATTCAACATAAGGATGTGAAATATTGCAACATTCATTCTTTCTTACACAAATCACCACATCTTCAATTGTCGAGATAGCAATGGTATTCTATTCTTCTGCCTTATTCTGAATTTTCTCATCTTTCTATTTATTCTTCCAAGCCTTGCAGTTTCTTCTTATATGACCTTCTTTGTCACAGTAGAAACACTTGAATTTTCCTTTCGATTCAGACTGACTTCTGGATTTACCATGCCCTTTAGAATTTCTAGTCTTACTCCACCCCCTGTTCTCTGTGACAAGAGCATGTGAATTATCCTTGCCCATGTCTTTTCTTCTTGTTTCTTCATTGAACAAGCTATCCTTGACCATTGCAAGTTGCAGCACACCATTTGGAGCATAGTTACTAAGTGACACCACAAAAGTCTCCCAACTGTTAGGTAAGTAACTCAGAAGTAATAAAACTTAAAGCTCATCATCAATTATCAACTTCATTGTAACCATCTGATTCACCAGGTCTTGGAACTCACTCAAATGCTCGGCAACAGATCTCCCTTCTTTAAGCTTCAAATTCACAAGCTTTCTAGCCACAAAAGCTTTATTTTGAGTTGTCTTTCTTTCATAGAGACCCTTAAATTTTTCCCATAGAGCTTCTGCATTAGTCTCTTGAGATATATGATGAAACACACTCACATCGATGCATTGTCCAATACAACCAATAGTTTTTCTATTTAACTTCTCCCAGTCTTTATCAAACATCTCGCTTGGCTTAGCACTATCACCCTTAATAGGGTCATGTAAATCCTTACAGTAAAGGACATCCTCCATCATCGGCTTCTAGGTCGAATAATATGATGCCGAGAGTTTAATCATAGTGCTCATATTCATATTCATATTTTCCATTTAATTCAACACAAGACAATCACGTCCAACAACTAATGCTCTGATATCACTTGTTCGGATAAATCCCTGTCTATGTTTGAATTAAATTGAATATAACCCAAGCAACAAAGAAAATCAAAATCTACGGAAGCAATAAAAAAATAAACCAACAAGAACACCAAGAAATTACGTGGAAAACCCTCCAGTATGGAGGGAAAAACCACAGGGCAAATCCAATCAATCCACTATAATAAAATAAAGATTACAACACTCAAGTTATACCCAAAACCTGAGTTCACAATAAATTTGGAAAATACAATAATACTTCTAGGAACAAATACAACCTCACCACAAAACCGGTAGCAAGATCTTCCACTCCGAATACCTCAACTCTTTGTGGTTGTAGCATCGAAATAATCGTCCTAGAGTAAACTCCCAATTTATCTTCCTTGTGTGTCTTGAGCAAAAGAAAAATCACATTTTCTTTTTTCCTTCAGTACCGCACAAAACACTATTCCTTTTTCTTTAGTCGGCTCCAAATATGTGTTTCAATCTTCAGTCTCTCTCACTTTTTCTCTATTCATGAAACCCACGTACTAAGCTTTATATATAAAGCTTTGTCGCTTGACACTCCTAACTCAATTAGGAATAAGAGTTTTTGACTTCTTGTGCAACAATTGGTACACCTATTTCTATATGAAATAGGATTCCTTCAATGCTCAAATACAAATCCTATATGGGCTAGACTTCAAGGTGTCATGCACCTCCCAACATGGTAATGTTGTTTTAGTAACGTTATTTGTATTTTTTAGAAATATGTGTGGGTAAAAAAGTGCGTGAAAATACGTGTAATGTTATTTAAACACTAAAATGTCTGTGCATTCTGCTGCTCATCCTTGACCCCTTATGGCGTGAACTGCTTTCTGATTTCTCATTCCTTATAGCTTGCTTCTTTCAAGGGTTGGGCCTTGCTTAATTGTGGGCTTGTCTTCCTTCAGCCTATCCTTTGCTCCTTCCGTAATCCTGCTGCCATTTTCTGCCATACCACTTTGCTGTTCTTACCGTGGTGTTATTTGACTCGTGCCTGCTAAGCCTTTTTGGGCTTGCTGCCTATTCCTCTCCCAGCGAGTCAACATGGTCATTGGTTTTATACTCATGCTACTGTGGGCTTTTCTTGACCCATTTCATTGCTTGTGGGCTCTTTTGTCCCATTTCTTTCTTCTTGAGCATCCTTGGCCCATTTGCTTTCCTTGGGCATCCTTGGCCCGTTTTCTAATTCTGCATACCCATGGGCTTTTACTAACTCCTTTGGGCTTCCCTGGCCCAATTTTCTTATTCCTCATCCTTGGTGCTCATGGGCTTTCTATCAACCCCTTACTTTCTTACTTCATTACTTCAGGCATACTGTGACCCATTCTTGCTTTGCTACATCACATAATGCCCATGGGTTTTTCTACTTCTCTTTCTGAGCTCCTTTAGGTCCATTTGCTTTCCTCAAGGCCCATTTATGTACTTTATAGGTCTATGAACCACTGCTCCTGCCATCCAGGCTTAATGGTTCTTCTAACCATTCCCTAACTCTTCTCTGCCCATATTGTTGGGCTTTTTCCTGCTATTGGGCCTCAAAATGAGCATCAACATTTAGCCCCCTGAGCATATGAAGCGTTCCTGCGGTTCATATGCGAATAAAAGACTTTCCTGTTCTTTCTGTCTTTCCTTCTTCTTTCCCATTGCGGGGTTTTTTGAACAGTGGACCCTAACTTATATGTTATTTCTTTTCTTGCTGTGAACAGTGTTGTCTCTTCGAATTTCCAAGTTTAGTAGTTATTCTGAAACACAGCCTTTGCTTCATTAATTCCATCCCTCATCCGATGGCTGACCCATCATATCCTTTCGTGTCATCTTTAATGACGTTGGTACTTAAGAGAGATTCCCTTCACATTCCAAACACAAATACTTTCTCCTTTTCCCTTTCTTCACCATGTCCTTTCTCTCAAACACTATCATCCACTTACTCTGATCAACTGTAACACCATGACGCCAGCGAAAAGCCAAGGTTCCTTTTGCCATAAGGGAAAAGATATTGTCTCCGATGATCCTGCCGCGCGAGATGTAGGCAAAGAGGCCACCTATTCCAAATCGGACCATTTCGATGAGGAGGAGGCACCAACGCGATCCCGAAAGTGAGTGCGCTCCTCTCATAGACCCTTGGTATGATACCCATGCCCATTTCCCAAAATTTCCCAGTGATTACACTCCGCCGCTGCCGGGCTGTGTGTGGCTTGCCTTTTGCTGTCACAACACGGACATATCTTAGGCTCTGTTGGCTTTTTCGATTCCAAATCTTGTCATTCGTCAAGGTACTTCGCTTCTCGTGCCCATTCTCTTCAAATTTGGATCGCGCATTGCTTTGGGTTGGAAGGAATGAGTGGACAAGGAGTTGTCCAACACAGGTTTTATGGGTTTTATAGAGGCGCTACAACGGGTCGGTGTGTTGAAGGCCATCGTCTCTTCAAGCTGCTTGTCTAACTACAAAGACCTCTTCAACCTCTTCCATTTAGTCAGCTAGTGGTGCACTGCAACCTACACCTTCTTTCTCTCCTACAGTGAGATCACCGTGACCTTAGAGTATGTGGCAAACCAATTGCTTCTACCCATTCTTGGCGATGTTAATCCTGATACTTTGGAGCTTTCTTCAGAGGAGCAGGTTGTGGAGGCCGAATTGAGGAAAGGGATGAGTGGTAATGGGAAGCTGTCACATTGGGTTGGGTTCTTCTCCAATGCTTCAATTGCTGCTCGCCGTGCGACCCTGTTCACATTTTGGCTTTGTAACTTTATCTTTGCTCTCATCCTCACTATGCTGTGAAGCCTTTGTATTTTCGGTTAGCCATTAAGATATTTGCTGGGGTGAGTTTGCCGTTGGCACCTATGTTCTTGGGACATCTGTATGTTCAGTTGGTTATCCTGCGGAGTGATGAGGATCAGGTGGGTTCTTGCCATATAATTACTACCCCCGTTCATAGTACCGTTCTGCTACATTTGTTGTATGAGCACTATGCTAGGCATTTGGCAAAGTTTAGGCCTATTTACTTTGCCAAGGAGAGATACCAGTCATGTCCGAGAGTTATCACTGACTTCTGTGGCCGATTTGAGTTTGACTATCCATTGGCTTTTCGTTGGGTTGGTTTGAAGTCGATTGGACATACTGCTGTTGAGTTTTTTGATAAAGGGGTTGGGTTTTCTTGGAGAGCATATAAGAACTTAGGCACGGGTTATACATGTGCTGATTCTGTGATGGGTCTCTTTGTTGATACAGCTGGGACCACTACCCCGTTGACTGGCTTTGAAGAGAGGGGCATCACTTACTTGGCAGCCACCAACGCTAGGTGTTTACCTTATCTGGCTGATGAGGGTGTTAGATTTGTGCACTATCTTGCTAATATGGTGAGGAGACAGTTTGGGCTGAATCAGGATATTCCTGATGACCTTTCTTCCCTTATGAAGTCCCCTACTTCTGTTCGGCCATTCCTGTGATACACTGCCTTTAAGTTTTGGAGTAAGCGTTTTACTACAGTCACTATTCCAGGTTCACAGAGAGAGGATATTTGTACTGCTACCATGCATGGATACTGGCAGGTTGTGATGACCTCATTTGAGAAAGAGTTGTTGGGCAGCCGTGGGTTCTCTCTCACCCCTCTTAATGGCCTTAGTGCAGTTATTTCTGCCAACCCTTAGTTGCTCGTTCCCACTAATTCTGTGGTGGCGTATGCCAAGAAGCAGAGTCGGTCTGCCATCTTTGAGTGGGTTGAGAAGGCAAAAGGGAGGTTCTGGTACGCGGGTGACTACCCCGCGGGTTGGGAGAAGAGAGTGAAGGTGACAAAAATTCCTGTGCCCGTGAAGAAAAGTTCTGCTAAGTCGAAGTCTGCTAAGAAGGGTGATGATTCTTCGGAGACCTGTATCTTTTGAGAGTGACCTTCCGCCTGTAGGTAAAATAGTTTTACAGAGCTCTCCTCCTTCTGCTCATACCTGTTCTAGCAGGCGCCCTACTGTAGGCAAGTCTAGGCCTACTGCTCCGCGGCCATCCATTGACACTCCTCCCTCCAGCAAGACCCGAAGCAGCAAGAGAAAGACATCCCCTCCTCTTACATCCACCACTACTGGGAGGAGAGTATGTTATCTCTAATTTTTTACCTCTTCTTCGTTATTTTTATAGGGCTTTTTCGCAGCTAACCCCATTTGTTGACTCATCTCTTTATTCTTATGTTCTAATTTTTTTTTTTTTTTTTTTTTTTTTTTTTTTTTTTTTTTTTTTTTTTTTTTTTTTTTTTTTTTGCAGTCTAAGCACAAGGAAGATGTGTTTGCCGCCTGTCCCATACTGCTTGATGAGCCCGAGTTTGAGATACGTCTCCCTCCTTTCCTTTTTCTTCTTCTCTTTTCCTTGCACATATCTCCCTTGCCATGAGTCATTAGTTGCCCCATCTCCTTTTCTACTTTTCTCTTTTTTTTGTCATCAAGGATTATACATTCACCTCCCCTTTTTCTTTTTCCTTATTTTCTTCCTCGTGTTCCTCAGGCCGAGCTTGAGCCTATCTTCATATATCACCCCACGGCTGAGGAGATTTCTGCTTCCATGGGCACACCCATGGAAGGTTTCTTTAATGAGGCCAATGTGATGTTTAAGGCCACGACTTCTACCACTCCTGCTGCTGCACAGAGAGTTCCTATTGAGGCTCTTATCCCTTCCACTAAGCCGGTACCCATAGATAAGGGTACTCATACTGAAAGGGTTAGTGAGACTGCTCCCATTCCTGCCGAGACACTTACTCTCCAAGAGGGAGCCATTCCTCCTGTTGCTGCTCAGATCGAGGTTGCCTTTCCTGCCACACCTCTCATTATCTCTACTAGTGATCCCTTTGCGGCTCTATCTCAGGCCGTGAAGAATGACTTTTCTTTGGTGGTTACCCTTTCTTCCATCCCTAACTCTGCTACACGTGGGCTTGATGTAGACTTGTCCTCTAAGGGATCTGAGGATGTTCTTGAGGATCCTGATGGCGAACCCACCATGAAGAAGTGGATTTCTAATTCTGATGAAGAGGAGAGGGCTGATCATAAGGCCGAGTTCATGGGTATGTATCTTCCTTATTTTGTTAAGTTCCCCCCCCCCCTTTTTTATCATTGCCTTCCTCTTTCTTCGCCTCTTTATATATATATATATATATATATATATATATATATATATATATATATATATATATCTGTATAACCCTCTTTACTTTGCATGTCTATTCCTCTGATTGCAGAGACTTTTGAGGAGTCAGGGGTTGCAACAAACACGACGATACCTACAGCCACTTCTCCTGCCACACCTATAATGCCTGTTTCCACCATTCCCACAACCCTTATTCTCACAGGTCCTGGTAAGTTTTCTTCTTTTCCTTCTCTTCCTCATTTCTTTATTATAACTTCACTTTGTTTACTCCATGATCTCTCATACCACGCTTCACGTTTCTTACCAGGTCCAATTTTCACTGCCCCTTCTCAGTTTGAAATGGGCAGCAGTTCTGCCATAGTTCCGGACCCTGTGAGTGAGGCCACAGTCTTCTTTACTCGTTTCGATCAGCTTGAGGTTAATGACCTCGATCCTGCAGACTTCTGGGGTTTTGGGCCTCCCTATGTTGACTTCCATGTCTTCAGAGTTCCCAAGGTTGTGCTTTTCATTTGGAGGTGGTCTATAGCAACCGCGGTAACTTCATGCAGGGATTCCGCCTTGGCTGTTCTACTAAGGAAAACTTTTTGAAGCTGCTGGGGAGCGTAATGAACGACATTGAACATAACTTTGTTGACACAGTTTCCATCGAGAGGATCCTGCAGTACAGGAGCTTGCTAGCATGGGCTTTGTTGTGGAATTCATTCTGGACCATCTTCGTGAGTTTGCTCGAGCCTTCTTCTTGAAGAAGGTTCAATTCGCTGTTGATGCCATTGATACACGCATCGAGGCTCTGAGGAAGGAGGTGGCAAACTTAGAGGGTCATCGTGAGTGCCTTCTTTCTAGTATTGGTGGATCCAGCCGTTTTAGAGATCAGCCTCTTATTTTTGGGCTTCGTTGATGATGATGTATTTTCCCTTTTATTTACTTTTTTTTTTTCCCCTTATTCCCCTATCTAGTACACTTTCATGTTTCCTATAGCACTTATTTGGCAAGTTCGATATGACTGCCATAGTTTAGGTTTGTAACTATGATGCTACACTTTGTTACTGCTCTTGGCTACTGCTATGACATAGTATGCTTTTATGATACTTCATACTTTTTCATTACATACTAATAAAAGCATATTACAATCATGTTTTGTGACATAGTCACTTGAAGGAAAAGAAAACATAAAACTCATCAAACAAAAGGGATAACTACATAACTTTTTTCTTTTTAAGCATAATAACATTTTAGCCACTTGCCATTGATGGGATCCATCAGATCTTTGCCATCCATCTGGGCCAAACGATAATACTCATTTGCATGTGCCTCTCTTATCACAAGGGGTCCCTCCCATTTCAGTGAAAACTTAAATGGTCCTGCTATACCTCTCCTGACGTGGTCCACTACCTTTAACACGAGTTGTCCCTCTGCGAACACCCTCTCTTTAGTCATCCTGCCATAGGCGTCAGTCATCCTTTGTCTATATCTGCAGCTGCACTCTTGGGCCTCTTCCCTTGTTTCATCAAACCCTTCGAGGTCTTCACATCTTTTTGCCGTAAAGGCTCCCTTTTCTTCCTCTTTCTCCCGCATTTGCATAACTCTTAAAGAGGGAGTCATCACTTCTACCGGGCTCATTACCTCTATCCTGTCAACCAATGAAAAGGGTGAAAACCCTGTGGCTGACTTTGGTGATTTTCTATAAGCCCAAAGAGCGTCTGGTAGGTGCATTGCCCATCCTCTTGTATATTCTTGGCTCATTTTGCTAATAATCTTTATGAGGGTCTTGTTCGTAGCCTCTGCCTGCTTATTCCCTTGAGGGTAATAAGGCGATGAACGATGATGCTTGACTTGATAGGATTCCAACATCTTCCTCACATCACTGTTGACAAAGGGCTTACCATTGTCACTGATAATCCTAGTGTTCCCTACACTCTCCAGCGTGTACTTCTTTTATCATCTCTCTTGCTTCCTGGAGACCCAAACATCGTAATGGGTCTCCATCATACCCTTTCTTGAAAAGGACTCCGTTATGTAAAAGGAACGTGTTGCCAGCCTCTTAAGCTTGTATCTTTCACTGTGCTTTTTATGGCAAAATACCTTCTGTCAAGTACTGTGTGAATGCTCTTCTCTAGTCTTCGCTGACGAATACAGCGTACCTCTCTGTCTACTGCAAGTTGGCAGGTCTCGCATTGGGTTTGGACTTGATCTGCGTCCTTACCCATACTTGGCTAATAGAAACCCTTCCTTTGAAGCCTGCGGTAAAGATTGACTCCTCTACAGGATCCGCAGGTCTTATCATGCACTTCCTATAACTTTCTTTGGGCCTCCTCTCGTCCCACACATCTAGACAAGACCCCACCTAGCATCCTATAGTACAATTCTCCTCTTAACAAGGCGTAGTCTTTTAGCACCTTCAATTCTGACGTATCTTCTCCCTTTGTCAAACCTTCCTTTATAGGAATCCTCCAATCTTCTTCACATTGTTCCTCTTGGAACCTTTCCCTTAGCATCTCCACAATAGACTTCTTCCTCTTGCTGACATCTATTCTAGTGCTATCTCCTTCAAAAATTATCTGTAAGCCTAGCGCGGCCAGCGCATCCGCATACCGGTTCTCATTCCTTAGGGCATGCTCTATTTCAAAAGTTGAAAAATTTTCCTCCATCTTCTAGGCCATTGTTTTGTACGGGGCTAAGCTGGGTTCCTTCAAGGAGAAGCTTCCCGTGGCCTAGTAGACCACCAGGTTCGAATCACCCATTACTTTTAAATACTTGATCCCCATTTCAAGGGTTGTGGCTAACCCAGTTAAATAGGCCTCATATTCTGTCGTGTTGTTTGAACAAGGGAATTCTAATTTGAATGAAAGCGCCATAGCTTGGTCTTCTTCATGATACAAAACTACCCCTACTCCTCCTAATTGGGTGGTAGAAGACTGATTAAACTTCATCACCCATTACTCTCTAACTTCTTTTGCCATAGCTATTTCTCCTGGGACCTCATCATCCAGCGGGAATTCTTCTTCTCTTGGGAATTGTGCCAGCAAGTCTGCTATAGCTTGGCTCTCTACTGCCTTGGGCATTCCCGCTTTCAAGTCGTATTGTGACAATTGTAGCAACCACTGGGATATTCTGCCGGAAAGAATTGGCTATCGCAAGCAACAAGGCTTTGATTGTGTGAGACTTAGTCATCAACCACACTTCGTAGGCCAGGAAATAATGGCATAGTCTTTGCGAGGCAAATACTATGGCTAGGCATACCCTTTTTGCCATTGGGTAACGAGTTTCTGTATCTTTTAAGGCACGACTGAAGTAGTAAACTGGTTGCTCAACGCCACTTCCATCTTCTTAGGTAATCAATGCACCTATGGCATGCGAGTTGGTGGCTAAGTAGAGCAACAATGGCTTCTTGTGGGTTAGGGCTTGCACAGTAGGAAGGTTCATCATGATATGCTGCAACCTTTTGAATGCTGTCTGCTGTGCTTCTCCCCACTCAAAACTTTGCCCCTTCTTGAGTAAACTGGCAAAAGCAGAAGTAATTGATGCCAATCCAAGGATGAATCTCCGAATGTACGAGACTTTCCCCAAGAAACTTTTTAACTCCTTCTCTGTGGCTGGCGGTTTCATGGTTGCTATGGCCGTAGCTTTGGCCGGGTCTACGTCTATTCCTTTGCTGTGAACTAGGAAACCCAGGAATTTCCCAGAGGACACTCCAAATGCGCACTTGAGGGGGTTCATTCTTAGTTTGAAAGCCTTACATATCTCAAATACCCTTCTTAAAACTTAGGTATGCTCTTTTCGCTTCTTTGATTTTAAACTATGTCATCCACATAGTCCTCCAGTTCCTGATGCATCATGTCGTGGAATATAGCCGTCATTGTCTGTTGGTAAGTTACACTTGCATTTTTCAACCCAAAAGGCATCATAGTGTAGTAGAAGTTACCTATGGGTGTTTTGAAAGCAGTTTTCTCCGCATCCTTTAGTGCCATTCTGATCTAATTGTACCCACTAAATCCGTCCATGAATGAAAACATGGCGCTCCCTACCGCAGAATCTATTAGTAAATCCATGTTTGGTAGTGGGAATTTGTCCTTTGGGCAGACTTTGTTGAGATTTCTGAAATCTACACAACACCTTATCTGCCCGTTCTTTTTCTTCATTGGCACTATGTTAGATAACCAATGCGGGTGTTGAATGGGCTCAATGAATCCTGCGGCCAGCAATTTTTGTACCTCTTTAACTATTTGCCCTTTTATCTCCATGTGGAATATCCTAGCAGGCTGGGCCACTGGCTTGGCCTCGGGGTGCACATACAATGTATGCACTATTAGCCCAGGATCCAATCTTAGCATTTCACTGTAATCCCATGCGAAGACATCTTTTAATTCTTTTAGCAACAGTATAAATTCTGATTTCTCCTTTTCTGATAGTCTTGAACTAATTGAGATGGGTCTTGGTTCCTGTGGGTTCGACCCAGGTTAATTTCCTCCAATTTTTCTTCTACCATAACCTGTGTGTCTTTTTCTGCCACAACTTTCTTGTCTTTCTCTTCATTACTCTCTTCCTCCGAGCTTTCTTAAGCCACGCAACATACCAAGCTTTTGCGCTGCCACTCTTGTCTGGGGCCTACTTGCATTTCACACGTGGGTCTTACGCACCTTCATAATTTGTATACAATCCTACCGTCAGGGCCTTGGACCCTGACACATTGTGGTGTGTAATTTGACTCTAGAGCCGGTGCTTCCTTCCTTTTCTTCTTCTGCAATAGCAACTCCTTCAGATCAGGTTCTGGGTCACTTCGAATGTCTTCCCACCTAGGTATGAAGGTGCCTCGCGGTTTTGATACTAAGCTTTCCCCATATGGGGCCCATTGGTCGTAGAACATAGTTTCTACTAGATGAGCTTCTGCTTGCTCAAATGGCAATGGATTTGCTGCTATGCGTATCATTCTACCATTCAACCTTCCCTTCACGCACTGCTGATAGGTGGATAGGACTAATCGGTGCTTGTGCAACCATGGCCTCCTCAAAAGCACATGATATGAGACTTCCATCTTTACCACGTGGAACCGAGCTAAGGAAGCTATGGGGCCCACCTTTAACCACAACTGGATGTGGCCTGCGGTGTATTCACCCCTTCCTCCAAACCCTGTCACTTCCATTGGGCACCCCTGAATCTTTCTTTCTGAAATTCCTACCGCTTGTAAAGTGTTTAATGGGATGAGATTTACAGAAGCACCTGTATCTACTAAAGCTCTTTCGATGAGGATTTGGTTTATAGATGCTGCTAAGTAAAGGGGCCTCCTGTGGTCTGAGTACCTCACCTCCATATCCTCATCACTAAAAGTGATCTCACTTGATTCCTGCAAGAGGGCTCTGTCATCTGCTACCTCTACTTTTAAGCATTCTATTCCTGCCCCGGTGGCAATGCTTACCAGGGCCTCTGTTGCTATCCTTCGCTCTTTTACTGTGAGCCCCAATTGGTTGAATAAATTCTTAAACTTGGAGCTCTTCTGCAATGTGGTAATTTTTGCGGCAGGTAGGGCTGGATTCCCTTCTTCGTCCTCCCCTGGATCTGCACAAATCACAACTACTGCTACACCTTTCTCTTTGTGGCTTGGGAGTGGATTTCTTTGAACTTTCGGTTGGGACAGCTTCAAGGTCCTTTCCTTGATTCTGCGGTGTACTAATCTGTGGAGCACCCAACATTCTGCAGTAGGATGTTGCACGTAGTTATGCAAACGGTAGAAGCGTGGGTCCCTCCGTTCTTCCTCTGTGGGCTCTCTAGAAACTTGGTTAGGCTTAAAGACTCCATCTACTATCCACTTGTCTAGGAGCACATCTAGCTCCTTTGTGATACATGGTAGTGGTGGAGGGCTGTCATATTCCCTTCCGTCAGCTTTCCTCTTTCTTTCTCCAGTAGATACTGCCATGGCCTGTGGAGTGCTTCTTTTGTCTGAGCTTGGCTTCACTGACTGAGCAGTCTTTCTAGCCTTTTGCAATAGTTATGCAAACTGGGAGATTTCCAAGTTTTCCAAAACAGCTCTGTACTCCCTAATCATATTCGTCATGCACGTTTCCACCAATTTCTTTTCTTCGCAATGATCATAATAGTCAAGTGCTATGTCTCTAAATCTTTTGATGTACTCCATCAAATCCTCACCATTCCTTTGCTTGGTTGCTTGCAGGGTCGTAAGCGTTATTGTTTCCTCTCCAAGGAAGTATTTAGTGCAAAATACATCAACCATGTCATCCTAAGTTGGGATGGATCCTAGCTTTAGACCGATGTACCAGGTATACGCACAATCACACAATGATTTAGAAAATTCTCGAAGACATAAGTCCTCGTCTGCCGCATAAGGACCAAGAGTATCAACGAACTTGCTTACGTGCTCAATGACACTTCCCTTCCTACCATCGTATTGCGCAAAGACTCGTGGTTCGTATCTCTCTAGGTATGGTTTACTGAGTATCCTTAGTGGGTAAGGAGGTCTTCGTGCATAGAATCTCTTCTTGGGCACCCTGGCCCTCTCCTGCTCCAGGAGAGCTGCTAATTCAGACATAGTGATAAAACGTTGTTTCGTATTCTGCGGGACACCTCCTATTGGTGTCCCTTCTTTGTCTGTGCATGCTTCGGGTCATGCTGGCTTCCTTTCTCCTTTGTTTTTTCTGTCTTCAGCTGACGGATTTCTTCCATCATTTACTGATGTGGTTGGGGTTCAGCCCCCATTCTGTTAACGCCTTCCGTCTGGTTGAGCTGCTGTTGGTGAGGCGTTGTTGGTAGGGCACAGCACTCATGTTTCGCATCGTCTTGGATTTCGGGGGCATTTGTTTGTGAGGACTTCTGTCTTTTGTCCCTATATGATTCCTTAATCCCCAATGGAGTCACCAATTTAAATTATGGGGGGCCTTTTTGTGATTTTGGGCTAGACTATCTCCTGTTGTATTGTTGCCCAAATATTCTGCATAAGAGAGTTGGGACCGGTCCAATTATAACCCATCTTGAATCGGCTTGTGCACAAACTATGCCATGTTTGCCGGAACTTTAATCACATGCCCACGACAGACGCAATTGCTATAGAAGAGTCACGATAGACAAATATGATGAAACAATGATGAAAGAAATAAGTTGTTGTTAAGGCAAGACAAGCGAGAAATCTTTAGTCAAAACAGGAAAAGAAAACACATTCTGGGTGAGGTTACAAAGACGAGATAAGAAGTAATAACAATAAGTGAGAAAATCGAAGAATGAAAGATCAGTTTGTCAAATTTGATTATGCTACGGGGCTAAGGCCAAGGAGGAAAACCACTTCCTCAATGTGAGCAACTTCACGAGATGATCCTGTCATGTAAATCACCCACTCTAAGGAATGGACCTGAATGGCTTGCGCCCAAATGAGTCCTTTTTCCCTAACAGAGGGTAGGCTTTTAGAGGGAGAGAAGGGATTAGCCTATTGGTGCATACCTGCCATTCTACACTCTCTTTTCTTTCCTTCTTGATTCTCTCTTTCTTCTCTGATTTTGTTATTTTTGATTCTTTCTCTCCTCTTTTCTTTTCTTAGTGCTTACTCCTATAGTAATGTTGTGATTCTCCCCTAGTGGTTACTATTACCGTGATCCTGATCCCCCCTTGTGCACGACAAGGGTCCTTTATATACTGCCTGCCGTGACTGGTTTTTACCATTTTAGCCTTTAACTACCTTTGTCTAGTCTGGGTGTCCTTGCCGACCACCACTGGTTTGTCAGCTGTCCAGCCACCACCACTTACCTGTGCTAGCTGCGCCACTCCCCGCCACCAAACAAAGAAGACTATTGTGGACGACTAAATTTCTTGGTTTGAAATGAGTCAAACAAGTAAAATAGTTTCACAAATGCGAATTTGTATTGATGATTGTGTGGTACAATTCTCTGAAATTACAAAAGAGTGATCCTCTGATTCGATCTCCTTACAAGACTTATTGATTGGATTTGTGGTAATGTGATTTTGACTTGAACACAAAATATCCTTCAATTTGGTTGAGGGATGGATCGAAGATCTTTGGAATAGAATTACAATGAATCTTTGGCTATGAGCTTGTTGGAAATCCTTTGTTCTTCATGTTCTTCGTGTTCTTCATGTGTTCTTCGTCTTCGAAGGTTTGTGGTGGAAGTTCTTCGGGGCTTTAGAGGCTTGAATCTGTTGAGCTTCACTAATTTGTGATTTCTTGAGATTTCTGGAGGCTTTTGAGCTTGATTCCAGTGAACTTTGAGATCTAAGAAGATGATTTGTATGATTCCTCTTTGAATGTTCTTTGTATTTGAAGGTTTGTGGTGGAAGTTCTTCAGGGCTTTGGAGGCTTGAATCCATAGAGCTTCACTGATTTGTAATTTGTTGATGTTTTCAGACCTTTGAGCTTGATTCCCGCAAACTTTATGATCTAGGCAGACGGTTTGGATGATTCTGCTTCGAATGTTCTCCGATTTTGAGGTTGAAGTTCTTGAAGGCTTTGAGGCTTGATTCCTGCAGAGTTTTTGTACTTCTAAGTGCTTCAGATGGCTTGGTCTCCTCCTCAAATGCCTTAGGAAGGCTTCTATTTATAGGAGTTTAGAGGTGGGTGAGCGACACGTGGTGGAGTTTGATTGGTGACACATGTCACAGCCAGATTGGTCCGCTTGTGTCATCGCTTACACGTGCTGGATTGCTTGTGTCATCGCTTACACGTGCGAGGCTGCTTGTGTCATCGCTTACACGTGCGCTGGACTGCTTGTGTCATCGCTTACACGTGCTGATGTGTGATTGGTTTTTGCATGACACTTGGCAAATTTCTGTTGGTTTCGGAATAGTGATAGCAAAACCTAGCAGCAATACGTGGTACTTTGTAATTGGCTGTATTTTGTGGACTTGATAATGTGACGTGTCAGCTTGTGATAGGTCGGGAATTTTCCCTCTCTACAACTATTTTGTTTGCTTGCTCACCGTGGCATTCTTATTCGCCACGATGTGGGTGTTTTCTCTTTCTATCCCTCATGGCATGCACCTAGTAGTTCCAACTCATCCTTACTTCTTTTGGGTAGTATGTTATCCCAATAGGACATTTCCCCCAAAAGAACCTGAGCGGGAACCCCATAATAGGCTTTCCCTTCTCCCCACCGCCAGACCATACCCTCTCTTCCCTCTGACCTATGACCCACCAATTCCTGTATTGGCTGGGTACAGGCTGGTGATGTTTGGGCCTTGCACATGCTCCACTTCTGTGTACGTCCAAAACTTGTCTACTACTCATGTGTTTGCCGTGGTTTGGAGGCTCATCTGTGCATTCTGCTGCTCATCCTTGACCCCTTATGGCGTGAACTACTTTCTGATTTCTCATTCCTTACAGCTTGCTTCTTTCAAGGGTTGGGCCTTGCTTGATTGTGGGCTTGTCTTCCTTCAGCCTATCCTTTGCTCCTTCCGTAATCCTACTGCCATTTTCTGCCATACCACTTTGCTATTTCTGCTGTGGTGTTATTTGACTCGTGCCTGCTAAGCCTCTTTAGGTCTGCTGCCTATTCCTCTCCCAGTGACTCAACATGGCCATTGGTTTTATATTCATGCTACTGTGGGCTTTCCTAACCCATTTCATTGCTTGTGGGCTCTTTTGTCCCATTTCTTTCTTCTTGAGCATCCTTGGCCCATTTGCTTTCATTGGGCATCCTTGGCCTGTTTTCTAATTCTGCATACCCATAGGCTTTTACTGACTCTCTTGGGTTTCCTTGGCCCAATTTTCTTATTCCTCACCCTTGAGGCTCTTGGGCTTCCCATCAACCCCTTACTTTCTTACTTTATTACTTAGGGCCTACTGTGGCCTATTCTTACTTTACTACATCACATAATACCCATGGGTTTTTCTACTTCTCTTTTTGGGCTCCTTTAGGCCCATTTGCTTTCCTCATGGGCCTATGAACCACTGCTCCTGTCATCAGGCTTAATGGTTCTTCTAACCATCCCCTAACTCTTCTCTGCTCATATTGTTGGGCTTCTTCTTGCTATTGGGCCTCAAAATGAGCATCAACACAAACTAAATCAGATCAGAGCCTAGAACGTTTTATTATCACCAAATTGGTTGAAATTAAACATAATTCAAATCAAATGTGGGCAACACATAAATACTTGGATTAAACTTAATAAAATTTGATCACAAAGTTCAACGAAAATACTTACAAGGCCCAAAAAGCATAATGAAGCCCAAACATGCATTAGTTTGATAGCATGGTAATGGCATTAGTGAAGGAAAGCACACATGATTTTAACAGTTATGTAGAAACCAATATCGAGAGATTGTGGGTTCAACGCTGAAGGGTTGCCTCAATGGTTGTAAGAGATTACAAAGTAACAGTGAATGTGGGACACTCGGCAAGGTGACAGAAACAAAGAAGGGCGCATGGCAAAGTGAATAAAAAATAACTATCAAGTCCCAAAGTATAAATGGAGGTTTTAGTGTTACAAAAAGTCTTCTTCAAAACCCCTTCAACACAATGAATAAACCGAAGCACCTGAGAGCTTAAAGAGCACTGAACCAAAGCACATCAGAGCACACCAAAGCGCACTTTCCAAAGACCAGTAGTGTAGTTTTTTTTGGTTTAGTAACAAGTTCCTCAATCTTATACTTGTAAGTTTATGTCTTTGTACTTGTATTTGTGACTATTGTGACGTATGATGTATTATGTACATATGTTTGTAGTGATTTGATCTATATGAGTGTTCATTTCGATGCAAATTAGTGTTAGTAGGATTAAATCAGTTCAAGTGTCATATTTTACTTCCATTCTAGATGTCTTGCTTTAATACTATTTCGTTCTAGATGCCTCTGTTGAATACTTAGTCTATTAGGAGCAAGCATGCATCGTGACTTAGTTTATTTAGGTACTTAGTTAATTTAGATTTTTATTCTCCATGTTTTTAACTTTTGCATATTTCAAAAGTCCTATTAAGTTACGCATTTTCGAATCCCAAACCTTGGTTTTCAAGGTCAAATAAGCACTTCGAGCTAATATAATTATCTTAAAAATCATCTCGAGATAATAATAACTCATCCATAACCATTTCATCATTAATCATCTCGAGTAACCTGCAAAAGGTTATCAAAGAGTTAAAATAAACTTTAAATATGAAATCCTTTAAGTGTTCATGATGCCCTGTAGATGAATAAGCCTCTATTTCTCTCATTACTCCCATACACTCCAATGATCCCAATCTCTACTGCCGAATCTCTTTTTTCTTCATCATTGATATATGAAATCCTTTGGGCACATGGTCACACAATGGGCCTACTTTGATTTTGTAGGTTTCTTTTGTGTGGATTTTGATTTGATTTTTTTGTGGATCATTTGTAGCTTCATGATGGTGGTGGTGGGGGTCGGTTTTTGTTATAGGTCATCTGTGAGTTCATGATGGTGGAGGTGGGGGTTCTCGTGGTGGTGGTGGGTTTCACTGTGGGTTTGCTGTTGTGGCAATGGATTTTTATTGTGGGTCAGGTTCATGGTGGTGGTGGAGGGTTGCCGTGGTGGTAGGGGTGGGTTTGACTATAGGTTTGCAGTGTTGGCTTGTTTTCAATGGTTTGTTTGAGTTTCTGTTACTGGGGGTTTTGGGTTTGTTCATGATGGTGATGGTGGTGCAGGTGATTTGTGTTTTGAGTTTTATTTGGGTATTGGGTTTGAGTTTCAGTTTGGGTATTGGGTTTTGTTTAAGTTTGAATTGGTGGTTGTGACAATGGGTGGTGAGATTGGGTAGCCAGTGGTGATGAGAGAGAGAGAGAGAGAGAGTGGGAGAGAGATAGAAATTAGAGAGAGGAGAGAGATGGTTTTAGGTTATATTATTTTATTATGTAGATCTATTATTTTAATGTGTTTATAGGAAAATAAAAATTGAGATGTTGGGTGTATTGTAAAGTGATATGGTGTAATAGAACATATTTATGGTAAGATAGAACATTTTTTGCAATCCTAGATGCTATTGCTCTAAGGGCATTAAAACCCTTTAGGAAACACCCAGTTCGAAAACAAACCTAATAGTCTTGAATAAATGATATGCTTAACAATCTTGGGTGAAGGGTTTGGGTAAAGGGTTGGGTAGCACTAATAGTTGCCTAGTAGAACTTTGGGCCTTGAGTGATGGGCTTAACCTTACTTCTGATTTTGAAATTCTGCATTTAATTAGCAAAATGGATGCTCAGTCTATTGTTCAACTTATGAAGAATTCTGCTCCTAAGTTCTAACTCCTAACCATCATTTGGAACCTTTACTTACTGATTGCAGGAACCTTATAATGGGCATTCTTTGAACTAAGATTAATCATGTATACAGAGAAGCTAACTAGTGTGTTGATGCATTAGTGAAACTAGGTGCTAATTTAAACTTTGCTTTTGTAACTTTTGATTTCCATCGGTTGTGATGGTGAACTTGCTTGCCTTAGACAAGGCAGCAAATGTATGCAATAAACTTATTTCAATTTTTGTTTTGTCTAAATATAAGCAATTAAGAAAAAAAGATTGTATTTTTTTTCTTTGGAATTATGAATTTATTGAAGTCAAAAGAGATAAGGAACAAACCAAAAGGGAACCTGCGCTAACATCATTAATTAGATTTAAGGTTAGAAAAAAACTGACCAAAATTAGAGAGTATAATTTATAATTAAGTCTTAAAAAACGGAAGCTTTACAAAATATGTTTCATGTCTGTCACAATAGAAGCTGTAGCCCAAATTAGAATGGTGATTGGGATCTAAGTATGGTTGTCCGCATTCTTATACAAGTATGATTTTTAAAGTAATGTAAAATTAACTTTTTCATAATAGTTATTGAGACAATGTTATAATTTTATCTTGTATAATTTATATTTATTGGTATGGGATGGAATATTATGTCAGACTCAGTCTCAGTCATATTCGGAATGTACCAATAATTAGTCACCTTAAACCTTTTTTTTAGAAGAACCTTAAACCTATATGCTGAGGTTGAATCTGAATTGTAGCTGCATGCAGCTTCCATAAGAAGAGATAATTTTCCCAATTATAATACCGTTTTCTAATAATACCACTTTTTGAATTTTTATTTATTTATTTTGATAATTATTTTATCTAGAACCCATGCTTATTTTATTTTATTCTGTCAATCACTGTCACAAGATGTTATACCGTCCTTATGATGGACCACATCATTTGTCTACTATGAGAAACTTATAATTTCTCTACAGTCACACGCCTCAAATAATATTTATGAAACGTTGCGTTATTTCAATACCGCGTTGATGTTAACTCCTCTTTCAAATATTGCCAATTGTAATGTACTTTTCATTCGATCTTGGACATGATAAATATATATAAATATATATATATATAGTGATAGTGACCCTTGCTATGTTTTTTATACTGCAAAACTAACATAGTTCAACAAACACATGATTATCTTCTTCAAAAAAAAAAAACATACACATGATTATATGGGTTTGAAATATGAAAAACTTTAACCCCAAATCCCAAAATACCGCGTGAATGTCATCCAATCATGGTCTCTAAAGTACACACTTCATAACCAGCAAATTGCCCTAATGGTTGGCGGAGTACAAATGGGGTTGAGAGGGTAGGGCCCGGCCAAGCCGCACCATCCCATTGGTTAACATCTTTTCAAACAAAACGACTTCTTTTTTTTCTTATTTCTTTTTTTATTCTTTTTTTTTTTTATCAAAAAAAAAAAAAAACCGACTTCTTTTTTATTATTATTATTCGATGTAAATGATTCCTTTTTGAGTAACACAAGTAGTAGGACATAATGGCATTACAAACAAGAGTTTAGTATTGCTTGTTAGAAGAGCACTTAGTTTATGCAGAAATAGAATCAGTTGCTTTAGTTTCTACAATTTTTATACATAATCTATGAATTTCAATTATATAAGCGTTGGTTATTTATTAATCATTGTATAATGTCATCAAGAGTTTTATAGCTTGACTTAGTGTTTTCAACTGATACATTTAGAGCTCAAATCTCCTACTACTAATTATCGAATAATCAAGAAAAAAGAGAGTATAACTTCAAATCAACTTGCATTACTTTAATTGTTCAAATTAGCATCTCTAGCTCCTCTAACTAACTTCCTTGGGTTAAGTATGAGAGTTTTTTTTTTTTTTTTGTTGAGAAACGAGTATGAGAGTTTATAACCCAATGATCAATTTTGTGCAGTTGTATTAAAGTAATATTGATATAATGTCTTCTTTAATAGGACCGAGTGGCGTGATATTATTGATACATACAAAGTGGACCCAAATTTCATCCACTCAGCTCAACTATACATTTTGAAGTCATGGGGGTAGAGACTAGATAAACTCATAAACTAAGACAACCATACGCAACTTTATAAGATTTGGTCTTCCTATTCCTAAAGAGTTAAATATTTTAAAATGTGGTAAAATACTATTTTAGTTCCTAAATTTTGTCAAAAGTTTATTTTTCAACCCTAAATATTAGAAAGTTCTTTTTTCATCCTTAAACTTTGTAAATTATTTAGAGACAAAAATAGAGATTGAAGAGGATAAAATTGAGGTAGACGGATCCGTTCTTTAAGGTTAACCATAGGCGACGGTATTAAGGAAGTGGTCGGTCAAAACGTACGAACAAGATGACATGTGTAACTGATTATGCCCCGGACGGAGAAAAAGGAAGACGGACGGACCCTCCATAGTGGACGAGTTCAAATTAAAAGGATGCAAAGGAGACGGGTAGTAGAGCCACATAGCATCTACGTCGCCTAAGTGGTCTCCAAGGAACCTTAAATGAAAACATCTTGCGTCCTACGATTAACCCTAATCAACAAAATCTCTATATGGGACGAATCCCGTAAAATACGTGTATTTATGAAGATCTTCCTCATAAGGAAACATCTTCTTCGCCAAGAAAACCAAGGTCAGTTCTACACTACTATAAAAACTCAAAGCCCCTAGAAATCAAGGTATGCATAATTCACTCCAGTTCTGGCACTCTAGAGTTGAGAAAGTTCTCTAACTTAACTTTCGGAGGGTGTTTGATCGGTACCACACCAGTACTTTCTGTGAGATCTTCTTCTTCTTTGTTACACAGGTCTTGTTTATAGCACGTGAGGACTGTGCGACTTACTGACGATTTTCGGCATCATCAGAGATGAATTTTTTTTCTTCAATAATTTAAGGATGAAAAGTGATCATTTTAAAGTTTAAGGACAAAAGTAAAATTTTTCAATAGTTTAGGAATGAAAAACGAATTTTTCTATAGTTTCGAGATGAAAAACATTTGTTTGTTAAGGAACCAAAATAGTATTTTATCCTTAAAAATATTTGTTTGTTACTTTTTTATTTTTATTTTTAAAAGATAGTTACAATGTGTTGCTAACCTCATAATTCAAACCCTTTTCCCCCCACTAGAGCCCAAACACTTTGTGCTATTTGTTCGTTACCTAAACAATATTACCATATAAATAGTGGGCATTCTTAAAATAATGTTTCTAAATTTATATGGCATTTTACATTTGGGTTTTTTTTTTTTAAACACCAATTGAGCTACAAGGACCTTATCATTAATGACCTAGTTAATTGGTGACTATTTTCGTATTGATATCTTATATTAATGACCAAAGTTTTGCTAAATTTGTTCGTGAGTATTCGCACTATCTTTCTAATTTTGATATAAATCGTGATATTGATAGGCCAAAAACGAATTGACCCCTTGTGATGAATTAATTGATTAATTAGCCAAGTTTATTAATTAATCAAATTAACATGCAAATGCGTGGTAGCACAAACAAATCACCAACTAAACTACGTGCAGCGGAAAATAAATTAACACGGTGATTTGTTTACGAATAGGGAAAACCAACACAGCAAAAATCTCACCGGGTGATTTTAAGGTCACCACTCCCAAGAATTTACTATTATCACAACAAGCGATTACAAGTAAAGGAATCCCAGTACCTTATACCAACCTACAATTGAACCCTTACCCCAATACCCAATTAGACTTGTTCTATAGTGACAATCTCTCCATGTAATGCACGGCTCCCAGTACGTGACTAACCAATTGCGCAAATCTCAGTACGCGACTTCAATCACCAATTAGAGAAGGTTGTTGGCTGCAAAGTTCTTCAATTCATCCAGACGATGAAGATCAAGAAGATGCTTGGTCACAAAACCCTATGGTATACAAACACAGCAACTTCTACACAAGAACGATGAACTAGGGTAGATTCTGTCTTCGGTCACAATTTACTTGAACAAAATTTTGCTCAACACTTGTGCAACTTGTGTCCACTTTGACGGCCCTTAAAATAATCTTTTTATATGTCTAGGGTTGTGAGAATAGAAAGCTCAAACACATAATCACGGATTGGAGTCAAAACAGAACTGAAACTTTGTTTTTCATAAACCTCGACAGATGGCTATCTGTCGAGCTGTTGTCGAGCCACGGGGCTGGAACAACTCTTCAAGCTCGATAGATGGCTAGCTGTCGAGTTTTAATGACAGACACTTTTCAGACTTGAATCTTAGACAAACTTGCATGGTTTTAACACTTGATCTTGAAACAAAGTTTCTTGAAATATTAAACACATCCTAGATCTACCCAATTACAAGTAAAGTGCGTTTTGTCAAAGGATTAGCCAATTACATAAAATAGTGACATATATTCCTAACAAGTGAATCATATATGTCCTAACAGATATTATGATGCAATGCATGTTAAGAAGTTTAAAACTTAAATTGGAGACTTGAAGCTATATCCATTTATCTAGAGCTACAACTCAATAGGGTACACAACAATTTTGTTTTTTTGTTGTTCTTTCCACAAAGCGAGTAGGAGTAGCAACAGCAAACGCGTAATCCAACCAACCCCACTGGTGGCCCTCCCCAACAAAAGCAAATAAACCAGTAGTAAACGTCAATGAGAATTGAGAATACGGCATTGTAACATTCACCTAGTGAGTAGTGATCACCAATGACACGGGCCAAGTTGAATTCTCCTGCTACTACCTCTCTGTTTAATTCTGAACATAATCATGACATCTCATATTAGTGTTGAAGATGCTCTCTCGAACAAGTTATGCTTAGCTATGGAAGGTCACGAAAAAACTTGAAAATATTATTCTAATTTGTAAAAGTTTTCATTCATTTTTTTTTGTAAACCCTCTGCGATGTATTAAAGCTACTCTTGCCCATGCTATTGTTGCATAAGAGAAAAAGAATGCATTGTTTGGTTTGAATAATGTCCATTTTTCTCTTTAAAATTGTACAACGTAATTATGAACAAATAAAATCTACTATATATCAATTTTCCCTAGAAAAAAATAGAAAAATAAAACAAACAAATTCTTTTTCATAATTATTTTAATAATTGAGAAGATAAAATTGTTATTGGAGCAACATTCATGTCTTACGACTTCCCCTTTTAGCTGAATATTGTAAATTATATGCCCGGAAACCCTTCACATATTGGACACGCGTATAAATTTAATTAAAGGCATGACATAGTAAAAAAATTAATTAATTAATTTTATAGCTACAAACTATTTTACAATATTTTTACAAATTATTAATGTGGTAAATTCTAATTTGTTCTCACTTGAAACCACCACTAATATCAATTTTTAAATTACCAATAACCACATATCATATCAACAATTTATAAAAAAGTTTGTAAAGTAAAGTCAAACCCCTAATCTCGTAGTTATGTCCGTAATATTTTCACAACACTTCTACAACAAATTATAAGTAGTAAGTTGTTATTAGTTCTAATTTGAACTCACTACTTGAATTATCTTTTGGTCCACTAAGAACAGCTAGTAACCATCTACTAAAGATTTATTGTGAAAGTTTTGTAAAAATATCATTAATACTCTTTTTGTAACATTCCAAACTTTTAATGTATTATTTAACATTATTTAATATTTATTTGTTGTATGTAACATAAGAAGGAAAATTATAATTTTACAAAAACTTAAGGAAACATGAGTGCATATTGAGACAAAATTTGATAAAGGGAATGTTATTTTAAGCAATCCATTGTCTTTTACTTGAGATCAAGAAATTTAAATGGATGTCTAATTAATTTATAGGGCCCAATAGATAAGGAATAGGGTGGGCTTTGTTCATAAAACCCCAGCCCACCAACCTATAAAAAAAACTTAAAAAAATTGTTCCTCTCTCCTTATTGAGCCGCCAGCCCTCTCTCCCCTCCCTTATTCTCACATTATCACCTCCCTCTCCCAAGGGCTGGGCCAACGCCTATGTGGTAAGGCGAGATGTATATACTATAACTGAACTCTCTCTCTCTCTCTCTCTCTCTCTCTCTCTCAAAAACCGACCTTTCCAATTCCAAATGTCGAGTGTTTATACTTTATAAAAATAATTTTAAGACTAAAATAAGATAACCTATGACTGCAACCTTACTTAATAAAATAAACATTATTACATATTTTGAAAATCTAACTGTTGAATTGCATGTTCTCTACATTCTTAATGCACATGTCAAATTTTGTACCAATCTAATATTATTTACTATATAATCTATAAATTTATATTTTATGCATAAATTGATGACATAGCTATTGATTTTTAATTTTCTAGAAATTTTGCAAGCATGAAAAATATAAGAAGAAGATGTAATCCAATGGTGGATTTGTCAAAATTCACCTCCAATAAAAAGATAACGAGTGAAGTTATAATTTTAAGCTACATCCAAATTTTTAGCTAAACTTTCTCCCTACTGTAATTATTAAAGTTGCTAATTCAAACAATAAAGTAATGCGAGTTTGTTAGCTCCTAAAGACTAACCTCCTTGGGTTAAGTAAGAGTTTATAACCCAGTGACACAATTTTGTTTTGGTAAGTTTTACCAAGAAGTAATATTCATACTGTCTTCTCTAATAGCCAATAGGACAGTGGCGTTATATTTTTGATACGTGTACACAAAGTGAACCAAAATTTCATCCACTCATCTTTACATTTTGAGGACATGGGATGCAGACTAGATAAACAAAGATAACCATATGCGATTTTATAAGATTTGATCCTACATTCCTACCATTCTTAAAGAGTTAAAATATTTGAAAATTAATGTTTATTTGTTAATTATATAACCATTATTAAGAGTCTTGTAACTTAACTAGTTAGCACTAGTACTTCCTTATATCTCATTTGGAAACATATAGGATTCAAATTCTCACACCTAAATGGTTGATTATTTATAAAAAAATATGCAACTGTTTGTATAGTTGACACTCTTAGAATGTAGAAAAGACGTTTATGTGAGTTCTAATCCTTTATGATATCTTACATTGATCTAGGTTTATTTGTTAAATTTGTTTGTGAATATTCACACTGTCTTGATGCAATGCATGTAAAGAAGTTAAAAACTTAAGTTGAAGAGCTACAACCCAATAGGGTATACAATGATTTTGTTTTTGGTTGTCTTATTCCTTCCCAAAAGCAACGAATTGATTAGGAGGATAGGGACAGCAAACGCGTTAACCAAAAATCCCTCCTTCCCTCTCTTCTGTTGGCCGGCCCTTCCAAACAAAAGCAAATTAACATCCAATGAGAATATTTTCCTCTTTTTTTCTTTCTTTTTTTCCCCCTCGGAACAGCTAAGGATTGAAAAAGAAAATGAGAAATTTTAAGTTCCTTCTTACATCTTAAACTTAAAAGGAAAATATGTTTTGCCTTTCATTTTATTTTCTCATCGACCAAACAAAACTTTGGGGTAAAAGAGTTTGACAACATTTGACCACTTAGAAAATTAACATTGCTACATATTTTAAAAATCCAATTTTTGAATTGCATGTTCTTTATGTTCTTAACATACGTATTAAATTTCGTATTTATTAGATGTTATTTACTATTTAATCCATAAATTATTTTTTATGTATAACTTTAGACTACAAAAACTTAATGTAAGGTTGAATTTATTCAACCATCTAATTGGCTTTATTCCGTGCCAAATTTGCTTGTAATTCAGCATTTAGTAACCCTGTATTTAGGTGGGTTTGATGTAAGGGTAGTGAGTGAGATAGAGTGAAGATTGCTCAAGAGTGTGCAAGAAAACAGAGACTCGCGGCTGGGACTTGCGGGTAACTCGCGGCTTCAAGCCGCCAGATGCAGCACACGTGCCAAGCATGCTGGAAGGTGAACAGTCATGCCAGCTGGAGCACTACAGGACAAAACAGGACAACTGGCCATACGGTTATCTCGCGACTGGATCTCGCGACTTAGTCAAGCCGCGAGGTCAAGCCGCGAGCCACCCCTGTTTTGTAAACCTGACATTTCACATTCCTCTCCCACTCCAATATAAATACCCCTTTTACCCACGATTGAAAGAGAGCTTCCAGAGAGAATTTTGAGAGAGAAACCCTAAAAAAAAACAAGATTGATTCACCCACAATCTATACATTAGAGTCTCTCCAAATTCCCCAACTCTCTTCCTCTCCATTGTCAAATCCTTGAGAGGCATTATACCAAACCTGGTTCTCACCATCATCATCACTGTGAGACAGTTGTTTGGATTTCTAGGAAGCAGTTAGGAAGGAACCAATCTTCATTGGTTGATGCTATGGTCTAGTAGCGGAATCCGGGAAGCTAGAAAAGAAAATGGTTCGGCGCAACCTCGTTGGAGCAAGAAGCTTGGAGGGCTTAGGTGCACTGGGTAGATTAGGCTTGGAGGGTTTATTGCTGTCCTTGTATCCCAACTGTATTTTCTAGTGGATTGTTTACCGCTTGGAGGGCGGCGGAGAGGTTTTACGCCGAGGGCTTCGGTTTCCTCTTCGATAACACATCGCGTGTTGTCTTTGTGTTTGCATCTTCCTTCCTCTCTATCTTTGCCTTTTTATTATCTGCTGTGGATTTTATTTTGTTATGGCTTAGATAGTTTTTAACCAATTTCATATTATAGCATATGTTAAATTTCCGCACACTAGTTGTTTGACATATTGCTTGATTTGGTTAAGTTGTATTTTGGGGGTCTAAGCGTTCAAAGGTGTTTTTACACGTTTTTGAACTTCCAATTAGTATCAGAGCGGGTACACTTGTTGTAGTTTTATTACCTAAGTGTGATCCTAGACCCCTGTGTTGTGGTTGTTGTTATGGAAAATACCATGCTGAATTATAGCTTAAGTGTTTGTAAAAATGACTCTATGCATATGTCTGAAAGGTGTTTTACTAATGATCTCATAGAGTTGTTAAAAACTAAGAAACATGCTAGAGTATTTGTTCACATGCTGGAATATCTTGAAAATCAGAATCATGTCTTAAACAGTAGCATATCTGAATCTAAATCATTGATTAAGAAGTATAAAAGAAAGAATAGAATGTTGTGTGAGATGATTGAGAATCTGAAAATGAAAAATCAATCTGAAAGAAGCATGAAAACTGATGATGAGTTTGTGTTTGAAGGTCAAGAATGTTTGTCACATGTGAACCTATTTGTGCATACCTCGTTGAAGGTGTTTAATGCGTGTTTGTGGTATCTTGACAGTGGGTGTTCTCGCCATATGACAGGGGATAAGTCACTGTTTAAAACAATCAAAGAATGCCATAATCATTTGTGTAATTGTACTTGATGAAATATGTTTTTCACATGCTCAATCTTTGTTAATTCAAGCACAAAAAGATTTTTGAGTGTTTTAGGTGTTTTTGGAAAGTATTTTGTTTGAAAAATTTGAAAAATTTCAAAAATCCAGTTTTGCCCTGTTTTGGCGGCTCAGTCGCGGGTATGTCAAGTCGCGTGCCTCAGTCGCGTCTTCGCGGGTCATTTTTGGCAACTTGTTCGCGAGTGGAAGGTCCAGTCGCGAGGGTTACTCAGAGATTTTCGCGGCTCATCTCGCGACTCACTCGCGGGTAGACCTTCCAGTCGCGAAAAACACTTAGAAAAATTTTCACATTTTTTGTCCTTGAGTGTTTTGGCGGCTTGATTTGGCGACTTTGTGGCGACTCGTTTCAGTCGCGAAAATCGCGTGTTTTGGAAATACAGGGACAGTTTTGTTTAAACTTTTTGCTTTTCCCTCGATCTTTTTGTGAACTGTTCATTGTCTTTCTCATCTGCTCTTACCCATTCACACCGTGCCTCCATTTTCGATCTCCATTGTTTGCCTCTCTTCAGCTCAAAATCATCGAGTAACAGGTATGGATTTTCTGTCTTGAACTCTGTTCTACTTGTTGTAATGGTTTTCCCTCTGGTTTATTCGTATTTCATTGTGATTTTGAGATGGGTGTTTAGCTCAGCTATTACTCTTTGTCCATGCTTAGTTTATGGAAATTTTCGTTTATGTTTTGAGCTATTTTATACTGTTGGTCTTGTTCGTCACCTTGTGCTTTGCTAGGGTTAGCTATTTTTGTCTGATCTGCTGTTGATGTGGTGTTTCTAATTGATCCTGTGTAGTATCCTGTTGATGTGTTGTTGAATGTGGGTCCTTTTTCAGATGATTGTGTGGTTTTATTTTGACTCCCTCTACTGTGTAGTTCAATTTGGGCCATTCGTGTCCCTCATTGCTATTTTCTGGCCATTTTCATCCAGCTATTAGGGTTTCTTCATTGTCCCTAAATTTCCGCTAACCCACTGCTAATAAAGTTTGTTGGATTGTGTTCTGTCATTTCTCTTGTTCATAATGCAGACTAGTCATGTCTCCATTCAAGAAAGCTGCTGTGAAAGGAGGTAGTTCCAAAGGGAAGGAACCAGTAATTGATGTTGATGATTACCCTCCTCAAACAAAAGGGACTCGCTCTTCATCAAAGAGCTTCGATCCCAACAAGTTCAGATCATATGCAGCCTATCAGTCTTATGCGAATTACTTTCTACATGCCACACCATTACTAGAAGAGCTGTGGATCAGCCCTCACTTCATGACACTGACATTCCGATATGGTTTGCTCACAAGGATTGGAATTACCTTCTCTCTAATCTGGATGACGCGTATGAAGATTTGGTAAAAGAATTTTATGCCAACGCAATTGTGGAAGGAGATGAACTTAAGTGCTGGGTTCGGAAAAAGAGCTTTTCTGTCTCTCCTGCATATCTGGCAGAAATACTTCACATCAACAGACCAATTATCCGACATTCACCGGTTTATGATGATCTATGTCCTGATGAGGAGCTTCTCAAAGAAAGTCTTGGTCAAGATTTGGAGTTCTCACCCAATAGGAAATCCATCAGTGTTTCCTCTCTGTCTCCAAAACTGAGAGTGCTTACAATTGTGATGTTTCACAATTTGTACCCCTTATCAAGCACTGGGTATATGAACCTCGGACGTGCTTTGTTTCTTCATGATCTAATCTCTGATGTGGAAATAGACATCTGTGCACATATCTTTCATGTTTTGCGCAAAACGGTTCTTCGAACTGAGTCTCGGATATGCGTTCCCTTCTGCAGTCTCATTTCACGGATCTTGAAGCTCAAGGGAATTTATCCAACGGCAGAAGAATCTCCTATCTCAAAACCAAGTCCAATCAACATGCGTACATTCAATGCAAGCATTGGATATAGTCGGAAGAGAGCCAAACCAGAAACTTCTGCTTCTCACAGTGGATCTCATTTCAGCACTCTCTCCCTAGATGAGAAACTTGATCACATTGTATCCTCTGTCCACGAGCTGAATACAAAGATGTCTGAACTCACAGCTTCTCTACACCATCAAAGCACTCGATGGGATATGAAGTTTACTTCTCTTCAAACTCAATTGGATCAAATTCAGAGAAAGCTGGAAGAGGATGAATAGCCTATTCCATGACAAAAAGGGGGAGTGATAGGCATGATCAGAGGGGGAGGATATTACCTAAGGGGGAGTGTCTTTACATTCTTCTTCAGTTTAAGTTTTCACTTTAAGTTGATATATTGTGTTTTGTAAACTGCTATTCAGGATGTTTTGTGGTTTGTACCCATGTGCTTTTGTAAGCTTTTAGGGTTTATGTTTTATGCATAGTTTGTAGGCTTTATGGTTTGTACCTTGCTTAATTGCAGCCTTTATGCTATGTTGAAATCAGTACTTTAATCTAAATGTCTTGCATTTTGATCTATGTACTGTCACTCTTGTGCCCTTGTAGGATTGTTCCTAGATGCATATACCTTGTGTGTTATGCATTGGTTGAGTGTTGAACATACAAGTGTCTTGCCTTGTGCTTGTTAACTTGTATGTCCTTGTGTTCATTCCAAGTGTGAATGAGCACTGTGATCACTACCTTGTGGTGTTCACTTGGTTGATCAAGCCATGGTTTGTTTCTTAACTCCATCTTTGCTTGATCACATATTGCCTGTTTCATATGCATTTTATAATTTTCTGCTTACAATGATCATGGTGTATTGTTGTGTTTCAGGAGTATTATGTTCATATGATTCAAGTGCTTCACAGTTTCTAGAGTTAGGTGTGAGTGAGTTTTGTTCAACTGTTCCCAACTCACATGTTAAGTCTAGAGTCTGTTTTAGGGTTTTGTCACGGAATAGCCAAAGGGGGAGATTGTAAGGTTGAATTTATTCAACCATCTAATTGGCTTTATTCCGTGCCAAATTTGCTTGTAATTCAGCATTTAGTAACCCTGTATTTAGGTGGGTTTGATGTAAGGGTAGTGAGTGAGATAGAGTGAAGATTGCTCAAGAGTGTGCAAGAAAACAGAGACTCGCGGCTGGGACTCGCGGGTGACTCGCGGTTTCAAGCCACCAGACGCAGCACACGTGCCAAGCATGCTGGAAGGTGAACAGTCATGCCAGCTGGAGCACTACAGGACAAAACAGGACAACTGGCCATACGGTTATCTCGCGACTGGATCTCGCGACTTAGTCAAGCCGCGAGGTCAAGCCACGAGCCACCCCTGTTTTGTAAAACCTGACGTTTCACATTCCTCTCCCACTCCAATATAAATACCCCTTTTACCCACGATTGAAAGAGAGCTTCCAGAGAGAATTTTGAGAGAGAAACCCTAAAAAAAAACAAGATTGATTCACCCACAATCTATACATTAGAGTCTCTCCAAATTCCCCAACTCTCTTCCTCTCCATTGTCAAATTCTTGAGAGGCATTATACCAAACCTGGTTCTCACCATCATCATCACTGTGAGACAGTTGTTTGGATTTCTGGGAAGCAGTTAGGAAGGAACCAATCTTCATTGGTTGATGCTATGGTCTAGTAGCGGAATCCGGGAAGCTAGAAAAGAAAAAGGTTCGGCGCAACCTCGTTGGAGCAAGAAGCTTGGAGGGCTTAGGTGCACTGGGTAGATTAGGCTTGGAGGGTCTATTGCTGTCCTTGTATCCCAACTGTATTTTCTAGTGGATTGTTTACCGCTTGGAGGGCGGCGGAGAGGTTTTACGCCGAGGGCTTCGGTTTCCTCTTCGATAACACATCGCGTGTTGTCTTTGTGTTTGCATCTTCCTTCCTCTCTATCTTTGCCTTTTTATTATCTGCTGTAGATTTTATTTTGTTATGGCTTAGATAGTTTTTAACCAATTTCATATTATAGCATATGTTAAGTTTTCGCACACTAGTTGTTTGACATATTGCTTGATTTGGTTAAGTTGTATTTTGGAGGTCTAAGCGTTCAAAGGTGCTTTTACACGTTTTTGAACTTTCACTTAAAATTTAAATATTTGATTGATAACATAACAATTTTTTTATTCTTTGAATTTATAAAGTTTTCTTTTTATTTTAACTTCTTACCTATTTGAAAATTGAAAGGAGTGATTTCATAATTATTTACTTTTCCTTTTTAATTTTTTTAAGTAGAGTTATCCAGCAAGTTTGGAGGTTCGGTAACGTCATATCTGAATCCTTTGAATTCCATGACATATATTCGTAACTCCATCGTTAGCAAGTCGTATGGTAGTTCTCGAAATTCTCTCTCAGATGCACACGTTTAAAATGTCGCCTTCGTCGCCCTTTTTTGAAAATTGTAACCTTATTTTATCTCTGGGTTTTATAAATGTATATATGCCTTTGCACTTATGGTATAAGTTTCAGGCAAATTTTTATGAAAAAATGAAAAGACGTGACCAACTTTTTTTTATCAGTTTTTTCAATTTTTTCTAGAATACTTTCTAAAATTAATGATTAATATATGTCTTAAATAACATATATTAACCGAATTCTTTTTATTTTTATGTTTTTCATGGTGATATAATGCATTGAGTGATTGGACGTGACTGTTTGAGGTTGGTGACTGCATACAGTTTCCATAAAGATATGATAATTTTCCCAATGATGACACCGTTTTTCAATAACCACTTTATTTGTCGTTGATAATTTTGCATGCTGTAATTGGCTTCTAAGCTCGGTTCCCTTTCATTGACATACTGATGGTGTTATGTGCACGCATGGGAATAGTTTTTTCGCAGTTATATGAAAAATTAACAGAAATTATTTTATTTAGGACCCACGCTTTCCATTATTTTATCCTGCCAATCCAACCTCTTTTTTTTTTCTTTTTTTCTTTTCTTTTTTCTGGTTTATTTATTTATTTATTAATCCATAATTACAATAGAGAAGGAGAATTTGAATTCTATATATCATAAAATCACTAAAAAGTGTGGATGAATTGAGGTACATAACTCTTGACTCCAACCACACTTTTAACATGTATGAAATGTTAATTCAAATTATACAATACGGTTTTCTAAAAAAAATATTCAATACTGCATTTAATGTTGCCAATTGCTAACTCCAGTCAATACACGTGACAATGCTTTTCTTTCAATCTTAAAGGACACTTTCAACATGCATTCAATGTTGCCAATTGCTAACTCCAGTCAATGCACGTGAAAGTGCCTTTCTTTCAATCTTAGAGGACACTTTTAACATGCATGCAATGTTAATTCAAATTATTCAATACCACATTCAATGTTGTCAATTGCTAACTCCAGTCAATATATTTGAATGTACTTTTCTCTCGATCTTTGAGGTGACTATACTATACTTTGCTTACAATTCAATTCATTTAAGATACTGATCCATCATTCATATGAGAAGGTGGAGATACTTAATAATTTTCCCTTGGTTTATTTTCTGAACATCAACTAATTATATGGTTTGAATGATGAAAAGTTATCCTAAATTCCCAATACCGCGTGAATAGGATAATTCATGGTCTCCAAACTCCGAAGTCGTACACCTACTGAGCCAATTTCCCTAATGGTTAGCTGAGTAAAAATGGGGTTGACTTGGGACTTGAGAGGAGAGGGCGAAACCACACCATGCCATTGATTTGATATTTTGAAATAAGGACTTGTTTATATAATAAAAACGAAGTAAATGATGTAATCCCCTGCAGAGTGGTGTCAAAATTTTATAAACAAGAGTTTAGTATTGTTTAGATATAAGAGGAAAAGTTTAACTAGAAGTAGAATATCAGTTGCTTAGTTTCGTGAATTGTTTTATATATAATCTATGAACTTCATTGTAGAACATTTATTCAACACTGGGCATCTCTAGCCCCTATAACTAAATCCCTTGGATTATATATGAGAGTTAATTTATAACCCAATGATCAATTTGTTTTGGTAAGATTGGCCAAGAAGGCGAGAAGTAATATAAGGATACTATGTTTGCTTTAATAAGATAAAGTGGCGTGATACAGATTGAGCATGCATTGGCTCACATTCTTTCTCAACACGCTAGAAATATTTCTAGCTATATAACTATGTAACCTGGGTAGAAGATATTCCATGTATGATTGAGTGGCTCAAGATGTACTGTATCTTTCTCTTGATGAATAATGAATAAAATCCTTGACTTAATATTAACAATAACAACAAAAGAAGTTGAAGTAGTGTAGATTTGAATCCTTGATTTTTGATGCAATAAAACATTTTTGCGATTGATGATATTGGATCAACATGATGAACATGCAAACTATAAAATTAAGGTTTCCAATTAATATGATAACATACACAAAAGCTGTTATCAAAAAACTAATTTTTAGATCCATTTCCTTGATTACAATATGTCACTTTCCTGTTTATGACGTGTGGATGCGTTAAATATGTGATATGTAGTGACCATATTTTAGAATACAAATTTATCTTGTGAGGTGGATACCTAATACCTTTTTACTCCAAAATTTAGCTTTCGATCTTAAATCAATGGTTCTAGATTAGGTCTTATTAATGTAATTTTCATTTTTTAGAATATAATTAAGACTCAAAACCATATAGTTATTCTTAAATTGTATCTAGGAACAAGACCATGCAATTTTCCTTTTTATGTTCTACCAAATATAAATTCAAGTGCCATCAATAAAATGAGTATTTTTATCATGTAGTTCTCTTATTTTTCAAATTTAATAAAATAAGTGTTAACTCTATGAAAAACCCTCAATCCAGGAGGTCAAATATCATTAATCAAACTACGTACTTTGAGAGACAATTAACATGACCTCACTCATTAACATGCGCCATATTCACTAAGAGCTTACGGTCTCTTAAAAGCCCATGTCTCACTCCTAGCTATATCAAAATAATAAAATAAAATAAAATAAAAAAATAGTGAATTAAGAAGGAGTTGCTATGAATGCCTCACTCCAAGCAATATCAAAATCAACTAAAATAGAATAAAAAATTAATAGAGATTTGTGAAGGAGTTGCTATGAATGTAATCCTCCCATGCATTATGGAACCACTCTTCGCCACAATTGTCTATAGTGAACCTAATTGAGGAAAAAAAATAATCCAATTATTCTTTGGTTGGTTTGTAAATCACACCTTCTGGGAATTTAATTTTGTAGCCTATAAGATAATGAAATAGGCTCTTCTTTGTAATTTTTCTGGATTGACCCACATCTCAGCCATTCTAGGCTTTTGTTTTTTGTCCGCCGGAGGAAGCACGGATAGAGATGAAGGATAATCCTATCGATCACTTACCTTTCTAAGTCATCTAATCTTGTAACCTTCATTATTCCTGCTCAGAAAAACTTGTTTCTACAACTATTTCGTGTAAGTGTTTATTTTATTGTAATCTACTGTTAAAGGATTTACTTTAAGCTTTTAATTCTACTTTTACTTACTTTAATCATTATATATATATATATATTTCTGCTCGTGTAGTTGACATTCTTGGGAACAATACATAGACAGGATGTTTCTGGTCTATGAATTCTAATTCCATGTGTTATCTTAAATCAATGTCCTAAGTTTTGCTATATTTCTTTTTGAATATTCACATGCACTCTCTTTCTATTATGGACATAAACGTAATATTATGACGCCAAAAATATTAAATTAAAACTTAACATTTTTTTTCACTTACCTGAAGCAATATTTGGAGAGTAAACCTAAAGCATAAAAGCATTCACATCGTTTAGTTATTTTAATATTTTAGCAAATATACAGTTAAAAGACTAAAAAAACTCACTCATGGATGATGGATCTCAATATTTTATCCATACTTGGTCCTCGCTAGGAAATGCCAACTCACTTTCATATGACTCTCTCACTCCCTCATTTCCACTGCTCTCCCTCTCTCACGCTTTCTGCTCTACTCACTTGCCGGCACTAGTGGTTGTTGAGGTTGCAAATTTCGACTTATGGCTGGGTTTAAATGAACTTTCACTAGTGGATCTTCAATGAAGGCAACAAAAACCAAAATTTTTTATTTGAAGGAGAAATGGGTTTTGGAGATCTTGGAGTTTTCATAAAAAAATAAAAATAAATAAAAAATAAAAATCTCATGCCTGTTAAAATGATTTTAAAGAAATGGGAATTGGAAAGAAAGCCGGCCGTGAAAGGAGAATTTGAGAAAGAGAAAGAAATTAGAAGGTGGGTCGTTGGTGATTTTTGTGCTTGAGGCATTTGGCTTGTGTTTTGATCGAGGAACCTGGGCTTTTGGTGGGGGTAGTGGTGTGTTTTTGGATGGAAGGTGGGTTTGTGTAGTGAAGGAGAAGGTGGTTTGTGTTTGGTGGTGGCAGTGGTGCTTTTGGAGAAGGTGGTGTTGGGTGGAGAAGATGATAAAAAAAATTATTTATTTATATTTTGGAGTGAGAAAAAAATAATATTTAAATAAATTAGAAAAATAATTATTGGGACTGATATATGTGTATGTTTGTTAAAGTAGCAAAAATAAATTTTTTTTGGATTATTTTAATTAAAATTTTGCTAAGACTGATGTGTTTGTTCTAATTACTATAGCTGTGCCGAAATTAACATATCTGGTAAAAGATTTTTTTTTTTTTTCTTGATGAAAGGTAAAAGATAAAATATAGTTTGTGTTTTATTGGTTAACCTAACCATATGTTAACTATCTAAGAAAAAAAAAAACATATGTAGTACAACCTAATAGGGTACACAAATTTTGTTTTGAGTAATATATATTAGGAATATTACAAATTTTCCTATATAAGTTTTACAAACTAAACCAATCACAAAAAAGTAATTTAAACATTTATTTATTATGTATAAAATCCATCAATTACATTAATTAACAGATTAGTTTTACAAACTTATGTTGTGATATTTATAATTATTCTATTTTTTTTATCATTTTTTTTTTCTTGTCTCTCAGTTGATTCCTTCTCAAAAACAAATAGATAGGTTGATAGGGGCAGCCTAACAGCAAACGCGTGTATATATATATAAATATATATATATTTTTTTTTTTTTCTGGTCGATACAAATTTCCATTTTCAAGGGGGAAACACAAAGAAACAAAAAAACTCTCACACTTTCTTCCCCTCCATTTCACTTTATATAAGACCAAAACAAAAGAAAAACTACTAAAGCTATTTCAATCAGTCTTAAATATATATATATGATCGAATATTCTGAGATGGGCATTTCCTTCTGTTAGAAATATTGAATAAGTGTATTGTATTTTTCAAGTAATAGAATATATATGAGTGCCTTTGTATAGGAGGCAGAGTGTGTAGTACAAGTAAGTGTGCTATACAAGTAAACAATGTGCGCCTAAAGCCCACATACCCTAATACACATTAACAGCCCCCCTCAAACTCAAGGTGGATGTGAGACCAACTTGAGGTTGTCAACCAAAGTACGAAGGCTTCCCTTAAGATGTGACTTGATGAAGATATCTGCAAGTTGATCTTTAGAGGAGACTGAGATCAGCTTGAGAGCACCATGGACAAGATGATAACGGATAAAATGACAATCGATCTCGATGTGTTTAGTCCGTTCATGGAAGACATCATTGTGAGCAATATGAATGGCACTCTGGTTGTCACAATAAAGAGGAGTAGCAGAGGATGTGGACAGACCTAAGTCTTTGAGAAGCCATTGTAGTCAAAGGAGCTCAGATGTGGTATCAGCAAGGGCACGATATTCTGCTTCAGTACTAGAGCGGGCCACATAAGTTTGTTTCTTGCTTCGCCAAGAAATCAAAGAAGAACCAAAAAGAAAGCAATAACCAGTGGCGGACCTGCGATTAGTGGGATCTCCTGCCCAATCAGTATCAGAAAATGCATGGAGAATAAGAGGAGACTGAGTAGAATAGAAAAGACCATGGAAGAGAGTGTCCTTTAGGTATTGAAGAATGCGCAGAACAATAGCATAGTGAGTCAATCATGGAGCAAATAGATACTAGCTCACCTGGTGAACAGCATAGGAAATGTCTGGATGAGTGACAGTGATATAAACTAGACTGCCAACCAAGCGTCTGTAAAGAGAGGGATTAGACAATAGTTTCCCCCCTAAGGGAGTCAGATGCGCATTAAGCTCAACTGGAGTGTCAACAGTCTTGCTATCAGTGAGTCCAACTTGAGACTAGAGTTTAGAGGCATACTTGGCTTGAGTAATATAAAGTCCATCTATAGAATGAGTGATTTCAAGACCTAAGAAGTAGATGAGATTTCCAAGATCTTTCATCTCAAATTGCTGACTGAGAAAATCCTTGAGTTCTTGAATGCCATTGAGGTCATCACCGGTTATGATCATATCATCCACATACAGGAGAAGTAAAATAGTATCTTTGTCAGTACGACGAAGAAATAAGGCAGAATCATAGTGACTGGCCATGTAACCTAAGCGAGAGATGGTAGAGCTGAATTTGGCAAACCAAGCTCGTGGAGCTTGTTTAAGGCCATAAAGTGCACGTCGAAGGTGACAAACCTTGTTTGATTCAACAGAGAGACTAGAAGGAGGTTGCATATAAAATTTTTCACTTAAATCCCTGTTAAGGAATGCATTTTTGACATCCATCTGAAAAAGATCCCATTTACTGGCAGCAGCAACAGCTAAGAAGGCACGAATAGATGAGATACGAGCAACCGGAGCAAAGGTCTCTTCATAATCAATCACATACTCCTGTGTAAAACCTTTTGCAACAAGACGAGCTTTGTAGCGCTCAATGGACCCATCAGAGCGATTCTTAATCTTGTAGATCCACTTACAACAAACCACAGATTTCCTAGGGGGGAGAGTCACCAAATCTCAAGTATGGTTTTTAGATAATGCCTCAAGTTCCTCTTTCATTGCAACATGCCATAAAGGGTCAGTGAAGGCCTTATATACAATAGGTGTGAGGCTCGTGCAGTGTAGCAAAGGCAGTGTAACAATGATAGTCAAGTAAATGTGCAGGAATGGATCTTACCCGAGTTGAGTGACGAGGTGGAATGTCTTGTGTAAGATCTTCAGGCAGAGTAGGAGCAAGGGACCCAAGCTCAGGGTTGGGTAGCTCGTCTTCGACCTGTTCATCTTCCACCTGTTCATTAAAGGGTGAACTAGGAAATCGATCAAAGATATCTGGTGGTTGGACAGAGAAGTCTATAGGAGAATCAGGAGCAACTATAGGGGGATCAGGAGCAGCTATAGAAGGAATATGTGCCTCATCTAGAAAAAGATCTAAAACAGAGGAGGAAGATAAGGAAGCACAGAAGTGAGAGAGCTCGACAAAGGAGCGATGTTCCCAAAAGACAACATTGCGAGAGATATGAAGACAATGAGAGACAGGATCATAACACCGATACCCCTTTTGAGTTTCGCCATAGCCAAGAAAACAACAAAGCCTTGACCGAGGTTCAAGTTTGTTATACTCATGTGGCTGAAGAAGAACGAAACAAGCAGAACCGAAGGAGCGAAGGTGGTGATAGTCTGGAGGTGACCCAAAAAGGCGCTCATATGGAGTTTGATTTTGGATAACAGGATTTGGAATGCGATTAATAGCATGAACAGCATGAAGAGCAGCTTCGCCCCAAAAAGGAACAGGAACTTTGGCAGAGAGAAGGAGAGCACGAACAGTGTCAAGAATATGATGAAGTTTTCATTTGGCTCTACCATTTTACTGAGAAGTACCTGGATAAGTTAGTTGATGAATAGTGCCATAGGAATGCAAAACAGCTTGGAAAGCATATTAAGTGTACTCAAGAGCATTATCAAATCGAAAATTTTTGATACGTTTGGAAAATTGAGTTTCAACCATTTTTGCAAAATTAGAATATACTTGCAATAATTCATAACGATATTTCATATGAAAAATCCAGCTATAGCGGGAATAATCATCAACAAAGACAACAAAATATTGAGATCCACTAATACTAGAGACATAGGAAGGCCCCCTGACATCAGAATGAATTAGGTCAAAGATATCAGTGGACATTGATTCACTAGTATTGAAAGGCAAAGCTGGTTGTTTTCCTAACTGACATGAAACACAATCAAAATTTTCTATAGATACTAAACCTAACAAATCTCTAGAAGCCAAGTGTTGTACCCGAAAGGAAGATGCATGACCAAGTCAGGCATGCCAAAGTGCAAGAGAAGGAATAGAAAAAACTGCAGCAGCTGCAACAACAGAAACAGGAGCAATAAGTGGAAAACGAAGGTTGTCCACGGGAAAAATATGCCTAACTCTGAGACCAGTCCCAAGTTCCTGTCTTGCCCTTGGATCCTATACAATACACCCAAAATAATCAAAGATAATGCGATAACCCAACTCAGCTAATTTTCCCACAGAAAATAAATTGTAAGAAAGGTCACGAACATTAAAGACCCCAGGAACCGAGAGGTTGGAGGTCGAAATATAACCTATATTATGACCAGATATTGTGGAACCATTTGATGTGCGAATATTAAGAGGGTGTGGGGAAGGTTTAAGTTTAGAAAATAAGGACAAGTGAGGTGTCATGTGATTGCAACAAGAAGAATCCATAAGCCAAGGGGAAGGTGACATACCAAATAAAACTGAGAGAGAAGAGGAATAAGATGCATTACCAACCATACAATTGACATTAGCGATGATGTTTTTAAGGTCATCTGTGGACATGGTGAAAGTGCATCCTGAAGACTTAGACTGTGCAAAGATGAGAGCCATTGGTTGGACACTCTCAGTGTTAGCAACAGTAGCAGTAAAAATTGAAATAGCTGATTTGTTACGATGATAGCAAGTCTCAATATTGTGACCAAAACGTTTGCAAAAATTGCAAAAACGTTTGCTGGATTGTCGGCGACGATTATTGCAACAAGAAGAAGACCTATCCTTATTCTTCATTTAGAAGCAAAATATGAAAAAATGGACTGCAAAAATGAAATCTATGCGAAAAACTAGGTAAGGAACACCTAGATTGCAAAAAGTCAACTCTGGCAAAAAGTCAACAGGCAATGTCAACAGAAAAGTCAACGGTCAATGCAGCAGAAAGTCAACGGTCAACCATGGTCCAAGTCAACTGAAGATGACATCAGCAATCGGTGATCACGTCAGCAGATGACGTCAGCTAGGGCTGACGTGGCCAACGACGTCAGCTATTTGGCACGTGAGCCGCATGGCACGCGTAAGTAGCAGAGACGGCGTGTGAGGCGCGTGAACTCGGTGTAGGGTATACTAGCGGTGCGTGGGAGCGTGTGTGTTATCTGATGAAACCGATTCTTTTCCGAAGATGTAGATCGGAGAAAGACGATTCCGATGGTGGCAGCGACAACAAGATCGGAGCAACCCTAATGACGCGTGAAGCGCGTGGAAGATTTCGTTGAAACTTTTATCGGCGCATGGATGGTCAGATGAGGATGTTTCCGGTGGAGTTGTGTAGAGCGATTGAAAAGCTACACGATGATATATCTTATGTCCTAATCGGAGGTCAGAGGTGACAGATCCGATGATGGCAGTGGTTTGGCGGTGAAGGAGGAGCTTCTGTTGGTGGAGATTCAACACTGAGGACCTCTGACAGCGGCGGAGCAGTCAAGAGAGGGCACTGAAAGGGCTTAGTGACCACAGAAGTTGAGGCAGCGAGAAATACCGACAAAACTAAACTGCAAGACACAATAAAATTAGTGCAGTGACTCTGATACCATGTTAGAAATACTGAATAAGTGTATTGTATTTTTCAAGTAATATAATATACATGAGTGCCTTTATATAGGAGGCAGAATGTGCAATACAAATAAGTGTACTATACAAGTAAACAAGGTAGGCCTAAAGCTCACATACCCTGATACACGTTAACACCTTCTTAAAAAAAAGAATACTAAAAATAAAAAATTAAACATAATAAAATTTATAAGTTGGAATAAACTTTGGTATCTTTGTTTTTTATTTTAATTTGATAGGTGTTATCTTTGTTTTTGTTTAGATTTTAGTTAGATCTTCCTAGTTCTAATTATTGTAAGCAAGTTCCTTCAATCATTTTAGTTTCACGGGTCTATAACATAACAATCAAGTGATGTCAGCCGTTTTTGCTTTATTTATTTATTTATTTTTGTTTTCCCTGATTTTTATTGACATAGATTGCTAAAGCAATTAGCTAAACTTAATTAATGTAATATGAGAAACTAAAATTGGCAATCAGTCATCAGAGCTTATATATTTTAATTTTGTAAATTTGACATTCACTTAAATATAAATTCATGATGCAGAAGAGGGATTTTGTTTGTTAGTTTTTTTCTCAAAAATACAAGAATAAGGATGCTAGATTTGAAATTATGGGAATAGGCATGGATGATTTAATATATAGATTGTAGAGATTTTTTTTTCCTCATATTATAAGTTAATTAGAGGAATGATCTTGTCATCGTATTTTCTAATGCATCAAATTTTTTTGTTTGTATAGGCAAATGAAAACAAATTAGAAGATTCAATGACCTACTCCAAATGACAAAAGAAAAGACAAGGAACCAGAATATGCTTTAAGCCAATTATTACTATACAACCGTCATCTTTCTCCATGCCTAGATGTAAATTAAACACTTCTACTGTTCTACCTAGTAACGAACTGAAAAAAAAAATATATATATATATATATATATATATTGTATTACATAGAAGCACAATAAACTTTAATTGTTTTTCTTTTTACATTTCCTACGTTTTTAATGCATGAATTTTCATGCATATATAATTTAACGAAAAATTATAATTTAACATGAAATTGGATTGCAATTAGAAGGATACTTAGCGCAAAATTAGAGTGCAATTAATATAATTTAAATTCTTTATTAAACTTTCACTTAAATACATTATATATGATTGATATTTGATATGATTTTGATTAAAGAGAGGGACAAAGAAAAATGGAATGAGGAAAAAAAGAAGAAGTAGAAAACTCACAACTGAATATAAACTAAACCAAAAACAATTTTATTATTGTTAGTGATGAGTCTAGAAAAATCATTAAGGTCGTTCATCTTAATGGACGACCATTACATCATTAGTGGGTCGTCAAAGAAAGATGAGTAACCGCTCAACATATTCAATAACGACCTTCAAAGGGCTTAAACTCTCCCATCAAGACAAAGAACGTTACGATTAGGATAATAATCACCCTCATTTATATACAACAGCTACCTAAGTCACCTATAAAAGGGACCATCTGTCCATTTGCTAAGGTACGTCAAAAAAACTATTATAAAATACTATTTACATACGAAAGATATGGGCTGATACTAACTTAAGTATCAGGGACTCCCCCACCGGGCATAACCTGGTGGTCTCTTCTATCAGTCCCTCCTTTATTTTGCAGGTCCTACAAGATCGTCAAGAGCTCCGAATTGGACGAGTAACCCAACTAACGATTTTGGCATCATCAGTTAGGAAAGAGCATCTAGTTTATATAAAGGATTTGAGTTTAAATTACACTTAGCCTCCATTTGGATACCACTTAAAAATGAAAATTATTTAACTATTCAGCTTATTTTTGCTACTATTCATGGGTCTCATTGTACTATTTCAACTAACTTTTACCTTTATTTACAATACTTTCAGTAATAAGTTTTCAGTTTCAGCAATATAAGCGATATCTAAACAGACTCTTAGTGTAACCTGTAACAATATTACACTGTTCAATAATTTATTATTTTATGTTTATTTTGAAAATTTTGTTATTGAATTACAATTTTTTTTTTCTTATGTTACAAAATTTTAAGATTACTTGATATCAATAAATATTTTATGGATAAAAATATTTTAATAAAAAATTTTAGTCAAAATTATATGTAATAATATTCCTTCAAAAAGTTGAATTTTTGAAATAGGATTAACAAATCGGAAGTAAGAGCATAGACCCGAAGAATTTAAAGATAAGAGCCACAGAAGCAAAAGGCTTAATCTTGCGGAGCAAGCAACCGGAAGAGAGAGAGATTAGATACCCACCCGGGCCACCCCACACAACACAAGGGCCGTCACTTGTGCTCATAAATAACACTCTATCCTTCTTCGCTTCTTCACAAGCGATAACCATTTCAAAAGTTCTCTCGTTTCTCTCTCTCTCTCTCTCTCTAGTACCCTGAAGTCACACACACTCTCTCTCTCTTATTTCTCTTTGCTTTTTTGCTCTGTTTTCGCTCTGTTTCTTCACCTTCTCTTTCTTCAGCTTCAAAATTTCTCACACCCAATTCACCAAAATGTTCAGCCCACCAAACCAAGCCCCTGGTCCGAGGAGAGGAGATGTCAAACGCAAAATATTCAAAGGTCTAGCCCTCGCAATTGGATCCATGTTTGTTGGGTTCAAACAGAAGCGCACCCAAGCTGAAGGTTGTCTCAGCTCAAACCCGAACACCCCAGCTGTACCTTCAAGCGGTTACAACTCAGATGATCAATATGATCGATGATCACTCTTGTTGATGTATCTTATTCACAAGAAAACCCAACTTTTGTTGCAGTGATTTCAGGGTCTATTGTAAGCTAATTTTATTGTTTGTATATATATATATATAAATATAATTTTTTGGTTTTTTTTTTCCCTTCAAGATGCTTGTTTTAGAGAAGGATGGAGGAGGAGGGTTGGGTTGAAGTGTTCAAAAGAAGAAATTTTTGTAATTCGGTTATATGTGATTATAAATTTTGACCCTGTTTTGCTATTTCCTTCATAGCACATGTACATGTTTAATTAATGACAGGGACTTTGTTTATGTTTATATTTATTCTAGTTTTATGTTGATTTGATTTATCTCTTACCATGGTTTCTGGCGATTTTGATTCTATGAGGAGATGGGTTGTGTAATTGGGTGTTTGACTGAGTGATATTATCAAAATTTAAGCGTGGTGGTTGGGTTGGATTTTCTTCTTCGTTAAGGAAAACCCATGAAAACAATTTTGTGAAAAATTTTGTTGAGTGGTTTTGGGGGTGTTTGGTGAATGTTTCCAAACAACAATTTTCAGTTTTTAAACAACATTTCACGTATTTCTATACACTTTTTCACCTACATATATTTTCATAAAAGTTTTTAAATAACAATTTTCAATTTTTAAACACATGCAAACGGGTCTTTATTTTGTATTTTTGGAGTCCTTATTACACAGAATATTCTTGAGAGAGAGAGAGAGGTTCTTTTTTTTTTTTTTTTGATGGGAGAGAGAGAGGTTCTTTGAACTTAAATGGAATATCTAATATGGTTTTGATATTCTATTTCTAGATGGGTGGACTGGATATTGAAATTTGTGAAGGGAAAATGATTTGTATGATAAGAGTTATTCTCTCTCTGTGCCTTTTCAAAAGCATGGACTGTATGTCTGAGTTGTTGTCTAACCATGGTGGATTCTAAAGTGTTATTCAAGAATTTCTCTAAACCCATGAACATTTTTTTCTTCAGATTTATGATAAGTGCAAATGCGACCTCTCAGATTGGAGCAATCCACTGTAAAATCAAAGAGAGAAGAACACTTATTAAGGAAACTAAAATAAATTTAGAGATAAGAGAACTTTTTCGCGTCATCTTTTAAATTTATAATATTCCTGTAACATGTAAATTTAGGAGAGTGATAGTTGTTAATTACCAACCACAAAAAAAAAAAAAAAAAAAAAAAAAAAAAAAAAAAAAAACCACAAAAATGGTAGTTGTAGACTGGTAGTTTCTACCAACGAGAAGATTATTTAATTTATTTTTTCATGCTCAAAAGCCCGTTAAGATTTGTAGGGGCCAATATTTTATTTATTCATTCTTCTTATTTAATGCCCCGTTCTTTTAAAAACCTCCTAATCTCCAATTTTTATTCAGTTAATCTAATCAATATATTTAAAAACTCGTGATTTATACTGAAGGGTGACTCTTCTGCTAATGATTAATGATATGTTGCACTAATCTGGGAAGCTTAATTATCATATGTTGTCATATTTGTAATGCACTTGTTGCTTGCTGAATTTATTTTTTATTTTTGAGAATCAAAACTGTCATTTTATTTGTGAAAACTTAAGAAGAATCTCAAAAATTTAATGGGAGAAGCATCATCTGGTACATCTTCTAACCAGACCGGTAATTCATCAAGGGACTTTGCCTTCTTTGCTAATGCATGGGCATTATGCAACAGTATTGCAATGCCGTTTAACATGCTTAAAGTTAATTCTTCCAAAGTTCAGGGCTAAAGTTTTACCGTCTTTGATTGCATGATTGTATTCCACAAAGGGATTGAGTTCTATAAGAACTTGATATAACAATCGCTTATTAGATGATGTAAAATCTAAGTTTTATACTTCATCCTTACCAAACATAAATTCAAAACATTTTTCTAAACTCAGCAGTTTGCTTGGTGAGTTTATTAAATATCTCTTTTATAATATATTTCTTTTCACCCCGTTTTTGATTGTAATACAATCTACGATTTTTATTCCCTTGATAAATGTTGTTTGCGCTCATTAATCCTTGGCAAAGAAAAACTAAACTAGAAAGTATTACTCTTCAAAAAAAAAACTAGAAAGTATTACATTTACAATTAAGAACATAAAATAATAACACAAGTCTATATAAATAACAGAACCTTTCTTTATTTAGTGCATACATCAAAGTTTGCTCTTTTTGTCATAAATGATTGAATATAGATTTGGTGGAATTTAATATTATGATCCATTTCCTATCTGTTTCCTGAGTTGAAGGCGGGCCCATTCCCTTCTCCATGCCTAATCATTAATGACTCCTTTTAAAAATGGCTGGTGTATTTGGATACCGTTTATTTTGTTGAAACTGAAAACTTATTGTTGAAAGTACTGTAAATAAAACTAAAAGCTAGTTGAAATAGTACAGTAGAGCTCATAAATGGTACTAAAAAGTACAGTAAAACCTATAAATAGTAACAAAAATAAACTAAATAGTAAAATATGACAACTTAGTTTCTTTTTATGCATTTCAAGGAATAGAATGACCATAGTTTTGGCGAAATAGGTTTCCTGTTAGAATTATTTTCCTCTCAGTCATAGTATCTTCTACTTATTTTATATATATATATTTTGCAGGCCCGGAGCACGAGGTGCTGACAGCTCCCTTTTCTTCGCCGAAACTCAGTACCCAATGAGAGAGCTCTAGTCACGTGAGGCACATGCTCGCGTGCAATCTTATTTTAAGAAGTCAGTCCCTCATCTGCCTTTGGAATACTATGGTGCATGCATATACACTTGCTGCTAAAAAATCATGGTTGTGTAAAAAAAAGCAATAGCATATCTTTAAATGATGCTGCTATTCTCAACTAATTGGAAATATTTTCGTGGTAATTCTTTAGCATCTACATGGAGAAAATTGTTCTCGATTACCCTAAATAACAGAAATAGAATTTGTGATTGGACTGAATATGGTTTCTTTAAATGCCCTTAACTAATAATTTAACCACAAAAACTGAAATTGGAGAAGAACCTAGCTATCCCACAAAAACAATTAGGTCAAAAAGTAATGCTAGAAACAACTACTTTCACAATTGCTCTATTTCTTTATCTATAAATTGTTTTATGAAAAATATTTTCAGTATTTTACAATGTTTGTTTTGTTGTAAAAAGTAGTAAAACTTGTAAAATATTTTTCATTAACCAAAAACCCCTTTGCAAAAAGTTGTCAAATGTTTTACAACCAAAAACTCAAGTAAAAAATTTTAAAATGTGGAAAAGACTAACCCGTTAATGTAATATGTTTCCACCCCCCCCCCCCCCTCTTTTCTCTACAACTCTCTCTCGTGAAACCCGCATCCCCTCTTTTCTCTCTTTCTTGCTCATAACAGAGGTGATTGTCAAAGCTCAGGTTGATGGTCGGCAAAGAGGTGGACTTGTGCCGATTTCATGGTGGTTGTTTGGATTTCATGCGTTGTGAGATTTAGAAATATGTTTTGTAGGGGAGTGTTCCTCCAATCAGGTTTCGCAGGCCAGGGACAAAGGGCCTAATAAGAGGATGAGATAGCTTGAAAGCTTGATCCTAGCCCATGTCGCTTGAGATGTAGAGCCTGAGCTTGGAAAAGGAAACAAGGACTCATTCTGAGAAGTAAATCTCCCTATCTCCAAATAAAGCTGATGAAATCCATAGTTTCGACTGAGGACGTCTAGCCGATGAGAATAGCCAAGGAAATACCCAAACCCAGAAATGCGTTTGAGGAACCAAAGAAAGTGGCTTACCAACCAAGTAATAGTTACCTCCGCACATTAATTAGATGTTTCCACCTGACACAAGTCACATTTATTATTGAATGATCAGCTTGAACAATGCTTTATGCCTCGAAAGTCCACTTTCATCACCAAAAGGAGGGAGGAGACACCAAATGGGATAAGTATCTTCTGACCGTAATCTGGACAGCTCACTTCTAAGAAGAAGGCCTTGGCCCATAAATAGAACCTTAACGCACACATGAAGGGATATAGAAAATAAGAGAGAGAGAGAGAGAGAGAGAGAGAGAGAGAGAGAGAGAGAGAGAGAGAACTTGTATTTTGCCTTTGGTTGTGTGAAATATCGATAAGAGAAGAATCACTCAAATCTATATATATATATATATATATATATATATATATATATATATATTTAAAGCCAAGTTTAGAGAAAGTCCAACTAGATTCTCAAATAAAGTCTAATTTTGCGCCACGTGTCCCATCTAATTTTTAAATTTTTGCGTTAAGTGAATTATTAAGTGCAAAATTTGAAGAGTCTAAATCCAATTAGATTTCAATTTTGTGCCCCGTGTCCTATCTAATTTTTTAATTTTTGTGACAAGTAAATTATTGGATACAAAAATCGAAGAGTCCAAATCTAATTAGATTTTAAATCATATATATAATGAGAAATCATTACATATTTTAGAAATTCTTACTTAAAAAATGTGTAGGTTGTATCTCTAACACCATGATTAATTTGAACTTATTTATGTGTGTAATTGTGATTGTTTTTAAATATACCGGTGCATATGCACAAAGTTATACACTAGTAATCAATAAAACTTACATTCAAGCCCATTTTTTCTTATTCATATTCCCCATTGTGAATTATTTACCCACTTCTTTTAAATTAATTGTGACAATTTGGGCCTTTTAGGAGCTTGGACTTTTTAAAGAGTTTCTGACCCCCACACTTTTCATTTACAAACGCTAGAAAATGATTTTCACCGAACCAAAAAAGTTGATTTATAGAACATTTTTAGGAATTTTGATGTGATTCTATGACTCACATCTAAAAGAAATTTCTTTTGCCCCTCGTTCTAAATTGAAGATAAACTTTAGATATAATTTTTTAATGTGATGCATATTAAATAGCTTCAAGTAGTATTTTAAAAAAAAAAAAAAAAATCAATGCAGCTATATGATTAAATTTAAGAGAAAAATTTATGCACAGTTTTTTGTTTCAATCAAATTCAAATATAACAAGATAATACAAATTGTAGGGGCTAGGGCCCAAAATAATGTATTGGGCCTTGGGTCTTGTCCGAGGACACTAACAAGTCCGAGGAGGAGAGTAAGACTTAAGTGATCCAAATTATAAGTCTCATCAGTGGGGGGGTGAAGGGAAGAAGGTCCCAGGAGGAACTACTCCTCGGACACGACAAGCGTAGATCAAGTGTGAACTCTAGCAATTGAAATGCACCCCCTGAACGTGTGAGAGGAAAGAAAACTCAAAATATCCAAGGAAAAGCTACCACCACCATATTAAATGCACTGCAGCTACTTTTCTGGCCGCATTAATGTGGAGAGGACCCTTAAACAGTGCTGCCTTGGCTGCCGCAACTCATAGAGGGCTGAAAGGGGTGTCTGATGGGATGGGTACTCAAGTGGGGATCCAGATGATCAACAAGTGTAAGACCTAAATGATCAGGAAGGAGCTATATAATGTAGAAGAGCCCCACGATAAAAGGGAGAAAAAGGGGGGAGTAAGAATATTGTAGCATGCTAAACAACCTTAATATTGTGATCTATATATGTGAAATTTTGGTCTCCTCGGACCAAACGTCCTTTGGCGATAATGGCTTTTATTTGTGGATGATTGATCTTTAACTCCATGCTAGCCGTTGCCTAACTCATCTACACCTAGTTCTTTGACTCATACTCTACAAAATTCATTGTATTGGGCTTATTAGACCAAGATTCCATACATTTGGGCTTGGGCTCAAAATCTTGCCCCTACACAAATAATATTATTTTTTTATAAAAAATATAATCAATTACAAATTTAAATTTTGTTATTTAAGAAAAATGAAAAAAAAAAAAAATACTACTAAAGCAAACAAACTCTTGTTATCCAACTTTAAAAATAAATAAATAAAAAATGGCAAATTTCCTAAACCTACTCTGAGGCTTGTGATAATACCATCTGGGTCCAAAACATTTTAAAACCCACAAATTTAGTTCTCAAAAGACAACTTTGTCCTCATAGCCAAACACCATTACTTTCATCTCTCTCTCTCTCTCTCTCTCTCTCTCTCTCTCTCTCTCTCTCTCTCTCTCTCTCTCTCTCTCTCTGTCTTGTTCCTCTCTCCCTCTTCTCCCTCTCATCTATGAGTTCTCTTTCTCAGAACTCTCTCTCAAACCGAACCTTAGCCCCAGCAAAACCCATAAGCTTGGTTATCGACATCAGCAACACCACCATGCAAGGATCTTCCTGATTCCCACCGCAAAGATTGATGCCATCAATGCCGTTAATGGACTCTCGTCTCTCTCTCTCTCTCTTAGATCAAAACCCACGCAGTGGTGGTGCTTCAATCTAGATCTCGCCTTCAACGGACTTTCTCATCCTCTTTGCAGCGATGTCATGGATCACGGCATGGCCTTTGGATTTCAAATTTGGGTAGTGTTTCTTAGGAGACGATGAAACCGATCTTGTGATATGGTGTGTTTTTTCTGGTTTCTCTTATATGGTTGACAATTGGGGTTGTGTTGATTTTTTGTGTTGCTTGGTTGGGATTTTTGTTGGGATTTTTAGGAGATTTCATTGGGAATTTACAAAGAGATATATGTGTGTTGTTTGGCTTAAATTTTTGCTGGTTTTTTTTGGGTTTCTATTGGTTTTAAAAGATATATTTTTTGTGCATTTTTTGTAGAGATTTTGGTACTGTTTTTTTATGGATTCAGAGATTTTAGTACTGTTATTGTGCTGATTTTTCTGGTGATTTGGGATTGTTTGTAAAGGGTATTCATGGAGGTTTTTGTGGGAGTGATTTGGGTTTGGTAAGAGAGAGAGAGAGAGAGAGAGAGAGGTCAGAGAGTGAGAGAGAGATGAGAGAGAAGAGAGAAATGCAGTATTATCATAAAGTGTTTTGGTGGGTTTTAAAGTGTTTTAGACCTAGTTAGTATTATCATAAACTAGGATTATGAAATTAAAACCAAAAAAAAAAACTCTTGTTATCCAAAATTATTGGACCCGGTTTTATGTACGTGTATAATTAATGCCTGGAAGAAATGGAAATACTCTCCAAAGTCCGAAGCATTGGACCTTATTTATTTATTTTTTCACGAGTTCCAAGTAAAAACACTGGACGGTGAGAGAGTAAGCGATAAAGCAGCACTACTGGCAGTATTTATTAATTGAGATTGGTGCCCCGTACGTACGGAAAATTAATCGCAGATTGATGTGGTTACAGCGCTATAATAACTAACCTTAAAAACAAAAACAAAATTAAAGTATGGTTATCACTTCCAGAGGCAGCTTTGCTTTGATTTCCCATAGACCATTGAAGAAAGCGGTCCTGCACCACTATTTAGTATTTACTAGACAAGAGAAGAGAATGTGCGTTGAGGCCCAACATCTCTACATTTACTGGGTCTTTGGTCGGTTCACTTCCCTATGATGATTTGTACTACACCTTTCGAATTTAATTAAGGAAAATATTGACAATTACTGTGCAGTAATGGTTAAGATTTTTTAAAATAGGTCCCATTTAATAAAAATGACAAAAAAAATATATATTAAAAAGATAGTTAAAAAAGATTAAAAAAAAATTGTTAAAAAATGTCAAAAAATAGACAAAAAGTTACAAAAAAGTTGTTAACACAACCCTTTAATTAAATTCAGGACAACTTTGTCAAACATATATTTGCGTGATGGAAAAAAAATAATACAACCACTAAATTGATAATTCGTAATGAGCCAATATTTTGTAAACTAAAGCATATAAGAGCGCCTAGAATAGAATGTTATGTATGAGAGGAGATTATTTCAATAGCTTAGTCAAGAGATATGATAATATTAATTTTGCAATGCTTTCATTAGCGAAATTGTATTGAATACAAAATTTTATCATTGAAATATTAAAATTTGTCTGACACAACTATGCAAAGTAAATATTGATAATAAATTGTATCAAGATTGCATGGGTTAAAGACTTAAAGGTACATATTAATTTTAGTAATGCACCAAAAAAGTGTATTGATTCAAGTTAATTGAGAAAACTAGCCTCTACGCCTAGAAGCTCTTCTATTTTTTGGGTAAAAATTAATAATTTGCATCTATTATAATTTGATATTACGACATTTTTCAATTATAAAAATACTTAGGGGTGCGATGAGTGTTATGTGTTTTGCATGAAATAATTTTTTCATCGCATTATTAGATATTTTTGTGATTGGAAAAAGTAGTAATCCCAAATTATAATACACGCAAATTATTACCTTAAAAAATTTTAAAAAGAAAAGAAAAAAAGAATAACATCTCAGAGGCTAGTAATAGATTACTAAGTAGTAGTGAATGTGGGACACTAGCTTGGCAAGGTGACAAAAACAAAGAAGGGGCACGTGGCAGTGGCAATAAAAAATAACTATCAAGTCCCAAAGTAAAAATAGAGGTCACAGTGTTACAGAGAGTCTAAAGAGCACTAAACCCCCTTTAACACAACGAATAAACCAAAGAACATATTTAAGAGTCTAAAGAGCACTGAACCAGAACACATCAAAGCCCACTTTTCCAATGACCAGTAGCATAGTTTCTTAGGTTTAGTAACGAGTTCTGCAATCTTATACTTGTAAGTTTATGTCTTTGTACTTGTTTTCCAAAAAAAATTGTCTTTGTACATGTTTTTGTGAATATTGTGATTATGTACATGTTTGTAGTAATTTGTTCTATATGAATGTTCATTCCAATGCAAATTTGTGTTAGTAGGATTAAATCAGTTCAGGTGTTGTATTTTACTTTCATTCGAGATGTCTTGCCTTAATACTTTTTCATTCGAGATGTCTGTTCATTACTTAATCAAATAGGAGCAAGCCTGCATTGTGACTTAGTTTATTTGGGTACTTAGTTAATTTAGATTTCTTATCCTCTTAGTTGTTAACTTTAGCATATTTCAAAAGTCATATTAAGTTATCTAGGCATTTTTGAATTCCAAACCCCCTGGTCTTCGAGGTCAAATAAACACTTTGAGCTAATATAATTACCTTGAGAATCATCTCGAGGTAAAAATAACTCATCCATAATCATTTCATCATTAATCATCTCGATTAACTTGCAAAAGGTGATCAAAGAGTTAAAATAAACTTTAAATAGGAAATCCTTTGGGTGTTCACGACGCCTTGTTTCGATGAATAAGCCTCTATTTCTCTCCTTACTCTCTCATACACTTCAATGATCTCCTCTCTACTGCCGAATCTCTTTTTTTCTTCATCATTGATATATGAAATCCTTCGGCTCATGGATCTCCCAATGGATCTACTTCAAGTGGTCGGTTCCATTTAGATCAAGCCTGTGCTAAGTTCAAAAGCCATTTGCATTACGATATTTTGCTTCTTCAAAAAAATAAAAATAAAAAAAGGTCCCCACTTTTGAGACATCATCGAATATATACATTCTTCATGTCAAAGAGTGGATGACCTACTAAAACTTTTCGCCCATAACATAATGATACTCTTTGGAGTTTGGACCGTACGGGATGATAGTTCACATTTTGATGTAGGGTTATAGCTAGCCTTTAAACTTCACCCGAAAAAACAAAATGGGAGGTCTTGTTATCACTTCTTTTCCAGTGATATGAAGCCATGAACAGTCAACTTCTTCTTCTTTTTCTTGGGGTGTAAAAAAAGTCTTTGGTTTTGTTCTAACCTATCTGTTCAGGAGGCAGCTTGATATGACATCTCATGGAGTCATGGACCACCATGTTTGGGCATAAGCGTTAAGCCATAAAGGACATGTGGGCACGAGGTGTTTAGGTCAGCACATTAGCGACACTTTCTTTTTTATGGTGAGCGATTGAAAAGCAACAACCCAACCTGTTCCAGTTTTTGTTGCATCTGCATGCAGAGCCTTTTTTGTGTCCTCATCTCAGCTCTCTTTGGCCGTTGCTATACTGAAATGATGCTCTCTTCTCCTTCGTAAAGTCACCCAATATGAATACTGCTGGTGTTGGTGCATTGCATAATGATGATGTGTATGTTTGTGCTTCAAAAAAAAATTTTATTTTTTATTATTAACTATTTTTTCACGTTAATTTGCTCTTGGAATAGTACTGAAACTAGTGATCTTTCCTAAAATGTTAAAGGGCTGTGTTTTGTGTGTGTGTGAAATTGACGTGGATTGAAGACCCTCCTTTTTTATGTAGTTTTCTTCAAGATGATATAATTTTGGCTTAAGTTTTATAGACCAAGATTTTTATCCGGTGCAATACAACCTTTAATGTGAGAGAGGAAGGTTGAAAAATATAAAAAAATAAATGTAAAAAGTTATAAGCTAAAACATTTTTGATTTAATAAAGTGCTGAGATTAAAAGTGCTTTCAATATCAACCCTTGGACTTAGATTTTTCTTGTCATTTGGCTGAACAATGCCTCCCTTTTTTTTTCTGGGAAAAGATACAGACAAAAGAAACAAAACTTACTTATAATTAACCTTATCCCGCTTAATTAAGGGGCATCAAAACCATTTAGGAAACACCCTGGCCGAAAACAAACCTAACAATCTTGAATTAATGATATGCTTAACTTGATTGTGAAATTTTATCTAGGACCCTCTCACGGGCAGCGCCACCTTATGGCCAGGGTGGTCTTGGGACCACCCTAACCTAAAAAAAATAAATAAATAAAAATTTATACATAATAATTTAAAATTTTATATTTATCTACCTTTAAAAAAAAAAAAAATTTGGGAACACCCTGAATTTTTTTTATGCTAATAAAATTAAATTTTGCTTCATAATTTGAGTAACTTAACAATATATTAGAGTCTTTCAACCAAAAAGAATCACATACTTTTATATTTTTTTAAGTCTATACTGCGGCTTTACTTTTAGTTTTTGCTTTACTTGACACATTGTCATTGTACTACTTTTCCTCAAAAACATATATATTATACAACTAATTGATTAAAGTTACGTAAATTTAGCATTTTACATTGTACAACTACTTTTCTTTTTTCTTTTTCCGATAATTTTGATTAGAAAAAAATAGTAATTTTAGTTAATTAAGTGAATAAACTTGAAAAGTTACTTAATTTTTATACAACATCAATTAATTCATTATATATATATATATATATATATATATATAAAATAAACTTTTTATTTTTATGATTATATGTGATTGTCAATTTTAAGGAAATTTGATTAAATTTACACGAAAAGTGTCACTAAATATTATATTTTTACATTTTGCTATCATATTATTAGTAATAAACTTACTATATTTTTATTTATATAATATAAAATTTTATTAATTAAATTATTTATGACGTCATCGGTTTGACCACCGGTCGGATCTCAATCCGATCAAAAAACCAGTAACCAATCCATTTTTTGGTTCTCTCACTGTATTGGTTTATAAAATCATGGGAAAAAAAAACCCAAAAAAATAAATAAATAACTTGAACAAAAATCTAGAAAAAAAAATTATAATAAAACCACTAACAAGGCCCAAACCAAATGCCAATAGAAAAGCCCAGTTCAAGATCAATCTTATCTCAGACTAAGACTATCACTACTCCAACACCAACACGATTACATTTTTAATTCAACAAATATTAAAAAAAAAAAAAAAAACCTCACTGCCTCAGTGCCTCGCGGATTCACAAGTCATTAAACAATTTAAACTAAAACTAAATCAAACCTAAAGACTAAAAGGAAATAAGAAACTCACTTACTCTTTCCAGACATCGCCGTCCATTCCTGTTTAACAACACTAACGACAACCACAACTGAACTCCACAAACTTTCTGTTGTAAAATTTTATGTATTTGCGTATTTTTTTATTGTTGTTGTTATTGTCAATATATAAATTTTTCTTTTTATTAGATTGTGTAATTTATGTTTCTTGAGAAATACTTTGGAAAAAATTCCTAGAACCGTTACTGGACCCTCACCCTCTCCCTCTCTTTCCTCTTAATATAATTTTTATTTATAAAAAAAAAAAAAAAAAAAACACACACACACACTTTTTGATTTTTTGTTTTTGTATTTGATAAATATCTAGGACCCATGCTTTTTTTTTTTTTTTTTTTAATTTTATTTTATTCTGTCAATCAGTCAGACCTCAAATAATATTTATGAAATGTTAATTCAATACCGCGTTGATGTTAACTCCTGTCTTTCAAATATTGCCACTTAGAATGCACTTTCATTCGATCATGGACATGATACATGCATACATACATATATATATATATATATATATATATATATATATATATATATATAGAGTAAAAAACTTATAATTAAATAAAAAAGCGACTAACTTTTTTGACTGTTTTTTCAGTTTCTCATAAGATTTTTTTTTTAAAATAAATAATTAATATATACCTTAGATGTAGACATTAACCAGACCTATATATTACATATAGACCCTTGCTATATTTTATACTGAAAAATGAACAGACACATAATTATATGGGTTTTTATAAGTTCTAGTTAGTTCAACTTATAAAATTTTTTATGGTTAAATAAGAGATCTAGAGCTCAATTTCTACCTACACCAGAAACCGATTAGTGTGATGATAAAATGCTATTATAAAAAACGGTAATCTCTCTTTAAAAAACATAATTATATGGGTTTGAAATGTGAGAAACTTTATCCCAAATCCCAAAATACCGCGTGAATGTCATCCTATCATGGTCTCCGAAATACACACTTCATAATCAGCAAATTTGCCTAATGGTTGGCGGAGTGCAAATGGGGTTGAGAGGGTAAGGGCCCGGCCAAGGCGCACCATCCCATTGGTTAACATCTTTTGAAACAAAAGGACTTCTGCTTTTTAATAAAAAACGATGTAAAATATTCCTATTCCTTTTAGAGTAATTACAAACAAGAGTTTAGTATTGCTTGTTAGAAGAGCACTTATTTCCTACAACTTTTTATACCTAATCTATGAATTTCATTTATAGAAGTATTGGTTATTTATTAATCCTTGTATAACATCATCAAGAGTTTTATAGCTTAATTTAGTATTTGCAATGGACACGTTTAGAGAGTTCAAATCTCCTATTACTAATTATCAAATATAAAATTAAAAAAAAAAAAGAAAAAAAGAAAAAAGAAGAGAATAACTTCAAATCAACTCTAACTCCTTTAACTATCCTCCTTGTGTTAAGTTTGAGAGTTTATAACCCAATAACGATAAATTTTGTGTGGTTATATTGAAGTAATATTAATATAATTTTTTTTTTAATAGGACCGAGTGGCGTGATATTATTGATACACACAAAGTGGACCCAAGTTTCATCCACTTAGCTCAGCTATACATTTTGAGATCATGGGGTAGAGACTAGATAAACAAAGACAACCATATACGAGTGTAGGGACAAAGTTTAGAGCTCAAGCCCGCACCGTATGGAATCCTAGTCCAAAAAGCCCAATACAATGAATTTTGTAGAGTATGGGTCAAAAAACTAGGTTTAGATGAGTTGAGTAGTGGCTTGCATGGAATTAAGGAACACACAGACAAGAACAAAAGCTATTATGATCAAGGACCTTCTGTCCGAGGAGACTTAGAATTTTATTTATGAATACAGATCACTACATTAGGGTTCTTTTGCATGCCACCGTATTCTCTCCTCCTTTTTTTTCACCCCCCACCTCATGGGGGCTTCTCTACATTATATAGGCTTTTCCTGATCATCTGGACTTTACACTTGCTGATCATCTGAACCCCCACTTGAGCACCCATCCCATCAGACACTCCTTTCAGTCCTTTGTGAGTTGCGGCAGCCAAGGTAACACTGTTCAGGGGTCTTCTCCACATTAATGCGGCCAGAAAAGTAGCTGCAGTGCATTTAATGTGGTGATAACAGCTTTTACTTAGATATTTTGAGTTTTCTTCCTTTTCACGTGTTTAGGGGGTGTTCTTCAGCAGTTTGAACATACATTTGCTTCGGATTTTCAGTGTCCGAGGAGAAGTTCCTCCTCGGACCTTCTTTCTTTGTCTCTCGTGATAAGGCTTATAACGTAGATCATCTAAGCCATTTTATCTCCTCGGACTCACTAGTGTCCTCGGACAGGCCCAAGGCCCAACTCGTTACTTTGGGCCATAGCCTCCACAGCAAGTATGCAACTTTGTAAGATTTGATCTTACTATTATTAAAGGGTTAAATATTGTAAAATATTATTTTGGTTCTTATATTTTGCCAAAAGTTTGTTTTTCATTCCTAAACTTTGAAAAGTTCTTTTCTTATCCTTAAACTTTGTAAATAGTTTAGAGACAAAAATAGAGATGAAAAAAAAAAAATCAATAGTTTAGGGATGAAAAACGAAATTTACTATAGTTTAAAGAATTTTGAAGTTGTTAAATTTTAGAGACGAGAAACAATTTTTTAGTAAAGTTTAGGTACCAAAATAGTACACTTTTAAAAAAAGGTAACAAATTTTTCTTTATCTATTTAATTTATTTAATTTTTTTTTTAAAGATAATTATAATGTGTTGCTAACTCTGTAGCTTAAAACCCTTTACCCCACTAGATCCAAACATTTTGCTCTATTTGTTCGTTACCTAAACAATATTATAGTTTATGTGGTGGACATTCTTAGAATAATATTTCTAACTTTATATGGTATCTTACATTTGTTTTCTTTGAAAACACCAATTTTGCAACAATATTACAGTTTGTGTAGTGGACATTCTTAGAATAATATTTCTAACTTTATATGGTATCTTACATTTGTTTTCTTTGAAAACACCAATTGATCTAGTAATTGGTGACTATTGATATGTTACATTAATGACCAAAGTTTTGCTAAATTTGTTTGTGAGTATTCGCATTGCCTTTCTAATTTTTAATATAAATCGTGATATTATGATGCAATGCATGTTAAGAAGTCAAAAACTTAAATTGGAGAGTTGAAACTATATCCACTTATCTGGAGCTAAAATCCAATAGGGTACACAACAATTTTGTTTTTTTTTTTTTTTTTGTTTTTTGTTTTTTGTTTTTTTGTTTGTTCTTTCCACAAAGCGAGTAAAGTACTGACAGCAAACGCGTAAACAAATCAACCCCTCTGGTGGCCCTCCCCAACAAAAGCAAAAAAACCAGTAGTAAACATCAATGAGAATTGAGAATATCGCATTGTAACATGCACCTAGTGATCACCAATGACACGGGCCAAGTTGAATTCTCCTGCTACTGTGCGCCTCTCTCTCTAATTCCGAACGTAAGCTGATATCTCATATTAGTGTTAAAGATGTTCTCTCTCGAAGAAGTTACGCTTGGCTATGGAAGGTTACGAAAATACTTGAAAATATTATTTTAATTTGTGAAAGTTTTCATTCATTGTTTTTTTTTTTTTTTTGGTCAACTCTTTGCGATGTATTAGAGCTGCTCTAGTGCGTACTAGTGTTGCATAAAAGAAAAAGAAGGCATTGTTTAATTTGAAGAATCCCAATTTTTTTCTCTTCCCAATTATACAATGTAATTATGAACAAATAAAATCTACTATTGATTTTCCCTCAAAAAATAAAAAATAAATGACAAAAACACAAAATTTTTCATAATCATTTTAATAATTGATAAGATAAAATTGTTATTGGAGCAACATTCATGTTTTACAACTTCCCCTTTTAGCTGGAAATTGTAAAATATATGCCCAGAAACCCTTCACCTATTGGACACACGTATCAATTTAATTAGAGGCACAATGTAAGAAAAAAAAGTAGTCATACAGTTACAAACTATTTTACAATATTTTTACAAATTATTGATATGACAAGTTCTAATTTGTTCTCACTTGGATCCACTACTAATATCAATTTTTAACTTACCAATAACCAGTTATCACATAAACAATTTATAAAAGAGATATGCTATGTCTACAACATTTTTACAACAAATCACAGGTGGTTAGTTATTATTGGTTCAAATTTGAAACTAACACTAAGATTACTTTTTTGCTCCAACAATAATAACCAGTAACAACCTGCCATTTAGGATTTGTTATAAAAATGTTCTAGACATATCATTTCTCTTTATAAAATAGAGATTATAAAATAAAGTCAATTTTTTATTTTTAGAAATAAAATAATGTCAACTAAAGTTGTTTCAATGTGCCGAATATTCTGAGTTTGCATATATTAACCAAAAGTCTCCTTTTTATTTTTTATTTTTTATTTTTTTTAGTCTCCTTTTTAAGATTAATAATTAAACATAATAAAATTTATAAGTTGGAATAATCTTGGTATCTTTGTTTTCTCCCATTTTTAATATCCTTACTTCTGGATTATTACTAAACTATATATATACTTAAATTAGTTGAAATAATTACATGTGTAAATTCACTAAAGTAATATGTACATATTTGAATTATATCAATCTTAACAATTTATATATTCTAGATCCTTTAAATGATATATATGGGTTAAGATCAATGGAAAACCTTCTCTGAAGATAATTTGGTAATATAAGAAATGCAAGTGCTACATCCATAACATTTCACAACACTTTCACAACAAATTATAGGTGATAAGTTGTTATTGGTTCTAATTACCACTTGCTTCTTAAGATAAAGTGTTATGAGAATGTTGCAGACGTAACATTTCTCATAACAAAAAAATGGTAAAAAAAAAAAAAAAAAAAACTATCTTTTAACTTCCCTTATTTAACTTGACATGAGATAAAGTTGTTTTCTACAAAAATTTTAAGGAAAACAGCTCTATCTCACACAAATCTAAATAAAGAAAACAGTTCTATATTACGTGAAGTTAAATAATGAAAGTTAAGAAATAAATTTTTAATTCATTTTAAGGTCACTACCAAACATAAGACTATAAGAGAATGAGATAGTTTTTTAGAAAATGATTCATTTTTTTGGAAAATGTTAATGATGATACAATCAAAGTGTTGATTTATTAAATTAATATTTTAAACTACAAAACTTGAAATTGAAACATTTTGATTGATGACATAGTTATTGATCTCAGAGTTTAAATTAGTTGAAATAATTACATGTGTAAATTCACTAAAGTAATATGTACATATTTTGAATAATATTAATCTTAACAATTTACATGTTCTAAATCCTTTTAATGATATATATGGTTCAGAATCAATGAAAAATCTTATGTGAAGATAATTCCTGCATTTTCTTGTATTTGGTAGTATAAAAAATAGAAAAGTGCTACGTATACAATATTTTCATATATTTTCACAACAAATCATAGGTGGTAAGTTGTTATTGATTTTAATTTGAATCCAGCGCTTGAATTACTTTTTTGCCTATCAAGAATAGCTAGTAACCACCTATTATTTAAGATTAATTGTAAAAGTATTGTGAAAATATTGTAAACGTAACATTTCTCATAACAACAAAATAGTCAAAAAGAAAATTATCTATTAACTTCTCTTATTTAGCTTGACATAAAATAAACTTGTTTTCTACTAAATTTTATGGAAAATAACTCTATCTCATGCAAATCTAAATAAAGAAAACAACTCTATCTCGCACAAATCTAAAGAATGAAAACAACTCTATCTCACATGAAGCTAAATAATAGAAGTCAAAAGATAGTTTTCCAACTCATTTTAAAGTTGCTACCAAACATGGGACTATGGGAAAATGAGATAGGATTTTAGAAAATGATTCATTTTTTGGGGGAAAATGTTAATGCCAAAACAAACAAAGTGTTAGTGTAACTTTAAACTATAAAACTTGAAATCAAAACATTTTCCATCCATGTTTTCCTCCTCTGCTACTGCTTCTAGCGGGGTTCAGTAAATTTGGCTATTAAATCAGCGAGAACTTGGCCCTTGACAAAGGTCCGAGGCATGTATTTAATATCGAAAGCCTCTAGGAGCGTGCTCCACATGGCAATTCTTCCTGTGTAATCGGCGCTCCGGAGCACCGACCTGAGGGGAAGTTGAGTCAAGACAACGACCGTGTGTGCCTGGAAGTAGTAGGGGAGTTTCCATGTAGCATGCACTACTGCAAGAATTGCCTTCTCTAATGGTAAGTAACACACCTCGGCCTCATGTAACGATTTACTTACATAGTAAACTGGCCGTTGTACGCCATTGTCAACCTGTATTAACACCAAGCTCACAGCGTGAGGGGCCACCGCTATGTAGGCGAACAGAATTTCGTCGGCCTTAAGGCTAGACATGATGGGCGGCCGCGACAGGTATTCTTTAAGTTGCTGGAAGGATAAGGCACAGTCCTCGGACCACTCAAATCCTTTTCACTTGTTCATCAGGAGGTAGAAAGGACGGCATCGGTCTGCAAATTGGGAAATAAACCGATTCAATGCCGCAATCATTCCAGTGAGTTTTTGGACCTCTTTTGGGTTCCGAGGAGTTTGTAAGTTATGAATTGTTTCGATTTGGTTTGGGCTCACCTCTATTCCCCTGTGAGTTACCATATAGTCCAAAAATTTGCCGGACCTGACACCAAATGAGCACTTAGAGGCATTGAGACGCAGTTTGTGTTTTCTTAAGATGCCAAAGATGACTTCAAGATCTCTCACATGCTCGGATACCATTTTACTTTTTACTACCATATCGTCTATGTAGAATTCAATACTCTTACCTAGTTGTGGTTCAAACATTCTGGTCATCATCCTTTGGTAAGTAGAACCTACATTCTTTAAACCGAAAGGCATCACTTTGTAGTGGTAGTTTCAGACAGGTGTCATGAACGCTGTTTTTTCTTGATCTTCCAAGGCCAGTGGTATTTGATGATAACCCTGGAAGGCATCCAGGAAGCTCATTCGAGGGTGGCTTATGGTTGCGTCTACCAACTGGTCTATCCGAGACATTGGGAACGGGTTTTTTGGGCATGCCTTTTTCAAGTCTATGAAATCTACGCAGACTCGCCATTTCCCAGTCTTCTTTTTTACCACCACTGTGTTTGTCAACCACTCGGGGTAAAAGACTTCTTTGATAGCCCCTACATTTTTCAACTTTGTCACTTCATCCTTAACAGCGTCGGCATGCTCTTTCGATGGACATTGGGGTGGTTGCTTTTTAGGAATAGAGGATGGGTTAACGTTTAGGTAGTGGCAAATGAGATTCAGATCAACCCTCGGGGCATCGTAGGCGTCCCATGCAAATACGTCAACATTTTCTCTCAGAAACCTAATCAATTCCTCTCTCTCTCGGAGGGGTAGTTCCGAGCCGACTTGAAAGAATCTCTCTGGGTCGTTGTCAACAGTAACCCTTTCTAGACTTTTGCATTTTATCGCCTCGGCTGACTCATCAACGAGTACTGCTGAGGTGGTTGATTGCTATAAGTCCTTTCTTAAAGAAGCCGAGGGTTCTGCACTGGATAGGCGTGAGATGGCAGCCACCATGCATTGTCTAGCCATGGCTTGATTTCCCACAATCTCCTCTACTCGGCCCTCTGACGGGTATTTTACCTTCTAGTGAAGTGTAAAAGAAACGGCTCCTAGGGCGTGAAGCCAAGGTCTGGCAACTATGGCTGTATACGGTGAGTAGGCGTCGACCACGATGAAATCCACCTCCACCACATCTGAACCGGTCTATATGGGCAGTCTGATTTGTCCCCTTGGTGTAACAGTCTTCCCTTCGAAACTTACCAAAGGAGAGTCATATGCTGTTAGGTCCTCAGGTTTTAGGTTCAGCCCCTTGTACAGATCAGGGTACATTACTTCCACAGCACTGCCCTGGTCTACCAGTACTCTCTTCACGTCAAATCCCTCAATCCTAAGTGTAACTACCAAAGCATCATCATGGGGTTGGATGGTTCCAATTTTATCCTCGTCCGAGAACCCCAGCACAGGTGAGGCCTCCTTCCTAGACCTTTTGGATTCCCGATCATTGTCCTCAGTGGAGAGCCAAGCCACAGACATTACCCTGGAGGGCAAAGAGCTGGTTCTCCCTAGAGCGGCAAGGATGACATTTATCGTACCCATGGGAGGTCTTAAAGATATGTCTTTCCGGGGTTCTTGGTCTGCCTGACCCAGATAACTGCTAGAAGGATGTAAGAGGTGCCACAACTTTCCTTCTTGGACCAACTAATCCAGGTGGTTCCATAGATTCCTGCAGCCTTCGGTGGTATGTCCGTGGTCTTAGTGGTACTAACAATACAGATTCTGGGTGCATTTTGAGGAGTCTCCGGCCATTTTATTCGGCCACTTGAAGAAAAGCTCATTCTTCACTTTCTCCAACAACTGTTGCACCGGTTCTCTAAATACGGCGTTAACCGCTTGCGTGTTGGGTGGTCCAGGTTGTCCCGCAAAATCTCTTCTCGGATGGTTACTATTGTATCGTTCCGACCTGAAATCGTTCCTCTTGTGAGGGATGATCTTCTCCTTTCCTTTCCCTTGTAGTTGGTCCTCTTCCACCCTTTTGTATTTGTCAATCCTGTCCATAAGTTGGCGAACGCTAGTAACAAGCTTACCAGTTAGGGACTTCCTTAAACAATGCTCGGTGGGGAGACCACTCTTAAACGTGCTGATGGCGACGTCGTCGTAGTTACCATCCATCTCGTTGTACATTTCCCAATATCTGTTCGAATATGCCTTTAAAGTTTCCCCTTCGTGCATGGACAATGACAATAACGAACTCAGAGGCCTAGGAACCCAGCTGTTCGTAATAAAACGAGAACCAAAGGCTTAGGTGAGCTGCTTGTAAGAATCTAAGGAGTTCGTCTTCAAGCTGTTGAACCACTTCATCGCCATGGGTCCTAGACTGGACGGGAAAACTTTGCACATCAAAGCCTCATTTCGAGAATGGATAGCTATTCTTTGGTTAAACTGGCTCACATGCTCCACAGGGTCTGTTCGGCCATTATAAATAGTGAACGTAGGTTGGTGGAAACGCCGAGGCAATCTAGCCCTTTCTATCCTGTGCGTGAAGGGTGACTTGGAAATCTGATCCAGGGCTTTATTCATGGCATCATTACCTAGACCCTTACTAGACGGGCTCTTATGTCTCCGTTTATGACGCTACTCTTTTTCATAGGAGAAGGTTTCGCTTGGGGGAGTTCTTAATCTTCGCCTGTAACTGACATCTTCTTCCTCATCAGAGGATATGTCGAAGCTGGAAGGGGACCGCCTTTACTGTGCATGGTGCAATCTCTTTTTTAGGTCGTCTATCGCTGCATGGCCTGACGGTTGTTTTGTCTTTGGAATATGCGACTATCTACTTGGGAATGGCTTTGGCTCGTCTGAGTAGTATGCACACTTCCCTCTCGATTCCTTTCATTGCCCAGATTTGGCTCAGGGTCAGGAGAATTACTTTGCCGCTAATGGGTTATGTCCGTTGGGGGTCAGTTTAGCATGGGTTTTCTTGGTGTGGACTTGATCCTGCCATGTTTAACCGTCGTACTCACTAACACCCGAGTTCTTCCCACAGACGGCGCCAATTGTGGGGACAAGATTTGAAGCCCAAGCCCAGACTTTGTGGAATCTTGGTCCAAAGAGTCCAATACAATGAATTTTGTAGAGTATGGGTCAAAGAACTAGGTTAAAATGAGTTGAGCAACGGCTTGCATGGGATTTAGGAGTAACTAGGCACGAAATAAAATATGTCATGGTCAAAGGACTTTATGTCCGAGGGGGCTAGAATTTTACTTATGATTACAGATCACCACATTAGGGTTCTTTTACATGCTACCGTCTCCTTCTCCTCTTTTTTCTCCCTCCCTTTTTATGGGAGCTTTTCTACATTATATAGGCTATCTCTAATTATCTGGACCTTACACTTGTTGATCACCTGGATCCCTACTTGAGCACCTATCCCATTAGACACCCCTTTCAGTCCTTTGTGAGTTGCGGCAGCCAAGGCAGCATTGTTCAAGGGTCTTCTCCACATTAATGCGGCCAGAAAAGCAGCTGTAGTGTATTTAATGTGGTGGTGGCAGCTTTTCCTTAGATATTTTGAGTTTTCTTTCCTTTCACGTGTTCAGGGAGTGTGCTTCAGCAGTTTGAATATACATTTGCTCCGGGTTTGCCGTGTCTGAGGAGAAGTTCCTCCTCGGACTTTCTTTTCTTTGTCTCCCAATGATAAGGCTTGTAATGTAGATCATCTAAGTCATGTTTGTCTCCTCGGATTTGTTAGTGTCCTTGGAGAAGGCCGAAGGCCCAACACATTACTTTGGGCCATAGCCCCCACAAGAACATTTTACAATGAAATTGTGTTTTGGTACCACGATTTTAGTGTAAAACTTAAAATTTCAATGCTTAAAATTGTGTTTTCAAAGAGAGGATATTCTTCAAAACAATTTCCCCACAACATAATTTTTAATAATTATAAACATATATTATTTTTTATTAAAAACCCCCAAAATATTGGTATAACACAAGATAAGTATCATACATAGGACATAATATAATTTCTAACAAAATATTTCAAAAAGTATCATACAATAGAACAACTAGTTACCATTAGATTATTACTTAGGTACAATTACTTATGTTCACTACATTGTTTTTCCAATAAATTCAAACACAAAACTATATCATATTTATTTGTCCTTAAAAAGGGTAACATTGTTTATACTCCATAGTCAATGCAATCATGTATTTTAATTTTTTTGAAATGGCTAATGTATTGCAATAATTTTGCCCTTGCTCATCAATTTTTTTAAGAAATTTAATTGTTACAGTGAAGAATACACATAAGAAAATGCTAAATGAATTACAAATATATTACAAAAAATATTGTAAACAACCTAACAAAAATAAAATTGGTATCATTTCAACATTATAATAAATAAATATTTTGTCATTTCAATACTGTGTAAAGTTCACATAGTTTATATAGTAAAATTTTTAGTTTGGTGGATAGAAACAGGTTTCTCTTTTGGTCTTGGTCTTCTCAAAGTGGCACGTGGCACTATTTTTTTTTTTTTTTTTTTTTGAGAACAGGTCAGAAGTGACACTATTTTCTTAATAGTTAAGCAAAGCTGAAGAGTGAGGGAGGGTAGTTGGAGAGTGTAGGAAAATACCATTACTATCCCGCAAGGAGTGAGGGAGGGTAGTTGGAGAGTGTAGGAAAATACCATTACTATCCCGCAAGGTCCTTTCTATAAATTCTGTCATTTTTGAGGTTTAATTTTTATCTTTAATCCGTTGTCAATCTCTGTCTCTCTCTCTCTCTCTGTGTCTCTCAGTTCCTCTGTTTCTTCGCTTCCCCTTTCTCTATCCAAAGCCATGAACCCACCAAACCAAGCTCTCCCTTATCCGAGGAGAGGTGATGTAAAACGCAGAATTTTCAAAGACTTTGCGGTCGCAATTGGTTCTATGCTTGCTGGGTCCAAAAAGAAGCGCACCAAATCTGAAGGCTTTCTCAGCTCAAATTCAACAACCCCTGCAGTTCCTTCAAGTGGCTACAATTCTGATGCCCCACATTAACGATGATCAACCACGTTCATGTATCTTGTTCACAACAAACCCAACTTTTGCTGCCTTGATTATCAGTGTCTATTATAGGCTACTTTTATTGTTTTCCTTTTTTTAAAAAAATAATTTTTTTTCATTTTTTGGTTGCTTTTCCATTCAGATTGATTGTTTTTAAAGAAGAAAATGGTCCAAACGGAGGAGGGTTGGGTTTTGAAGGATTCGAAAGAAGTGAATTCTGTGAATTGAGTACATGTGATGTGAATAGTTTTTGTACTATTTAAGTTATAGCGCAGATATATGATTGATTAATAATAACAGTGACGATATTTATGTGTTTTCGATTTCTTCTTTACCATTAGTTTCTGGTAATTTTGGATTACAGGAGACGGTTTGTGAAATTGGGTGTCTGACTGAGTTTTGTGGAAATGTTGTGGTAGTTGAGGTTGGATTTTCTTCTTTTGTAAGTAAATCCGTGAAAATGTTTTGTTGCTTGGTTTTTATTTCTAAATTTTTGGAGTCCTCTACTTTCCAAAGGATTTTCTTGAGAGAGAAAGAAAGAGAGAGAGGTTCTTTGAATTTAATGGGAATATCAAATATGGCTTTGGTGTTCCACGTGGTCGTGGTTGGATTGGATATTGTGATTTTCTTTTTTTTGAAGGGAATGAATTGAATGATACATTTATGGAGTTTCAGGCACCTTTGAATCTGGGAATTTGATGGTGTTTGACTGTTTGTAACTTCTCTCTCTCTCTCTCTTCAAAAGGATGGACACCATTAACAACTATGTCAGATTTTGTATCATCTGATTTATGAGAAACGAAACCTCTCATAGGCCCATATTGGTCTCACGAATAAAGCAATCCTTCATCGTTAAATCTAATACTAGAAAATAAAACACAGAGCCCCAAAAATATATGAATCAATGAAAGATAAAGAGTATAAACCTTAAATATCGTCCATGAACTTTGTATCATCTGAAATTCTGAATCTCTGATTATGAGAAAGACAGCGGACAGTCTCTCATTGGCTGCATTTTTTTTGATAGACTCTCGTATGCCCTTATTGAATCTATGTATTTTTTTATCTTAACGATGGGTTATTATTAAGTATTCCGAGAATATATTCCACTCTATGTGAGTATATACCTAATAAATTTCTCATAAAGAGTAATGGACCTATTAAAACTTTTCACCAAAAAACATATGGATACTCTTTGTAACGAATGGGAGGGTAGTTCATAGACTTCACACTTTGATATGGCTATAGCTAGCCTTGAGACTTCACCTGAAAAAACAAAGTGGTAGGTCATATTGTCACTTATTCTCTAGTGATATGAAGCCATGAACAATGAGCTTCTTTTTTGGGCTGTAAAAATAAGCCTTTAGATTTGTCATCAGTCATCACCTACCTGTTCAGAAGGCAGCTTGATGTGATATCTCATGGACCACTATGGCACCATGTTTGGGCACAAAGGGCATGTGGACACCAGGTGTTTAGGTCAGCACATTAGGGACACTATCTTTTTTAAGGTGAGCGATTACAAAGCACCAATTCAAGTTGTTTCAGTTTTAGTTGCATCTGTATGTGTAGTGTTTTTTTTTTTTTTTTTGGTCCTCATCTCTGCTCTCTTTGGCCGGTGCTCTACTAAAATGATACCCTCTTCTCCTTCGCAAAGTCACCCAATATGAATAATGCTGGTGTTGCCGTGTTGGTGTATTGCATAATGCTGTGTCCTTTTTTTTATTAATAAATTAATTATTATTAACTTTTTTTCACTTTTGGTCTTGGAATAGTATTGCAGCTAGTGATCTTTTTTAAAATGTTAAAAGGGCTGAATTATCTCCCTCTGTGTGTGTGATATTAATGTGGATTGAAGACCCTTCTTTTTTATGTAGTTTTCTTCAAAATAATGTAATTTTGGCTTAAGTTTAATAAAGCAAGTTTCCCCCCCTTCCAAATTTTTTTTAAAAAAAATTTAAAAAAAAAAAAAAACAAAACAAAAATCAAGATTTTGATCTTCTTGTCATTTGACTGAACAATAGCTCCCCTTTTTTGCTAGGCAAAGATTCAAAAAATAAAAAATAAAATAAAACTTATAATTAACCTTATCCCTCTTAAGGGCATCAAAACCATTTAGGAAACACACAGGCCGAAAGCAAACCTAACCATCTTGAGTAAATGATATGCTTAACTTTTTTTTTTTTTTTTTTTAGAAGGAAATGATATGCTTAGCTTGATTGTGAAATATTCTCTAGGACCCTCCCCCTTTCTTTCCTCTTCATATAATTTTTATTTATCCAAAAAAAACAACTTTTTTGATTTTGTTTTGTTTTTTTATAATTATTTTATCTAGGACCAATGCTTATTTTATTTTATTCTGTCAATCACAGTCACAGACCTCAAATAATATTTATAATATGTTAATTCAATACCGCGGTCCGCGTAGATGTTAACTCCTGTGTTTCAATGTCCAAAAAAAAAGACTCCTGTGTTTCAAATATAGTCAATTATAATGTACTTTTCATTCGATCCTGGACATGATAGATATATATAAATAAACGAACCCTTTTTTTTTTTTTTTTTGAAAAAACGAACATAGTTGATACTCAACTTGATAGTTCAACAAACACACATAATTATATGGGTTTGAAATATGAAAAACATTATCCCCAAATACCAAAATAACGCGTGCATGTCATCCAATCAGCAATCATGGCCTCCGAAGTACACACTTCCTACTCAGCAAAATTCCATGGTTGGCGGAGTAAAAATGGTGTTAAGAGGGTAGGGCCCAGCCAAGCCGCACCACCGTCCCATTGGTTGACATCTTTTGAAACAAAATGACTTTTTAAAAAAAATAAAATAAAATAAAAACGATGTTAATGATTCCTTTCAGAGTAATACAAGTAATTAGACATAATGGCATTATAAACAATATATAGTTTAGTATTGCTTGTTAGAAGAGCACTTAGTTTAAGCAGAAATATATATATATATATATATATATATATATTTTGAGAATCGTAGAAATAGAATCAGTTGCTTAGTTTCTACAACTTTTTATACATAATCTATGAATTTCATTTATATAAGTATTGGTTATTTATTAATCATTGTATAATATCATCAAGAGTTTTATAATTTAATGAAGTGTTTCCAACTGAAACGTTAAAAATTTAAATATCTTATTACTAATTATTGAGTAATAAAGAAAATAGAGATTACTAGCCTTAACACAAGCGCTTTGAGCGTGCGATGAGACTTTTTTTTTTTGTGTGTGGCTCTAATGTCATAATATTTTTTTTTTTTAAAAAAACCTTTAATTTTGGATAAGTTTGTTTTGAAGATATAAATTAGTAGGAAAGTATCATATTTTGTAGGCATTTTAAGTGGAATTGAAGATATATTTCTACCGGGTTGTCCTCAAGTTTTTTCCCGGTTAAACCTAAGGTTTAAAAGTATTTCTAAATCACATAAAAATCCAATTCAAAGAAGGGAATCATCTTATAGATGGTATAAATAGATAACTTTAAATCAGCTCGCATTACTTAATTGTTCAAATTAGCAACTCTAGCTCCTCTAACTAACCTCCTTGGGTTAAGTATGAGAGTTTATAACCCAATGATTGATTTTATTTGGTTATATTAATTGGAGTAATTAATGTCTTTGGACCAAAATTTCATTCCACTCATTTATACATTTTGAGGACAAAGAGGGGGGGGGGGGGGGGGGGGGGGTGGAGGGGTGTGGTAGAGACTAGATAAACAAAGACAAGCATATGCAAGATTTGATCTTACCATTCTTAAAGAGTTAATATTTAAAGTACCTGTTCTTTACTTGAACAATATAACCTTTTGTGTACTGGTCAACCTTTAGTGTAGTGGACATTCTTATAATAATAATTAGGAAGGATCAATGTTTCTGTGAATTCTATTTTTATATGATATCTTACATTAATGACCTAGTTAATCAATGGCTATTCATATTGTTTTAGTTGTTCTTTGCCCAAAGCGAGTGGTCGGAGTAAACATCCTTGAGAATATCGCATTTTAACATTCACCTAGTGATGACAGGGACACACAATTTTTCATAATCATTTTCATAATTGTTTAGATAAAACATCCCTGGGAATTTGTTGGTGTTTTGACTGTTTATGACTTTGTTCTCTCTCTCTCTCTCTAAGTAAATACTTTTTACACAATCCAAAATAGGGAAAAAAACAAATAAGTGTGGGCTAAAACCATCTCTATCTAAATATTTCACCACAGAAAGAAGCAGATTAGGGATGGGAACTAGCCTACCAAAGAAACAAAAGCAGCCCATTGGGCAAGGAGATGGGCAGCTACATTAACCTCTCTCTCTCTCTTCTCTTCAACCAGTATGTCCAATTTTGTGTTTAACTATGGTGGATTTTATTTTATTTTATTTTTTGGGTGGGGGAATCAACGATGGTGGATTTTAACAGTGTTAAATTGAGGGGGTTCTCTGCTATGAAGCACAAACGCGGCTGGGAGGGTGCCACACAGGAGTCCGACGCGGGGTGCGGCATCCGATGCGGCTGCCCGTGCGTCAGTGCTGTGTCTGAGTTTTTTTCTTTTTTTTTGCGTGGACTCGGCTTCCATTCTCGCTGATTCACGCCAAACCAAGAAGATTCAGCCAAAATCAAGCCGTATCGGCCAAATTGGGTCGTATCAGCCGGCGACCGAAACAGGCCGAAATCGGCTTTGAATGTGGCCCAAACATCCTGAATCTGTCCTTCCTCAATTTTATTCTGAATATTTGTTGCTTCTTTTGTGTTTTCTTTTTTGTTTTGTGTTTCTTGCCTTCTTCTTTCTTTGTTTTCTGAATCAAGGCATAGTAATGTGTTTTTTAAGAATATTTTAATAGTAAAAATATATAGAAAATAAATAAAAAATTAATAATTTTTTAATCGCTGCACCCCGCCACACCCGCACCCTACTTTTTCAAAAATTGCCGAGTCCCACACCCGCACCCGCACCCGCACCCGAATCCAGAAACGCACCCGTGCTTCATAGGTTCTCTGTACTCATGAATAGTTAGAAATGTAAAAAAGTAAAAAATGAAAAGAAAATTTATCCTGGTTTTAAGATGAAATATGAATTTTTTAACATTCAATTTTACCCATTCATGCACCATTGCGTGATGATATGAATCCATGAACTTACACACTTTGTATCATATGATTTATGATAAACACAATCTCTCATAGCATAGGTCCTCATTGGTCTCACGAATAAAGTAATTATTCATGGTTAAATCAAATAGAAAATAAAAAACTTAGCCCCAAAAAAAAATGAAAAGAGATAAGGAGTATATCACATTATCTTTCATTTGTCATTTTTGAAATTTAATACTATTAATATATTCCTATGGATTCCTGTTTATACCAAAATTCGATTAGTGTCTGGTCTGATTGTAAAGAGTAAAAATCACAAAAACAAACACTATAAGTTGAATCTCTCTCTCTCTCTCTCTCTCTCTCTCTCTCTCTCTCTCTCTCTCTCTCTCTCTCTATATATATATATATATATATATATATATATATATAACTTGTTAGAGAGGAGAAGTTGTGGTTTATATTTAACAAATTGTTGACTTGTAGTTATTACCAAAGAGAAGACTATATAATTAGCCTGTTTGGTTGTGTTGTTTAAATAACAGTTTTTGTTGTTTAAACAATACAACACGTATTTCTACGATTTTTCACCCATACATATTTTTACAACACTTAAACAACGTTATTAGAACAACATTACCAAATGGGCTCTATCTTTTCAGGCTCAAAAGCCTGTCAAGATTTGCAAGGTCAAAATTTTGGTTTTTTTTTTTTTTTTTAATTTTTTTTTTTTATAGTAATACAATCTGCGATTTTTTTTTTCTTGATTAGTGTTTCTTGTGTTACAACTCATTCATCATTGGCTAAGAAAACCAAACTAAACGGTATAAACAAGAATCTTATTGATGTAGAAATGACCTTCTAGACTTTCACACGCATCTGAAATTATCGTGCAAGACAAAAAGACACTAGTAGAAATCATGGATCTTGAAGTTGGAATCGCATAAAATTTGGCAGGTTGAAGTGAAACGGTCTTCTGAGCAATAGTCGTCATTTTGTCACGCGTTACTCTTGAAAATAGTGAATTCCTCCATTTAGGTCCCGAAAACTATGATTTTTCTGTTTATAGTAATTTTTTTTTTTTAATAACTTTTTACACAAAAGTTAGAATAAGGTTCTGTTTGTTTTGGAATGACCCTTAAAGTCAATAGTTTATGATTCTACATTTAACTCAATTTTGCCATTTTTGTAAATTTCGGTATTTTGTCACCTAATTGCATAATTAGTGCGAATTAAGGTTTTAGACATTTCCTAATAGTTCTAAGGTTTTACTTTCTCAGTATTTATATGTTTTGTAGCTATCAAAGGCAAATCAAATTAGAGTTTGGCTTACCTCCAGTACTTTTTTAACTGGAATCTCATTTTGTTTTAATGAGAAACTGTCATATCATCCATTAACTAAATAAAATATGGAGATTAAAACTCACTACCACTTGCCATTATATATTTAAAATAAAATGATATGTTCAATTAAAAAAGTACTAGAGTTAAGCCAAACCCATCAAATTATTATTAATAAAATACAGATTTTTTGTCAAATTCTTTCTCTGATGAATTCCAGTTTATCACCTTGTGGATTCAAGAAACTTCTCATGGATTCAAGATTTATTACCCAAAAACTATTAGTTTGGTTTATGTCCATCAAAGAAAGTATTGTATGTGCTTTCTTTAGGTTTTCGTGACATCACTTTCTTAGGGTTTTTTTTTTTTAATTTTTTTAATTTTTTTTTATAAATAAAGAAGAAGTACCTTTCTTAGTTGTTGGATTGTGTTATATCCAGCCGCATTACACTACAAAAAAACGGGGCTATCCCAGCATTTTTAAAAGCGCTGGGATAGCCCCAGAAAGCGCTGGGATAGGGTCAAAACTCCTATCCCGGCGCTTCAAACCGCCGTGGTTTGAATGTCGGGATAGGGTCGCCGGACCTGTCCCAGCGCTTTTCAAAAGCGCCGGGATAGGTCCTGGCGCTTTTCAGACCCTGTTCCGGCGTTTTTACTTGCGTCGGGACAGCCTTTACGAAAATGTAAATATAACCTATACCAGCGCTTTTAAAAGCGCTGGAATAGGTTATACCTATGCCAGCGTTTTCAAAAGCGCTGGTATAGGTCTTGAATGAATAAAATTTAAAAGACCTATACCAGCGCTTTTGAAAACGCTGGCATAGGTATAACCTATAAAAGCGCTGGTATAGGTCTTCAATGAATATAAAAAAGGCCCTATTGCAGCGCTTCTCAAAGCGCTGCAATAGGGCCTTTTTTTAAAAAAAAAAATTCAATTTTATAGCACCTGAAATGTACCTACGATACATATTTTCCAATACATATTTTATAAATGAACCACAATTTATATTTTCTAATAGCAAATACAATACCACATTAAACCAACAAACTAAATATATTTACTTATAATTATTTACAATAGCAAATACGATACTTATCGATGATGAAAAATCTGAACTTAATCATGGGTAATAATCAAGAATATCTTCAACTGTTGGTTGTAATGAAGAGCCATACTTTCTGACTCATCCAACTCAATCTTCCCCTCCAATACTTTCACTACTTGTCTCATACTTGGCCTTGCACTTGGGTCAGGGTAGGAACACAAGAAGCCCAAGTGAAGCACATTCTCCACTTCCCTCCTCATCAAACCCACCTCTAGCCCTCAATCTCTCATCAAGGGCATTAAGTAATTATCCTTGAACATAAATTACCATGCCCATTCTTCCCAAAAAAAAAAGGCTCCTACTAACAACAACAGATGATTAGTTTAGGAAATTAATTCTAATGGAGGTAATAAGTTCTGTGGATAACAATAATGATTTATCTATTGCTAATAAAAAGCAAAGAAGCCATTACTCTGCCAATTTTGTTTTGCAAAAATATAGATATCAAGTAACTTTCAGAACATATATATGGCAATGCTGAGCAATGTGGGCAAACTTCCATCTTAATCATTTTTGAAGCCTGAAAAGATAACCTAACATGGTCCTATTAACATCATTGAAGATTTGAGCAACATGCAAAACAACTTGACTTAGGAAATAATTGCAATTGCAATTTCAATTTTAAAACTTTTGAATTGCCTGCATTATCTCTACAGCGTTGTCATACAAGTGGATTAATAATCCAAATTAGTAGGAGGCAAATCAAGAGGTATCCTAAGCTTGTATGCACTACAACCCATGTAACTTTTCAAAAAAACGTTCCTTTAAAATTGATTAGTCAGATAGTTAATGAAAACCTGAAAATGACAAGTTAGATGCTAAAATCAAATCATGATGCGATATTTTTTTTTTTCTTGAGTTGTGTCTTCATCTTAACCAATTATAGGACTTCACAACCCAGTAGCATGATAATCAAACAATTTTCAAAATATATTTATAAGTAATTACATAATAAACCCCAGAGCTTGGTATTAGCGTCAAACTAAACCTAAAAGTTTTGATTGCACTAATGTCAACCCTATAATCTTAAAAGTGTTACAATGTGCTCTTAGTAAGTCTTTGAATTTGTTAACTAAAAATAATGGAAATCCATATAAGTTGTACTTAGAATTTATCTAAGCAATAAAAATTCTACACGAGAGTTGCAGATGGTATTTTGGCACAAAACAAAATTCAGAAAACGGTTTATTTATATGTAAAACCTAATCAATAAACACAATTTAATGAAGATGCCATCATTTTGTAAGTTTATACTGTCATTTTATCGTTCATGTGAAAGGCCTTTAGCCTCCAAATAGCTCTCAAGTGCAGTTTGCTTGAATTTTAAATATCTCTAGTTAATTAAACCTTAATGAAGATCTAGATTGCAACAATTTTGAAACTAAAGGGTGGATATTGATGGAATGAGAAACACGAGTTAATTTGAAAATCACCCTAGAATTATAGGAGGATTTATGTAATTTTCTTAAGTGAAAGGGAAATCATATATCTGCATCATGCTCACATTTTCAAGAAATGGACCTGGCTGCATAACTTTAATTTTCTATTGTAATAATAAGTACAGAACAGCTACCAACCTTATCATGTTCTTCAAAATTTTCTGATGACTCGAGATCCATTTCAGCAAAGAATGCCTCCAATACAAAAGCTACAATCTGAAATTACATGAAAAACAAACTCTGAAGTTAATCTTCATTTGTTTGGGTAATTAATACACAATTGTTTTGAAAAGAGGAACACCTCATGTCAACAGGACATTATAAAGCAAACCTAAAGCAATACAATTCACAAAAATTGCAACCTAAAAGAAGTAGAATAAATAAACTCTACATTAGAACATGCTTCTAAAGCCCAATTCAAACTACAACTGCCTAAAAAATAATAAATCAGATCAATAACCGAAAGCTCAATATCATTAAAATGTATAATTGTTTCTTTCTCTCAAAATTACCCTCATTAAGCAAAGGGACATCTTTTCCAAGTAGAGCTTCTTCATTTACTAAACAAATAAATTTAAGATTAAGACAACAATGCCACAGCAGAAAAGGCTTCTCATATTCCAAATTCCCGATAAGAAAATCCTTAAAATGTTAAAATTAAGTCATTCTCAACAACCCTATCTGGAGTCACATGTAAAATCTTTAGGATGGAATCAGGGCCCCTAACTTAGCCAAACCAAAACTGTTCTTTGTTATGGGCTGACCCTTGTGAAGTTACTATGTATGAATGCTTCATACATAAAGGTAATTACTGTCACTCTCTGTGTGAAATTTTAGCAAACAAAATTGTAATGACATATTTCAACTTTGGTTTTAGTCAATTACTGAAAATCTGTTTCTGCAGCATCTTAGTCATAAATTGCAAAACAATCAAATGGCAGGCATTTTGCTTCTGCAACACATGGAGAAAGGGCCAATAAGCTTTAGCTCAAATGGCACCTCCTTCTCCTGTAGTGGGTTCAGACCACACTAAGTGTTTGTGTAACTTATTAATTTTAAAAAGCATATAGGCAACATGGATGGAAAAAAAATGGAGCAAAAGTTAATAAAACTTACCAAATTTAAAAGCAATAACACAGTTATTAAGTAGAAGCTGACAAAGTAAGTGAGGCTCCATGCAGTTCCTGTTAATTCCTTGTAGCTCTGAAATGATGAATGGCAATTAAAAGAATGACACAAAGTGTAGGTCACAATTATAGTTCAATTTTAACTAATTGAACCATAAAAGTAATAACACAGGATTAACGAAGAACTGCTGATAACAACTTAAATATGCCTGAACCTCTTCTATAGTCCAAATATTAGTTGTATGCACTACATGCGGTTTACTGACATTTTAAATGAACAGATATTCTGTAGGGTGGAAAACAAATGCTTAAGTGCTAAGCTAGTATGATTGAGTTTACTGAAAATATGATTGAGTTTATTTAAAATTTTAATTTCCTAGAACCTCCTAAAATTATGCGTATTCCTCTTAAAATAATAAAATAAAAATAAAAAATTGTTTTTAAAATCTGTTGTGACCAATTCAAAACTACATGACAACCACGAGTTCTCACTGTTTCCATAATTTTCAATTTCATTTCTATATAAAAAAAAATGTAAATGATGATGACAATATCACAAGAAGGAACTAATTAAATTACCTGCTTGATATAGTTAATGACTTTCTGGTCTGTGAGTTTGTCGCCATGCTCGTCTTTAACATGAAAAACTGCAAATTTACATACATTAACTTGATCAGCAAGAAGTTGAATCACAAATCGTTGTGATAATCATTATTTTGAATACAAGTCATATAAATAAAATTATAACTAGCCATTTAAACTAAAAAAAATTAAATAATAGTAAAACATTAAATATTAACCTACCAACTTTTGGACACCACTTTAACAAAATTCAACCCAAAAAAATAAAATCCATAAAGAGGTCAGGTGTATCAATAATATATTCTTCACACCTATCCTACACTCACACGTTTATATCACACTCACCACACATATTGCAAACCAACTTCATCCGCAAGTTTTATTCAAACTTTCAAACACCAATACTGTATTTATTTCATATGTGAGTTTTGTATTTGTTTTAAACTGTGAAAAACATGTATGCAAAACAGAGGAAGACATGAAAACATTAAGGCAGAGAAGGAACAAACATATCAAGAAAAACAGACAACAATGAGAAGGCGACATTAACAGAGAACAGAGTAAAGTGATGACTAACCATTTGTATCGTCTCCCACCTCTTTGTCTACACACGCTATACCTGTTCTCTTCAACTATACTAATCAGAATCCAACAAAAACATACCATGTACCCAATACCTATATATTGTTTTTATTCCCAAAAAAAAAACTCATTTTTGTCTTCAATGCATTCTAAATTTTAGTTTTTGCAATTCAATTCAATAGTGGAATCAAAACCCAAATGTGAAAAAGAACAAACTATATAAATAAGAACAAGCAAATTCATCGTGGTAACAGAGATTAACAGAACAATACAAAAACACGCCCAAAAATCCAATCTTTTTACAAGACCCACCTCAGGAAACAAAATCAAATGCCAATTCATAGAAAAACATGAAGCAATAAAGAGAATCTAAGGGGAAAAAAATAAAAATAAAAATAAAAAAGACTAACCTAATGCAAAGAAGAAGGTGAAGATCGCAGAGAAGATGTTCCCAATAATGGCAGACACAGCAAAATGGCAAGCTTCTCTAACCCTTTCAATGAAATTCCCAAACGAAGATGAAGAAGATGAAGAAGAGAGAAAGAAAGAGAGAGAGAGAGAGAGAGAGAGAGAGAGAGGACGGGGTGGCTGAATGAGAAAGAGATGCTAGGGTTTTAAAAACGAAAAAAAAGTTGTTCAAAACGACGTCGTTTTGATAATAGAAACTGAAAAAATGAAAAAAGAGTTGTTCTGAACATTCGAACCTTGGACATTAAGTTGAAACACACACATGCTTACCACTAAGGTAACATACATTTTATTAATCTATTTTACCTATAATAATATATTTAGTCATAACAATAATAATAATAATAATAGAAACTAAAAAAATGAAAAAAAAAACCTGTTCTGAAGGTTCGAACCTGGGACATGAAGTTGACACACATACGTGCTCACCACTAAAGCATCATACATTATAAAAAGTGTCTTACCTATAATAATATATATAGTTCTAATAATAATAATAATAATAATAATAATAATAATAATAATAATAATAGGAACTGAAAAAATGAAAAAAAAAACTGTTCTGAAGGTTCGAACCTCGAACCTTGGTTGTTTTAGGGGTTTCAGGGTATTTTTGGTAATTTTAGAGCTTTCAGGTTGTTTGTGGCCATTTTTGAGGTTTTGGGTTTATTTGGGTCATTTCAAAGGTTTAAGGGTATTGTTGTCACTTTATAGGTTTGAGTTGTTTTTGGTCATTTTTTAGGTTTCAGGGGTATTCTGGTCATTTTTTAGGTTTAGGGGGTATTTTGGTCATTTTATATTTTTAGGGGGGTATTTTGGTCATTTTTAGGTTTTGGGATTATTTTCGTCAATTTTTAGGCTTCAGGGTTATTTTGGTCATTTTTTAGGTTCCGGGGGATATTTTGGTACTTTTTAGGTTTCAAGGTTATTTTGATCAATTTTTAGGCTTTGGGGTTATTTTGGCCATTTTTTAGGTTTCGAAGGTATTTTGGGCTTTTTTTTTTAAGTTTCGGGGTGTATTTTGGTCATTATTTGCACATCAGGGGTATTTTGGTAATTTTTAGGTTTCCGACTTGTTTTGGTCATCTTTTAGGTTTCGGGGGTATTTTGGTCATTTTTTGGACTTCAGGGGTATTTTGGTAATTTTAGGTTTTGGGGGGTATTTTGGTCATTTTTTGGGTTTTGGGGGTACTTTAGTAATTTTAGGTTTCGAGGGTATTTTGGTAATTTTTTGGACTTTGGGTGTATTTTGGTCAATTTTTTGGGTTTTGGGGGTATTTTGGTTATTTTTTTGGTTTCAAGGGGTATTTCAGTCATTTTTTTATGTTTTAGGGGGTATTTTGGTAATTTTTTGGTTTTGGGGGTACTCTAATCATTTTTTTTTTTTTTTTTGTATTCGGGCGATATTTTGGTCATTTGATAATTAACAAATCCCTATAGATGATTTTTACAGGTTTCGGGGGTATTTTGGTCATTTTTAAGGTTTCGGGGGTATTTTGGTCATTTTTTTAGGTTTCAGGGGTATTTTTGGTCATTTTTTTGGGTTTTGGGGGTATTTTAGTCATTTTTAGGTTTTGAGGGTATTTTGGTCATTTTTTGGGTTTTGGGGATATTTTGGTAATTCTTAGGTTTTTGGGGTATTTTGGTCATTTTTTGGGATTTGGGGGTATTTTTGTAATTTTTAGATTTTGGGGGATATTTTGGTCATTTTTTGGGATTTGGGGGTATTTTTGTAATTTTTAGATTTTGGGGGATATTTTGGTCATTTTATGGTTTTGGGAGGATTTTAGTCATTTCTTAGGTTTGGGGGTATTTTGGTCTTTTTTTAGCGTTTCAAAGGTATTTTGGTCATTAAATAACCAAAAATACACTATAGGTGACCTATCCCAGCGCTTTAGGTGACCTATACCAGCGCTTTTCCAGCGCTGGAATAGGTTGACCCTGTTCCAGCGCTTACAAAAACGCTGGGATAGGCCTCTCTCCATAAGGGAATGGAGGGACCTGTTCCAGCGCTTTTAAAAGCGCCGGGACAGGTCCCTCCATTCTTTTATGAAAAAGACCTGTCCCAGCGCTTTTGTAAGCGCCGGGATAGGTCCCTTCATTCTTTTATGAAAAAGACCTGTCCCAGCGCTTTTAAAAGCGCCGGGACAGGTCCCTTCATTCTCTTATGGAGAAAGACCTGTCCCAGCGCTTTTAAAAGCGCCGAGACAGGTCCCTCCATTCTTTTATGAAAAAGACCTGTCCCAGCGCTTTTAGAAGCGCCGGGACAGGTCCCTTCATTCTCTTATGGAGAAAGACCTGTCCCAGCGCTTTTAAAAGCGCCGGGATAGGCCTTTCCCCATAAGAGAATGAAGGGACTTGTCCCAGCGCTTTTGGGCTTCCTATACCAGCGTTTTTGTAAAACGCTGTAATAGGGTTTCCTATACCAGCGTTTTCAAAAAGCGCTGGTACAGGCTTATCTATTACAGCGGTTTGTAAAAACGCCGGGAAAAAAACGCTGGGACAGGACGATTTTTTTGTAGTGTTATCACTAAACTTTAGTGCATACATAAAATTTATTCTTTTTGTCATAAAATTTATGCTATTTCTTTATGTCGTGCTTCCCATTTCCCACCTGTTTCGTGAGTTGAAGGCAGACCAATCCCTATCTAATCATAAATAGCTTCTTTTAAAAACTGCTTTAGTTAGGTTTCTTTTTTTTTTTTTTTTTTTTTTTTTTTTTTGAGGGGGGAAAAAAAAAAGGGCTTTTGTTTAGTTTCTTTATTATATACATTTCAAGCAATAGGATCTAGACCAAAGTTTTGAAAATTGTGGCTTCCTCATAGAATGGCTTTCCTCTCTCTCCTAGTACCATCTCCAATAGCATCAGCAAACACAAAATACTCTCTATTTTAGAGAGTATAACCACAAAATGCTGATCCAGTGGCCTCTCTATACATGAAATTTTTTTTTGGCTAATGAACAGTAGCTCATCAAGTCTGATGAGCTACTGTTCATTCTTCAAATCCTTTTTTACTATTATAATAATTAGGTGTTGAATAAAAAAATGTTGGAAAATGTGTAATTGTTAAAAAAAGAATGAATAATGAATGAAGAAATAATATTTAAATGAGATAGAGAGTCTGTTGGAAAGTGTATTTGAAAAAGTAGGTAGATAAAGGTAAAAGTCATTGTTCATTCTCCAAACAATACAAAAATTTGATGATTCTGCTGGAGATGCTCTTAAGGAGTCATTCTCTCATCTGCCTTTGGAAATCTATGGTGCATGCACATACCATTGAAATTAAAATTGATGGTTATGTAACATAATGCATCTCTTTAAATGAAGCTGCTATTCTCAACTAACTAGCATCTTCATGAGAAAAAAATATTGTTCTTGATTAAATTCATATAACAGAAAGTGGAATTTGTGATTTGGCCTAAATTAGATTTCTTTGATATTTTAACCACAGAAACCGAATTTGGAGGGGAACCTAGCTTGCTAAGTAGAGGGGTTTTGAAATTTCAGGAATTGGCTTGAGTCTTGTGTTCTAGTGTACTGGATCCAACACGATGTTAACACGTGTCCAAAATTTGTCATATGTTCACATTGTGTCAAGTCTAATGCAATTGAATACTATATCCAAATTTTGCCCGACTATTAATGTGTATTAAAAAAATAATTTTCATTCTTAATTGGTTCTTCATGCAGAACATTAATGGTCTTGTCCTCTGCAAAGTTAACCCATTCTGAATATTTTAGGTTCTGGTGTTGCTGACATTCTCTTGATTTTTCCCAAAATTGTATGATTATTGATTTCCCTTGTTTCGTCTAGGTAAAGTAGTGAAAGTAACATGGCTGCCTAGTCCTTAATCAGTGTGTTTTCTTGAACTTTTTTTTTGGGGGTGCTTTTGACTGAAAAAAAGAAAAGAAAAAAAAAAGCCTCTCTTTCATTGAAAGGTTCACTTTTCTTTTTTCTCTTTTTTTTATGCGAAAATGAGTGGTTCACTTGATTGCAAAGTCTAAACAATATAGATTTATATAACTTTGTTCACGATATTTGGTTTAGTCTATAGTTAACTATGTACCTAAAATACTGTGATAACGCGTCAACTTGGAAATGGATGGGTGTTCCCTAAAGCTTTAATTTTCAAGTCCTTTTCAATTTTGATCAATGGGGGGATACTTCAAATTTCATTTCTTCTTTGACCTCTTTCTCTGAATCCTTAAAATTCCACATTCATAAAGTTGCATGACCTGTTAGCTAAACATTCTTTCATGATGCTCGCATTTGAATGATCCAAAAATCGTAACTTCATACTTGTATATTTCTATAGCTTTTGTTAACAAATGATTTAAGAGCATTTGTATAAAAATAAATAAAAAATTAAAATTTTTTTATAAAAGAAAAAAAAAAAGCAATTAAAAAGTTGTATTATAATTTTCTTAAAATTATTCATTATCAAATACCCTGAAAAGCATATTTTAATCTTTTTATGACACTGGCTTCCAATAAATTAATAACCAACATTTTGATGTTGAAATTTTGTCTTGATGGGAGTACTAAACGTTACTTCAACTGTGCAGAGTAATCATTTTGTCTAGAACACTTATTTAATTCGGAAAATCACAGTTCAAATAATATGTAATGAAATGTTGATTCAATACCGCGTTCAATGACTTTAAAACAAAGAGTCTTAACTCTTGTCGAGCAATTAATTAATATCGTTATTAAACTGTGAAAATACTTTTTTTTCTTTTTGTCTAGTAAACGATGCTCCAACCCTTGCTTTACGTTTGAATTATGAAATGTTATTCCAAATTTCCATTACGCGTGATTGTCATCTTTCATGGGTTATGCATTTCATAATCCACGGTGCCACGTTTGTAGGTTGACATAAATCATAAAAGTCTACTGAGATTGGTTATCACTAGTCCCTTGGGTTTAGTATGAGAGTTTATAATCCAATAAACTAATCAATTTGTTTTGGAAAGATTCACCGAATATGCATAGTGTATGTCCTCTTCAATAGGACTGAGTGACCTAGGCTTTTTTGATACATAGAAAGGGGACCCAATCTTACAATTTGAGGACATATGAGAGATTGAATCTACCATTCTAAAGAGTTCAAATATTTAAAAATGAAAAATATTAGAGTTATAAATTATTTTACAAATTTTGTTTATTATAAATTGTTAATATAATGAATGATTATTGGTAAGTAAAAAAGTAATGTTAGTAGTAAGTTCAAATAAGAACCAGTAAAAATTGATTACATCAACGGCTTATAAAAATGTTGTAAAATACTTTATAGTTATGACATTATTTATTAAAAATACTAGTTCATTACTCAAACAATATAATAATCTCATTGTGGGACAATAAATAAAATTGCAAAAGCAGAAGGGTCAGGCAGAGTTTGGATTCAACTTATTCTGCATTTGCGTTTTTGTCTCTCTTTTTTTTTTCTTTTTCTTTTTTTTTTCTTTTTTTCTTTTTTTTTTTTTTCCTGCCGTTGTTTTTGACTTTTCAACTTGTTCACTGTACACTTTTCATCAACTCATGTACGGTTCATAACAAAATAAGCTGTGGAATGCACACCAGTGGGTCCCATTTACTGTTTACAGACCCATAAACTTCACTTTTCAGCAACTTTTTCATTAAAAATGGGTCCCACGATACTATTCACACATTTAAAAATTATTTTACTACAGTGTTTTCAGTTTTCAGTTTTTAGTTTCAGCAAAATAAGTTCTATCCAAACAGACCCTTAGGGTGTGAGCACAAAAATGCAAAAAGACTAGAGTGTGGTTTTGAATGTTGATATGCTTTTGCGACTTGCGAGGGTTTTGGCAAAATAAATAAATAATACAAAAATGTAAAGTCTTTTTGTGTTTTTGTCAACGATACAAATTTATTTGGGAAATTATAGCATAATTCCAAAATCAACACTGTTAGTACCAATTCCAAGTTGAAATCCGCTAGCAGTACCGAATAATACAACAATGTTAAAGTCTTATTCTTGCTTTTGTACTCTATTTTTGCTTATTTTGCACATTTTGCACATAAGAGCTTCATTTTTCATGTGCATGAAATTTGTATTATTTAATCTTTTTAGAGTAAGACAATATGTGATTCTTCTTTCCCTTTCAATTATTTTGCATGCATTCGTGCAATAGATGCCATGATCATGTTATTTATATTACAATATTGAAATTAATTAATTATTTATTTGGCATAATGTATATGTAATTTTTATTATTTGATCCTATATATGCATTCGCGAGGACTCTAGCTCTACATTCACCGATTCACGTACAACTCATAGGTTATAACTTACAAAGGCGAGCTAGAAGCCTAAAACTATATCACATCGAACATTATCGTCACATGCATATTGCTACCGATCAAAAGTAAACCGAACATTTGTAGGATTAGGATGATTTTGAGTTGAACATCTGTATGAGATGTTTATGTCATTTTCCAAATAAACTGACGAAATTCCGATTCACCCAAATCAAAGTAAGGACAGACCTTCATAATAATAATCACCACGGTCACTTTGTGTAAACCATCACCATATAAGATCAGTTCCCACCATTCACACTTCCAATAAGAATATATGTGATTATATAAGTAATTTATACCATTTAATTAAAGTCTTTTGTTTGGATTATATAGACATTGCGGGGGCATTTCAATTGTTTCACATTGTGAGAAGCGGGGGATTAAATGAGTCTCAATGTAATGACCCGACTAACAATACTTCCTAGATTGAGAGCTTTACATTTTGGAGTTGTCACTTATTTTATTAAAGCATAAAAATAAGAAACTGTTAGAGATACAAAACCAGAAAAAGTAGATGAAACACATATTTATTTCATTGAGAAATTTGAAATTACATTGTGATATGGTGCAGCTGCTTGAAGATTTGCTGGACAGAATTTCAGGGGAGGAACTAGAACTGTTTTTGGTTCAGTGTTGGGTTATATGGAACCAATGAAATGCTATTTTGCATGGGGGAAAGTTGCAGGACCCACAGAGACTGAATAGGAGAGCAGAAGACTTTTTGAAAGAGTTTAGAGAAGCCCAGAACCTCTTGTCAGTCCAGGCATCCGGTGGAGTGGTGCAGCCTCGGGCTTCATGGAGTCCGCCATTGGGTTTGCTTTATAAGCTCAATTTTGATGCAGCAGTGTTTGAAGGGATTAGCGCCTCAGGTTTTGGAGCAATAGTGCGCAATGACAAAGGGGAAGTGATGGCAGCTATCTCGACAAGGGGACCTCCAGTAGTGGACAGCGAAGAAGCTGAAGTGCTGGCGTGCAGACGCGCTGTTGAGTTTGCGGTGGAAGCTGGGTTTAGAGAGCAAATAATAGTAGGGGACAACGCCACTGTGATGAAGACCATTATGTCATCAGAGATCAACTTTTCTAGGCTAGGACATATTTATGAGGACATAGGCTGTATGGTTTTGACTCTACAAACGGAGTGCCAACTCTGCTGCGCATGCTTTAGCAAAATATGCAAGACAGGTAGATGATGAGGTTGTTTGGTTGGAAGAATCTCCACCACCCATTCTGGAAGCTTTGTATTTGGATAATTGTTATTTCATGAATGAATGATTATGGTTTTCACTTCAAAAAAAAAAGAAGGGAATCATCTTATAGATAGTATAAATAGATAACTTTAAATCAGCTTGCATTACTTAATTGTTAAAATTAGCAACTCTAGCTCCTCTAACTAACCTCCTTGGGTTAAGTATGAGAGTTTATAACCCAATGATTGATTTTATTTGGTTATATTAATTGGAGTAATTAATGTCTTTTTTAATAGGACTGAGTGGCGTGATATTTGGACCAAAATTTCATTCCACTCATTTATACATTTTGAGGACAAAGAGGGGGGGGGGGGGGGGGAGGGGTGTGGTAGAGACTAGATAAACAAAGACAAGCATATGCAAGATTTGATCTTACCATTCTTAAAGAGTTAATATTTAAAGTACCTGTTCTTTACTTGAACAATATAACCTTTTGTGTACTGGTCAACCTTTAGTGTAGTGGACATTCTTATAATAATAATTAGGAAGGATCAATGTTTCTGTGAATTCTATTTTTATATGATATCTTACATTAATGACCTAGTTAATCAATGGCTATTCATATTGTTTTAGTTCTTCATTGCCCAAAGCGAGTGGTCGGAGTAAACATCCTTGAGAATATCGCATTTTAACATTCACCTAGTGATGACAGGGACACACAATTTTTCATAATCATTTTCATAATTGTTTAGATAAAACATCCCTGGGAATTTGTTGGTGCTTTGACTGTTTATGACTTTGTTCTCTCTCTCTCTCTCTCTAAGTAAATACTTTTTACACAATCCAAAACAGGGAAAAAACAAATAAGTGTGGGCTAAAACCATCTCTATCTAAAGATTTCACCACAGAAAGAAGCAGATTGGGGATGGGAACTAGCCTACCAAAGAAACAAAAGCGGCCCATTGGGCAAGGAGATGGGCAGGTACATTAACCTCTCTCTCTCTTCTCTTCAACCAGTATGTCCAATTTTGTGTTTAACAATGGTGGATTTTATTTTATTTTATTTTTTGGGTGGGGGAATCAACGATGGTGGATCTTAACACTATTAAATTGAGGGGGTTCTCTGCTATGAAGAATGGACGCGGCTGGGAGGGTGCCGCATCGAAGTCCGACACGGCCCGACGTGGGGTGCGGCGTCCAACGCGGCTACCCGTGCGCAGTGTTACGTCTGATTTTTATTTTTTTTTCACGATTTTGCATCAACTCAGCTTCCATTCTTGTCGATTCACGCCGAACTGAGAAGATTCGGCCAAAATCAAGCCGTATCGGCCAAATCGAGTCGTATTGGCCAGTGACCGAAACTGTCGAAACGGCTGAAACAGGCCGAAATCAACCTTGAATCATGCCGGAACAGCTGAAATCGGCTTTGAATGAGGCCCAAAGATCCTAAATCTGTCATTCCTCAATTTTATTCTGAATATTTGTTGCTTCTTTTGTGTTTTCTTTTTTGTTTTTTGTTTTTTGTTTCTTGCCTTCTTCTTTCTTTGTTTTGTGAATCAAGGCATAGTAATGTGTTTTTTAAAAATATTTTAATAGTAAAAATATATAGAAAATAAAAAAATAATAATAATTTTTTAATCGCCACACCCGCACCCTACTTTTTCAAAAATTGCCGAGTCCCGCTCCCGAATCCAGAAACGCACCCATGCTTCATAGGTTCTCTGTACTCATGAATAGTTAGAAATGTAAAAAAGCAAAAAATGAAAAGAAAATTTATCCTAGTTTTAAGATGAAATATGAATTTTTTAACATTCAATCTTACCCATTCATGCACCATTGCGTGATGATATGAATCCATGAACTTACACACTTTGTATCATCTGATTTATGATAAACACAATCTCTCATCGCATAGGTCCTCATTGGTCTCAAGAATAAAGTAATTATTCATGGTTAAATCAAATAGAAAATAAAACACTTAACCCCAAAACAAATGAAAAGAGATAAGGAGTATATGACATTATCTTTCATTTGGCATTTTCGAAATTTAATACTATTAATATATTCCTATGGATCCCTGTCTATACCAAAATTCGATTGGTGTCTGATTTGATGGTAAAGAGTAAAAATCACAAAAACGGACACCATAAGTTGTATCTCTCTCTCTCTCTCTCTCTCTCTCTCTCTCTCTCTCTCTCTATATATATATATATATATATATATAACTTGTTAGAGAGGAGAAGTTGTGGTTTATATTTAACAAATTGTTGACTTGTAGTTATTACCAAAGAGAAGACTATATAATTAGCCTGTTTGGTTGTGTTGTTTAAATAACAGTCTTTGTTGTTTAAACAACACAACACATATTTCTACGACATTTTTTCATCCATACATATTTTTACAACACTTAAACAACGTTACTAGAACAATATTACCAAATGGGCCCTATCTTTTCAGGCTCAAAAGCCCGTCAAGATTTGCAACGTCAAAATTTTGGTTTTTTGTTTTTTTTTGTTTTTTTTTTTTTTTTCTATTTTAATGCCTGGACTTGGCGTAGAAAACTCCTATTTCTATTTACTTCATTAAGTTAGATGACATATTCATGACTCATTAATGATATGTAGTCAAAGTTATAATGAACATGTGGCTTGTTGAGTTTATTAAATATTCCTTATAATCTGTACTTATTTATTTATTTATTTTTTATAGTAATACAATCTGCGATTTTTTTTTTTCTTGATTAGTGTTTCTTGCGTTACAGCTCATTCATCAATGGCTATGAAAACCAAAATAAACGGTATAAACAAGAATCTTATTGATGTAGAACAGACCTTCTAGACTCTCACACGCATCTGAAATTATCGCGCAAGACAAAAAGACACTAGTAGAAATCATGGATCTCGAAGTTGGAATCGCATGAAATTTGGCAGGTTGAAGTGAAACGGCCTTCTGAGCAATAGTCGTCGCTTTGTCACGAGGTACTCTTTGAAATGGCGAATTCCTCCATTTAGGTCCTGAAAGCTGTGACTTTTCTGTTTATAGTAATTTTTGTTTTCTTAATAATTTTTTACTCAAAAGTTAGAATAAGGTTCTGTTTGTTTTGGGATGACCTTTAAAGTCAATAGTTTATAATTCTACATTTAACTCAATTTTGCCATTTTTGGTAAATTTCGGTATTTTGTCACCTAATTGCATAATTAGTGCGAATTAAGGTTTTAGACATTTCCTAATAGTCCTAGGGTTTTACTTTCTCAGTATTTATATGTTTTGTAGCCGTTAAAGGCAAATCAAATTAGAGTTTGGCTTATCTCGAGTACTTTTTTAACTGGAATCTCATTTTGTTTTAATGAGAAACTGTCATATCATCCACTAACTAAATAAAATGTGAGATTAAAACCTACTACCACTTGTCATTGTATATTTAAAATAAAATGATATGTCCAGTTAAAATTAAAAGTACTAGAGTTAAGCCAAACCTATCAAATTATTATTAATAAAATACAGATTTTTTGTCAAATTCTTTCTCTGGTGAATTCCAGTTTATCACCTTGTGGATTCAAGAAACACCTCATGGATTCAAGATTTATTACCCAAAAACTAACAGTTTAGTTTATGTCCATCACAGAAAGTATCGTGTGTGCTTTCTTCAGGTTTTCGTGACATCACTTTTTTAGGGTGTGTGTGTGTGTGTTTTTTTTTTTTTTTAATAAAGAAGAAGTACCTTTCTTAGTTGCTGGATTGTGTTATATCCAGCCGCATTATCACTAAACTTTAGTGCATACATAAAATTTATCCTTTTTGTCATAAATGATTGAATGTATCTATATTATGCTATTTCTTTATGTGGTGCTTCCCATTTCCCACCTGTTTCGTGAGTTGAAGGCAGACCAATCCCTATCTAATCATAAATAGCTTCTTTTAAAAACGGCTTTAGTTTAGTTTCTTTATTATATACATTTCAAGCAATAGGATCTAGACCAAAGTTTTGAAAAATGTGGCTTCCTCATAGAATGGCTTTCCTCTCTCTCCTAGTATCTTCATATCTTAAGGAGTCATTCTCTCATCTGCCTTTGGAAATCTATGGTGCATGCACATACCATTGAAAATAAAATTGATGGTTATGTAACATAATGCATCTCTTTAAATGAAGCTGCTATTCTCAACTAACTAGCATCTTCATGAGAAAAAAATATTGCTCTTGATTAAATTCATATAACAGAAAGTGGAATTTGTGATTTGGCCTAAATTAGATTTCTTTGATATTTTAACCACAGAAACCGAATTTGGAGGGGAACCTAGCTTGCTAAGCAGAGGGGTTTTGAAATTTCAGGAATCGGCTTGAGTCTTGTGTTCCAGTGTACTGGATCCAACACAATGTTAACACGTGTCCAAAATTTGTCATATGTTCACATTGTGTCAAGTCTAGTGCAATTGAATTATATACCCAAATTTTGCCCGACTATTAATGTGTATTAAAAAAATAATTGTCATTCTTAATTGGGTCTTCATGCAGAACATTAATTGTCTTGTCCTCTGCAAAGTTAACCCATTCTGAATATTTTAGGTTCTGGTGTTGCTGACATTCTCTTGATTTTTCCCAAAATTGTATGATTATTGATTTCCCTTGTTTCGTCTAGGTAAAGTAGTGAAAGTAACATGGCTGCCTAGTCCTTAATCAGTGTGTTTTCTTGAACTTTTTTTTTGGGGGTGCTTTTGCCTGAAAAAAAAAGCCTCTCTTTCATTGAAAGGTTCACTTTTCTCTTTTCTCTTTTTTTTATGCGAAAATGAGTGGTTCACTTGATTGCAAAGTCTAAACAATATAGATTTATATAACTTTGTTCACGATATTTGGTTTAGTCTATAGTTAACTATGTACCTAAAATACTGTGATAACGCGTCAACTTGTAAATGGATGGGTGTTCCCTAAAGCTTTAATTTTCAAGTCCTTTTCAATTTTGATCAATGGGGGGATACTTCAAATTTCATTTCTTCTTTGACCTCTTTCTCTGAATCCTTAAAATTCCACATTCATAAAGTTGCATGACCTGGTAGCTAAACATTCTTTCATGATGCTCGCATTTGAATGATCCAAAAATCGTAACTTCATACTTGTATATTTCTATAGCTTTTGTTAACAAATGATTTAAGAGCATTTGTATAAAAATAAATTAAAAATTAAAAAAAATTTATAAAAGAAAAAAAAAAAGCAATTAAAAAGTTGTATTATAATTTTCTTAAAATTATTCATTATCAAATACCCTGAAAAGCATATTTTAATCTTTTTATGACACTGGCTTCCAATAAATTAATAACCAACATTTTGATGTTGAAATTTTGTCTTGATGGGAGTACTAAACGTTACTTCAACTGTGCAGAGTAATCATTTTGTCTAGAACACTTATTTAATTCGGAAAATCACAGTTCAAATAATATGTAATGAAATGTTGATTCAATACCGCGTTCAATGACTTTAAAACAAGAGTCTTAACTCTTGTCGAGCAATTAATTAATATCGTTATTAAACTGTGAAAATACTTTTTTTCTTTTTGTCTAGTAAACGATGCTCCAACCCTTGCTTTACGTTTGAATTATGAAATGTTATTCCAAATTTCCATTACGCGTGATTGTCATCTTTCATGGGTTATGCATTTCATAATCCACGGTGCCACGTTTGTAGGTTGAGATAAATCATAAAAGTCTACTGGGATTGGTTATCACTAGTCCCTTGGGTTTAGTATGAGAGTTTATAATCCAATAAACTAATCAATTTGTTTTGGAAAGATTCACCGAATATGCATAGTATATGTCTTCTTCAATAGGACTGAGTGACCTAGGCTTTTTTTTTTTTTTTTTTGGTAAAAAGGGAATTTCATTCAACTAAAAAGAACTTGAAACAAAAGAAAGAGGGCAAAGCCTTATCTGAGACAGCCCATACAAATCTGAAAGAAAAGCATTCAAAATACAAGGGGGAGGGGAATTGAGGTACATGCAACTTTATGAGTGACCTAGGCTTTTTTGATACATAGTAAGGGGACCCAATCTTACAATTTGAGGACATATGAGAGATTGAATCTACCATTCTAAAGAGTTCAAATATTTAAAAATGAAAAATATTAGAGTTATAAATTATTTTACAATTTTTTTTATTATAAATTGTTAATATAATGAATGATTATTGGCAAGTAAAAAAGTAATGTTAGTAGTAAGTTCAAATAAGAACCAGTAAAAATTGATTACATCAACGGCTTATAAAAATGTTGTAAAATACTTTATAGTTGTAACATTATTTTTTAAAAATACTAGTTCATTACTCAAACAATATAATAATCTCATTGTGGGACAATAAATAAAATTGCAAAAGCAGAAGGGTTAGGGTGTGAGCACAAAAATGCAAAAAGACTAGAGTGTGGTTTTGAATGTTGATATGCTTTTGCGACTTGCGAGGGTTTTGGCAAAATAAATAAATAATACAAAAATGTAAAGTCTTTTTGTGTTTTTGTCAACGATACAAATTTATTTGGGAAATTATAGCATAATTCCAAAATCAACACTGTTAGTACCAACCAATTCCAAGTTGAAATCCGCTAGCAGTACCGAATAATACAACAATGTTAAAGTCTTATTCTTGCTTTTGTACTCTATTTTTGTTTATTTTGCACATTTTGCACATAAGAGCTTCATTTTCCATGTGCATGAAATTTTTATTATTTAATCTTTTTAGAGTAAGACAATATGTGATTCTTCTTTCCCTTTCAATTATTTTGCATGCATTTGTGCAATAGATGCCATGATCATGTTATTTATATTACAATATTGAAATTAATTATTTATTTATTTGGCATAATGTATATGTAATTTTTATTATTTGATCTTATATATGCATTCGCGAGGACTCTAGCTCTACATTCACTGATTCACGTACAACTCATAGGTTATAACTTACAAAGGCGAGCTAGAAGCCTAAAACTATATCACATCGAACATTATCGTCACATGCATATTGCTACCGATCAAAAGTAAACAGAACATTTGTAGGATTAGGATGATTTTGAGTTGAACATCTGTATGAGATGTTTATGTCATTTTCCAAATGAACTGACGAAATTCCGATTCTCCCAAATCAAAGTAAGGACAGACCTTCATAATAATAATCACCACGGTCACTTTGTGTAAACCATCACCATATAAGATCAGTTCCCACCATTCACACTTCCAATAAGAATATATGTGATTATATAAGTAATTTATATTTTATACCATTTAATTAAAGTCTTTTGTTTGGATTATATAGACATTGCGGGGGCATTTCAATTGTTTCACATTGTGAGAAGCGGGGGATTAAATGAGTCTCAATGTAATGACCCGACTAACAATACTTCCTAGATTGAGAGCTTTACATTTTGGAGTCATCACTTATTTTATTAAAGCATAAAAATAAGAAACCGTTAGAGATACAAAAACCCAAAAAAGTAGATGAAACACATATTTATTTCATTGAGAAATTTGAAATTACATTGTGATAGAATGAAAATATAAATTATAAGGCTTTAGATCCAAGTTACAGTTTGAAAAAAATTATATGGTACCGGTTTTGGCTCTTAATTACATTGAAAAAGCCTAGTCTTGAACTATTAATCTAAAATTGAAGGTTAGGGTGTGAGAAGAGAAGATGTTAAGCACCTATCTTGCCCCACTTTAGTCGGTCATCTAAAAATAAATTATCATTTTCATGTTATGCATCATTCAAGTTATCCAAACAGATCATGTCATGTCCTAAGACGATAATAAAATAACAGAAAACATAGATTTGAAACATCATTCATATGTTGACATGCTCATCTTTTTAATGAGCATGTCAACATTAAAACATCAAAAGATCATTTTTCTTTTTTCCATTCATTTCATACTTATCGTTTGTTTAAAATTCAAATTTTAGCATGTGATCATTTCATTTCATGTATAACATGTGAATTCATTCAATTTCAGATTTCTAAGCATGTCATCTGAATTGAGTATTCATTTTGCAAATTATGCGATCATGTACCCTAATTTAAATTACATGGAATCATGTTCATAAACCCATATCATCAAATGAAGTAGAGTTATACACAAGGTTTTCAGACCTGAACCGTTCAAAGAACCGGAGAAGGGAGAGGTTCAAGGTTTTTAAGGTCGGACCGAGGTCCAACCGAGGTCCAACCGTGATGACGTCAAAATTAATTTAATATTAATTAAAATACAAATAAATGTATTAAATGTGTAAAAATATGAAAATTTACCCTTAAAAAAATATTAAGCAATTAAAATACCTTTCAAATGTATTTTTGTTATTTTTATGAAGTGAATAGAAAATAATAAATATAAACAAGCTTTAACAAATTGTATTTATTATTCTTTCAAATAAAAAATGCATTTTAATTTAAAATAAAATCATTTTTAACATAAATTTACAATTTTCATATTTATATTTATTGATGTGAAAGAATAATTCTTGAAAAAAAAAATTAGAAAATACTATTAAGTAAATAGTGATAAAATAAAATCCAAAACTATTAATCTTGTAGAATTAAAATAAATAAAATATAAGTTTCCAGAAGGACACAAGGAAGCCTAGCAGTTCAGTGGTCAGCGTGTTGGACAAAGGTCCAAATTCCTAGGAGATCACTGGTTCTATTCCTGAAGCGTGCCTTTTTCCCAATTAATTTCAGAACCGGATGTCACTTGCTAAAGAACCGGGTCCACAGATTTCCTCTTTGTTTCTTAAGATGCATGTGTGCTTTTGTTGAACAATTGAATGATTGGTGTCAACCTGAAATTCCTATGAACTAGGGTTTCGTAATCGATGAATGAAATTTTTTTTTAAAATCATTTTAGGTGTGTGAAAAGGGTTTCTAAACTTAAGAATTTTGTGGGTTTGTGATAGCTATTCAAAATATAAAAGTGAGCCCTTGTAGTTGCTGCCCTACTATGCTATAGCCTATTCCTGAAGCGTGCCTTTTTCCCAATTAATTTCAGAACCGGATGTCACTTGCTAAAGAACCGGGTCCACAGATTTCCTCTTTGTTTCTTAAGATGCATGTGTGCTTTTGTTGAACAATTGAATGATTGGTGTCAACCTGAAATTCCTATGAACTAGGGTTTCGTAATCGATGAATGAAATTTTTTTTTAAAATCATTTTAGGTGTGTGAAAAGGGTTTCTAAACTTAAGAATTTTGTGGGTTTGTGATAGCTATTCAAAATATAAAAGTGAGCCCTTGTAGTTGCTGCCCTACTATGCTATAGCCTATTCCTGAAGCGTGCCTTTTTCCCAATTAATTTCAGAACCGGATGTCACTTGCTAAAGAACCGGGTCCACAGATTTCCTCTTTGTTTCTTAAGATGCATGTGTGCTTTTGTTGAACAATTGAATGATTGGTGTCAACCTGAAATTCCTATGAACTAGGGTTTCGTAATCGATGAATGAATTTTTTTTTTAAAATCATTTTAGGTGTGTGAAAAGGGTTTCTAAACTTAAGAATTTTGTGGGTTTGTGATAGCTATTCAAAATATAAAAGTGAGCCCTTGTAGTTGCTGCCCTACTATGCTATAGCTCTTTGTGGGTTTGTGATAGCTATTCAAAATATAAAAGTGAGCTCTTGTAGTTGCTGCCCTACTATGCTATAGCTCTTTCTTCTTCTTCTTCTTCTTCTTCTTCCATCTTCTGTTTTTTTTTTTTTTTTTTTTTTGGTTTTTTTTTTTTTTTTGAATAATAATGTTATAGCTCTTTCTAAGTGTTAGTTGGTGTCATTTTGTATTGTATTAAGTATTAAACTTGTAACACCGCACATCCTTGGTGTGATGGTCACTCCACAAGTATAAGTACTTGTGGGGTGTTGGGGACAAGGGCTGAGATTCAAGTTTTCAGGAGGGGGCTTCACACACATATATACTTAGATTAGGCTATAGTGGAATTTCTATTTTGTATAAAAAAAATTATTAAACTTGTGAGTTCCAGTTAGCTCAACTGGTAAAGTCTCTAATGATTGAATAAAAGATCTGGGGTTCAATCTTCGCCTACACCAAAAATTAGTCTGATGATATAGAATTATGATCAGAAATGGACGCTATAAGTTGAAATATCTTAACAAAAAAAAAGTCTCAAAACTTTAAGGGAGATCTGTGTTTTACACTTTTACGGGAAAATCACATGGAGATTTTTGCGTATTTCTTCTTAATATAGTAATGATGAATGAGTTCAAATCTTCTGTCCCACTTTTCATGCTCCACTATATACTCCACAAATAAAAACATGCCACATGTCCATCTAATTTATTAAATGCTAAATTTATGCCCTCTATTATTTCAATTTCCTAAAATAAATAACCCATCATATTTAGGTAATTGAAATAATAGAATGCATAAATTTAGTATTTAATAAATTAGATGGACATGTGGCATGTTTTTATTTGTGAAGTATATAGTGGAATAAAAAGAGTGGGATAGAAGATTTGGACTCATGATGAATCCTACATATATCTACACTTTTAGAGTTACAAGAGTTGCTCAACATTAATAACAATGCATAAATCCTTTTAAAATACGATCAGCAGTGCAAAGAAATAGCAACATAAATATATTTAAAAATAGTCCCATGGATTTTTCTTTCCCCAAAGAGGTTACGGGATGGAAATAGTTTTACTCACCACGTTATATATATATATATATATATATAAATTATTTACATATAGAATTAAATTTATATGCATATTTTATTTTATAATTTATTTAATTCTTGTATATTATATAATTTATATTACCATCCCAAAACACTTGCATTTTTCTATATTTTAGCACTCTCACACTTACCATTACATTTTCTTTTTCATTTCTATCTCATCAAATCCAGAGCCACACCACATTAGAGATGCCAACATACTTCCAACTTATTCGGTCTCACCTTCTTTACTCTCATTCCTCACATATTTTAATTGCTCTAAAAAGAGGACAAGATAAACATAATCTGCCCCCACCCTGTTATGTTACCATCCCTAATAAGGATGAGAAGTAGGAAAGAGTAGTGTGTGTATGTATATATATATATGGAGAGAGAGAGAGAGGTACAACAGTGGTGAAAAGTAAATGTGAAATCAACATGGACTTTAGGCCTACAATTTTTCGGATATGCCTTACATGCAGAGATGGTCAAATCACTGTAAATATCAATTTTCTTACTGTCAATTCCCCCCTCCAATATCTTACCATCAAATTCAATTTATGATCAAGAGAAAACTTAAAAATGAGTGATAATTTTTTAAATAAAAAAAAAAAAGAAAAAAGAAAAGATTGATGTGAAATAAATTGAACTTGACAAAATTATAACAAAGAGAAGGTAATATTTTTATCTAAAAATAATTAATTATATTTATAAATTATTATAAAGTAAACCGAAACAGCTCATTATTTTTAGTAAAATCATAACAAGCACATTAATAAAAGAATAAGTATAGTAAATTAGCAATACAATTTTTACATATTTTGTTAAATTATCAGATTATGAGTGAAGAAAAATAAAAGTATTGTTGATGACGGTTACATATAAAAATAATTGAAATTTTCCACTCTTCACCACCCAAATTATGAGCATATTTGAAGAAAAAGTGTTATTAATAAACAGAAAGTAAGAAAAAAAAAATTGTCCCTATAGCTTAATAATGAAAGGTAAAAGAAGAGCATCTCTTCCTCCACCACTTTATAATTTTATAAAGCACCCCGAAGAAGACAAGGCCTACTTCATTCTAATTCTCACGTGACTGATTCCAACTAAGCTTTATTTATTTGAAAAAATATCATAACATATTTCTATCTAAGGTCTAGCTTTAAAAAGTTCAAAGTATGGAAAATGATAAAGTATTATTATTCTGTCCCAAGAGTTTCTCCTCTAGCAAACAAAGCAATTCCATCAGGACTAGGCAGAAAAGAAAGTCTGTATGTGTAGTATAGACTAGATAATACCATCCCCAGAAAAGAGAGAACCTTTTTTTTTTTTTTTGGTAACAAGTAACAACAACACCGCAGTCCCAGAAAACTTGTATATAAAAGTAACCCTCTTCTCTTCTCTATGCTTCATTCACTCGTACCTCTCTCTCTCTCTCTCTCTCTCTCTCTTAGACTCCATAGCTGCATAGCTTTATTTGGCCTCTGTTTCTTCACTTCCTCTTTGTCTAGCTTCAAAATTTCCAATACCCACTTCACCAAAATGTCGAGCCCACAAGCCAAATCCCCAAGCCGATTAACCACCCTCCCTCCTAAGAGAGGCGAGGTCAAACGCAGAATATTCAAGGCCGTTGCAGACGTAATTATCTCCTTTGGAACTGGGACTAAGACTGCGAGTGAGCGCAAACTGAAGCGCACCCAAACTGCAGGCTCTTTTAGCTCAAGTTCCACATATTCAAGTGGTTGCAATTCACCTCGTGTGATCGATGATCACTCAAATTGATGTATTATTGCTTACAACAAACTCAGCTAATTGTGCTGCTGTGATTTCAGGGTCTATTGCAGGCTAATATTTTTGTATTGTTTGTATTTTTTTTTAACTTCTTTTTTTTCTTTTTTTTTTGGTTTTTTCCCTTGAATTTGGGTATTACAAATATGGAAGATTGTTGGGTTGAAGGCCTAAAAACGGTTCAAGATGTGAATATTGTGAATTGGATACTTGTAATTATAGTTTTTGACCCTGTGTAGCTATCTAGTTATAGCAAATATTTATATTTTATAGAATGATTAATTAATAGCAGTGGATTTTTTTTCTTGAATCATAATAGCTGTATCTGTATTTTTTTATATGTTTTCTCAAGCTCATTAATTTGCACGTTTCTCTTTTTGATATGGTTTCTGGAAATTTTGATTATTTGAGGAGATGGATTGTATGTAACTGGGTGTCTAATTGATTGGTATGTAAAATCTATGCAATAGTTTTATGTAAATGTGGTGATGGTTGTGGATGGGTTTTCTTCTTCTTCTTCTGTGATGTAAGATAAAGCCATGAAAACGCGGTGAGTACAAATTTTGTTGAGTACTCTTTCTTCCAGATAATATAGTAATGAAATAAAAAATATAAGGCTCATTGAATTTAATGCGACCATGACTTTGATGTTATAGATGCCTAGAAATTATGAAGGGTTTGATTTTTATGGTACATTTATGGAGTCTCAGTCACCTCTGATTTGGATGGGATTTGTAACATTTGTGCTGTTTTGTGCTCGGAAAATGCTTGCACAACTTCTTTTTGTTTTTAAAAAATCTGTGGCACGAAAAGTTTCAGCCATTTTTACACATTACTATCTTTTTGTGGACTCGATGAAGTTCCATCTCAAAATCAAATAGGAGACGTGCAAATGAAATCAATGTAAAATTTGTTGTACTTAAACAAAAATGTTTATTTCTCCCTATAAACGGCATCGACAAGTGACAACCTTTGTTCTTTGGGGGATATGGAATTGTCCTTCTCTCATTCAAAAAATTTCAACGATTTTTACACATTCCTATGTTTTTGTGGGCTCACACATGTCCCATCTCAAAATCAAATGCGAGATGTGCAAATGAAATCAGTGTAAAATTTGGTGTCCTTAACAAAATTGTTTATTTCTCCCTATAAAACGCATCCACAAGTGTCAATCTTTGTTCTTGGTGTCTTTGGGGAGGGGGTGTCCGTCTTTAGAAGTTTTCAGTTTTCAAGTAACAATTTTGAATAAAGTTGTAATTATTTGTAAAACTATGAGACTCATATGATGTTAACAACACATAAAGTACACATTTTTTTTTTCCTAAAAATACATACTCATACCAAATACTCAATTTTGTATTTTTACCTTTGAAAATATGTTATTAGAAACTTGGTACTAAATACATTTTTTGCGTGATGAGTACTTTGAACATGTGTTTTCACAACATTTTTTAAACTACAATTTTCGCATCATTTTGAAAATCAATACCTAAATTCTCTTACCAAACGGGTTATTTATCAGGTACCAAGACTGAATTCTAAATCACTTTTAATGTTGTTGGATCTCAAGGAAGTAAATTAGATTGCAAACAGGTCAATTCAAAGCCTAAGTCATTTATACAATTAATGATTCCAAGGTTCCTGTAAACATATCAATGTCTAGATTCCCACACACTGACATCAAACTGATTCGGAGTAAACATATATAGATCAAACAAGAAACTAAGAGTTTGAATCAAACTTCAATGATCTCTTATAAACATGATTAAACTAAGTTACAAAGTCACATGTTAACACATAAAAGTATAAATTCTTCAGTAAAACTTATGAACTACAATAAGATCTCCTAAGAAACTAAATTACTATGATCTCTCATTATGATAACAAGTTCTCTAGCTTATTCCTAGTATCATTTCTTGAGAATGAATCATCTATTTATACTTGAGACTTGACAATTATCTACAATTGTTCCTTCAACGTGTTCTTCTCTCGTTAGGCTTATTTAACACCAATTGCAATGCTACATACTACTAAACTACCTTAATGACACTTTTCTTTATTTCTTGCACCAGTAACTGCAACTGGGATTGCCATCCTTGCCCCATGTTTTTCTAGTACTCTTACAAATATAATATCCAGATTGTGCCACTTGTCGTGTCCTCAATGCTTTAGAGAATTTTCCAATCAAAGCCACTAACATGGAAAAATTTGCCATCTGTTTTGATGTAAAATAATCGGGAAATAATTTCGCCCAAGTTAATTGAAAATTTTATTAGATATTTTTTTTCATGCTCAAATGCCCATCAAGATTTTTGGGGGGTCAAGCTTTTATTTATTTTTCTATTTTAATTTTTTGGAATTATAGGCCCCGTTTGGTACACCCACTCAAATACATGTTTTCAATTTTTAAACAACATTACACATATTTCCACACTTTTTCACTCACATGTATTTCCACACATATTTTCAAATACATGTTTTCAGTTTTTAAGTGTATGTACCAAACACTCCCTAAAAGTCTCTATTTTTGTGTTTCTATTCAATGGTTGGATTATATAAGGGAATAGATCTTCCTTCCCTTATGGTTCGTTTGAATTGAAGGAGATGAAGGGGTAGTAGAGTAGAGTAGATTTGACCCAAAATTAGCCTATTTTCAGTCAACTTTACTCTACTCTACTCCCCTCCTTCCCCCTCAATCCAAACGGGCCCTTATAGAGCTATTGTATGCAATGTCTCCCTCATCACAAGTGGATTCTATAAACCTGTGTATCCCACACTTGCTACAAAGAAACCGCTGCATACAACTGTTCCATTAAGAAACTACTCCCTTTAATACAATGTCCTAAAAAATACTACTGCCTGGCTCAGGTTATAAACACTCAAGTTTGATTTATACTGAGGATGTACTCATTCATTAAACCAGAGACATGTTGCACCAATACGAGGGAGCGAATAATGAATTATGTCAAGACTCAATACTAAAAAGGTTATGCTTTTTTTTTCCCTATGCTATTAGAATCTAATCCTCCTATAATATAGATGTTACTCTTCTTGTTTTTTTGAATTTCATTGGGTGGGAGCAGGTTTTTTTTTTTTTTTTACTTTATCAGTGTTATCTAGATTCTAGATTACAGTTTTTTCTATTAAAAAAAAAGATTCTATATTACAGTTCATTCACAAAGGTAAAAAATATATATATATACACAGTAATGCATTACTAAAAAGAAGATGCTCTCTTTTTCTTTGCTTGTAGAACCCTAATCCTCTTATAATGCACATGTTACTTGCCGTGTTTATTAAATTAAATTTCCTTTTCAGAAATTTTTTCTTGATTAGTGTTATTGGGTTACAGTTGGCAAAGATAAACTAAACTAATGTGTAAACAAGAACAAAAGAATGTTAATGTTATAACCTATCTTTACATCTTTAACTGAATAAGACATCTCTATAATTAAGATTAAGAAACAAACAACCGCAAAGCAGATACAATTATACAACTAGTTGTTGGTCTGTGTTACACTTACAGACAGCCATATTGTCATAAGCTGTGCATAACCACAAAATTCATTATTTTTGTCATACATGATTGAATATGTCTGGCGGGGTCCCTTTAACATTTAGATGCTGAGTTCAATGTCTTTGAAGAGCATAACTTTAAATTTGGAGGTTTCAAATTCCATCTACCATATTATTCGTCTATAAAATTTTTAGTATGTCTCATTAGTAAAGAGTGGAATAGCTAGCCTAACCAAAAATTAAGACACACACACATATATATATATATATATACAAATATATATATGTATGAGTTAAATTCAAATTACACTTGGTATAATTTTAATATTACACCACTCAATATTTTTTAAATGAAATGCGAATTTTGACAAATCCACCATTAGATTACATTATCTTGGTATATTCTCCATATTTGCAAAATTTCAAGTTGATCAAAATTAATAGTCATGTCATCAATTAATTGTTTAAATTCAATTTTTTGTAATTTAAAATAACGCATAAAAGATGAGTTTATAATTTGAATGGTAAATAACATCCAATTGATATGAAAATTGATATGAATGTTAATAACATATAAAACATGTAATTCAACGGTGGGATTTTCAAGTTATTGGGTAGTGTAACACTTCTTAAGATTATACCAAGTGTAACTTGAACTCTTCTAAACAATATTACACCATGTAATAACTTATTATTAAATTCATATTTTAAAAATCCCACCATTAAATTACATGTTTTATATGTGTTTAACATGCATGCCAATTTTCATACCAATTAGTGTTATTTACCAAACCATCCATAAACTCACCTTTTATAAATTATTTTAAATTACAAAAACTTGAATTTAAACAATTGATTGATGACATGATTATTGATCTTTGATTGCTTTCAAATTTTGCAAGCATGGAAAATATATGAATATAATGTAATCCAAAGGTAAATTTGTTAAAATTCACATCCAATAATAAGTTATTAAGTAGTGTAATATTAGTTAAGGTTACACCTGATATAACTTCAACCCAACTATATATATATATATATATATATATATATAATAAGCCTAGCAGATTATTATGCTCATATCATTGAATTATTGCTCCCAATTATTTCTTGAGACGAGCAACGGTGATTATTATGTTCGATGTACTTTTTTTTTTTTTTGGGTTCTTTTGGAGAAGAAATGTTCAATGTACTTGAAATACGTATTCTAAACTCGAATCCACTTTTTGATCAAAACAAATAAACAATTGAGGGGAGGTTATATTGGGCGGGAGCTGAGTCTTTCATCCGGTAAATTCTTGCATTTACTTTAAAGTATAATTGAAGTGAAAGACAGTTGTCTCTCATTTTTTTTGATGAACAGAAAATTTTATTGACAGTTGTCTCTCATTATCACTACAATTAATACGATTCGAAATTTAACCCATCGATGCTTTTTGTCTGCTTTCTTATAGAACATTTTCCTCGTGGAAACATACAAGTTGGAGCATCTTTAGAACAACGGATCTAGATTTCCCTACTCTCATCATTATCGTTCATCTTCCATCTTTAACTTCGATGCTCAAACCACAAACCTGTTTCACTTTTTAGTTTGATGAATTTTCTTTAACAAGGGAATAATACTAAAGAGTTGCCTCATCAAAAAAAAAAAAAAATTTAATTACTTAAAATTGTTTGGATACAGCTTCTAATAAATGCATTTGTGTATGGGACACGATTTGATATAGACATGTGTTCGCATCGTATCGTATTTAGTGCACAAATTTACTGGACAAAAGCTTCATCCAAATTATTTTAGTTTGATCTCAATTGAGATATATACAACCAGAATTATCTCACATTTGTATCACCGACTTGTGCACAATGTTCATTGAAGTTCCATTAATGGTTCACAATACCATTATGTAGTGTACGTTTGGGTAAGAATGAAAAATTAAAATTATTTCACTATTCAGTTTATTTTTCCTACTATTCATAAGCCCCATTATACTATTTCAACTAATTTTTACTTTTATCTACAGTACTTTCAGCAATAATTTTTCAGTTTTAGCAAAATAAGCGGTATCTAAATACACCCTTATTTTGGAAATTCTCTCTCTCTCTCTCTCTCTCTCTCTCTCTCTCTTTATATATATATATATATATATATATATATATATATATATATGAGTCCAAATTTGGTAAGGATGGGATATAAAACCAATGTTTTACATTATCCAATAAGTGACTGCTACATCAGCGCGCATTTCACTCAAAATTCAATACATCCTATCACACTTAATAACATCTCAATAAACTCCTAATTTGGTTGAATTTATATATGGGTATTAGAATTGATTGGGTGTGGTTGTGTTTATTCTAATATATGTGATAAGATGATGTGACATGTTGAGATTGAAGAGGTAAAACATAAGTTTTATACCATATCCTTACAGAATTTACTCTCTCTCTCTCTCTCTCTCTCTCTCTCTCTCTCTCTCTCTCTTTCTCTCTCTCTCTCTATATATATATATATATATATATATATATATATATATATTTGGATGTCATAGTTTAGAATCAAGAGTTTTGGAAGGGGATAAATATCCTCTCATTTCATGTGAAATGGATAGAGTCCATTTCATATTTCAAATTAGATATTATAAATTTAGAGATGAAATATTGTCACATGATTTCAAAATTTTAAATAATGTGGTAATCTTCTGTTTCAAGTGGAATGGAGAGGATAGTGTTTTGGCCATTTGTATTATCTAAAGAAAAATTAAGAATATATACTTTTATATGAATTTTGAGGTTTTTATACAAAAACATTTGTATTAGAGAATTCGAAATAACATTTATTCCTATTTATATATTGATATAACTTAAATTCATTCATAAATTTATCAATAAAAAATTAATTTTTATATTTTATTCCAGCCAATTAAACTGAAAATTAAATTTTAATGTCTTCTTTTAAAATACTTTCATTTTTTTAGAAAAATCTTTTTAAATACTTCTATCTAAATAAATCATTAATTAATAATCTTCCTTTTCTTTTACACATGGATGGAGTTTAGCATTATGCATCACTATAAAAACAGGAAGAAACACAAAATAGATCATGGCTTCCTTGAAAAAGTGAAAAATCAACCATACATCCCATTATGCATCGTTATTTAAAACTATGCATATTGTTACAGGAACATCTAAATTTACATCTCCACTATAGCAACATATATAACTTAAACATGATTGTACAAGAATTAGAGTTCTTTTATTGCTGTTTATATATAAACGTACACTCATAATGACAACAATTATGAATTATCTTATGAAACGATTTTGAATTACTTTACCATAACACTAATAATAAGATGCATGTATCATTTTTACCTTTTCAATTAATAAAAGATGAAAAGTTACTGAAAGGAAAATTATGTCTTAGATCCTACTACCTTTCAAAAGTAGACAGAATAATAGAATATGAATATGGTTGATAAATTCACTCATTTCCTTCATGCTTGGATTCCTCATAGTATTAAAGTCATGTGTTGGTCTAAAACATTCATTAGAATATACTTGTAGTGAATGTATATTATATTTGCTAAATTAAGATTAATTGTTAGTATATATTATAAAATATGAGGCTTCCCCTTCACCAGAATTGCTTTATGGCCTGTCACGTTTCTTCTAATGAGTAAATTATTTTGATATGCTTTTGGAATTTGGACTTTCGACTTTGGACTTTGGTCCATGCATGCACTACCTATAAATATTTTTTTTTAGAAACAGTACCTAGAAATTATAGTTATTAAATGAAATTATATATGAAAGGTTTGTTTCTAATAAATAAAGCGGCTGAGTGCAGAATGGGTCATGCAAGTTCTTGCGGCTATGAGGGTTGCTCTTGACTTTGACCATGGTTGGGACCGGAGAAGAGGTGGGGCGCTTCTGTTCATGCTTGACTGGTGAAGAACTGAAGATATAATAGGTATAGATTAATCATTTGCCACTTAGAGAAGGAAAATTATGTGTTATGTTAAATTAATATCTTAGAGCCTGAAGAATTTTCTGGGAAAAGAAAGGTTAATTAAACAACAAGACAACACCTTTTTTTTTTCTTGTCCCTGCCATTCAGAGAAAAAAAAAATGCTTTCTTTTTCGTTTTCTTTTGTTTTACTTTTTTTTTAGTCAAACGACTAATTAAAATTTAATATAAGGAGGTGTTCTACTTGTTTGAGACATATATTGAGCGGCAAATGATTTGCAACTTCCAAAAGGAAAATGGTTTATTTTCGAGTCCTTCTATTGTACCTTATAATTTTTTTTTTGGATAATTACACATAACCCACCTGTGGTTTGGGCGAAAATCACTTTGCCTATCCGTGGTTTAAAAAGTATCACTTAACCCACCTGTGGTATGTTTCCGTCAATCTCCGTAACCTACCTCAAGCTCAGCCGTTACAAAAACACCTCTTAACCCCAAAACACAACATAACGCGAATCAAAACACCAAAAACTCAGAAACTTTTCGAGAGAGACCTGTGGTGATATCAACGTGTTCTTCGTCGTTTGGAGTGTCTGGAGGGGGAGAAAACACAAGTTTCGCAACATCGAAGCTCGAGAAGGTAGTTTCGGTAAAAAAAATCAAGGAATTTGTGTCTGTTCTCAATTTAGGGTTTCAGATTTTGTTCAAGTGCCAAAACAAAAAATAGCACAAAAATGAAAGAAAAACAAGATCAAAAGGGAGAGTTTTGTGAAAATTAATATTTGGACCCTATATTCAAAACTCCTAATTTCACCTCTCCCTGTAATCAAAACTCGTATATTTGGACCCTATATTCTAAAGACCCCCTTTGTTTTCACCTCTCCCTGTATTCAAAACCCCGATGGAGTAAACCGCAACTGGCATAAGAGCCTTGAGCATTTGGATGAAGGAGACAGAGAGGTAGATGTAGGTGGAGTTAGAGAACCAGAGGGAAAGGGAGTACAGAGCTCCAATTGGTACCACAGATTTGAGGTAAAGGTCACGAGTCATGGTGGATGGGAGTTCCACAACCTTGAAAACTTTGACGAGAACTGGGTTTTTGATTTTTAGGAACTGGGTTTTTACGATGGGTACTTTGATTTTTAGGAACTGGGTTTTTAAGATGGGTACTTTGATTTTTAGGAACTGGGTTTTTCTTTCTTTTTTTTTTTTTTTTTTGGTTGAAAAATATTCGTTTTTGTGCCCCCTGCTGATTGTATAATGGAAGCTGTGAGGAAGAGGCATCATAATTCTGCGGCTACTACAGCAGCTGTAGGACTGATTCCAAGTCTTCTTCTGTGTGATCATATACCTCTGGATTTGTATCCTTTGGCACAAGATTTTCAAAATCAGAAGCAATATAGCTGCTTTCTTCACCTTCATCGCAGGTTGCCACTTCAGTTTTCTCATCCATTTTTTTCTTTAAGCGACAGAGAACAAAGGCTCTCTGGTGAGAAAGAGTTACTGTTGGTTGATACTCGTGCATAACCTAGCTAGTCCTGACCCCATCACGAACACGACCTCTATGGAACACTAGAGTCTTCTTTGTACCAATCACATTGACGATGCCTTTGTCGGTACCCATTTTAGATCGTGGTCAGTTATAGTGATTTTGGGACAAAAGCAATTGTGGGTTTGGTTTAGAAATTTGAGATCTTGTGAAGTTTTTGTTGGATTGGGGGTTATACTATCTATAAAAAAGTGGTTAAAGATGATGTCCAAATCGTATACCAATACCACTTTTTAATCTTGTTTCTCTTTCATTTTTGTGCTATTTTTTGTTTTGGGAGGAGAGAGATATAAAATTTGAGCAAAAATATATATTTACCCCTGATTTTAACAAAGGTAGGTTACGGAAAACAAACGGAACATAACATAGGTAGGTTAAGTGATACTTTTCAAACCACGGGTAGGCAAAGTGATTTTCGCCCAAACCACAGGTGGGTTTAGTGTAATTACCTTTTTTTTTTTTTTAATATAAGAAATGATCATATTAGGCTATTACTACCCGTACTCCCTCTCTCTTTTAAGATTAGAGGTGAATTTTGACAAATCCACTATTGGATTACATTTTCTCTTATATCTTCCATACTTACAAAATTTCTAAAAAAATTAATGATCAATAGTGCTATGTCATCAATAAGTTATTTAAATTGCAAGTTTTTATAGTTTAAAATTATGCATAAAATATAATTTTATAGATCATATAGTAAATAATATATGATTAGCACAAAATTTGGCATGTGTATTAAGAGTATAAAGAACATGTAATCCAACGGTTAGATTTTCAAAATATAGAGTAATGTTAATGATATTGAGTAAAGTTGTAACCCTAGGTTACAACAAATTTTATAGTTAAACTTTGTCCGCGAAGAAAACACTAGAGCCCCACTAGTATTTCCTCTTAAAATCCACCCAACCAAAAAAAAAGGATAATTACAGTAAACCCACCTGAGGTTTGGCTCGTTTGCGCTTTGCCTACCCGTGGTTTAAAACTTTACACTTTGCCCACCCGTACTTCAATCTGTTACCCCCCCGTTACCCCCCCGTCACCCACCTCACCCTTAGACATTAGAAAAACACCTTTTTATTCTAAATTAGAACATAACACGGATCAAACAACACGAACTCACTCTCTTTTCCTCCCGAGCCCTAGAAACGCGAAAATCCCTGTAGATTCCCCATTCTGCATCTGATATTGACATAGTGTTGCAAGTGTAAACCTAGACGAGCAACGGGTTGTTCGAGGGACTAAAATCTTGGTAAGAAATCAGTCATTGTTTGGGTTTTTACTTTGGGTTTGTGGTTGTTTTATTGTTTTTTGAGTAATCAATCAATGGTCAATGTTAAATGTAATGGAATGAGAATATTGGTTGTATTTGTTGATGTTTATGAAAAATGTGACCACCTGTTCTTTGGATTTGTGTTTGTTTATGGGCATTTTGTCTGTCGTGGTCATTGTGTCTCACAGTGGACCCAAGTTTCTATTAGGTTTAAATTTTAGTGTTTGCATGTGTTATTTAGTACAACAGAATCAAAAGGAAAGCAGAAAATGTGGTCCCTCTGTGTGTGTTGCATCCCAAAAGCAAAACAGAAACATGCAAGTGTTTACTCTTTTGTTGTTTACAATTCTTTAATTATTAATTGTATACGTGTCAAATGGTAATTTGTTATTGCAGATGGATGATAAGGAAGTGAAATTGGAGGTACATTATGGGGGTGCTTTTCTGTGGAACCCTAGTTTAGAATACTTTGGTGGGAAAGTTGAAATAGTGTATAGGGATCCTGATAGGCTTGGTTATTTTGAAATAAAAGGTATATGTGAGGAATTTGAGATTGATGAACCATGTAGGGTTCATTATTTAGGTCCTGGGGGCAACTTGGAGCAAGACTTGAGGCTCATACAAGATGATCAAGATGTGGTGCCCATGTGCAAGCCTAATGAGGGAGGGCCAAGAGACACCATCATACTGTATGTCGAGAGTGGTAATACTCCACTTGCAGTTGAAGTTCCTAATGGTGGAGGGTTTGGTGTAGGAGCTGGTGCAAGGGCTGCTATAAGGGGTGCAGGGGCTACTGTAGGGGGTGGTACAAGAGCTGCTTCAGGGGGTGGTGGTCTGGAGGAGGAGTTTGATTGGTTGAATGAAGGTTTGGAAGGAGAAGACTTTGCTGATGACATTTTTGGTGAGTCTTCTCCACCTCACACAGTGCCATATGAGCCTAACACTGTTCCAACCACTGATACACCTCATCTAAACACTAATACACCTCATCCAAACACTAATACACCTCAACCAAACACAAATGCACCTGGCCCAAGCAATGTTCCTCCTCCAAACATAGATTTAGATGAAGAGTGGGCTGAACCAGCTTTAGAAGATGATATTGCAAGTGTGGATGGTTCTGATGATGAGCAGGGGCTTGGCAATTTGGAGTTCAATGAGAGGACTGATATGGAAAATGTTAGGTTGGCAAAAGGGATGAAGTTCCCAAACTCCCAGGTGTTTAGGAAGGCTTTGAGGGAGTATGTGATTCAGCATCACATTGATGTTAAGTGGAAGTTAAATGAGGAGAAGAAGATTTATGTACATTGTAAGAATAATTGTGGATGGAGGTGTTATGCCTCAATGGTGACTGGGGAGTGCACATTTGAGATCAAGACACTTTATCCTATGTATACCCGCCCCTTAACATTTAAAAATGGGCAAGTTACATCAGCCTATGTGGTAAAGAGGTATTTGGAGGATTTTGGTAAGAATCCTAATTGGGAGGTCTCAGGTGTTAAGCACCATGTGATGCAGAAGATTTCAGTTGATTTAAGTATTAGTCAGGTGTATAGATCAAGGAAGGCAGCTAGGAGACTGATTACTGGGAATGAAGAGGCTCAGTATGGCCTACTTAAAGATTATGCAGAAATGATATTAAGGACAGATGTAGGAAGTAGGGTGATTCTACAAACATAGATGGCAAATGAGAATGCAGAACCCAACTTTAAAAGGATGTACATTAGGTACAATGCTCAAAAGATTGGCTTTCTAGGTGGTTGTAGACCCTTTGTTGGGCTGGATGGATGCCACTTGAAGGGTAGGTTTGGTGGGCAATTATTGTCTGCCACTGTCAAGGATGGAAATGACAATATATTCCCAGTGGCAATGGCTGTGGTTGAGCAAGAGAATAAGGATAGCTGGATCTAGTTCTTGGAGCAATTTGCAGATGACATTGGCAGGCCAGAGGAGCTCAATCTGGTATTCATCAGTAACAGGCAAAAGGTATTATCATCATGACTTCATTACATGCTTACCTTTTTACATGCTTACTTGCTGACATTGAATGCTTACTTGCTTACTTGATTGCAGGGCCTTCTACCTGCAATGGAGACTCTATTCCCAACTGTGAAGCACAGGTATTGTGCGAAGCGCAAGTATTGTGTGAAGCACATATACAACAACTTCAAGGTTAACCACAAGGGCATGGAGTTGAAGAGTGTACTGTGGAGGTGTGCGGGCACAACATCAGCCAGGGAATTTGAGAGGGGGATGGACCATCTTAAGAGTTTGGATGAAGAAGCTTGGAAGTACCTGGCTGATATAGAGCCTACACAGTGGACCAGATCCCACTTTTCTTCAAGAGCTTTGACAGATTGTATGGTAAACAATCTGAGTGAGAGTTTTAACTCTATGATTGTGAAGGCTAGAGACAAGCCCATCTTATCAATGATGGAGTAGATTAGAGTTAGGCTTATGAGCAGGTTGTATATAAAGAAGATTGGCATAGAAAAGTATGGTGGCAAGTTGTGTCTAAGCATACAAAAAAAGTTGGAGCAGTTAAAATTAGAGTGTAAGGGCTTCTGTACAATGCCATCTGGGAGGTTTATGTATGAGGTTGACAATGAGAGGGAAAGGCATGTGGTGGACTTGGTAAGGAGGACATGCAGTTGTAGAGCATGGGACTTGACAGGAATCCCCTGCAAGCATGGAGTTGTAGCCATTTTTGTGAATCGGGAGAAACCAGAAGACTACACCCATCCATGCTACTACAAGGATGCTTATGTGGAAACATACAAGACACCCATACCTCCCATGCCTGGCCAGTCTGAGTGGATGTCAAGTGGCCAACCCAAGCCTGTTGCACCTATTGTCTATAAGCCACCAGACAGGCCACTCATGAAGAGGAAGAGAGATGTTGATGAGCACAACCCTTATAAGGTGTCTAAAGCAAACAGGATAGTGAGGTGTGGAAGGTGTCAAAAGGAAGGGCACAATGCAAGGAGATGCAAGGCCAATGTCACTGGTGAGACACCATGGGAGAGGAGGCAGAAATTGCAAGGAAGTGGAAGGCCTTCTACACACAGACAAGGATCCCAGGCCCTATCTTTATCACAGACCCAATCCTTAACTCAGCCCCCACCAACACATCAGCCTTACACTATGGCCTCATCCTCATCCAACCAGGCAGCAGGGTCACAACCACAAGCTCCATGGTCACAGCCACCAGCTCCATGGTCACAGAACCCAAGTCAGTGGTACTCTTCAGACTTCAAGTACATAGTTAAAGGAGCTCATTGGTTCTCTTCAAGCCAGCCAGCACCACACACCCCTGAAGAAACATAGGACAGTAGAGCACCATCATCACAGGTACTATAGTGTTAGGTTTGATTTTTTATTCATAAAACTGTGATACTGGTAGTTAACATGTGAATTCTTGTACTTTGTAGCCTACAAGACCACCTGCTACCAAAAGAGCTGCTTTGAGAGGAAGAGGTGATGCAGCTAGGGCTCAGAAATGTAGAACAAGAAGTGAAAAAGCCAGCTGTGGTGGTAGGGGCAAGGGTAGGGGCAGTAAATGAAGACTAAGTCAAGACACTTTTGTTGTTATGTATTAGGGTTTTATGTAGTTTGTAGACAATGGCAAGGCAGATAATGGCAAGACACTTTTTTATATAGCTGTTCAAACACTTTTTTGTATTTTTGTAAGTTTTGTAAACATTGGGCAACTACAACTGTTTTGATTGTTATACCAAATGCCTTATATTTACTGATGGTTGATGAAAGACTATTTAATGTCACTTTAAAATATGTATATAATTTCTCAACTTAATGACAGGTGTTCAGAATTATTATTCTGATTATTGCAGTTTGTTATATGAGTTATTATTATATGAGTTTGTTTATGTGTGCAGGGTGTATGTGTTGAATAGTAGGTGTATGTGTGCATTTGTTGTCTTTTCTTGCAAGTTGACAGATTGTCATGCACTTTAAATTCACTTTCAACACAATTGTCTTCACACAATGCACTTTATGCACAAACCAACACAGCTCACAATATCCAACAAAACACCCACACCAACAGCTCATAGCTCACAGCTCACAACTCACAAGTAGCCAATTCACTTTAAACAACAGCATCTAACATAAATAACACTTTGTCTTAAAAATGCTTATATTATTAAGTGGCTTCAAGCCAACAGCATCTACCACCTTACATAGTTCCCACTCTCAAAAAATTCTTTCATAGTTCTATTACAATACAATTGAGGACTACCTTATATTACAACCCATCAGACAGACTCAATCTCATCATTCCAACATTCTCACTTAAGCCAAAACATGAAAACAACATAACCAAAAAAAAAACCATGACAGAATTAGTGCAATTCTGCACTTTCTCTCTTGCTCTAAAGCTCTCACTGCTATCTCATTGGCTTGAACAAAGGAAGCTCGAAACTTTCTCTCCCTTTTAGTGGCTTTTGTTGCCTTGTCTTGAGCAATTTCTGCCATTTGGGTAGCTTCTGCTGCTGCCTAGGTAGCTTCTCTTTCCCTTTCATGTGTAAGTTACAGCTCACTCCGCAGTAAATCCAGTTTTTGTTGCACCAAATGGGCAGCTTCATTCCCATGCATACAAGTGGGATTATCAATCCATTTAAAGAAAGGGCACTTGGGACCAACCTATTCATAAATTGAATTGAACACATCACATTCCAATCTCACGTGAATCAACTAGATTAAGTAAAAAATATACTTACCTTATATCGGCTACAACCCAGAAACCTTCTCCCAAAATTATCCACTGTCAGACTTGTTCTCAGCACACAAGTCTCATATGTACACATATGCTCACTTGAACCTGAGTAATTTCCACTCGAACAAGACATCGATTATCAACTTCCTGTGAATCAAAGCTACCATCAAAACTTGAAACCCCAGCTCAGAACCATAAAGCAGAAATGTCGTACCTGGTGATGATCTATCTTCGAATATTCAATGCCTCAAGACAACCCAAAGTTAGAACCTCACCCTCACATGAAAGCACGATCAGAAAAATCAAAACCCCAGCTCAGTACAAGGGATTTTTGCGTTTCTAGGGCTCGGGAGGAAAAGAGAGTGAGTTCGTGTTGTTTGATCCGTGTTATGTTCTAATTTAGAATAAAAAGGTGTTTTTCTAACGTCTGAGGGTGAGGTGGGTAACCGGGGGGGGGGGGGGGGGGGGTTAACAGATTGAAGTACAGGTGGACAAAGTGTAAAGTTTTAAACCACGGGTAGGCAAAGCGCAAACGGGCCAAACCTCAGGTGGGTTTACTGTAATTATCCAAAAAAAAAAATGATATGTCTACAACATTTTTATAACAAATCTTAAGTGGCAAATTGTTACCGGTTGTTATTGTTGGGGCAAAAAAGTAATTTTAGTGTTGGATTCAAATTTGAACCAACAACCACTAATCACCTATAATTTGTTGTAAAAATGTTGTGAATGTAGTATCTCTAAAAAAAAGGCATTTTACTTCTCTGTCGTGACTTGGGATGATTGGAGTATATACAATCCTAGTCTTCCTAGATCCCTGGTGCTTTTCTGCTTCATAGCACGCCCATGCTTAATTATAGTGGAAATTACACTTTACCACCCTAAAGTATGTACCAGATTACACTTTGCACCCTAAACTATCTGAATGCACACTTTGCACCCTAGTGTTACTTTTGTGGTTATGTTTGACAGAATTTTACTGCATGTGACAAACACATGTTTTTTGCTTAACTGAAACAAACTTAAAAATCTAAAACACCATTCTTCAAAATCAATTCAAACAAAAACCAATTTTTTCTACATCTCTCTGTCTCACATTTGCACCCACCCACCTCACCCATCGTCCTGTCCCTCTCTCTCTCTCATATTTCAATTCCAATTCATTGATTTTAGCAGTATCACTGTTTAATTGCAAAGGAGCACGAGAGGACTTGATAGTTAGCATAAACCTTAGAAGATCTCTGATTATCAATAACTAGGTTTCACTCATATCTCTGCAATGACGAATTATTTGCTTGATTTCTTTGTATTGGTCTGTGTTACTAAAATCTTGGATAATTTTGTCAAGTTCCAATGAGGTAAGAATTTCAATAGCTTTATTGTAATTGTGCTTTGCCACTCCAACCTTCCATGGCAAAATCTATAACCCCATCTACCAAACCAAGAATGTCCATAAGCAACCCCATACAACAATCTAAGATCCATTGACCTCTTCTTTGACATCCTCAGCTGTGATTTTTCTACAAAAGAAAGAAGACCACCCTAAATTTAGAGTTTTCATAAATCAAAAACAGAGAAACCAAGAACTTTGTGTGGAATTTTGGTTACCGAGTTCGTAGATTTTTACAAATCCTATCCCACAATCAAACAATGCAATAGATGGATCTGAAGATCAATGACATGATTAGCCAAAGGTGTATTCTATGTCCTCTCTCATATTTCAAGTTTTGATTGCGATGTCAGCAAAACTTGCATGTTGATTTCCTACACCAGCAATACTTTCCCTACGGTCAGTTTAGAGTTCCTCTTTTCGTAATTTCTGCCTCTATTCTAGTCCTTTTTCTATCTTCGTTTTCTTTCATGGATCTTTCTTGCCAAAGAAAGAACAAAAGAAAGAAAATTTGAGTTTTTTCTCTCTTTGGACAATGGGTGAGTTGGGTGGGTGGGACCTGAGGTTTTGAGAAGAATCCAAATGTAGGGAGAGGCACACACACGAGACAAGAGATTTGGAAAAATATAGCTTTTGTTTTAATTGATTTTGAAAAAGGATGTTTTAGTGATTTAAATTTGTTCCACCTAAGTAAGAAGCACGTGTCAAGCACATGTAGTAGAATTTTGTCAAACATAACAACAAAAGTAACACCGGGGTGTAAAGTGTAATAAGTGTAATAGTTTAGGTGCAAATTGTGCATTCGGATAGTTTAGGGTGTAATGTGTAATCTGATGCATAGTTTAGGGTGGTAAAGTGTAATTTCTCCTTAATTATATGGTAATCTTCTTCTGTAACATAAAAGACGTCATTGCTTAGGTTTTAAAGAAGCTTTGTGAGGCAAATATGCATCCAATAGATTGGATTTGGATCCTCTCCATTTCTCTTTGAAATGGAGAGTGTCCAGTTAAGGGCTGAGATTTAACTAAAATCAATCTATGTCCTGAAATATTCCACATCATTTAAAAGACATTAACCTAACATTTCAAGGAGACTAACGGAGCCAAGGAAAACAAATGCGTTCTTTCATTTGACTCTTTAGGGCTCTCTCATCTTATCTCAGTTTCTTTCTCACTCTCAACAAAGCCCAACCATGGCCGACTTCTCCTTGCACGCACAACACCGCGACTGATAGTTCTTATGACTGGAATCACCCTGAAGATTTGATATCAGCTTTCTAAACCCCACCCAAAAAAAAATTGTAGTTCAAATTTTAATATCTGATATATGGTTTTGCTTTTTCTTTTCTTGTTTTCTTTGTTAGAGAGCATCCTTTTCTTTCATTCATAGCACTAAAGATTATACCTTTCTTTGATTGAAAATTTTTCCGGTAACTGTAGTAGGTGTATGAGTCTCTCATCTCAGTGTCTCTCTTTTTTCCCTTGGGTCTCATTTTCTTTCACTTTTGATCAGTTTGATAACTGTGTTTTCTTGTTGGGTGTAAAGCTTGATAATTTTGGGGTTTATGGGTATGAACGGCATGCCTGTGATTAAATAAGTGACCTGCTTATAGTTGGAGTGTGATGGATCTCTAGGTTTTGGCATTAACTAAGAGTAAGTTCCAATTTAGTTGATTGAAACAATCATAAAATCTTCTTTTCCAAGTTCTATATTTATATTATAATAATAATAATAATAATAATAATATGTTAATTAAACTGTATATAAAACTCAATCATCAAGCCAATCAGAAGTGAAACAAAAAAGAGATCCAAGGGGTTCGGTAAGCAAAAATAAAAATTAAAGAAAAAAAAAAAAAACAGAGAGAGACTCATATAAATGAAAGAAGGGGATAATCTTGGCAAAGACAACAAGAAAAGAAAAGGAAAAAAAAAACATAAATTTGATATCAAAATTTCCTTTAGAAACAGAGGTGGAAATTTCCTTTAGAAATAGAGGTGGATAGCTGAAATACAGTTGACTGGAGAAGCTTGACGAATGACCATCTCTGGGTTTGATGGTAGGGAGAGAGAAACAGAGAGGGATAGAGAGTTAGAGAACAAAACTTGTTGAAACTAACGTTAGCTTAGCCTTTTACTTAGTTAAGTCTCTTGTTAGTCTTTTAAATGACGTGGCATATTTTAGGTCATGGATTTATTTTAAATCAATCTCAGCTCTTAACTGGACACTCTCCATTTCTAATGAAATGGAGAGGATCCGGATCCCAATAGATTCATGTCTGCGTGCGTTAAAATTTTAAGTCAAGATAATGTTTTCTTTTTTTTAATTTATTTAAAGGGAAGTCAAGATAATGTTAACCAAAAAAAAAAAAACCCTTATAAATGGTACTTAAATATTGATATCTAATTATGTTTGTAAAGTTTCTACATGCCGGTCCAGCTGGATAACAGTGTTGAAAAAATCATTCTAGTCCATTCTGCTATTGCTTCTTGGCTTGAGAAAACTTCTTATACATTCAATGGAAATCCACGATGAATTCATCTTTATTATTATTATTATTATTATTTGGTCCTTCCGGGACCAACAGGCCCAATAAAATCAAACCTAGAAAAAGCCCACCCAAGAATTATATTCTCTTCATTCTCCAAAAAAAAATATATATATATATATATATATTATATTCTCTTTATTTATTTATTTATTTATTTATTTATTACTATTATCCATAAAATATGATCACCACACCTCGTTCTCATTAAAATTAGCACATTAATAAAACGTTATCTGATTAAGAAGTTGTAGTCTTTGTCAAGCTAGCTCCAATAATGCACCTTATGAACTAGGTGTTCAATATGCTTAGTTCTTATAGTTTTCTTAAGTACAAGGATTTTTTTTGCTATTTTTCTTATTTTTTTTTATATTTTATTGATTTTTGGGACATGAATGAGTGCAAAATCATATGAGATTGTTATTTAAAAAGAAAACGGAGTTTTTAATTTTTCAGATATTGATTAGAATGATAGTTTCATTTTTTTTTTTTTTTATAAACTTTAATTTTTATTCAAACTAAACGTGCAGAAAGACAATCTCCCAAACAGGGGAGTGGACAACTCTAGGGAGATTATCCTTATTAAAACAAAATGACTCACTAGAAGCAAGAGATAATTTTGCAGTGACATGGGCTGTAGAATTACTCTCCCTTTTAACCCAACGAAAACAACATTGAACAAAATCTATTTTAAGATTTAAAATACTACAAACTAAATTAACAATAGACCAGTCTGGAATAACATCTTCAGAGGATAGAGGGTCAAAACATCGCTTTGCATCTCCTTCAATAATGATATGTGACCATCTTTCTTGGATTGCTAGCTGGGCAGCCCACAATATTGCATTGGCTTCAGCTACAATAGGAGGACAAGGATGGTGGGTCTTGGACCAGGCTTTGGATACTATGCCCTTGTCATCTCTAGCAACAACTGCGAGGGCAGAAGAAGACTCAGCTACAGCTGCATCAACATTAAGCTTTATCCATCCTAGAGGAGGGGGCTCCCATCTAAATACCACCGATGCAGCAGAGGAGGGCTTTTCTGATTCCAACAAGGTTGAAAATTCAAGGAACTTGAAGTTTATCTTCTTGATGGAGTTTGGAATGTCAACCTATCCCTCTTGAAAAGAAACTTGGTTTCTAAGATGCCAGATTTCATCAAGAACTAAAGCCATGTTAAGGGGAATGAGCCATTGGTCTTTAGAAGGGCATAAAGCTTGAGGAGGGTCCAAAATTAGCTTGATGATGTCCATGCATGCAGAAATATGGTGCTCATCAGCCTTGAAACCCCAACAGCTAGAGTGCCAAATTGCTTTGGCAACTGGGCATCCAAAGAATAGATGGCAACAAGCCTCCACTTCGAAACCACAAAGGAGACAGGAGGGGTCATTAATATTGATTCTTTTGAGCAGATTTTCCTTTGTTTGTAAGGAGTTAGTGCCAATCCTCCAAATAAACATTTTGACTCTCTCTGGCAACTTGAGCTTCCAAAGTTTCTTCCAATTGACTTCTGCTTGGGGGGGTGGGGGTGGCGGAATTTGGGTTATGAGTTGGTATGCCGATTTTACAGAGAACTTTCCATTGGGGTTTTGCAGCCAAATAAGCTTGTTTGGTCTAAAGGTGGTGGGAAGGTGTATGGAGAGTACCGCCTTGGCAGATTCGGGGTCAAACAAGTCCTTAATGATGTTGGTTTTCCAAGCAAAGGATTCTTGGTCAATGAGCTGAGAGACCATAAGGGGGGGTCTGATCTACATTACCATGCTTGGGCAAAGGCTTGAAACCATTAATCCATGGCACCCATGGGTCATGCCAAACACTTATATCAGCTCCATTTCCAATGAGATAACAGGAACCTCTGACAATGATGTTTTTTACCCCCTCAATAGCTTTCCAGATAGGTGATGCTGCTTTTGCTGGTTCTTTGTATAACCAGATAGTTTCATAAATCTTCATCAGTGTATTACTTTTATATTTGTAGATCAAATAGTTATTATATATTCTAGCATCTAAATGTATTTTACAAGTTTGTTAGTATTGTGAATGACAAATAACTTTAAAAAACCATATATAAAAAAATGGCATTTCAACCTGTGAATGCATAGTCAAAGCAGATTCAGAAAAAAAGCAGGTAAAAGGATTAAAACGTGGCATTTGAAAATGGTTAGTACTAAAACCAATTCAGCCTAAGAAATTGGCATGGGTTTTCATTTTTTTTTTTTAAAATTTTAAATTGAATTCGACACTGCTAGCCGATTTTAATTTTCAAATTGAAATTGGTTGTTGATTTTGGCAATATGCCATATTTTCCCAGATAATTTTGTATCGTGGACAAAAAATTAAAGACTATATTTTTGTATTATTTTGCCAAAACCCTCCCAAAAAGCATATCAAAAATTCAAAACCACACACTATAATCTTTTTGCATTTTTTATTTTTTGTGCTCACACACCCCACCCTTCTGCTTTTACAATTTTTATTGTGTGCTGTGATTGGTCGTTTAAAAATTAGAGCATGACTGAGGAGGAGAATTTGCTAAAATAAGTAGAGAATTAGAGTATTATTTCTATTTTGAGTATTTTCTACCTGCCATTAGGGTAAAAAATAAGTTTATTGGTAAAATCAAAAGATTTTACAAGAGATTAAAGAAAGAAAGGTTACCACTGCACACTCTTGGTGCGATGGTCACTCTACAAGTATAAGTGCTTGTGGGGTGTGGGGGGAAAGGGCCGGGGTTCAAGTCTCCGGGAAAAAGTTTCACACACATATACATTTAGATTAGATTAGAGTAGAATTTCTATCTTGTAAAAAAAAAAAAAGTTAGAGTATCCACACCAATGCTTCTAAAATCTTCTAAAATGCAAAAAGTGACAAAATTTACACAATTTGAGCAAAAAAACACCCACATCAGTGGGTGTAAAAATGTGTAAATATACACCTATGAACAGTAACCGTGTATATATACACGGTTATTGTTCATGTGTAAAATATTTTTTTATTCTTTTTTCTCTCTCCTCTATCAACCTACTTCTCTTCACAAACCTTTACAACAACCCAGCGTGCCAGAATAAGAAGGAAGAAGAAAATAACCACCCAACCACCAAACCTTGCGCCACCACCAAACACCACATCCTAGCACAGAAAATTAACCAAAAATTAATAGAAAATTAACCCAAAATCAATGGAAAAGCAATTAGAAAATCCAACTCAAAATCAAGACAAACCCAACTCAAAATCAATCAAAACTCACCGGTAAACCTAACCCAAAAATAGTCCAAACCCACCAGAAAACCCAGCCCAAACCATACTCAACGGAAATTCACGTGAAATGCCTAACAGAGCTGGATCTGTCGCCTAATCTGCTGCCACTGCTGCCGCCCGATTTGCTGCCGTCGAGTCTTCCATTGTGTCACCGAATCTTCCATTGCTGTCGTCGGTTGGGGGTGGGAGGCAAAGGGTCGGTGGTGGAGGAGAAAGGGAGGGGCGAAGGAAAGAGGGAGGCCGAATCGATAGAGGGCTGAGGCGGCGAGCTGGATCCGCGGTGACAGCGGGCTAGGTAAGGCAGCTGTGAGGGAGAGAGTAAGGGAAGGAGAGGAACGGGTGAGAGAGCTGAAAAAGTAAAAATGTAAAATAGAGGAACCGGTGAGAGAGTGAGAGAATGGGTATTAATAAGTAATAATAAAAAAAACAATAAATAATATTATTTAATTAGAATAGATGTGTAAAATAGATAAACTGATGTGAGTGTTTTGGAAATGTGGTAGTGTAAAATAGAAAAAGTAGGTTTTTAGTGTAAAATAAACGGAAATTTTTAAACGGACTGATGTGGTTGCTCTTAGACTAATAGTTAATTAAGCATCCTAGTCCTAGATCCCTGTGCTTAGTTTTGCTTCGTAGCATATGCCCATGCTTAATTAAATAAAAAGCTACTTACGAAGTTGAAAAAATCATGTTGGTTAATTTTCTACATGCTGGATGACAGAATTGATTGAAAAAAAAAAAAAAAAAAAAAATCGTTCTTGTTGATTCTGCTATTGCTTCTTGGCATGGGAAAACTTCTTACCTCTAGTAAGGAAAATTCAACGGAAAGAAATCCATGATCAATTCATCTTTATTAGTTTATTAGTATTATTTTTTGTTCCTTCCGGGTCCAACAGGCCACCCTAGAATTATATAATTTTTATTTATTACTATAACTTACTATTATCCTTAAAATAAGATTATAAGATCACAGCTCATCTATATATATATATATATAATAGGTGAAACTGAGAGAAAATTAAATTAAAATTCCAATTTTGTTTCATGTGTCCTAAATTATTTATTCTTAAAGAGTTTTATTTCTTAATTTTAGAATAAAATGTGAGACTACATCATAAATATTCATCCAAGTGAGTTATTAAATACAAAAATCAAAAAGTCTAGAATAAATGAATCGTAAAAAAAAAAAAAAAGGTACTTCACAATAATTAAAAAAATGATTAATTTACATTTTATACGTAATAATATCCTTACAAAATTTTTTAAAGAGTTAATAAAATATAAAAATGACTATCAATAGTATTTAAATTATATATATAAGAATTATATTATACATCTTATTGTATATCTTTAAGTGTATCCATATATATGCATGAGGTTACAAGCTACTTCATTAAAACTAGCACGTTAATAAAATGCTTGACCAAGGACTCCTAGATTTTGTCAAACTTAGCTTGAACAATGCACTTTTCCAACTGTGTTCAATATACTTGGTTTTTATAATTATCTGAAGTACTCTTCGTTTTTTTTACTTCAATTTATTATTGCTTGGTCATGACCAAGGCAACCTATGAACTACACAATTAAAGGTGAACTCTTCTCTTAAATGTTAAGTCTCTACATTATTATTATTATTATTTGAGAGAGTTTTAAACTACGGTTTAACTAGAATTCAATTTCATATCTCATCTAAGGTGACTAGAAAAGTTTATTGTTTGAAATAGTCAACACCCAAGGCATCAATAAAATTAAGGATATCAACCAGATCAAAAAATATTATCGATTTAAATGTAGGTAAGGAGCCAAACAAGGGCTCAAAAGGGCCCTAGTCCTCCTTGAGTTGCAGGGAAAAAAATTATATGTATATTATGGACTTATTGTCTAATTCTAATTGGGCTCAAGAAATATAAAACTTTGCCCCTCCCTCCAAAATCCCTCTCTCCCCCAATCAGATAAGCCCAAACAAATCACAACCCAAAAAAGTTAACAAATTATTACAAAATATAACTTAAACAACCCACCATCATCTAAATTGAAGAGAGAGATGTTGAAATTGACATAATAATAATAATAATAATAATAATAATTTGATCTCTCTCACTCTCTTAAGTGAAGTGTGAATATGTGAGTGTTTATATATGCATATTGGCATTTCTACATTGAATTTATTGATTGAAGGAGGCTTTACTGAAGCTAGGTACCACGTGAAAAGCATGAGAAGACTAAGGTTAGAGACAGAGAATTTTCGATAGACTGTTCTCGGGTGAGTTAAAAGAGAATCCTTAGGCTAGTCAGAGAGAGAGAGAGAGCCAACCCCTAAATCAAATTATCTTCCTTCTTTTTATAGAGGAGCATGGTTATAGGTACTTATGAGAATACGTGGTTGTGGGTGTTTTTTAAGTGAGACCCCCTACAAAAACGCATTAAGAAATATATAGATATATATATATATATATTTGTATTTACATTTATTGGTATTTTGTTAATACTAAATGTACGTTAGTTTAGATTCTCATTAAAAAAAATTGGTTCAAATTTCGGCACCCCTCAATTGAAATCCTCACTCTGTTGTTGTTTGGATGAGTTGGGTTGTCCTGTAAAAACTCATTTTTAAAGCCCAAACGAGGAAGCTGAAGTGAATAGAGAATATTATCTTCGGCATATATTTAGGCCCAATTAAGAACTTTGGTCCGTTTTATAGTATTAGACTATATTTAGGTTTTGTTTGCCTCTTTACTTTGCATTCAAATTTCAAACCGAAAGAGTTTTTTGAAAGAGAAAAAAAGCATATTCCATAATTTCCATTCCATTTCCAACCTCTGACTGACTCTCTCTGTCCCTACTAGTACTAGTACTGCGCAAAAATCATCAAAACTTTCTCACTCACCCACTTTACTTCAACACACACTCTTTAGTTTTTAATTTCTTTGCTTTTCATCAGTCTCTCTTTTCTCTCTCTCTCTCTCTCAGACTCGTTCAAGAAATGGAGAATGAAGGTATGGAAAATGAAGTGACAGAGACAGGAATCCCAACGTACGATGGGAAGTATGTACAGTACAACATTCTCGGAAACCTCTTCCAGGTCTCCGCCAACTACGTCCCTCCCATTCAACCCGTTGGTCGCGGCGCTTACGGCATCGTTTGGTACCCTTTCTTTACTATTACCTAATTTTTAGATTCCTCTTTTCTTTTCTTTTCTTTTGCTTTTGTTCCTTTTATTGTATATTCATTTTGATTCTATATTTGCCTTTCTTTCTTTTTCTTTTTTTTACTTAGTCTTTTATGTGAAAAAGAATAAAAAATTTAATAGATTTAATTTGATTCCTTTAGCTCCAGCTTTGTTTGGATGATCAAATTAAAGCTAAGTCTAGCTCAAATAAATTAAGTTTGCCTTGTGCTACCAATTTAATTGGCAAATTTTACTTTTTTAAATCAAGTTTTACCTTAAATTTTGAACACATTGAGTTCTGATCCTACCCAATTGGATAATATAGTTATAAAGCTGAATTTAGGCTTATTTATTTATTTATTTATTTTTTAATTTAAAATTTTAGGTCACTGAACCGCACTAACTTAGATCAGTTTGAATATCTTGAGTTGATGATGGTCTAGTGAACCATTCTACTAAATTTTGAGAAGGTCACGCACATACAACTTGTTTGAACCGTCCTACTTTGGGCGTTTGGCGTGACTTTTGTGGCGATGAATGATTTAGTGTGATTCCAAGGCTTTAACTTAAGAATGTGAAGCATAGCTTATTTGTATTAGCTTCGAATTTTACTTGTTATAATTGAGGGTGATTTATTATTTTGCAGCTGCGCAAAAAACTCTCAGACCAATGAGGAGGTTGCGATCAAGAAAATTGGAAATGCATTTGACAACAGGATTGATGCAAAGAGGACACTCCGAGAGATCAAACTCCTTTGCCACATGGAACATGAGAATGTAGGCACACGAACTTTTGAGTTGTTAAGGGTCACATATTTTTTCTGCTGTTACTTTTTCTTGCAAATTGTATGGTATCATTCATAGCATTTTGGTATACTCTTTAGTTGTTATTGTCGTCATTGTTTAATATGGTTTTAATGTTTTGCATAATGTAAATGTTCGATAGACTATTCTAAAATTAGCTAAATGGAGTAAAGTAGAGAATATGTGCACCCCACCATTTTTGTTATGCTGTGAGTAAGAAATAATCCACTGCTTTTGTATTTGTGCAGGTAGTCAAAATTAAGGACATCATAAGGCCGCCAGAGAGAGAAAAATTCAATGATGTTTATATTGTGTATGAATTAATGGATACTGACCTCAATCAGATTATACGCTCTAACCAAGCTTTAACTGATGATCACTGTCAGGTAAGCAGTTTCCTGTTGCCATTACAAACTAGTGGTTATCATAAATAACTAAGGTGCATTTGAACTATTAATGAGTAGATGATTTTAATACAGACTGCAGGTCCAATATGACTGATTTTACATATTTAGTCCTGGCGAAGGGCTTGCTTCTGATACTTACACAAAAAAGAAGAAGAAAGGGCTTGCTTTTAATGCGTTGTGTGTTATTTTGATGAACTGTTTTGTGTGTTAAAAACCGAAATATGTTTTTGTATTGAATTAATTTTCTTTTTCAATGTGTCATTTTATTCTGAATTCATAATGATAAGTAGAAATGTAGAAGTATAGGTCTGATTTTAAAATATTGCAGAATTCCTAATTGTGTTGGTCCCTTTAAATAGAAGATGATTATCCATGGATCAGTATTTTCATGATCGTGAACAAGAAGAAATAAAGCCAATTTACAGATTCTTGCATTAGATCTTCACAAAATTACTTTGCATTTGCCTAGGGGTGATCAGGAAAACATTGATGTAAAAGAGGACGAGTGATGAGAGATTCTAGCATCTGTTTAACTCTGTCTCTCACTCACCCACCCACAAATCACACTTGGAGAGAGAGTGTGTGTGTGGGGAGGTGCCAGGGATGAACTGCCTCAGAGTAAAAGAATACTTCAAAGATGGCCTCAGCTTATTTTTAACCTTAGGGTGATCTAAAGAAGTCTAACATCTTTGACCCCATTTATGCTCTGTGCAATTTTCCTGTAACCCAAAAAATAATTGGCTGGTTGATAACCTCTTTCTTTTTTTCTTTTTTTTCCCCCTCTAAACTACCAGTGTCATTTTATCATTTTAAACATATAGCAATTATTATGTGATACCAATACATAAGCTCAAATATCTATTGTGAACTATATCTAGTAAACTTGAAATATAAATGTAAATGATATGGTTTAACAAGCTGCTTCTTGAAATGCATTGGCAGTACTTTCTATATCAATTGCTAAGGGGATTGAAGTATGTACACTCTGCAAATGTTTTGCACCGAGATTTGAAGCCAAGTAACCTGCTTCTTGATGCAAATTGTGACCTTAAGATTTGCGACTTTGGGCTTGCAAGAACCACCTCAGAGACGGATTTCATGACAGAATATGTTGTAACTCGATGGTATCGAGCCCCTGAATTGCTACTCAACTGTTCAGAATACACTGCAGCCATTGATATTTGGTCAGTTGGTTGCATTTTCCTTGAGATTATCAGAAGGGAGCCATTATTTCCTGGTAAAGACTATGTTCAGCAGTTAATGCTTATAACTGAGGTACTTGTGCTTTCCCTTTAATCCTCTTTCTATCTTTGAATTCAATAGACTTTATGCATGAATAATACATAGATATATTGTGGGTACTGCTGTACTGATTACAAGTAATGATAGGATAAGTTGCATAACTTCCTTGATTAACTATCAATCTAATTGTTTTATTGATGGTCATTTTTTCTTTTTTTTTACTTATTTCTTTTTATGATTTTTTAAGCAGCTATTAGGTTCACCAGATGATTCAGATATTGGATTTTTAAGAAGTGATAATGCTCGAAAGTATGTCAAGCAGCTTCCACATTTCCCAAAGCAGCCCTTTGCAATGAAATTCCCACATGTGTCCCCAGTGGCAATTGATCTTGCAGAGAAAATGCTAGTGTTTGATCCATGCAAACGCATAACTGGTATTCTTCCAAACGAAACTTGAATTAATTACCATTTCATTTTTATTTTTTCTGACTCATTTTTCTAAAGAGAATCTTTTCTTCTTCTTCTTCTTCTTACTGATACACCCAAAGTTGAGGAGGCACTGAATCACCCATACCTATCTGGTCTTCATGAGATAAATGAGGAGCCCACTTGCCCATCTCCTTTTGTCTTTGATTTTGAACATGCATCCTTGAATGAGGAAGATATAAGGGAGCTTATATGGAGGGAGTCCCTGAATTTCAACCCACTTTAGATGCTGGAGTAAGCTCACCAGTACTCTCCTCGTTTCCCTTGTTTGGGTCGATGAAAGTCCTTATTAAAAGATTGAGATTTTCGTTTAGAGAGTATATGTATCATATACTATATCAGGGAGGGAGATAGGTTCTTTCTTCCTGTCTTGAGATGGTGGATTGGCAGTTTGTAACTAGGACCCAACCCCCCCCCCCCCCCCCCCTCTCCTTCTTTCCTTCTCTCTCTCAGCCAATGAATGGCAAGTTTGTTCATGAGTGTGGTATTTGGAAGTTAACTGGATTCATTTGGAGAATCCAGTACCCATTGGGGGTTGGTATGCATAAAAGAAGGCTGTGTTCTCTAAGCCTCATCCTTTTATGGCTGTGATTTGTACATTGTAAATCTTATTTTACCCATAGAAAAGGAATCATAAAAAGTTAAAATAGGTACAATACCTGGAAACATTGTAATGTTTGTATTGCCCTGATGCGTGTTTAGATGCATCTTTTATGAGATTCTTTATATTTTTGCAGTTTCCACTTTCTATTCCAAGTTTCTTGTGAAATCAGTCAAAGGGTTCTATGAGTTGCCTAAAAATGACATATTTGATAGGATAAGATTCCAAATATTATAACGTATTGTGCTTCAATTTATGAAATTTATTGGTTTATTAATTATTATTTTTTAAAAGTAAATTGAATTTTCCCACCATAAGGGGAAAGCGGTATGGTAACAAAGGATTTTTTTTTTTTTTTGTTTGTTTCAAAATAAAATATTTTTTAGTATAAAATATCTTATATTTTTTAAGTAAAATATTTTCATTTTACAGTATTTAATAGCGTAATTAAAAATAGTGGAGAAATCATTTTCAATATTTGTTTCCCCAGTAAAATCAAAAAAGTTTCCTATTACTCATAACCCACCAAATACAAGCACAACTGCATAAACCACCAAAATTCCAAATTCGTAGGAAAAAAAAAATGGCTACCAAAGCCACCCAAACTAGAAAATCCAACCAAATCCTCCAATCACCACAAACACCAACCTCATCCCTCCACATAGCTGCAACCAAAAGAAAAAAACAGAAGAAGAAAACTTAACCCACACCGTAGCAAATGCACACAACCTTTTTTTTTTTTACTGTCAGTAACAAACAACCTCCATAACCACAACCTGACCTTCGACCAGTACCCAAAAGCCCCATAGAAAACTCACATCTTCGTGTCTCAAATCGACCATAACAAGCCTCTCATCTCTGCCGACTTAAGCAACAACAATTGCCGCAAGAGAGAAGATTGCGACAACCAATCACAGACCCCATCTATTTCTCTTTGGGATTTTTGGGTGTGAAAGCCATGAGCCAAAGAGAAAAGATTAAGGGTGGCCAACGGTAACCCTTAAGGTGAGGGGACAAGACTCAAGAGGGTGATTTGGTAGATGTTGGGTCTTTGGGTTTGATCAGGATTTGTAATGGTTGGTTGGGTGTTTAATGGCTTTTGGACTGATAGTGTCGAGCGAGAGAGACTTGAGCTTGAGGTAAAATGTTTTACCGAATTTTTAAGCGTAAAGCATTTTACATCTTTTAGGTTTAAGTTTTACAGTTGACTAAAAATGTTTTACAATTGACCAACCATTTTACAACAAAATAAACATTGTAAAATGTGATAACATTTTATGGAAAATATTTTACTTCAAAACAAATAAAGCATTATTCTCTTGTAGTTTGGTTGAGATCAACGTCCTAAGTTTGAATAATGGAGGAAATATGGTTCTTGAAACAGTCATTGATTAATGTAATTGGGATTTTGATGGATTTGAAATTAAGTTATGATTGAACTCACATAAGGAAGTGCTTGCAATCCCCCATCTCCCATTTCTTTGTTTTCCTATAGGCTCCTAAGAACTTGATAGGTATTGTTAATAGTTATGGGTTCTCCAAAGCATGTTCCTACATAAACTAGTCATACCTTATCAATTTTTTTCCCATTCTATATCTTCTTCCATGTTGAAATAAAATTATTTGGTTCTAATTTTTTATTCTTCCAAAAATAATGATTTAAGGTATTAAAAAATGATTTAACAAACAAATAAAGAACATAAAAATTGAAAATTTTAAAAATTTCCATCAGATTCTATGCCAAACTATCAACCTTACATGCCCACAATTAAAGGTTTTCTTCTCAGAGAAAAAAAAAAAAAAAAAAAAAAAAAGAAGAGAGAGAGAGAGAGAGAAGAAGTGGCACTTTTAAGTTTTAAGAATAAACATAATTGCAAAAGTCCACATGTATACTTTCAAGTTTCAACATAAATGGCACTTTCAAGTTTTAAGAAGAACGAGACCAAGCAGCCGGGCAAAACTCCGCATACTTTCAACATGAGGGCTTGCAACTGATACAGTTAAGACTTATATCTAAGTAACTTGACATCAGGAGGGACGTTTAGCGGGAAAAGCAAATTTAACCATGTAGGTCCATCCAATCACCAAAGTAATCCACACATTGACAATGATTGTTGATGAAGATGGTTAACAAAATTAAAGAGTTGGAGTCAGATTAGATCTACCTTTGAATGTCTCGCCTAGAGCATTAGTATTAGGGGTGTAAAAACCCCCAGTTGCTATTTTACCCACTAAACCTTAAAAACCCCCCCACATCCGGGTATGTAAATCCTTTTTTTTTTTTTTTTTTTTTGCACCCTAGCTACAGTGAGGCTGCATATGTTGCATATATGAAACCTCACTGTTCATGAGGATGTAAAGATTATATAATTTTTTAATCTCTCCTCTCTCTTCCTCTCACTTCAAACTCTGACCTCTTTCTTTTCTTTTTCTTTTCTTTTTCTTTTTTATATTATTTGATAGTGTAGTTTATATTATTTTAATAAGTTGTATATAAAAATAGAAACCAGGATGTTGGGTGAGTTGTAAAATGAAATGGTAAAATAGATAAAATAAGTTTTGAGGTTGTAAAATAAAACCTTTTTGGCATTCGGATGCTAATGCTTAGAAGGTGAAATTTGTGGCTCAAGAATTTAAAAAATTCAAAGAGAAGGGGGGGAAAAAATCAAAGAAGTCCAAGAGATAGAAGTAATTTGTCTTTATCTTATGGACGTTGAGAATGGTTTCTGTGGGGGGGTATAAAATCGAGAAGCCCATGTCAATGTCTACGCTGGGCCCAAGGCCCGATCCAAAGAAGGCCCACCCCTTGGCCATGGGAAGGATCCTCCTCGGCCATGGGAAGGACCCTCCTCGGCCATAAATGTAGCCGAGGACAAAGGGGGCAACTCGGTCCTGGTGATGACACTTCGGGTCATTTCGCCGAACAGGAAAAGTACTAAAACAACAAAGAACAAGAGAAAGGCTGCCATTACTGCAATTAAGTACTCTGCACCTGACAGAGCCATGCTTTTCAGCCTTTACAACCACTCCCAACCACTTTGGGTATGAGCTGATGGGACAAGTATCAGCCCTATGAATCTCAACCTACACGTGGACATTCAAGGGAGAGGGGAAGCTAGTATAAAAGGAGGAAGAAGCAATCCAGAAGGGGGACTCTCTCCGGGCCCAAGAACAGGAGCCACCCAAACTGCGCCAAGGAGAAAATCTCCTTGAATAAGCTCAGTTTATCTCTGCGCAATCGCTATGAACACTATGACTAACGATTATCCGTCCACTAAGGTCTAACTTTTTAGCCCACTCTCTTCAAATTCATTGTATCAGGCCCGCCAGTCCAAGATCCCACCCACCGTGTGGTATTGGGCTGAAAAACGAGACCCTACAGTTTCTTTCTTATTTTGTTGGATAAGCTGATTACTTTTGGTGAAATTCCTTGTATGTTAATTATTTTTTTGGATATATTGATACTTCATATATGTATCCTCTTTATATTTATCTTATGAATCTATGTATGTATTGATGCATGGCTATGAGTATGTATGTGTATAACTGTATATACATGCATATGTAAAAATCTGTCTGGGTGCTAAGCACTTTGAAAATGAGTTTGAATTTAGGCTTCTAATATTTGGGATTCATGGAAAGAGAATCATTTATTGAACATTTATATTATTTTCTTTTGATCTTTAAATGGAGACACAATGCTTCAACGAGACTTTTGGCTATAAACTTTTAGAATAATTTTATTGAGAAATACATTTTTTTTTTTTTAAGGGAGATGAAATAATAAATTAGTAATCACTTAAGTTCACATCATATAAATTGTGTATAAAAGTATTGCTATTAATGGCCTCAGGCAATCACATAACATATTTCTCTGAAAACATTCCTAAATTTAATAATTAAAAACGTAAAGCAAAGTTTTTTATTTGCCAAAATATATATATATATATATATATATATATATATATATATATGTAATTCTTTTCTAACTTATCAGTTATCTTATAATGACATTTGTAGCACACACATATAATATTGGTGAAACTAAACTATTGGTCGCAGTTAGTCCCTCAAGTTTCAAGTGTACACTATTATTTTTATGTTTAAAAATTTGTTAATTGTCATTGGTGTTGTTATTTATGTGGCTAACGAAAAAATAACTTAACAAATGAGTGTTTGTAATTTTTTGTGCCAAGTGAGTTAATTCAATGTAGAAAACAAAGAGTCCAATATAAATTAACCATAAAAAAATCTAATCATATATCTAACTCTATATATAAAATTATAGGAAAAGAGAGTTTGAATAATTTTATATTTATGAGCCATTTTTTTTTTGTATAACTAAAAATAATTCAAATTTATAAGTTATTTATGGAATATAATTTTTTCTCTAAACTAATGAGTATATTTTTTATACTATTTCTATTCAGATATTTTGAATGTGAAGATCTTGAACATAAAAAATTGTAATTGAGCTGAACAATCTCATGCACCTATCCCCATTCAATTTAGGAAATACTATTGGACCAATCTATTCTTTTTATTTTATGTTGTATTTAGTAGAATTTCACATACAATGATTGTGAATTGATATTGTATATATAATATCCAATAGTAATTTTTCAAAATTATATATATAATAGTAATGTAATGAGAAACTTGACATAATTAATATTATAAAACTTGCAAAAAAAAACCATTTTAGTACTTCTATATGTCTTGGTTGAACTAATGTCCTATATGTTTAATAACTTAAGTTAACATCAATAGCACCACTTCAATTTATCATTCTTGTGCATAAGCATGGGTAACATGCTAATATATATTAAAAGCCAAAACTCAAAGAAAATCCAATTAGATTTCGATTGGATTCTCAATTTTGTGTCACGTGTTCCATCTTTTTTTCTTTTTTTTTTAATATTTGTGGCAAATGAATTATGGAGTGTAAAAATCGAAAAGTCCAAATCCAATTAGATTCTAAATTAGATTTCAATTGAAGTCCAATTTTGCATCACATGTCCATCTAATTTTTTTAATTTCTATGACAAATGATTTATTGGATGCAAAAACCGAAGAGTTTAAATCTAATTAAATTCTAAATCATATATATATATATATATATATATATATATAATATGAGAAACCATTAAATATTTTAGAAATGTATGATTTAAAAAATGTGTAAGCTAATATCATGTATAATTTGAATCTCTTCTTAAAAAAATGTATAATTTGAATCATGTAATTGTGATTTTTTTTTTTTTTTAAATTATATCTGTGCATATGCACGAAGTTATACACTAGTTACCCCCCCCCCCCAAATACAATATAACAACCAAGCTATGTGACAAATAAAAAGCCTCCTTTACCAGTAAGCTATATTTGTACTTTTTAACCCAAAAAAAAAAAATGAAAGGGGGGAAAGATGAAGAAGATCATGAATTAAAAAAAATAGATAGAAAAAAGTGAGTAGTTGCGGAAGATTGGAAAGGTTTTTCAACAATGTCAAAAGTGTAGATCGTGTGGAGAGAGTTGCCCCACACAACACCTTGCTTTGGTTTCGATTGGTTGTCGAACTAGAATGACCACTTGCTCCCCAACATTTGTGGTTCTTTTATCATTGCCATAGGCACTGCCTTCGTCTCTATCGCCGCCATTGTAGTACCACTGCCTTGACCATTTATTTATTTTGAATGGAAAACTAGTTACCAGTTAAGCAAGTAATGTATAAAAGCAAGAACACACAGACAAACAAACGACGAAGTCTCTTCTTTCTCGCATTCTTCTCTCTCAAACTGAAAACCTACCTGGTGTTCTTTTTCTTCTTTCACTTCAAAACACAAAATGTGAGTAAAAAATAAGGAAACCACCTAATGTGACAAAAATACAATCATATGTGATGATGATACTGTTCAATGTGACTATAGAACTATCAAATGTGAGTAAAAAAATAATTGAACCATAAAATGTGACAAAAGAATGGTCATATATAATGTTGGTACTGCGTAATATGACGGTAGAACCATTAAATGTAAGTAAAAAAAAAAAAAAAATCACTGAATGTAACAAAAGTACGATTATATGTGATGTTGGTATCATTTAATGTGACGGTAAAACAGTCAAATGTAAGTAAAAAATAAGGGAACCACTAAATGTGACAAAAGTACGGTTAATTGTAATGTTAGTACTGCTTAATGTGACATTTGAACCATCAAATGTAAGAAAAAAATCACCAAATGTAACAAAATTACGATCACATGTGATGTTGGTTCTGCCCAATGTGATGATAGAACTGTCAAATATAAATAAAAAATACGAAACCACTAAATATAACACAAATACAATTACATGTAATATCGGTACTGTTTAATGGGACTAATGATCTATCAACCGTGATATTTTAGTGACTCGACCGAACAAATTGACCACTTGAGGTACCGTATCCAAAAAAAAAATGGTACAAATGCAATAGAATTACCCTATATTTGTTTCTCAAAAAAAAGAATTACCCTATATTTAAACATAACAAATTATATTATTTATCTAATATAGCGAATCACACACGTGATCTGGATGTGGTCCGTGCGAAAAGAAGCCCATTTTCATTTTGCCAAGTTGCCTACTCCAAGTGAAGTCCATGGTGTTGTTGGGGAGTTTGTCTGGTAAAAGAAAAGGAAATCCTGAGCTGAATTCCTCATAATCTGACAATCGCATTGATCAAGTAAAACATGAGCTTTGGATTTGGAATCCTCAGAAGGGCTTCACATTCACAGCGCCCAAACAGTAACAAAAAGCAATCATTGCCCTCACTCTTCTTCTCCATATTTCCACGCTCTTTCTCTCAGCTTCACTCGCAAACTCAACTGTCAGTAACCTCTCTCTCTCTCTCTGTATTTTGATGCTTCAGAACTTGGTTTGTAACTGTGCTTGATTGATGATTGAACAATTAACAATATAGGCCTTCATTTGGAATTGCGTTCGACATTGACGGCGTGGTTTTGCGCGACCACACTCCCATTGGAGGCTCCCCTCAAGCTCTCAGAAAGTTATACGATCACAACTCTGGTACGCTTCTTTTTTTGTGGGTGCCCATTGATTTTGTTTAAATTGATTTCGTCAATTTATGTAGTAACTGGGACATTCATGTCCTTCTTCTATGGAGAATTCACACACACACACACACATTTATATACACACACGCACACAATTTGGTCTAAGTTGGATTTACGTCCCTCAATTTTCAAAAAGTTGCAATTTTCACCTTGAAATATTAAATGGGTATCAGTTTTCTCCTTTATAAATGCTAAATTTACTGCCTATTTTACTCCAAAAGGCTCACAAACTAACAAAATGAGGTTTGGCAATGACTGTGATTGGTCAATAACATAAGAAATAACTTGAAAATGTTAAATCTACTATCAATTTCACTACAAAAGGCTTACAAATTAATGTGACAATAAATATTATCGATATAACATCAACAACATGGTAAACAAATTTATGAATTACTAAGAAAATGAGATTTGGCAATGAATGTGATTGGCCAACAACATAACAAATAGCTTGAAAATGTTAAATCTACTATCAATTTCACTACAAAAGGCTTACAAACTAATGTGACAATAAATTTTATCGATATAACATCAACAACATGGTAAACGAATTTATGAATTACTAACAAAATGAGGTTTGGCAATGAATGTGATTGGCCAACAGCATAACAAATAGCTTGAAAATGTTAAATCTACTATCAATTTCACTACAAAAGGCTTACAAACTAATGTGACACTAAATGTTGTCGGTGTAAAAAAAAACATCAACAACTTGGTAAACAAATTTACGAATTACTTTATTGTTTTGAGTTCTAAAGTTGGCATATTAGTTTCTAAGGTTTATGAATTAAAATTTGTATTAGCTGTAGCATCACTCTAAATAAATTTCTGAGTTACATTTTTGTTTTGTGTTTGAAAAGGTGGTGCATTAGTTTGTAAGACTTATGTAGTAAAAGTTGTTGTAGCTGTAGCATTACCCTATGTCCTTTCCTTTATCTTCTGTTATATTTATTTCGAGTCTCATCAACATTTTAAGGTGTCAGCACGCCGCTTGCCTATGCAATTTTTTTGAGCACAAATAGTTGGAAGAATGAAATTGAGGCCTTTTAAAATTTTCAAGGACTAAATTATAACATTATAAATTTGAGAGACTGAAAATCAAACATGGGTCAGATTTTAGGGACGAAAAGTATTTTTCAGTATAAATTTTTTTATCAGTTTCTGCCCAAAAATAAAAATTATTAATAACTCACTCTTATTTGCAAGCAGGTACTTTGAAGATTCCTTATGTTTTCTTGACAAACGGTAAGTCATCTATGTACTTGTTTTTGCTGTTTTTCTTCTTTTTCTTCTTTTTTTTTTGGTTGAAGACATTGCATATTGGGTTTACATGTCATTCTTAAAAGTATGGAAGTATGTATATGGTGATCTTATATGCTTAGAGTTGGGGCTTTAATTTAATAGGAGGTGGTTTTCGAGAATCAAAAAGAGCCATGCAGTTAAGTGAACTCTTGGGTGTAAATATTTCACCCTCACAGGTACAGTTATGAAGATTTTTAAGATTTTTTTTTTAGTGCTATTTTTCTCTCCCTTTTTTTAAATTTCCATCTATATGAATTTTCTTGGCAGTGGGTCATCAGTCATGACATGAATTTGTTATTAATTCTTCTTTGTAATTGTTTTTTCCCTCATCTTTTTCAGTACAATTCTGATGCAGGTATTACAGGGTCATTCTCCTTTTAAACAGTTGGTGCATAGGTATGCATTTGGATCAAGTGCGATCTGTGGTTACTAACCAACTTAGTATGCATATCGGGAATGTGGAATAAATTCAAATATTGTTAAAATGTTGCATGTGTGCATGGGCAATGTGCTGTGTGTATTAAACATCACGGAATTGGCAAGGGGATAGTTTTATGCTGTAGTCATAGACAGATTGAAGTTTTGAGCTTCTGAATTAACGTGCCTGATATATGGCTTCAATGAAAGCTCATGCTGACACATGTTAAAATCTTTAGAAATAACATACGCATTCAGATATGACTAATTTTATGTGTAATGTATGATAAATTTACAGAATAATGAGAATAGACTGCCAAACAAAGTGGTAGATGCTATAATATGCTTACTGGAATTGGAATGATTAAAGAATCTAAATCCTTAGGATAAGAAAAAGTCTGAATTATAATGGAAATTTAATTCATTGTTGATTGAGTAAAATTCATCTCATTATATTATTCTCTCTAGTATTTACATCTTGTGTTTGTACAGATATGAGAATGAACTCCTTGTTGCTGTGGGAAAAGGTGAACCTGCTGCAGTGATGTTTGAATATGGATTTAAGTAAGGCTTTTGCCTGGTTGTATTGGCTTTGTGATTCACATAAGTTGAATTTCTGCAATGACATTGATTAAATTTTCAAATATTGCCTGAGGTGTGTCTGAATGACTTGTGTTGACTGATTTTATCTGCAGAAATGTTCTCTCAATTGATGAGTATGCTTCCTGCTTTGATGACATCGATCCATTGGCGCAATATAAGGAATGGATAACTAAGACAGTTGCTAATGAGTAGAACTTTTAAGGAGATAGGTTCAAGAAAGAGTGTTCACTCAGAGAGAGTTCAGGCAGCATTTATTGTTAGTGATTCTGTTGACTGGAGTAGAGACATTCAGGTTATCCTAAATCCATAGGTTATATGATGATTCTAATCATATTACCTTCTTGGGTAAATTACAATAACCTCCCTTGACATCTGAGGTTTATACACACACACACCTAATCGTAACTGTTCATCTATCATCATAAAATATATATTAAATAAGGGAATATCACAATATCATATGTTAACGGTTAAGATTAGGTAGGTATGAGACTTTTTATATATAAAAAAATGTTAAAAACGTGTGTAATGTAGAATTCTCCATATATATATATATATATATATGCGTGTGTGTGCGTGTCATTACAACTTGAATCAAAATATACTTTTTTCACATAAATCTCATTAATAGTAAACCTCATTTAGTGTTTACTAACTAGTGTACCCCGATTTTCCAGATTGTCAAACTAATTGACACTTGTCCCCTTAAGTTTTCCAGGTCAAACAGTGTTAAAGGTCTACATGGAATATTCCTAATAATGAAAAAAAAAAGGAAAAGCTGTAGCCAAATATATTGAACCACAATTACACTTATATGAATCTAAAATAAAATAATAAGCTGTAGCCAAATAGCCCAATGTGTTATTTTGTATGATTTACCTTCATTTTTCTCATCTATATTGATTCCAACACCATCCTCTAAGAAACCTGTGCCATGTATTATTAGGTAGTAGGAGAGAGGCGGTGGCCTGGTTTGGGGTTAGATGTCGCCAGTGGTGGAAGAATGGTGGACGTTTGGGGTTGTTTGGTTACATTTTTCTTTCTTTCTTCTTTTAAAAAAATTTAAAGACATTAAAAATGTTTTGCCTCTTTTTTATTGGGTATTGCTTAGAAAAGAAATATCCCATATCAACCTCTTAATACTGTATGACTTCGAAAGGGGTTAACAGATGGAGTGTCAATTAGTTTGACAATTTGGCAGGGCAATGTAATTTATGGAAAATCATGTATACTGGGTCTAGTTTAGTACCTCAGGGGTGTCAGTATAATTAACCATTTAAAAAGGTAATAATCTCGGGAGGGTAAGTGTCATTTGACTCATTTATAAAAGGCAAGATGGGGGATTTTGCAATTTCCAACATTTTAACTTAACTTCTTTCATGCACATTTTGTAGGACAGTTTATTAATTTTTGTATGAAGTGTTACATATGGCCTCCCTGCCCCTGGATTTGATGTGTAATATCCTTGTTATTGGAAACTTTAAGTTCTGAACTGACTGAAATAGATGTTGGTATCAGGTTCTGTGTGACATTTTAAGATCTGGAGGTCTTCCTGGAAAGGAAATTGGACACCAACCACCTTTATATTTTGCACATGATGACCTTAAATACCAGGTTGGTTGTGATGAGTTATAAAATTGATTTCTTGAGTTCCTATGTAGCAATTTTTATAAAATCTAATGATTACTGACAAGGTGTCACTAAAGGTAGGCTACTTTTCCTTCTGAACGTCTTGGCATGGGAGCTTTCAGAATTGCATTAGAATCCATTTTCAATAGGTAAGGCTAGAGAATATACAAAATGTAGATTGTATGTTACTCTTATAAATAGGTGTAGCTCTTTTTGATATGGGATGGATTCTGAATCTCCAGTCTCATGTAATGTCTTGTACTTTTCTGAATGCAATTGTTTAAATATGCAGAATTCACTTTAATGCTCTGGAGTATACATCTTTCGGGAAGCCAAATGCATTTGTATTCAAGAATGCTGAAACTGTACTAAAGCAACTTGCATCATCTCTTGATCATGAAGTACATGTTGTGAATCATCCAGATGATGGAAGTCATTTTAAGACACTATATATGATAGGAGATAATCCTTCAGTTGACATCAAAGGTGCCCGGCAGGTTTGTCTCGCGGTTTCATATTCTTGTTCATTGGGAATATACTATAGGCATATAATTTAAATTAGTTATCTGAGGATACCCTAATTTTTATCTTTATTTTCAAAAAATTTTAGGCAGGACATCCCTGGTTTTCAATTCTGACAAGGACAGGGGTTTTTAAGGGAAAGGAAAATCCGTCTGATTTTCCAGCAGATCTGGTAAGTGTCTGATTAAATCCTGTTGTAAGTTTATATTGCAGATCTAGTATCATCTTTATTTTTCTCATATTATGTTCTTTCTTCTGTGTGTTTTTTTTTTAGTTGGGTGTGTGTTAATAAATTGCGATGCAAATTCTTATAGAGGGCAATGCACATTTTTTATTTTAAAAATCTAATAATATTTTATCAAATCAAGTTTTAAGAAAAGAAGGGATCTATAGCAAAGTTTCCCTTAGTTCCCTAAATATATTGGTAAAGATGAAAACTTGATAGATCTGCAACTAAGTTTCCTTTCAGATTCAAGTGAGATGAAATTACCTGAACTCTTGTGTTTCTTGTGCAGGTTGTTGATACTGTAGAAGAAGCTGTGGACTATATTTTGAGAAAGGAGTGCACCTCATAAAATTTACATCCCCCTTATTTTTCTGCAGGTTTTGATTTCTTTATTGTGAGATTGTCATACATTAACGAAAGGAGAGATGTCTGCAGAAAGCAGTCAAAGAATATCATTTAACGTGAACAACAATGATCTAGTTCCTGCTGGTTTTGCATAATGTGATCACTTCATTTTGTCAATCATTTTCACATATTTTCTTATAATGACGTTGATTTATGATGATTAATTTGATTAAAGTACTTTCTGTTTTTTGATGTTGTTGGAAAATGATGTAAGATTCACTGTATCTTTCCATTATTTTTGGGTCTGCAATAGTGCAAAAAGAAGACCAGGTTCCAAATTGTTCAAGATATAGAGTTATAGTGGTATCAAGTTTGTCCACCAGTAGTTATTAAAAAAAAAAGTGTCCACCAGTAGTCAAGATAAGTCAGTTGTGTTCTCTCTGTTGGGGATGGTTGAAGGGGGGCAAGGTGTACAGTGATGAAGTTTCAACCTTACATAGTGGAAGTCACTAGTTCTAGCAATTGAGCCTGATTGTACTGAACCCCATATAGTAAATTCTGTCTCTGTGACCATAGCGAGAACAGATTAGAGGCTTCTGAGGGGGTTAGGACTTAGGAGTGAACATTATTGACTTCATAATTGCTTGCTCCATGACTACCTAATTAAGCATTAGGTACTTGCATATCTAGTAGATATCAGCTAACATGGTGCAAATTTAATGAGTAGAGTTAAGTTTGTTCAATTTCTGGGAGTGCCAATCAAACAAATCCCAGATGCAGATCCAAAATTTGTTAACCACTTCAACATCTTCAAACTTCAAAATTTCCAGGGATCCAAATGGTGTACAATAGAAGAACCGCTACCATAAAAGTCAAGAGCAACATTGACAACCTGATCAAAAGTAATGAAAAAAGAGGCCTTGGAGATAGGGTAACTGCCCAAGTGATGGAAAACTGCAGCAATATCTACAAGAGTTTATACGAAGAAATGTAATATTCAGTCTCCTACCCAATTTGGAAAGCCTGTGCCACAATAGTATTCAATAACAAGCCTTTTCAGGTTTGTATGAGGTTTTTACCTTCGTGTCTGTTATTGTATCATATTTCATAAATGTATTCTAAGAAAAACGTGACAACAAAGTTAAGCAACTTGACCGCTGAGTTTCCATTAATAATAATTTGTTTGGTAAAGGAGTTCAGACTCTCGCTGTGACATATGAGTGTGTGACGACATTGTGTAATACAAAATCCAAATCTCAGACCTTCACACAATACATATAAATTATAATACATGATGACCCAAACATTTGCCTTCAGTCTTGATTGAGAATTAGAACGTGAGGACCTGTTTTGGTTGGCTCCCTAGTTTTCCGAGTGCCTTATCCAATGCAGTGTGAAAATTGTCAAAAGGAATTAGTTCCATCCTGCAAAGAGGAGCACTCAATAATGTCAACATTTACAATTGATGCCATGGTATGTGATCAGAAAGAGTAAAAAAACAAGATATTGCAAGTAAATTTGTCTATGAAATAGAACATACTCATATTTCAACTTCCCTTCTCTTGCTTGATCCAGGAGGTAATCTATTATAATTCCGCACTCGTTAGCTTTATCAGAACTCACTCATTTCCGCAACCAGAATCCCCTTAAGGAAAGATCCTACAAAAGAGAGGGATTTTTCAAGCATAATACCACTAGCAGATATAGACCTGACAACAGTCCTGAATATTTATCTACATGGACAAAAGCATTGTACTTAGATTGATAAGTACATGAAACTATTTCACTTAAACAGATGAAACCATTCCACAGTTCATTGGCCAACAAGAACACCCACGGTATGGTAGTGCCAGTCCTATCTTTCCCTTCCTCTCTGTCATCAAAATGCATGGTCACAAATATTTCGAAGAATGGAATGATGATATCAGAAACTGAATGTATCTAACAGAAACTTTGTGCATAGCTCTCAATTGAAAGATTATTGGTTTTGCTTTTGCTTTTGGGCTTTATTTTCTTTGTTCAACCCAATTTGATTTAGCCCATTGGTCAATAAGAGTGCAGTCCGTTGGGGCATTAATTGTGTGCATAGTGACAATTTCATTTGGTCCGATAGAGACCCACTTGCACACATAATCTTCGGCTTACAAAAGCCCTCCAGCCCTCCTTGTTTCTCTTCAACTCTTTTTACATAAACACAGCCGCATTAGGTGCAATACTTTTTAAAGGGGATAAATAGAGTTCTAGTCTCACCAAAAGGAAAGTTTCTTTAGTTCTTCTTTCTCAATCTACGTCATTATTCTGGTTTATCTCACTAAAAACAAAGTTGCTTTAATTCTTCTTAATGCGTTAGTAAATAACTCTCACTTGAAAGATTATTGGTTTTTGGGCTTTATTTTCTTTTGAACCCATTTTAGTTCAGCCCATTGGTCAATAACTGTGCAGCCTGCTGGAGCATTAATTGTGTGCACCATGACCGTTTCATTTGGCACGTTAGAGACCCACTTGCGCACATAATCTTTGACAAATAAAAACCCTCCAACCCTCCTTGTTTCTTTTCAGCTCTTTTCTCAAAAACATAGCCACATCAGGTGCAATACTTTTTAAAGGGGATAGAGTTCTAGTCTTACCAAAAGCAAAGTTGCTTTAATTCTTCTCTCCCTATCTATGTCATTATTCTCGTTTGTCTCACCAAAAACAAAGTTGCTTTAGTTCTTCTTTCTCGTAATCAATCTCACCAATTAAATAGTAACCTGAATAGAAAAACTTCTTAAAAAAGATGCGTCTATACGTATTTTTTTAAATGTTGTTTCTACATATTTGGATAGCAACAAACAATGTGGTACTTGCCTGACAAATTTTGATGTTTGCCCCATTGTTGGCATGGAAATTGCTATAGTCAAATCTTGGGAGGTTATATGGCCAAGAGAGTCATTTGCACCAAGTTCTACTCCAAGAGGCATAAATCAACTTTTGAGGACAATTCTATTTACGTGATTCTATAATTTGTAAAACCATTCTAACTCTCTACTTATTTTTTGTTATTGCTAATATTTTAGGGTTTACTATATTGAATCAAAACTTGTTTATATAACTATATTTTCCAACAATCTTAAATGTTGACTTTGTGTTTCAAAAATGAAGAAACAAGTTGTTGATTCTCTTAAGGTCATTTCGGGAATTACAAAATTTGAGACTTTTGATGGAAATAATTTTAAACGTTGGAAAGAAGGATTTTGCACATTTTGGAATTTCCCGCAATACTTTTTAAAGGGGATAAATAGAGTTCTAGTCTCGCCAAAAGCAAAGTTGCTTAGTTCTTCTACGTCATTATTCTCGTTTGTCTCACCAAAAATAAAGTTGTTTTAGTTTTTCTTTCTCATAATTATCTCCCCAATTAAAGAGTGACATCAATATATAGAAAAATTTCTTCAAAAAGATGGCGCCTATTCATATTTTTTAAATGTTGCTTTCACATATTTGGATCGTAACAAGAATATCAGGAGGGAAAATCTTCTTAATGTTGCTGGATTGGTGAACAAATAGTGTGGTACTTGCCTGATCATTTTTTATTGTCGCATTGTTGGTGTGGAAATTGCTATAGTATAATCCTGGAGGGTTGTTCGGCTAAGAGAGTCATTCGCACCGAGTTCTACTTCAGGTGACACGAATCAATCTTTATGGACAACGTTATTTTCGTGATTCTATAGTTTGTGAGACCATTCTAACTCTCTCTATTTATTTTTTGTTATTGCTAATTTTTTAGGGTTTACTTTGTTGAATTAAAACTTGATTATATAGCTATATTTTTCAACAATCTTAAAGGTTGATCTTTATGATTAAAAAATGAAGAAATAAGTTCTTAATTCTCTTGATGTCATTTCGGAAATTACAAAACTTAAGACTTTTGTTTATTTTCTTAAGGTCGTTTCGGAAATTACAAAACTTGAGGTTTTTGATAGACATAATCTTGAATGCTGGAAAGGCCGGATTTTGCCCATTTTGGAATTTACTGCAATATTTTTTAAAGGGGATAAATAGAGTTCTAGTCTCACCAAAAGCAAAGTTGCATTAGTTCTTCTTTCTTTATCTACATCATTATTCTCGTTTGTCACACCAAAAATAAAGTTGCTTTAGTTCTTTTTTCTCATAATTAATCTCGCTAATTAACGAGTGACATCAATGGAAAAACTTCTTAAAAAAGATGGCGCTTATTCGTATTTTTTAAATATTGCTTTCACTTATTTGGATCGCAACAAGAACATCGGGAGAGAAATCTTCCTAATATTGTTAGAATGGTGAACAAACAATGTGGTATTCCCTTGACCAATTTTGATGTTCGTCGTATTGTTTGTGTGGAAATGGTTATATTATAATCCTAGTGGGTTGTATGGCCAAGAGAATCATTTGCACCGAGTTTTACTTTGGGTGGCCCGAATCAACCTTTAAGGACAATGCTAATTGCGTGATTCTATAATTTGTAAACCATTCTAAAACTCTCTATTTATTTTTTATTATGGCGAATATTTTGAGATTTATTTTGTTGAATCAAAACTTCTCTCTCTATTTATTTTTTATTATTGCGAATTTTTTAAGATTTACTTTGTTCAAGCAAAACTTGTTTATATAGCTATATTTTCCAACAATCTTAATGGTTGATCTTTGTGTTTCAAAAATGAAGAAACAAGTTGTTAATTATCTTAAAGTAATTTTGAAAATTCCAAAACTTGAGGTTTTTAATGGAAATAATTTTAAACGTTTTCAAAAATGAAGAAACGATATTTGGCATTCTTTTGTTTATTACATTTGTGCAAAGTAACTAAAACTTTTTGTGGCCTTTAGCTAGCTCCCATTGGTAAACGTGGCCAACTGTGGTGGACACTATACCATGTGACTAAATAAGAGAAAAAAAAAAACTGAGAAACATTTTGACACAAACAAGTGAAACTATGTCACATGGCGAAGCAATAAATCGAAGTGACGTACAATATTTTTTCAACTTAATTCATAACTAGGTGGTATATTCGGTACATTCTATTTGATGTATAATATAGTCAATAATATTATATAAAATTATGTTACACCAATTACAATATATTTTTTATTTTCTTTTTTTAACAATTGCACCAAATTTTTTTTTTAACAATTGCTTAACAATTGCACCAATTGCAACCTGTCACCTTACCATAAATATTTAATTTGTGAAGGTGATAGCAAAAAATATTTATGATTAATTTGTGGATAGGAGTTGTTTCACTAGCATTGCTCAAGATGAAGACCATGATTTAACGCATGTGGAGCCTTGACCAGAGTCTTTGGCATAAGTACAACCACCCATAGATGTTACCAGCTAACAAACTGTGATTTAGGCTGTCAAAACGTTCAAGTCCAGACCCCGACCTCCCAAAATCAAAAATCAGTCTATTCATGCAGTGCTCAATGGGCCCTCTCTAGTAAAAAGTAAAAACGCTACTCTCTGCATTTGTATCTTTGTACGCCTTTTAACGTATTATATTTCATAAATGTATTCTAAGAATAAAGTGACAACAAGGTTAAGCAATTTGACTGCTGATTTTCCATTAATAATAGTTCGTTTGGTGGTTCAGACTCTCGCTGTGTCGTAGGAGTGTGAAATGACATTGTGTAATACAAAATCCAAATCTCAGACCTTCAACACAATACATAGATACATAGATACATGATGACCCAAACATTCGCCTGTGGTCTTGATTAAGAATTAGAACGTGAGGACCTGTTTTGGTTGGCTCCCTAGTTTTCCAAGTGCCTTATCCAATGCAGTGTGAAAATCGTTAAAAGGAACCAGTTCCATACTGCAAAGAGGAGCACCTCAATAATGTTAACATTTTCAATAGATGCCATGGTCTGTGATCAGGGAGAAAAAAACCAAGATATTGCAAGTAAATTTGTCTATGAAATAAAACATACTCATATTTCAACTTCCCATCTCGTGCTTGTTCCAGGAGGTAATCTATCATAGGTCTGCACTCGTTAGTTTTGTCAGAACTCATCCATTTCTGCAACCAGAACCCCCTCAAGGAAAGATCCTGCAAAAGAGGAGGATTAAACACTGTTGACTCAAACATTATAGATCTGATGACAGTCCTGAATATTTTTCTACATGGACAAAAGCAATATATTTAGATTGGTAAGTACAAGAAACTATTTTCCCTGGTGCAACCATTCCAAATTTCATTGGCCAACAAGAAAATCCATAGTATGATTGTGCCAGTCCTATCTTTCTGCCATCAAATGCATGATCAAACTGATCAATATTGTAACAATGTTCAGGCTAACTCAATCTCACCAGGCTGAATGAGAGCTGAACATACCCATGGTCACAAATATTTCGAAGAATAGAATAATGATGTCACATTTGAATGTGTCTAACAGAATGTTCAACTAAACAATTGTCATACAAGAACAGAAAATACCAGATATTTGGACTCTTAGTCTTAACTACAAATATACAATTCCTTTCCCTTTTCTATACAAACACAGTATAGATTGGTGGAACACTTACCATAATAAAAAGAATGGTAGATCATTCCATTAATCTGCCTTTATCTCAACCCAATTGGAGTTGGCCAGACATTCTATATGCCACTTCAGATTGTCTACAGCTAAAGACAGCAATTATCTACAGTAATAGTTTACAATATAATGTCATCTTTCATTGAGAGTGCCTAGCCTTTGTTTCATGTGACAGACTTTTTCCCAACAGTATTCACTATGTCAAAAAAATTTGTTCACTTCAAGGTTATTCCAATCTACTTCTTTCTGATTTAGCATTCCCTAGTGCTTTCACTACAGTCACGTTTACTACTTGTCCCAGTTTACCCTAAGGTAACAAACAGAAGACCGAACCTGCTATGAAGAAAGAAAGAAAGAAAGAGGGGAAAAAAAGAGCATAGCTTACCTTAAAAATAAAAGATGAAGTTGATACTGTAATAGGTTTCTTAGACATTCCACCGTACGTTACCATAGTTCCACCCTGTCTGAAAATAAAAACTAGTTACATGTCTGGAAGAATATTAAATTGACAAATGAAAAATTTTTAATTCTACAAAAATGCAAAATAATAAAGCACTGCATATTATACCTCAAAAATTTGAGAACCAAAGAAGCAGCATTTCCACCAACACAGTTAAATCCCAAAGCAGGTTCAGGTAGATTAGTCTAGCATATTCATGAGACATAAAATTGAAAACATCAGATTTAAATGCCCCCAACCCAACACATAAGACAGCATCAACCATAATGAGTCAATAGATGACAATACCAGGAGACCTTTTACGTTCTTCACTTCCAGTTGACTTTCAGTAAAAACTTCATCAGCACCAAGATTTTTTAGCTTTTCTTTTACTTCATCGGATCCAGCCCTGTAGTAAGCAGAAGATGGTAAGTGATAGTAAGCTTCTCCAGAGAAAAGCAGAAGATTATGAAGGGGAAAAAAAACTAATATGCAGTGCCTAATTTTATCTATATATTGGCAAACATAGAAGTAAACAAGCTCTTGAAACTAGCGCCGAAATTTTAAATAAGCACCTGTCCCTTATTATGTTTATACTATGTATACCACGATATCGTGCAAGCTGAATAATGCACTGCCCCACAATGCTTGTAGCCCCATTTTGCACGATAGCATCTCCTATACAAACCAAGCTATTAAGCACTAAGCACATAAAGGAGAAAAATACTAAAACTAGGGATATGCCAGTACCTGGGTTTAAAGTAATGAAGTCTTCAAGCATTCTTAAAGCAGTCAAAGGATTAACAGTAATTGTGGCAGCGTATTCCATGGGTGATTCCTTATTAATTTTGTGCCAGATGCTCTGATCTTTCACAACGTAAGTCTGCCATGTCCCTAAGCAGAAAAAATGTTCTCATTGTCCAATACAATCGAGCAAAGCACCATAAATGCATAAAAATCCAAATCCATCTATCCAATTAAAGTAAATATGCCTAGCTATATGTTTTAAACAGATAAACACTGATGTTCTCACAACTTTCATGAAAATCAAGTAGGTTTTGCAGCCTGGAAGTCATCCTTAGGCTTTAAAGAGACCAACACTCATTCCTTCAATTTTGGGTGCTAGTGACTTCTTTTGTATACTTCTGCTGTTCTTGGGTTACACCTCATTTGCATTTTCAATAATTTTTTTTCGTTAAAAGAAAGTATTTTAAAAACTTGATCTTTAAGGAAATGTTATTTGAGCAAACTTCACTTTCAAAAGCAAATCAACTTCAAGTGCAGGCAAATAAAGCCAAAATTAGTGGAAAGCCCATCTTAACTATCTTTGCAAAGTAGAATTTAGCAAAAGCTAACATACCAGAAGAGGGCGGAGATGGGATGACCCAATCACCAGGCGAAAGACCCTTAACCGCAGAGCCCACCGAGAACACCTCTCCAACACCCTCATATCCTCCAACTGCAGGCACTTGTGGCCTTACAGGGTACACACCTACAGCACCATCCGCATTTGACTTCAAAAACCGCAACAAAACACTTCCAATATTTAGAGCAAAAAATTTATTTATTATTTCCTTTTTTAAAGAACAAAGTTTGGCTACAATCCCACTCAATATCTTTTTATTAGATATGAATTTTGACAAACCCACCATTAGATTACATTTTTTTTTCTTACATCCTCCATGCTTGCAAAATTTCCAAAAGATTAAAGATCAATAGTTATGACATCAATCAAATATTTAAATTTCAAGTTTTTGTAGTCTAAAACTATGCATAAAAAAATAAGTTTATGAATCGAATAGTAAATAACATTTGATTGGCACAAAATTTAATGCGCATTTTAAGCACACAATGAACATTAAATGTAACGGTATTTTCAAAATATGTGGTCATGTTAAGTTTTATTTTGTGGGAGTTGTAACCAGTGGCTACAACCAGGTTTGTAACCAAATTTTGTCTTTTTTTAATATCCATAAATGAAATAATACAATTTTTATATGCTGTTTTCAGTAGGCTGATAATTTACTACAACTCCCCAGCATTTGGGTTTTGTTTAGCTGATCATAAATAAATGTCACAATCAAAATCCAAGTATATATATATATATTTTTTTTAAAAATTAGTAGTAATTGAGAGCAGAGAAATATAAAGATCTTACTCAATTAAGCTTAGCACAGCTACTTAACTCAATTCCAATACACATACGTCAAATCCTAGGGTAGAATTCACTTTTCGTTCCTAAAATTTGGTCTAAGTTCAATTTTTGCCTGAAATTTAAAAAATTGTAATTGAGGTTTTTCAAAAAAAGATGAGAAGAACCTTCAATGCGATTGATATCAGAGGGATTGATAGGAGAAGCCAACATTTTGATGCAAACATCGTTCTCTTTCACTTCTACTGGTGGTAGCTCTACCACTCTGCATTGCAACCAAACCCAGAATTTTCAAAAATTCACACAAACATAAATTTAGGGCTAGGGTTAGGGATAGGGATAGGGAATAAGGACCTGGTGACAGAGTCGGGTGGACCTTGGCGGTCGTAGACGACGGCCTTAGACGGCGGCGACATGACGGTGGCGGAGAATGCTCGCACGGTTAGGGATTGGGTTCGCGCCAAATGCGGCAGTCTTAGTCTTAGGTGGGACCATGACGAAAACGCCATTTCTCTCTCTCTTGCTCTTATGATGAGACGGTTTGAAACGAATTGTCGTTGCTCCACTACACTAGACATATCATCTCCTTGAGACTGTTCGAATTTTTTTGATTTCCTTATTTTCTAACCAATTGTTTACTACTTTATATATATATATATATATATATATATATATAAATATATATTAAGAATTTCTATGCTAATATTTCTACTATTTTGAATTATTAGAATGGTAAAAGATATGATCCTATAAAATAGTTTTATAAATAAGAAAAAATGTACATTAAGCTTATTTCCGACTTTCCGTTTAAGAATAGCTTTTTTTTTTTTTTTTTTTTGAGAGAAGGAGAATAGCTTATTTTAGATAGTTTATTTAGGTAGTGTTTTATCATAAGATGTTGGTTTTAGTAACATTCTAACCCAACTTTATAGTTAACCTATGTGTTCAAGTAGTCAATTATTATTTTGAGTCACTTACTTTCTAAAATTAATATAAGTGTATTTAATAAGCATATTATTATATAATGCCATTGAATAAGAATTGTGAAGATTATATATAATTGAATGGCTAAATAAGAATTGTGTTTCTCAAAAAAAAAAAAAAAGAATGGCTAATTGTATTATGAATATATACTAAATATGTACAAAACTATATTAAGTGGTTAAGTTATTAGATATATAGTTGTTGGTGTTTAATTAAGCATTTAAGGTAAGGGTATTTTAGTAACTTCCTACACACATGACTAATAGAATCAAGATACTTAGGCCAACCATGTGTGGACATTTGCCTAACTTGCCATGCATGTGAGACAAGTGGCAAGGCCACTAACCTCCACATAACCCCACCCCACTAACCCTCTAGCCGGCCATGCAAATCTGAATTCTCATCACCTTATTCTTCTTTCTATTCTCTTAAAGCAATTAGAATAACCAAGAAGCTCTCTCCCTCTCTATTCCCATGGGTCCAAACAAATCAGAATTCTCACCTCACTTTGCTCTCATTTCTCTTAAGGAAAGAGCTAGAAGCTCTCTTGAGTCCCTTTTCTCAAACCCATAAGTCCAACATCAAAAGAAAGAAAAATTCTCAACTCTCCACTCCCTCTCACACCTACGGGTCCAGCAGCAACAAGAAGTTTCTTTCAATTCTTCTCAAGCTTTTGTTCCCAATTTAAACCTAGAGTAATTCTAGCTCTATCACTCCAAGAACCCGTGCCTAGGGTAAGGGGAAAATCTAATTCTTTTAATCTATTGTCCATTTAAACTTAAGTGATGGTTATATAAATTTGTATGTGGGTGTGTTGGATTCTAGAGACTGTTGATTGCCCGAATATGAATTGAGTCATTGTTTATGTTTGCATGTGCTCCTATATGATAGACTAAGATGAAATTTGTTATGGGTAAGTGTTAAAATGAGTAAAATAGCTAGATAAACTTATGGAATTGCTAATTGAGGTGCTGAATGTGTAGTTGATTCAGTAATTGAAGCTTGTTGAGAGTTAGTTAATAGGCACTTCATGAACTTGTTAAGAGTTGCACTCTTTGGTTAACCTGTTTGGTCATTATAAATCCTATAATTTTTATAGGACAACTATGGATAAAAGGTTTGTTAGAGATTATTATATAATATGTCTAGTACGTGTGTATTAAATTTGTATAAAAATACCATCGTTTGATAATTGTTTGTGAATTTACAAGAAAATGTTGCAAAGCTGTCACTGTGACAGATTCTGTGTTTACACATGGTAAATTATGTATTAAATTGTATACAGTGAATTTGGATGCTAGAGATATTTCCTATGAAATCTAAGACACTTGTGGTTGTTATTGAATTGGTCTCACAGCTATTGGATCAATACAAAAATAGTAGTGCAATTTGTAAGTTAATTGAAATTCTGTTAGGATAGATTTGAGCATGTTGTCTTGTATGATTTTTAATACATCATGGTTTTATGCTTTGACTCTGAAATTGATATGGTATTTACTAGACATCCAGAGGAGTGACTCTGTAAAATTGTATGAAGATTGGATGTGTTTAGATAGCCCATTTGTATTTTACAAATAAGGCATATGCTGCTGAAATGAGCAGTAAATAGTAAATGATAACTCTGACTTTGAGTATTTAATTCTAAAGTTAGGGTGAATGTTTTGAGCTATAATTTAATATGCTTATCTTTTTGTATGTCTAGATCATAGATAAATTTTGTATAACTTGGTTCAAGGTTTAGTACTCAAAGGAGGGGTTCTAAATCATTCAACTGTTGTTTTTATAAAGCTGTTTTGTTCAGCATGTTGTATGTTGCCTTGTGTAAGTTTATGCATGCACCATTGTTTCCAAACTCAAACACATTCTGAATTGATTTTAAAGCTACTTAATATGATCTGAATATGAACATTAAAATAATGGTTTCTCTTTGGTACATCATGGTGTTTGATGAATGTATCTTATCTTTGGGGAACCTCGTTGAGGTGGGATTAGGATTTCGTTGATTTTAAGAGATGGGCTTTGAGATGAATGCGTAAGTTTACGATAAGAAATAATTTATGGTAATAAGTTTTGATATTTGGTTTAGATGTTACCAGCCCTAGGTCTGAGCTCCTTCGACTTTAGGCTCTCGGTTCTTCTGCTTTCAGGTAAAGGATAAGTTATATGGGCATTTGATAAGTCATGAGATTATTTTAAAGTGTATTATGTATTAAAAGGTTTTTTTATTAGAGATATGACATATAATCATGTTTCAGACAAAGATATGTTCGTGAGCTTTCGAAACCTTATGTATATAATTTAAGCATATTAATGCTATTACTTATATCACGAACATGGTGTTTAAGAATAAAGTGGATATGCTATTGTTATGAAATATTCATGTAAAAGCATAGTTATCAGAAAAATATAGTTTTCGGTTATTCCATTGTTATCATTTGAACTCAGCCAATAGGGGGTTATAGTACTGGTATTTCCATGGAGATTTTGATTGGCCATTATAAGTGATGAGGACTCTGCTGTACCCGCCCTCGTTAAGAACGGCTAACTTGTGGAGGATACCAACCGACCCCCATGGTTAATGATAAGATCACACCGAAAAGGGTGATACTTTCTGATATGATCCTGGGATTACCTAGTATTGTGGGGAATGCTAGATGCCTGGCACTATGTGCTAGAAGCCTCCTAAAGTTGTGACCGAGTTACAATTGGACTGACGAATATATATCATGAATGAGTTATTAAGCTATTTGGAAATTATAAAGAAAATTTGTTCTTTAAAGATAAAAGTTTCTGAAGTTCTGTTATGCTTTAAAAATAAAGCTTCTGATGAAAGCTTATGTTAAAAAGTTATCAAATATCTGTTCTTTAAGAAACGTTAAGTTTTGTGACTATGAAAGTTATAATATTTTATGAGAAGAAGTTTATAAAGAAAAGTTTTCTTATTTGTCAAGATGTTTCTAATTTAAGATAAAGTTACCAATTATCTGATTTAAGTAAAAATGATTATTTTGTAATAAGACTATATATATATATATATATGATTTTAAATAATCAATATTATATTTGGTGACTTTGTAAGATATAAAATAAATTCAGTCTGAAAGGTTTTAGTAATATTATTCTAATAAGAAAAAGGAGAACAATTATTTTCCTCTGAAAATCGTATAAATTATTATTATGAATAGTATAAAATACTATGCAGGAAAAGATGTTCTCCTATTTGAATATTCATAAAATGAAATGATTTGATTCACATGCATTCTTATTAAATTCTCGTGTATCTTACATTTACTGAGCTGTGTAGCTCACCCCTTCCACTCTTTCAACCCAACAGGTTCTATTTTGGAGAAGAGTGAGCCTTAGTCGAGTTTTGGAAGGAGCTTATTTTAGTTTTAAATGTATAGATCCCAAATTATCAATTTAATGTTTAGCTTTGTAGTATTGTGTATCTTAAGATCTAATGAAAATTGTGTACCTTAAAGTAATAAGAGATGTATTATGTGAAATTTAGAATTAGAGTAACTTGTGGATTGTGTTATCCCTTGAAGTACAATGTAGATGCTCTGAATATCAAGTGAACAGTTATATCAAGAAGTAAAGAAACAAGAATGATAAGAAAGAGAGAAGCTTTTGTAAAAAGTTTAGTTGGTTCTTGTTAATATCAGGTTTAAGCTTGATATTAGCATGTCAATCATGGTCACAAATCCGGGTACTAGGTTTGGGACGTGACACTTGTAGCCCTTCATCTTCATGTCATAGGTTAGGTGCTTTTTTTAATTTTGTTTTAACCCTCATAATTTGTTCGTTTCTTTATAATTTTTTGCTACTATTTAGTGTGGTATTGATACTAGTCTTGACCATAAAAAATAAAAAATAAAAAGATTATTATTTTGGAGTTTTTTTTTATGCTGAATCAAGATTACCTTAGGTTTAGTTGCAACCTCAAGTTTAGTTGTAGATAGTCAACAATAGTGTGCAAACGATGTACATACTATAGTCATATTGTTAGTTCTCTCCAACTTTCTCAAGTGTTTTTCATGTGTAGTACTTATCCACGTGTATCTTTTTTATTACTTAGTTGTTAGTGTGGTTAATTATAGTTATTGTGGTTTGTTAGGATTAGTTTCAAATTACTTCCAACTTAAAAAGGATCATTTAAAATGATTTAATTTTTTGTTATAGTTTTAATATATGATTATAAGTTAATTAGCGTGCTCTACTTCTTTATATAAAGACGAAGCTTGTGTAAAATCAATAATACAAGATAAGTTCTCTCAATTTTAGCTTATACTTTTCTTTAATTTTAGCACTCTCTTTGTTTGTTTTTTTAAAGGAAATTAAATATTGATAAATTGAAGTATCTTTAGAGAATTCTACTTTATTTGATTGTGTTTTCCTTATGTTGGTGCACAAATGATTTTGTTTCATTTAGATTATGAACAAAGTATGTGAGATAAGGGTCTGGGATTAATTTGGTGGTGAGAATGGTGTGGCTAAGGAAGTGTTCAGTTTTAGAAATAAAGTCTACCTGTTATCTAGATGTTATTTTATTATTTTAAATATTAAATTTATAATATGGTATAAACTCCTAGAATGTCTAATAAATATGCAGTTCCAATCTCATATATATATATATATATATATATATATATATTAGTATAGAAACTGAAAACCCACTCAATAGTAAAAAAACTACTTCTAGAATAAGGAAAAATTATAAAATATGAATTAGGAGGAATAAACTCCAAAGCATTCCACTATATTGTGAGGGAAACATCATAAATACTATATAACCAAATGAGTATTATATATGGGTCTTAAAAAAATAAAAATTATTTTAAATAAAATTTTCAAGCATCCACACATCGCGTGGGACATTATCTAATAGTTATAAAAACTAAAAACTAGTGATTTATTTGCTAAAAAGTTGAGACCAAAAGCCAAAAAACAAAATCTTTTATACTTCTTTCACATTCTCTACTATAATATTCTTTGATTGCGAGAAACATTTAAACATTCATTGCATAGTTTTTAAATTTATTAAATATAAGAGAAAGAAAGAAACAAAAGTAGAAAAAGATATGTTAAGAGTCTTGTAGCACAATTGATTAGCACTTTTTTGTGTTAAAAAAAAAAAATCTAACGTTTAAAAACTACTCCTTTAACTATTAAATTATATTTCTTCTAAAAAAACACTATTAAATTATATATAAAAAAAACAAAATCAAAAAGGGACAAAAAGACATAACTAATCCAATTACATAAGTGAGAAAAGAAACCAATCATTGATATTCTAAGCAAAAAAGTTAAATCAACATAATAACAAAGAACATTGCCATGTGAGTCAACTTTCCTATATCAAATGGTTGGTGTCATATAGTTATCATTGTTGTAAAAGATAGGTAAATAAAGGAAAAAAAAGTTGAAATCATATTCACTTACCCCTCCAGGTCAATGGCCATGATAGTTGCAGTGTCCATGACCCATTGAGAATAAATTCCTCTACATAAAATCTAAAAACTTCACTAATTTGTTTTCCTAGAAGTAAAACAAGGTAGAGGAGTAGAATAACCAATTAATGAGTGAGAATAAGCAAGCAATAATGGCAAAATAAAAATAGGCAAAAATGCATTTTTTGTCCCTATATGTTCACTCAATTTTTATTTTGGTCCCTAATTTGTCATTTTTCCTCTTTTAGTCCCCAAACCAAAATTGAAAAATCATTCTTATTTTGGTCTTTATAGTCATCTCACTAACGAAAATAACTTATGAGACACACAGTGTGCACAGCTGGAACATTAGACGTTGATGTGACTAATAAAATAAGAATAGAAAATTCCACATCAGCATCTAATTTAAAAAATGAATTTATTTATCAATTTTTAAAAAACATAGTTAAAAACCAAAACACACTTGAATTAAGATCTGGATACATCTTGAACATGAACACACAAGAACACAAAACCACAAAATTCAAACAGAAGAACACACAAACCAGATTAATTAGTTTTTTGGATTATCAATATTCAAACTAATACATAGTTATCTTTTCATTTTAGTCAAACCATACAATAAAACAACAAAACCCAAGAACTAATAAGTGTTTGAGCTCTTAAAATCCAATAGCTCCTCATTCTAACTTTGACTCTCTTGGTTCACTTCAATTTGCTTAGCTTTCTTCTTTATCAACTTGAGCCTAGTCTTGATCAGCTTGGTCAAGTATTGAGCCTGCAATCTAGCCATCTCCCTCAATACCTACAACAATTTGGTCTCAATGGATAACCAAAAGAGCTAAAATCTCTTTCTCCTATACATGCAATCTCTTTCTCCCATCTCACCTTCTCTCTTTTTGTACCCTCTGTGAACGAGCTCAAAGAGCTTCCTCCTACAAACTTTAGAGAAAGAAGATGAAGAGATCGGGATAAGGCTGTTGTTGGAGATTGATTCAAGGCTACAAGGTCCAACTTCTAACCTCGCTACTGGAGATCGGTTTGGTTGGTTGGATTCTTGGGTTTGTAGTTTATTTTCTCTCCTTTATTTTTGTTCTATTTTTTGTTTATGGCCAAAGCTCCCTGCTTATTTTGTTTGGGTTTGTTATATTTTGGTTTGATTTGGTACTTTTGGGTTTTGATGATTTTGCTTGGGTTTGAGAAAATGAGGGTTTTGGTTTGTTTTTCCTATAGGTATTTTGATTTGGGTTTTGGGGTTTGGATATGTGTTCAACTAGTTTGAATGAGAGAGAGAGAGATAGAGGTTGGGGAAGCTACTTCGGTGGCTATTCACGATGGAGTTGGGGGCTCTAACGAAGTTTGGTCGTGGGAGCTTAGATGATGAGGGTGAGATAAGGGCTCTACATAGTGATTTTAGGTGTTTAACAGCCAAGAAATTGAAAGGAAAAAAAAAAAAATGCAAGCTGATTTTTTTATTCAATTTTTTGCAAATTCCAATTTCAAATCTAGGTTTCTTTCAGAAAAGTAGTTGATTGTTGTGTTTGGTTGTGAAGAAAATGGTGTTGGAGGTTTCAAGTTTGGGTTTGCGTTTGTGTTCTTTGTGTTTTCATGTTTAAGATGTATTTAGATCTTAATTCAAGTGCATTTTGGTTTTTTATTTTTTAAAATCAAAAGCTAACATGGAATTTTATTATTATTATTTTTTGGACAAAACTTAGGTACAGTACCTTCTATCCCATGAGAAAAAAGCCATATGGCAGAATCTTAAAAGGGGAACATAAGGAATATCACCTAAGTATTGTACCTAAGTCTTACCCTTATTTTATTAGCTACATCAACATCTAACGTGCTAGCTGTGTACTTCGTGTGCCACATAAGCTATTTCCGTTAGTGAGATGACGATAGGGACCAAAATAAGAGCGCATTTTCGATTTTAGGGACTAAAAGTGGAAAAATGAAAAAGTAGAGACCAAAATGGAAATTGGTGAAAATATAGGCTGTGTTTGGTTCTATGTAAAATGTTTTCCAAGTGTAAAATATTTTCAGGTGAAAATATTTTTTGGAAAAGAAAATATTTTCAGGTGTTTGGTGGCATTTTAAAAAATACTTTGAAAAATATTTTTTAGTGTTTGGTTGTGTTCTTGAAAATACTATAGAAAACATGCTCACATTTTCTCAGCTTCCAAACAAATATATAATATCATTTCTCAATAGATAAACACAAAAGAAACAAAACCAAACAAAAAAATTCATCAAATCCAGTCAAATTGAGAGAAGAAGGAAGAGAGAGAGGCGACTTGGTTCGATCTAGAGGTGGTGGAGGCAAAATTGCGCGGTGGAAGCGACTGGGTCATGGTGGGTTGCTCGTTTTGCGGTGGTTTGCTCGACATGGGTAGAGAGAAAAAGGGTAGATTGGTGACATGGGTGGCAGAGGGAAGAAGAGGGAGGAAGAGAGAAACAGGGCAGATCGGCGGTGAGAGGCACGGCCCAGACGGCGGTGAAGTCGATCTCAAGTTCAGGTGACCAACCTCTCTCTCTCTGATGGTGGGCGGCTCTCTCTCACTCTCTCTTGGTTCGGTTTTTTTTTTTTTTTTTGGGAAATGGTTTGAAGGTAAAATAGATGTGTAATCTATTTAGCACTTCAAGCCTTCATATTTTACAGTCAACAGAAATGATTTTCCGTTTGACTTAGTTTTCCGGCCAAACCAAACACCCCTGGTGATGGAAAATATTTTCCGAATTCTTTTTACACCCGAAACAAATGCAGCCATAGGGACGAAAAATGCATTTGGCCTAAAAAGTAAGAATAGAGAAGATAAAAACTAAAGATTGATTTTCTAATCTTTTTCTCCTCAAGTCTATATCTAAATAAATCCATAGTTTAGAGGTCAAACCCTTCTTATACAATTAATATGCGCAAAAACTTCTTTAGGGGTATAATATAAAAAAAAAAAAAAAAAAAAAAAAATTCAATTTAGCACCCTACAAATAAGATAAAGTAATGAATAATTATTTTCATTTTCATCCTTTTCATGCTTCCTGAATTTGGGCAAATCAAATTATCCTTATGATGTAGCTTGAATTGAACATGAAAGATCTAATTTATGCTGAATGTTCCAAATGATTGTACTTTTACACACACAAGGGAAAAAATTATGATTTTGACATCATATCATGAAAATTGAAATGTTTGGAAATTTAATAATTAAAATTATAATTTTGACCTTACATTATAAAATGACAATTTTACCCTTGAAACGAGGATAAATGAAGGCTACAAAATGGAGAGTCTATAACTGCTATCTACATTCTACATTTGTCAAATTCCAAATAAATTGAATTACCATAATAGCAAATAGTTGGACATGATGAGCCACGATAATTCATAATTCCACCAATCTACTCTCGTGATGGAGCTATCTATCAAATTCACGATTAGTTGTCTAAGAGAATTAGCTTATACTGCTTCAATTCGAAATCTCTAGTTAGAGCTAAACAACATTGTCTTCGCAATATATAGACCTTTGAGATATTTATAATTCAAATGTTAATCACTAGAAAGAAATTGGAAGAATTATTGGAAATTTAAAGAAATACTATTCAAGTGTTAATTTTTAGTTTAAGTGTTAAAAGTTCATATTTGGGTAGACATTCACTCTTGATGAGGTGTTGTTTTTGTAGCATTAACGAAATAATGTGTGTTTCTTACTTCACCATGAAATTAAATTTTTAGCATTGGTAGCAACAAGCAATGAAGAAAAATGGTTGAGATATTGTATATAGAGTTGTGGCCACGATTATTATGGGGAAATTATTGTGTACTCCCGGAGTACCATAAATACGTACTCCTCCCTCTCATATAAATGGTGAGTCCCACTAATTAAATTCATAGTGAGACCCACCATTTATGTGAGATGGAGGAGTACGCATTTATGGTACTCCGGGAGTATCTAATAATTTTCCATTATTATGGGCCATTTTCTAGTTCTGCAATAATGGAGCCACCCAATGGCAGCTCCATAAATTCTTTTTAAGGTAGTCATTAAAAACAATTAAATTAAAAAAATTAATAATAATAAAACATGAATATATTAACGTTACAAAATAAAAACGTACCCAAATACATAAAATTTTAAAATTTCCTTTCACAAGTTTTTATATTTTGAAATTATTGTGTAATATGATAGTTTCACTATCAATGTTATCAATTACATTTTTTTCAATGTACACAACCAAGCAATTATTAAGCTATTGATCTCCCATTCAATTACTAACATATTTCCAAAATAAGTACTAATATGAACAAAATGCATTATATTTTCGAAAAAAATATATCACATAAATCTAACAAATTTATCTAAAGACTAAAGCAAGCACTAATAGACTAGCTATTTAAAAAGTGTGCATTTTTTTATATAAAAAATAGCGATTTTAAAATATGTCATTTGAAAACATAATTTAAAAAATCACAATTAAATGTTTGATTTGGGCTTTTTGGCTAATTTGTTTGTTTGGGTAATTTTTGAGAAATACCATGTTCACAACTATTTTGCAACACTTTCACAACAAAGCGTAAGTGGTAAGTTTTTACTAGTTCTAATTTAAACTTACCACTGAAATTATGTTTTTTGTTTACCAGTAACAACTTACTATTTAGGATTTGTTACAAAAATATTGCGAAAATATTGTGAACATTAGATTTCTTGCAATTTTTTTGCTCAACATTCAACGGACCAAAATTTTGGAGAGGTTGAATTTTATTTTTAATGGCCTCAATTTTTATTGAGGGTGTTTAAGTTTTTTTTTTAGGGTGGTCAAGTTTTTTTTTTTTTTTTTTTTTTTTTTTTTTTTTTCTAGGGTGGTCAAAAGACCCATATTAATTTAAAACTCAAAAATTTTTAAAGTATATTTAAAAATAAATAAATTTCAGGGTGGTCTTGTGACCACCCTCATTAGTACTTGGCGCCGCCCCTAGAGCCACCGTGTGTAAAGTATATAGTGAAATGTAGAAATATAAATACCAAAAAAAAAAAAAAAAAAATTGTAAGACAAGTAATAGTTGGTGGGATGGGATTAATCCATTATCTATGTAAAGTCTACAAGTAATTAATAGACTTTTTTAACTAAGGCTTGTCTCGATAATTGGTAAGGATAACATCTACTGGAAATTTGGAATAAGACTAAAATCCTTCTAATAGAATTACCAATAGTAGGAATTCAACCTCAAATAGATCCTATCTAAATAGGTTTAAAGGGTAACAACAAATTGTTGATACATGGCTAGTTAAGCACTACAATTTTGAAGTTTCATTCAGGATGGATTAGTGATAACAATTATGTTGTGGAGAATGAGTTTTATACTCTAATAAAGTTCTAAATATAGTTAAATGTTTGTGTAATAGGAACATAAGAAGGACTTGTGTGCGTAAAAGTGGTGCCGCTTTTGAACAAGAGTTAGGGTTTCTCTTATAAATACTCATTAATCCAGGAAGTAGCTCAACCATTACAATGCATTAGTACTAACAAGATGTGAATTTATGGTGTAAAGGATGCTTTCATGTGTGTTTTGCCTGGCTTTTTTTTTTTTTTTTTGATTAAATACCTCAAAGCAGAGGACATTATTACCCTTAAAATGTAAGTCACAAGTATAAATGGAGAATGCAATGATGCATGCTCCATGATAAAGAGGAATTTTTTTGATTAGTTTTGCCTGGCTTTGAATTAAAGAGTTTTGGTTTAAATTTTGGTCATCATTAACTAGAGGCTTGAGATAACTACACCGAGGGTGGATTTAAGTTGAGAAACACTTATTTTAATTTATTTTTTATTTATGACAAAGTGGCAACATATACTGAATATGGATATTACAACTTACAAGAGATTATTTTATATAGATATATACATGTAAATTATAGATGTGAGAGAATCCTACATAAGAAGTAGAAGAATGAAGAATGATGAAAAGTAGATAAAACTAAATTTAAGAATCTCACTTGAGCTAGAAAAACATTTGTTCAAGTGAGGGACAAGAGAAATACTTGTAAAATCTATGTCTAGCCTTGCTTGAGCAAAGGACAAGCGAGATATAGGTAAACTTTTTTGAAATGAACTTTATTTCAATTTTTGAAGAACTTACTTAAACGGGACATTCTCGCTTGGGTGAGAAGGGTTGTTTTTTTAAACAAAAAAGTTGCAAAAAGTGTATTCTTTGCATTTGCCAAAAATAAACAGAAAAGGGAAAGGATCCTTTTTTTCTTGACGTCTAGAAACAACCATGATAACGTTTTAGTGAGCTTGTCCGAACATAAGTGATATTACAAAAATGTATATATCATGATTCATGTTCAGTTATTTATAGATTTTGACAATGTTACGACAGATTTTACATATTTTTGTTTGCACATTATATACCGAAATTTACTGGTTTTTCTTTATTTAGCACATTCAATCAAATGGGAACAAATATGAAATACTCATCTTAAAGTTAATAATTAATTCGTGCCTTAATCCTACCAATTCCTTGTATTTCTAAAAATTAATGCCCATAAAATCTTAAGGGTATGTTTGGTAACTGTTTTTTTCTCTTTATTTTTTGTTTCCAAAAACAATTTTCTATTTTTGAAACTAAAAAACTTGTATGGTAATCCAAAATTGACAGAAAACAAAAACTGTTTTCAAAACTCAATTTGTGAAGGAAACTGAAAACACGCAAAAGGTTATTTTCAGTTTCTAATTTTTAAAAGTCAATGAAAAAACTATTTAATTTAATGAATCTGTCTCATTTAATGAGTTAGCATTAGAGTTTAAATTCTAGTGACAACATATTTTGTTGTTTTGTATTTTTTTTCTTCAAAAAAATTATCTTTTTAATTTCAACTAACCAAACATGTTTTTTATTTTAAAAATACAAAAAAATTATTTTTTCTTTATATTCCCAAAAACAAGTTTTTAAAAATAGAAAATAAAAACTGTTACTAAATATAACTTTATTGTTGTAATATTTTTTATTTAAAAAAAAAAAAAAACCTTAAAATCTAGTGAGGCCAACTTGCCAAACCCATCTTATTTACTGTGGCTTTCAACGATGTCAGTTCTGGCGATAGTGATGGGATTAAAGATCCAGAAATGGATAAAAAGATTTTATTACCAAAACTTAAATGATGAAAAAAATTGCAAAAACATAGAAACAAAAAGTGAACGGGCGATTCGTGAATGTTTATGTCAGTCATAAATGATGAATCCACGTTGGTTTCCTTACAAAAGAGAAATGACAACGACACCGTCTCACTCATCTAAAAAATTGAAAAATTTCCATTTACCGATACATAAGCGCCACGTGGTGAGCCCCGGATCAGGAAAAGATCGTATCGGATTCGCGCGCGCGCTCTCTCTCTCGAGCAGCGATCGAGCTTTTGATTTTGTACATCCTAGCTCGATCGAGCAGCGATCGAGCTGGACAAATATCAGATGGTCATGATTCTGTCCACGTCGGATGGCCCACGACATCTCCCACGTGTCGTTTGGAGCCCCTCCCAGCCTCCATTTCTGCCACGTCACCACCACCCACAATAATATCTTCTCCTAGTCCTCTCCAAAACCCTTCTTTCTCTTTCTCTCTCTAAAAGTTTTTTCTTAACCAGTCAAGCTTTTTTCTTTCATCTCCGGCAAATCTATATGTATATACATATTTTTTCTTAAAGCCCTAAAGCGTTTCGAAACTTTCGTTTTTGATTTCGTTCGTTTCGAAAATCATGCGTTAACTGGCTTTTGAAGCCAGATTGGTGAGGCTCTGATCTGTTTTTTTTTTTAATAAATATATATTTTTTTAAATCTGCTAAGTCAAGCTTAGCAATGGCGGGTTGGTCCTCATTATAAAAGCTCTGAAGTTGTGATTTATATGATAACATGTTTCTGATTAACTTAATAAGTTTTGCTTTATTTTTTTTTTTTTTTTGGGGTTTGAGTTATAAGATTTTTTTTTTTTTTTAAATTTTTTATATTATATAATGCTCTGTTTGGGAGCTGAGAAAATATGGGAAACTAGTAGAAATTTGGGGATTTTTGTCTCTGAACTTTGGAGTTGATAAAGGAGTAGACTTTTAATTTAGATAAGCTTTTTTTTGGAAAGTGGAAGCACACAAGATTTGATTTTGAGATTTTTTTGGGGTTACACTTTTCTCTGTTTTGTTGGGAGTATAAAATAGGATATTGTTGCTTCTAGTTTTAATTTTTGGTAATCAGAGTTAAACATCTGTGTGTGGATTTTATCTGTTTAGTTTTTCAGTGCAAATGTTCTCTTGGGTTGCTTGAACATATCTATGTGTATTTACTATTTATTATTATTATCTATTGGGCTTAATTTCTGTACAGGGTAAGACTAATTTTAGGTGTTTAATAAGTTTTCGAGGGGATTTTGGTGGTGGCAGAGTGATTTGAATTAGGTTGGCTTAAAATTTTCTTGGATATGCTATAGATGATGATTTCATATAAAGGTTTTTTTTGTGGCTCAGATTGGGTCAAGGGGTTGTGGTTTTCAGTGGTTGAATATCCCTTTTTTTGATTTTGTTATTTTTAGCTGTTAACTGTTGGAAATCAGTACTGTGTTATTTAAAATTTTCTTGTAGATTTGTGTGTAAATTTTGGATAAAGCAAACCTAAGATTTTTGTGATAGATTGATTGGCCTTGCTTTGGTTGTATCATTAATTTCTTTTCTGGGGATTATAAAGTGTGGGGTATAGTTCTAGGAGTTCTGATCTAATGAAAGAGGGTGCTAGTGGGTTTAGTGAGTTATGTTGATTTTTCATTAGATTTATGATGCAAGAGTGTGATTTTAAATCTTTACACTTTTTCATGGATATTCTATGATGGAACATGTTATGAATCTTATTTCAGGTTTTAGATTGAATTTAAAGGATTTTTTTTTGGTTTGCAGAGGTTGATTTTCAAAGTCGATATGTATGAGTTTCGTGGTTCAGCATATGAGGGTATGCATTCGTCATCACTAGTCTACTTGAATCTGTTTGATGGGGGCCGTTCCTGTGAATAGCGATAATGCTTGATGGTAGAGGGTTGGTGGAACAAAATAACCATATGTGTTTTGAGCAAAAGCAAGTGAGTACTGGAGTAGTGGGTGAAGGGCAAGGTTTGGGATCATCAGAGGAAGATGAGTCAAGAATTAATGAGGTAACTGAAGATGTAAGCAATGGGCCTGGAGGGCCGATTCAGGTCCACAATGGGTTGCAGATACTGCAACCTCAACCTCAACCTCAAGGGCCTGTGATATGTTGGGATAGGTTTCTTCCTATTAGATCTTTGAAGGTTCTTCTGGTGGAATATGATGATTCTACGCGCCAGGTTGTCAGTGCGCTGCTACGGAATTGCAGTTACGAAGGTTAGTAAAATCTTTTCCATGGTGCTGAAAAGGTCTTTGTATTGCCTGTTGATGGAGAACTTATTTTTCCTCCGACTTCCGATAAAAGCCCTTTGAAGTTGTCTTTAAATCCTAACACTGGTTTTTCCTTTGCACTTCTTAATTGTTAATCTGGTCTTTGCAGTTACTGCTGTTGCTAATGGTCTTCAAGCATGGAAAATCTTAGAAAATCCAACTAATCATATCGATCTTATCCTAACAGAGGTAGTCATGCCTTTATTATCTGGAATAGGTCTTTTATGTAAGATCATGAAACACAAATCTCTCAAGAATATTCCCGTAATCAGTAAGTGTTATTTAATAGCATTTCTAGCCATTTCTATCTTTTTTACTGATGAAAATGGAAGGCTTGTTTTGTTATAAATAGTGTTGATTTGCTGCTTTTGGTTATCACACCTGATGAGATATGTGTGCAGTGATGTCATCTCATGATTCCATGGGGATAGTCTTTAAGTGTCTATCAAAGGGTGCAGTTGATTTTTTAGTGAAACCCATTCGGAAGAATGAACTTAAAAACCTCTGGCAGCATGTTTGGAGGAGATGCCACAGTGTGAGTTGCTACTTCTGCTTCAAAGTCATAGTTGTTTGTTGTGGATTTATGTGGGCATTTACCTCAGGGCTATACCAGTGTGTACTAGATTTTTTAGTGGACATGGTTGCTTAGAGCTTACTACATCAGTCCCTTCCTTGACAGTACTAATGCACCAATTTTCTAGTATTAAATTATCAATATGTATCTAGATTGATGGCATAATTGGTTTTACAGTCGATTTTGGATGATAGGTTTAATCAATTATTACCATGCCATTCACTCTAGGGCAATTAGTGTTGAAATTCCTTACTCAACCTGGTTTTTTTTATTTTTTTTTATCACCATTTCTCAGTCCAGTGGCAGTGGGAGTGAAAGTGGGACACAGACTAGAAAATCTACAAAATCAAAAAGTAATGATGAGTCTGACAACAATACTGGCAGCAGCGATGAGCATGATAACGGAAGTAATGGTCAAAGTATTCGGGATGGGAGTGACAATGGAAGTGGAACTCAGGTGATGATTTATAGATTATTCTAAATTATATCTTCTTTGACATATTACTTTTGAATTTCAACTCCTTTTACTTATGAAAGCATAATGGTACAATGGTGTGTAATGTTGAAATCTTATTCCATTTTATGTAGTTTATTTTCCATTGAAGCAAAATCGTGTAATGATATCAACAAATTATAAAAAGCCTCCCTGATTATGAGTTTTTAAATTTGAAGGGTGTTATTCTCAAAATAAAAGAAAATAAATAATTTTGAAGGGGTATTGCATTACTACAAGGTATGGATATGGTATGCCCTTGAGAGGAATGTCTAAGCGCCCTGAACCCTGATTCTCAAAAAAAAAAAAAAAAAAAAAAGTGCCCTGAACCCTAAAAATAAAATAAATGCCTATCTAAAGCAATAATGTAGAGACATTTAGAATAACAGTTGAAAATCTTATGCTTCTTGCACTTTGGGACTGCCATTGCTCAAAAGTGGAGTGTAGACCTCTTCTTCTGGATCTTCATGGAATATACAATGCCTTGTTTAAAACCTTCTCTCAGTAGCTGCCTTCACAATGCAATCAGGGCACAGATACAACATAATGTCTCCTTGTCCGACCTTCCATACCTCATCAATATCAGTGGGAAGCAGTAGAATGAGAATTGTTACAGCATACAGGATAAAATTCCTTAATGACTTGGTTTGTGCCAGTTGCCATGACAAATTTATTGAAGACAACTATTCAATTGATAATCTTCAACATCATTTCTAACTCTAATTTTGGCATTGTCTGATTGTCATAGATCTTGGCATTAGTCTTGCTCCTTGGTGTGATAGGAAATGTGTTGTATGAGCTTCTATTATCTTTTCCAACACTATAACACTCAATAGCAAATTCTTAAGAAGATTGAGATTAGCAGATGAGAAACAAAGGTTTCTGAACACCAACGCTGACAAAAGTTAAGCATACTAATGATCTTATTTTGCAGAGTTCATGGACCAAAAGGGAAGCTGATGTTGTAAGCCCCCAACCAATATTGCCTCCAGATCAAATGGCTGATGCTCCTGATAGCACCTGTGCCCAGGTGATTCATACAAAGCCTGAAAAATCTAGCAGCAGGTGGGTGCATATTACTGAGCCAAAAGAGTACCCAGAGCAGGACCAGAAACTTGGTATGCCTTAATGATATCCATCTTTTCACCCTTGCTGACATTATTTTTGGTTTGGAGTTTTCACTATTTTAATACTGCTATCTGTGTCATACTGCTATCTGCGTCTTATTTTTTTTGAAAATATTGTATTGGGTAAAGATCTGGAAATAGGTGTATGTAAAAATCCAGATTTGCCCGGTGAATGTCAACATGAGATGTTATCTATCCATCTGACAAGCAGAAGGCAGAATAACTTGCCTGAAGTAGATAGGAAGCCATTTGATAGTAGTCAGCTGGAGCACAGCAGTGAGAATGTAACCAGCAAACCAAGAAATCAATCTCCCAATGTAGCTGGTGCAAATGTCAATTTTACTAAACAACAGGCCGAAAGCAGAGACTTTACCACTCCAAATAGCCTCTCTGATATCACAAAAATTGAAGCAAATTGTGATTCTAGAGAACTGCCGTCCCTTGAACTAACTCTGAAGAGGCTGAGAGAAGATGTTGGAAATGTTGCACATGATGATCGCAATGTTCTAAGACATTCGGACCTGTCAGCATTCTCAAAGTAAGAGGGAGCTTGCAGAAATAATGTTAGTGCTGTTATTATATTTGAACAAATATCTTACTCTTTTTTTCCTTCTTCCCTGTGCAGATACAACACTGCCTCTTCTGCTAATAGGGTAAAATTTTGTAGAAACTTAGCCAGCAAGTGCCTTCTATTGTTGGATATAACCTTTTCTTTAATCAGTGCAATTGCAGTCTGCCCCCAATTATTGTGCACCACATTGTGATGTGGATGGGTGTGCAGCTAATATAAGAATAAAAGGAAACTGGTGTTTTACAGAAATTCCCCCATCTTTTCGGTGAAATGATAAGAGTATCCTCTGTATCATAATGTGGCTCACAGTGATTGGCAAGCAGCTGCTGATAAAAAGACTGGGGAAAAAGAGCCAAAACTCCATTTCTGGGCATGTCTAATGTTGTTTCCACTTTTAATCAGGCTCACACAGGGAATGTAGGAAGCTGTTCTCCTCTTGATAATAGCTCAGTCACACTGAATACAGAAACAAGGCACAATTTTTCTTCTCATTCAAGTGGCACTCTTCCAAATCAGCAGTCTAATGAGAGTAGCAACAACAATGATGTGGCCTCCACCAATAAATGTACTATTCCAAAGACTGAAGTGTTAAACGAGAAGCTAGAATCCATATCGGCATTCAAATCTTTTCATTCTTCTGCATTCCAACCTGTGGAGAATGGTTTTGTTTGTTCATCTCAGCAAGTAACACCTGGGAAGGCAGCAGATTTGGGAGCAAACACAGTTCAAGCCCAAACGAGAGGTTCTCAACAGCAGGTCCAAGTTCAGCACCACCATCACCACCACCATCATTATCATCATCATGTCCACAACATGCAGCAGCAACAACTGCAACCAGACCGTGACGATCACTCCCTGAAGAACATGGCTGCAACTGCTCAGCAATGTGGATCATCAAATGTGTTTGGAGGACCGGTCGAAACTAATACTGGAAACTATAGTGTGAATGGAAGCGCCTCTGGAAGTAATTATGGGAGCAATGGACAGAATGGAATCAGCACTGCCTTGAATCCTGGAGTAACGAATGTGGAAAGTGACAATGGGGCAGCTGGAAACAGTGGAGCTGGTGGCATTATCAGGAAAAACAGTGGAAGTGGAGCAGTTGAAGGGCGGGTTGCACATAGAGAGGCTGCCTTAAACAAATTTCGTCAGAAAAGGAAGGAGAGATGCTTTGAAAAAAAGGTGAACTCATTTTTCCTTGCATGTGTTTTGCTAGGGAGCAAAACACAGCTACTAACTATTTCCTACTGTTAACTTGTCAGAGCAAAAAAGATTTTCCTACTTTTAGCATATGGAGCTTGTTGATTGGAATAATATATGATTCTGGCTGAGCTGAAAACAATAATAATAGATAACATGACTGATGTATTACATGTGCCTAATCACGCTGAATTATATCCTCTAGGTCCACCTGTAATTCTAAATAAGATTACTGGATATGAATAACAAAAAATCATTTTCATAATACCCAGGTGAATAAAATATAGAACTCCTGACTTGTTGGGTCCTTTGTACCTAGTGGTCTATTAATCCATTTTCATACTTTTATCCTATGAGGTGTTTGAAGAATATGTGGATTTTAGTTCTCCATTCTATATAATTGCTATCCTTATTTAAGTCTATTTCATTCCAGAATAGACAAAACTTAGTCTTCCTTGTATCTTGTTTTCCAGGTTCGATACCATAGCAGGAAAAAACTGGCAGAACAACGGCCTCGTATCCGGGGACAATTTGTTCGACAGATATGGTATGATACCATATATTGGGATGCAAATTAGAATTCATTATCATTTGTACTTTTTCTAATTTTCATTGTTAAAGTACTGGGGTGAAATTCCTTTTCAAAAAAAAAAAAAAAAAAAAGTACTGGGGCGAAACAATATTTCTAATTTTGTTTCTACTTTCAGGTCTGACACTAAAGTAGAAGACTGTCAGAGCAATGACCCTATGTCTGGGGATAATTCTTGTGACAGTGCACAATAACATGAGCTAGAGTGCAGATTGCTAACCCTTGTTCTGGAGAATGCTTCTACGTTTATGTACATGAGACTAGCGCTAGCTGTGAAAGTAGAGAAGGGGTGTTGGATTTGCACTTGAGGATTTGTGTGTAATGGTGTACTATATTGTGTGAAAATAAACATTTAATTATAAAACTTTAAGAACATGCTTCAGACTCTATGTTGTGGTTGTAAAATTTGATGTGTCCAGTGTCCACAAAGTGGTTACCCTTGAATGGGTAACCTCTCTAAGAAATAAAGGTGTCATGTTGGTGTGCTGTCTTTCCATTTTTGGTTTGTTTTTCAAAACTTCAGAGTAATGGGTCACAATATTTTCACTACTGTTGATATGGTCGGTTATGATTGAATTAACATCACTTTCACATAGATCTATTAATGAAATCATTTTTATCATTCACTAATCACAACATACTATGTCAGGAGTTGTTAAAAAGGTTGTGCTCCTAAGCTTCTTGAAAATTATCAGTTACTTTCTGTTATTATAGTATGGAGGATGCTAGAACAAATGGAATTACTCACCAATTAATTTAAAAAAGAATGGGATGCTAGAAAGGCCAGGTGATGGGAGACATGAACAGCTATTTCACTCGGATATGCATGACTTATTAGACTATTACTTGAAATATCACTAACCCTAGCGTATAAGTTAATATATTTATATATTTATGTTCCCAGCTTCAATAATTATCCTAATGTATTAAGAACCCGAAACACCTTTTTATGCTTACGTCGACTCTCTCTCTCTCTCTCTCTCTCTGTGAATAAAACTCCTTAGTTATGGCTATTAATCCAACTTTGGTGTATTGATCCTCTTTATAAGTGATAATATAACATGAAATTTTGTTGAATATCAGACGATAAATGGATAATGGAACAACATCTAGGACGTTTTTGCAAAATGGCAATGTGTTGAAATTTACCCCGAAAGATGTGGGATTTTGGAATTCATTCAGCACTTGCAACGGTTCAATAAGGCAAATACCCTCATTAGTGGAGATTGTGATAGTGATATTGATTTATGATGATTAAGCAAATACTATAACGAAGTTTTCTTATTAGGTTGTTAATTTGATGTCCTTTCCATTATAATGTTAAAAGATTAATAGAGAGCTTGGGGTTTTGTGCTACTTGCCATTTTGTTCTTGGCTCAACCAAATACAGGGAGATATTTTGGTTGAACAAACATAGCAAGGTTTGAGCTCCCATTATTTTTTCGTTCGGCGTTTCTTTTCTGTGCTAAACCCGTATGAGAGAGCTTGGCCTTGAGCTTCCATGGTTCCATATCCTCATCTCTTGATTTTCATTTGGCTCTTGATCTTGGCTTGATTTTGCTTCCCTATGTTTTTAATCATGGTCATCTAGAACCTATGAGTACTGAAATATTGAAACCGCGGAGCTACCTCTCCAGCGAAGTTCATTGCAATCAAAGCTCCATGGAGGTTCCTTAAAGTGCTAGAGATTCTGACTTTTGCAAGCGAGGAGTTCATGGAGGAAATCACTATATACGGATTCTAGAGTTGCTAGGACTATTGAACTTGCATAGAGGCTATAAATGTTTTGTGAGTTGTTGATTGTTTGTAACTGTTCTTTATTAAGTGGATTTTCTATATCTAATGTTGAATTACGATTATATATTTATAAGAGATTATCTCTAATCTCATTGGTCCACATGACACAAGATAATTGGTTAAGTTAATTCAACATGTGTAATATCTGAATTAAGTCATGTGTTAAATACTTAGCAAAAAATAAGTTACATGAGCTCAAATCCTAACTCATCATAATCTCAACTAACTATCTAACTACCTAACTAAAGGGATTACAACAATCATTACATATTTCTAATAATAACCAGATTTGTGTATAATTATCTTTATTGTTTACTTGATTTGGTATATTGCATAGCTATGGTTATTTATATTTATTTGTTGGATACTTTTTAAATTGGTGTATTTAATCATTAAATTTGTTAATTCCGCAAGTTAATACCTATCCACTTGACCTTAACTTTGAACAAATTCATGTAGCGTAGCCCTGCAAAATTTCAAGGTAGAACTAGGATCATAAAAGATAAAGAATGGGGGGGGGGGGGGGGGGGGGGGGGGAGAGGGGTGAGCATTCATGTATTTCACTAAAAAATTATCCTCAAGAAAAACTTGAAGCATTTCAAAGTTTCAAGAAGATGGTCCCTCCTCAAGCTCCAACATTGTACACAGACCTCCCCTATAAATTAGATTACAGTCATAGCTTGCACGAAAGTCATTATTGGTGAAAATAAAGGAAACCTCAACCATGTTCTTCAATATGGTAACAGTTTCTACTTTGAGTTTATGGTCTATAGAGGCATAGAGCCCATTCTTTGCATGATTGATGGTAAGCATGTACAGTTGTACACACTTTCCCCCACTCCCTTCAAGCTAACCTTTTGAAATCCATTTTAGAAAGAGAGATGATGCCAAAGATGTTATCACAAGAAAATAATTAAAGCATCCATTTAATTAGTATTATATTATTTACGTAACATTACATCAATTTATAGAAAGTAACAAGTGAGGTTACAATTCATTTGCTTCCCATTAAAATTGGGATTTTGTTAACCAATGCCCCAAAATAGTGATTAAAATGTATTTAATGCTTTATTAAATAGAACTTATTTTTATAAATTTTTCAAAAGGAAAAAAAAAAAAAAAGTTAATAGATACCATAAGAGTATGAGAAGTAACGTTACTCCACAATATTTTTATAACACTTTCACAACAAATTATAAGTGGCAAATTATTATTGGTTCTAATTTGAATTCATAACTTAAATTACTTTTTTAGCTACGCATAATAACCAATAAAACCTCCCATTTAGGATTTGTTATGAAAGTGTTGTGAAAATATATTGTGGATATAGCATTTCTCTAAGAGTATTAATTTAGTAAATATTTTTAGAAACTTTTTATGAGAAAAGAAAAATGTTACTGATTTTTTTTTGACAACTTTTTATATATTCTATAAAAATTTTATCAAAACTTTTTTAAAATGATCAATTAAAAAATATTGAGCATTATAAAAAAGTCAAACTATATGCATATATCAAAAAACAAAACAATTGCAATAAATTTATGCGTGTTAACCAATGAATTATTAACAATTGTATTTTTTCTTTGAAAATAGTGTATTAGAGCTCATAATTAAACTTTTATTAAACTTTAACCTGGCCCATTACGCGGGCATTTTGGCTAAGGAATGAATTCACAATCCAAGCTTCCTTGTTTTACATTCTAGTCCTCCTTGTATTTTGTATCAGCTTTTAGCTGACACTTGGGGTGTTATATAACCCCGCCTTTGTAATAATTCTTAGTTTTAATGAAATTCCGGTTTAAAAAAAAAAAATAAAATTATTAAACTTTAACTTGCACTCTTCAACAGTACCCTTAAAAATAAGGGTAGAGCTAGCTAGCTCCTCTTACGCATAGGACAACAAAATTAGCTCAAAAAAGTCAAAAACCTTCCCTAGGGGTGCTTACCCTTAATTTGTATGCGTGTATGTGTGGTGCATTTTTCCTCTCTCTCTCTCTTGTCCCAAATCCTAATAACTTTTTTTCCCCAATAAGAACGCCTAGTTATTAAGTCCATCTTGATTTTAGAACAACTCTATTTAACGTGTAGTGAATCATAGTAAGTAGCAATAAGTTGCAAAGTTAATGAATGGATAGGCATAGCTTTAGGTCATGATCAATTTGGTACGAGAGTCGAGCAGTAAGAGAAAGTGATATGAATATCATCATAAATGAGTGTCAACTTCTTGCAAAAAAGGGGTAGTTTGGATGGTGGCTCATGATATGTAGAAAAAGACTTTAAAACAGAGGCCAACTGTTTCCTGACATGCTATGAATGTATCAAATTAAAACCGCGTTTCCCCCTAACATATACATATAGCAAACAGTGAAAGCCAAATATATATGTGCTTTTTGAAGATTATTGGAGCAATACATATAGGGAAAAGTTATAGGGTTTTTTGAAGTGGGATCCTTGTGGGGAATTCTATGGATTAATTTCTTTGTACGTAATTCTGACTGGTCCTCAACTTGCACCACCAACTCTTTCATAATTTGACTCACTGTGATATTAATAGCTTTTATTGTTAGTGCATGACTGAGAGTCATCGACCTATCGCTAATTGCGGTAAGAGTTTGAGATATATTATATATGGCATATAGTATATACCGTGGAATAGAATATACAGTGCTATATAGTGTATGTATACGTGCGTGTACGTAAGTTACTAGAATCTTCTAGGCAAGATTAAGAAAGCGTATATACGACAATTCCAAATTTTCTATAGGAAAGAATGAAAATAAAAAATGGTGTACTCTCTGTGATTTGAGTCACTGATTCAACAAAAAAAGAAAAAGAAAAGACTGAGTCATTTGGTCCGTTTGGTTTGGTTGGGTGGAAAAGAGAGAATAATAAATATATAGGAGAGACAATGGAAGATGGAAAAAAAAAAAAAAAAATAGTGGTGCAATTACAACTGCGAGTGAAGGAGAAAAGAGAAATAGAGACAATTAATTGTATTGTATTCTATTCTGTCCATCTTTTAACAATCTTATTCATCTAATTTTTTTTAAGAGAGTTTCAACTATGGCGTCCGCTCCTGATAATAGTTCTTTATTATCAGACCAAGACACCAATTAGTTTTTGGTATAGGCGGGAATTGAACCCCAGATCTTTTATACAACTATCAGAGACTTTATCAGTTAAGCTAACTGAAACCTACTTATTCATTTAATTTATTGAATACAATTCAATACACACATATTATTAGGAATTTAATTAATATAAGATGTTATGTTTAATTTTTCTCCATTTTTATATGATTCTATGGCTACTATCTTTTTTTTAATACATGATAGAAATTCTACTCTAATCTAATTTTAGTGGTTTCTCAAAAAAAAAAAAAAAAAAAAAGTCTAATCCAAGTATATATGTGTGTGAAATTCCTTCTTAGAGACTTGAAACCCTGACCTTTACCCTATACATCCAATAAACACTTATATTTGTAGAGTGACCATCACACACCATCGCACCAAGGGTGTGCGATGATCACTCCACTTATTATAATAGAAAAATGTTTAATTAATTCTATCCTTCTTTATTCAATCCTTACATTTTTTTTTCTTTCAATTTTCTATTTTTTTCACAAAACAAATTAACTATTTTTTTTTTTATTGGCCATAAACGTGGACCAAACTCTAAAGTGTAGAAGTTCATCAACATATAAGATATAACTACTATGCTATTTTAACAATATTATCTTTTAATTTAACAAGTTTTTTCAAGCCATTAGCGTCGCAATCATAAACAAGGTCGGCTTCATCGGCATCATCGATCAGTTGTACCTATTTTATTTTTTTGATAATCATCAGTTGTACCCATAGGCATGGCTAGCTCAGCAACTTTGTATAATAAAGACAAATTATATGAAATCATTACAATCAAACTATTGGCTAATTAATCTTTCAAAATTGTCCCTTATTGCCTCAGCTTTAAACTTTATGAAAAGCACTTCTTAATTTAGTTGTATATATCAGAGAAGGCGTATTGTTTACGACATTGAGACTTGAGGTTAATGTAAAATCATGACTAATCAATACAAGATTACCTAAGATTCAATCTAACAACAACACGTGCATACTTTATATTATACACAAAAATTTTCAGGCTAATCATCACGATTCATTGTACAAATATTTTACAATTTTGAGAAAAAAAAAAAAACGGTTAGAAAGATGGCTAAGCAACTACCAACCTTAACAAATTAAGTGTCTATTTCAATACCCCCATTTTAATTTAATTTAATTTCCAATTCAGCACAAAGATCTCTAATGTTTGGAAGGGATGTAATTTCTGCATGGCTTGTTTGGTACATGTATTTAAACATTTTCAGTTTTTAAACAACATTACACGTATTTCTACACATTTTTTTACCTACACATATTTTCTAAAAAACTGAAAACTGTTGTTTAAACACATGTACCAAACTGTTATACACCCTGTTTCTCTTTGATCATAGCCATCCAAGTGTTTGGGTTATGTGGCTGATGTGTTTCAAGTGGAACTTTGTGGATCACTAGTCTGAGTCATTGTGTCATTATAAATTTATATAATAATGCCCTGCACTGACCGTGCACGAAAGAATGCTACGTAATTTTACTGCCTTTTCTATTTGTTTAAATTCTTTTGGGTCAAAAATGGTATGAGTATTACTAAAGTTACCTTGTAAAAAAAATTACTATACTAAAACTAGCATTTGATCATGTGCTCATATGGGTAAACGTGTATTCAAAAGCTAGTATTATATTAAGCTTATAAAAATATACAATTTAAATTATTAGTTACGAGGTAGTTAAACTCGTCAGTCATATTTATTATTATGTTAGTTTATCAATCTTGTTAAATGTTAACGAATATTTTTAGAACATTTGTTAATAGTTCATTTTTGAAAAATTTTAATACTACTTTTATGAATAATGTAAACACTTATCAAAAAGTCAAATATTTTTTCCTTTTCGCATAAAAAGTTTTTAAGAATATTTTTTAAAATTGGTTAATTTTTCTCTTTTTTTGATTGATTGATTTACCTTTAACATTTTTCACATGGCATATACCTTTTTTGTGATTCTCTTAGATACGGCTAAAGAATATGAATGTCGTACAATGGGCACCACGTTTTCTTATTGTTTATAGAATATGATAAAGTGGGGATGTGGTGTTCAAATTTGACTTGCTGATCATTAGCTTGAAACTGGCTTCAAGTCAGATAATTTATTTTATATGTTTATCTATTTCCCTTCTTTTAGGTAAGGCATATTATTAATGTATTATACCAGTGAACAACTTTTCTAGTGATAATCTATTCAATTTTTTTTTTTTTTTTTTGCTAAACCTCTATTCACAAACTGGTTAATTCAGTTCTTTGTCCAAACTGGTATTATATGTTTGGTTAAAATTTTGGTGTTTGACTTATCTTATGACATTTAATTGTAAGAAAATTAAGATACTTGATGTATTTTATCTGCTGTAAAAGTGGGTTAAATTTTGTACTTGAAGGAGCTTGAAGACTAGCTTACTAATTAAAGAAGTTCGCTCAAGCGAGACTAGGGTTTGCTAAAGCAAGATTGAAGATTTAAGCTCAAGCAAAAACATGGTATCCATGCAATAGTATTGGTGGAGACATTTTGTTAAAATGCTAAATTTACCATAAAAATATAGCAAAAATCAAGTACATCAGTGGAGCAATAGGCATAATTTTTTTGCTGCTGAGTTATAGTGTACAACTATTTTTGCTTGTGCACTGTAACTCATATGTTAAAAAAAAAAAAAAATTATAGTGTCACTACTATAGCTCAGATTATTTATTGTAGTTGATATATTATTTTATTGTGTTATTTATATTATTTTATTATGTTAAAATCTAAAATAAAACCACCACTATTGGGTGTTTTGTAAAATAATGTGGTAAAATAGATAAAGTAGCTTTTTATAGTGCCAAATTTTTAGCACCACCAATGCTGATGCTCACAAGAGCCTCCTCACCTGACCCTCACTCTAGTCACGAGGGTCATAGAAACATTTTTTTTCGAATCTTATTTTGATTAGGTTTGTGTCTCTATCTAACCTTATTTGTAAACATCTATTTAAAGCACCGCATACAAGGTTTTTCCAAGAGTAATGCTATAGACACAATCTATTTTACAATATTTTTACAAACTGCTGATGTGGCTTTAGTAATTTTCAAATAATTATTGGTAAACATAAATGTGATGTTAGTAGTGGATCCATATTAGAACTAATAAGAATTTGCCACATCAATAGTTTGTAAAAATGTTGTAAAATAGTTTGTGGCTGTAGTATTATTCTTTTTCCAAAGCTAGAGAGATTAAAAAAAATAAAAAATAAAAAAAAAAAAAAAAAAAACTCAGAGCTTTCATATAGGAAACACATACCTTCTGTCCTTGTACTTTGATGAAGAAATTGTGCTAGTTCATCAATCAAACCTATGATTTAAGTTTTGAAACCACATTGTTCATTCTTCTAGTCACTTTTGATCAAATTTACAAGGAGGTGTCTGGGAGTGTGTCAGAGTTTTTGAATTGTTGAAGCGGATGTGTAATTAGTGAAGGGATTCATATAAGAAGTTCAGAGGTTCTAAATTGTTGAAATGACACTAGTTATCTACTGGATGATAGAGTCTAGTTATAAAGTTTTGTTTCTAGTCTGGAAAACTCATTCTTTTATAGTCGTCTTAGAGCATTAGCATTGAAAAATGCTATGCTATAATATTATACTATTCCAAAAAACCACTTTATTACTTATATCATCCCATTTTACAATACCTCTCACATCCTAAAATTCTATTCTTATTAAAATATTATTCTTTAATCTTTCTTTATTATTTCTTTCTAACAAATACTTTTTTTTCAGTTCCACTTTCCTAGGCTTTCCAACCGTTTTTTTTTTTTTTTCCTCAGCCTCCCTCAACCTCTAGCACCGATTCATCTCACAGAACCACACACACAGACCCATCAACAGAGCCACACACAGCCACACACACAAACCATCAAACCAGAGCCAACAACGGCCACCACACCCACCACCCAAGCCACCGATCAGAAACCACACCGCCGATTTGAAACCCACCGGAGCAAACCCATTCAAAAAACCACAACCAAAAACACCGGACCCAAGCCAAAAACAACCAAAAACCACAACCACAACCAAAAACACCGGTCACAGCCAAAAACCACAACCACCACACCCACGCCGTCACCCACGACCCAAACACCGGACCCACAATCCAACCACGACCCAAACCCCGGACCTAACCACGACCCACAACCCCTTTAAGCACAAAAACCACAACCACAACCAAAAACACCGGACCCACGCCAAAAACAACCAAAAACTACAACCACAACCAAAAACCACAACCAAAAACACCGGTCACAGCCAAAAACCCACTTCAGCCCACTCCGATCTCCGATCTCTGTGACCCACGCCATGACCCACTCCGATCTCCGTGACCCACAACTCACCTCTGAATCCCCCACACCAACGGAGCTTAGTTGAACCTTGAGTGTCGGTTTGAAGAGAGAGTGATAGAGTGAAGAGTTAAATGGGTACTATCTAGAGTGTTGAGTTTATGAGATGAGTGAGGGTGAGGGTGAATCGGTAAAGGGATTTGGAGATGGGTCTGATTAAATCGGTTGAGGATGAGGGTGAATCGGTAAAGGGATTTGGAGATGGGTCTGAGATGAGACGCCGTGTGAAGCTTCGGCAATGGAGATGGGTCTGAGATGAGACGCCGTGTGAAGCGTCGGCAATGGAGATGGGTGAGGGTGAATCGGTTGAGCTTCAGCGATGGAGCATGGTGTGTGATGTTGATGTTGATGTTGGGAGGAGTATGTTGTTTGGGTCTGAAGAGAGGAAAGAGCTGAAGAGAGGAGAGAGCAGATGGAGAAACAGAAGAAAGCAGAGAGAGAAGAGAACTGAAGTACCGTGATAGTGGAGAGAGAAACTTCGGAGGGAAAAGGGTGGAATAAAATATATTTTTTTCTTTTACCATTGTGCTACAGTACAATTCTAAGTTTAGAATTGTACTGTAGCACTATTGCAAAAAATTTTGCAATAGTGTGGTTTAGCATTGTTTGATGCAAGTGTTTTTGTCCTCTAAAATGTCAAAAATGCCTTAAATATGGCTTTAGCATTTTTCAATGCTAGTGCTCAGTTGGGGTATGTTACTTCGTGGTGATTTTTCCTTTGAAGAGATTTATCAGTTTTTCACTTTGTCACAAAATCATGTGTTTATTATTTTTATTATCTGGCTTTATGATTTGATGAGTTATTGATTTATGGTTATTAATAAAAATACTAATATTATGGATCACATAATTAAGATTATTGATAATTAATTAATAATTCTGCTATATAATTAGTAAAATGGACTAAGTCAAAATTTTCATGTTTTATCTAAACTATAGTTTATATGACAACTAGTAAACAAATTCAGAAGACTGTGTCACATTTGATGTTCTAAAATGGCATGTATTCCTTTTAGTAGGTCTGAAATAAGTAATAAATTAATAATTTGAAATTTAAATATTAAAAAAAGATAAATGTAAGAAAATAACAAGGCATAACTTTCATACCATAATAAAATTAAAATATATGAAAAGAGAAATGTAAAGAGAAAGAGAACATGATAAATTACTATGGCTTGGTTTTATAGCATAGTTATTAAGCCTAGATTGACCAAACTGGCCAGACAGGTAATCTAGTGAACCAATACCTAAGTCGATCCAATTGTTTATTTGGAATTTTGGACCACTTATACAACTAAACAGATAAAACCCAGTGAAGCCAATGGTTTTTTTTTTTTTTTTTTTTTTTTTTTTTTTTTTTTTGTGTGCAATTTATGCAACCTAGATGCTTTCACCCTACTAGTTTTGTAATTCTAAACGAAATTGCGTTAATAAGGTCATTGCAAATTCCATTTTTTTGAATGAAGAGTGTAACAAAAGCAAAGAATTTTATAATGAAGTTGAGGCTAGACTTTTCAATAAATATAGAACTTCAAATTTTAGATCAGGTCGTAACCTATGGAATTAGAGTAGCTACTGAAATATGTAATATGTACAAGATATACTTTTGTTATTACAATTGTAAGTAATGTGATAGGATTTTATTTAGCAAATAGCTGCAATAAATCTTTTTATTTTATGTTATCTAGTGTTATATACTTATATTTGTGAAACACTACATGTTTTTTATAATTAATTTTAATTAGTAAATTAAGATACCCATTTTTATTAATTTACATAATTATTTTATGATTTCTTTTTTATTTGACCATGTGATTCTACTGATGACCCACTAGTTGAACCAATCATCCAATGATTCTTTGCACAGATCGGGTTAATGTTTGGTCTAAGATTTATAATTATGCTTTAGAGGTCCATATCCATAGCATTAAGCCCTTGATGCTAACTCCATGTTTTACAATTAATTAATTGGTATTTATAGTAGGATAAATCCTAGATTAACATTACTTTGAATCACAAGTAGAATTAAGATTTCTTTGCTTGTACTCTAAGTAAGACTATGATTGCTTTGCTTAAAGGAGTCTTACCCCTCTTAAGAGGTATACCTAGAGGCCTTGTGTGTGCACTGTACACACAAAAATTGCAAACACATGAAAGATGAGAATTACATGTATAGTGTGTTTTTTTTAAAAGATTATTTTGTGGACAAGAAGGGTCTTCTTTGGTAGAGCTTTTGCTCTATGATATAGTGCAAACTCATGAAGCTTATAGTATATGTGGTTGGGCTGTTGTATCATGAAGACAATATTCTAGTTAACTCGTTGCACTATTTAAGATGTATATTATATATTTTCCCGTAGTGGTGTGAAATGCCTTAAATAAAGCGAGATATCGGTACCTCAACCAAGCCATATATTGTTAGTTAATATTACAAATTTGATTTGCAAATAATATATGATTATTCATTTAAATGCATTAAAATAATAAGAAAATCCATACAATTTGTTGTGAGCTAGTGTTATATTATTGTGATTTGTGGACATATTTTATTATTTTTAAACCTCCGAACCAACACTTCTTATTCTTGTTAGCATCTTAAATAATCAATATCAATATCAATATCAATATATACACACACACAAAAGCAAAGACTTTATGCGAGAGAACATAAGTTTTTACTATGTATTAGATTAATAGTTTTATATTTAGCCTTCTATATTAACTTCCTCGCACTAAATTACAAACTCCGAACAATCCCCTTTAACTAGTTAATTTCAAACAATAGACTGATGTTTTAAATTAGCCAAAAAACTCAAATCTTTAATATGCATTTATTACTTTAAATGCTTTAGATATATCCAATGAATAACTTTTCAATCTCTTTTCTACATAAGAACTAAGTTCAATGTAGAAGCTTTCTCAAAAAAAAAAAAAAAGGTTCAATGTAGAATTGCAAGAATTGGATTCAATGGATTGAGTAATATAATTATTTGTCTTTATACATTTGTCTATTCAAGCATATATAACAACCTTATTAAGAGCTACCATTCAAGAACTGAGTTCAGTAGAATTGAAAATGTCAGATTCAATATTATTTGTCTTTACACAATTTGTTTTGATTTGAGATGATAACTGGTCACTTATTGTTGCATTGAGTTGCAAAGGGAGAGTAATTTGAATTCGGAGGAGGCAAAACTAGATGTGGTTGTCCAGACTAAATTTGCAATTGAGATAGGTGTAAGATAATTCATGGCCAGAGCTATATAGAGGTAGCAATATTAAGAATAAGTATTATGCATGGTCATAAAGATATTTTCATATAAAAATATAGTATTTTTTTTATAAAATATTTTAAAATAAATTTATACCGTATCCGTGTGTCGCAAACATCGGCTAGTTATATCCAATTCATTTGTCTCGACTTCACCCCCTTTTTTTTGGCCTTACAACATAATCATTTTGGAAGACAAATCCTTTTTGTTTTTTTAATTAATTAATTTTTTGAAGATGAGTGCAGAATATTTTCATGTCAACTCTCTCATATTTTCACCGTGTTGAAAATTAACAAACTTAATGGGAATTTGACAATTTGTGAGGAGAAGTGTTGCATTCACAATATTTTAACAACAAATCATAGTTGGTAGGTTTTTATAGGTTTTCAATTTGAATCAACTACTGAAATTATTTTTTTGCCCACTAGTAACAACCCATAACAACCCATAACAACCTGCCACCTAAAATTTATTATGAAAATATTGTATACATAGTATTTCTCTTTTGTAGGAGGGGTTTCACAAAATTCTATGAAAAATTCAAACACTTACCGTAACAACAAAATTTTAATTGGTTTTGAGCCCTCCCGAAAAACAACCTGTAATAAATAATTCTAGGTCCTCCTCACGCAACCATTAGTGTGTGAACGGCTAAGCTTTTGTCTTAAATTATTTGACTTATTTTGATAGCTTATTTTTTAGTAATGTATTTTTAAACGAGCAATATTTTTTTTTATGGATTAAAAAAGCAATACTGATACAAATTTTTTTACAATAAAAAGTGGTAATTGGAAAATTAAGCATTTTATTTTTAATAATTCAATTGTCATACTAAATAGGAAAGGTTTCTCTAAAAAAGTAAAATTGGGTGAATTACGTTTTTGATCCCTATCCTATACACGATATTTCAATTTGATCCCTAACATTTTAATTGTGTTAATTTGGCCCATAACCTTTTAGTACCGTGTTAATTTAGTCCATGCAATTATTTTTTGGATGAAAATTAATGACATATTTAATGACCAAAATAAAAAAATTAGCTCCCGTTGATGTGAGAATAAACTAAAATTTTATTTTGGCCAATTGTCAAGTCAGCAATTTTCATCCAATATATAACGACAGAGACTAAATTGATACGACACTGAAAGGTTAAGGACTAAATTGATACAATTGAAAGGTTAGAGATCTATAAGGACCAGAAAATTTAGTAGCCCAAGCCCACTTAGAATAGTGGGTTGTGTAGTTCAACTTTGCCCCAAATCAATAAAATTTGTAAGAGAAAGAAATGAACAACAACAAAGGGCCTTGCTCGAGGAAAAACACAGGGAAGAGTAAGGTTTATATTAGGAAATAGATGAACATTCAGCTCTCCACAAACTCGCCTAAGGAGGCTAAGTCTACACAAAAGTAATACTATTCACTCTCTTCTCTCAATACTCTTCTTTCTCTTTTCTTCTTTTTTTCTCGATCCCTTTTTCAGTGCTACTCTCCCTTCCTTATATACTTCTACTCCTATCATATTTTAACCATCCATTCTCACCTAGCCCCCCTCCTTTCATGACACTTGTTGCTTTTAACATCTGAAGAAGGTGGTGAAAGGAATCTGCTTAGTTGTGACTTACACTGTTCAGGTAACTTCTTCATCAATGCGGCTGATAAAGCTGTTGCCCACTATTTAATGAGGAAGCAATAGGCTACGCTAGGCAAAAAGCTTCCCTAATGTCCACTGACTTCCTTTCCCTTCAGGCTCCAGCTCCTACTTAGAACACTATAAAGTATTTTGACTTATTTGTTCCCTTCCTCGGGTGGCTCACTTCCTCGGGCCCATGGCTCGGGGCATTCCTACACCAATGCTGCAACCCTTCAACTTCATCCTCGGTCCTCGGACACCCACAAGATCAAATTGAAATATGGTATAAAGGATAGTGAGAAAATATGCAGTTTACCCAATAAAATTAGGAAAGGAAGATCGAAACCTAATTTCTCGTAATTAATATTTTTACTTTTTTTTTGTTTGAGTTGACTTTGATATGGATCTATTAAAGATATAATTGTGCTTCTTTTACCAAAAAGAAAAAAGAAAAAAGATACAATTGTGTTTTAAAAAATATTTATGCATCAATTAAAAGTTTTTTTTTTTTGGAGAGTGCATCAATTAAAAGTTAAAACGAGTTCATCAACCATCAAATAAAAATTTAAAAAGTCATCATATCTTATATTTTTCACAACAAATTTTACAATGGTTGAATTGTTTTGTTGTTACATTTGAATCCATCATTAATACTCCTATTTACTTATTATTTATGGTTTACAACTCATCATCTTAATTTTTGTGAAAAACTTCCATAAATCTAAAGACACAAAAAATTTCAAATAAAATTTCAGAATTGCTAAATTAAAAAATTATGGGTAAACTACATATTTGGTCCCTAACCTTTATACCATATTTTAATTTAGTCCATAACTTTTCAATTGTGTCAATTTGATTCCCAACATTTCAATGTCATGTCAATTTAGTCCCTGATGTTATATCTTAGATGAAAATTGCTGACATGACAAACGACCAAAATAAAATTTAAATTTATTGTCTCATCAACGTTAGCTAATTTTTTGTTTCGACCACTAGACAAGTCATAAATTTTCATCCAAAAAATAATTATAGAGACTAAATTGACACGATACTAAAATATTAGGAACCAAATTGACATAATTGAAAAGTTAGGGATCAAATTGAAATATAGTGCATAAGATAAGGATTAAATATGTAGTTTACCCAAAAATTATTGTTAATAGGTAAAAACACTTGTGGTCAATAATGAATCCAAACAAAAACCAATAAAAAAAACTTATCAACTTAATTGTTGTTCAAAACGTTGTGACCAAATTTTGACTCTCTCTATGAAAAAAAAAAAAAAAAAAAATGCAAATAAGATTTTCTCTACACCAAACCAGCCAGCGCTAACTAAGCGCGTTGGTTTAAACTTTAAATTCACCGTGGAGCTTTGATCACCTGCGGTGAAACCTCAATTGTGAGCTCCAATTGTCGATATCTGATTGGTTGGGGGATTTCAAATCACATTAAATTGAAACGCGTGGATCACCGTTCGGACTTGGGCGTTGGGATTTGCTGTAATCCTTAACTGAGAAACGCGTAGCACATCAAGCAAAGTGGGTCCCACATGATTGAATGAAAGCCATTCTGATCCATCGGATTGTGGGACCCACTGGGCTGCTCGAGATACAGTTTTTTTAGTCATCCATTCATTGACCTTCTTCGTGTGTTTTTTTTTTTTTAACTTCTCGAAAAATCTGACGGTGATAAAAAGTAGCCGTCTGTGATTCGAGAACGTCACCGACAGGTAATAATACTAGACAAAAGGTTTAAACACTAAATACACTTTCTAGACAGAAACGACACAGATCTGCTGCGAACCAGCACCCACCAAAAAGACAGTGTGAAACGAACCAATGTTCGCCACGTCATCTTCAGAATCCTCCTTTCACACGTAAGACCAATAAAATAAGAGCTGTTAAAAATTCTGGTTGACCAAACAACAATGTCTTGTCTTGCGTGGCACATTCCCCGATACCGTAAATGCAAGCAAACTCTGCCGCAGCTGATTGAAACCCACGCAGAATTGCCAGATGGCTGATTCTAATTGGTTGACAAATATAACGAATACTAAATTTGGTTCGCACCGGAAAGAAACCCAAAATTATATAAAATACCACACACACAAAAATGAAAAAGCACAAACGAGACACAACTACAAAACGCAGCATTATATAGAACAGCAACAGCTCCTATGTGTCTCTCGCACACTGTGTTTGTGTTTAGGGGTCTCTGGTGTCACTGTAAATAGCTCAGACTCAGACACACGCACATATATATAAAGAGAGAAAGAGAGACAGAGACAGAGAGAGAGAGAAGAGGGTTTGAGCTAAGCTTTTGTTATGGGTTGCTTTCGCTGCACAGGGAAATCAAGCAAAAAATCAGAAAACTTGAACAACGATTACAGTGACAATAAGACCAATAAACCACAAGATCAAACAGCTTCAGGTAATTCTGCTCACCCTTTTGATCAAATTTCCCAAAACATTGTGGTAAGACCCATTTTTTATTTGTTTATGGTGATGTCTGTTTAAGAAAGAAAAATAAAATTACATTTTTGTGTTACTAAATTTTTAATTTTTGGGATATGGGTATTGTTATAAATCGATAAAAATCGATAATCTTTGCCCAAATTTGTATTGTATAATCTTCCATGCGAATTTTTTACCATAATTTTTTTGTATATAATTTAATGGGCTTTCCCAATTTATATATTTGATAAATATTTCGATTTTTTATTTTTTATTTATTTTTAATATTGAGTTTGTTAATAGACATTTGTTCTAGCATTTAGTGTGTGTGTGTGTGTATTTTTTTTTTTTTTTTTTTTGAATTTTAAAATTTTTTGGGGTTTGAAGTTAAGCTGCCTTTTCAAATTGTATAATTTTAGGGGCTAAGTTTTGATTCTGGGTTCATGTAACCTTTTGAAGTTATTATGCAAATACTTTTTTTTTTTTTTTTTTCGTTTGTTTGCTTGCATGATTGGAAAAGTACAACCCATAATCCAAAATTTTTCTTCAGTGTTGGGTTTTGTCATTTTGTGTTCTTTGTTTGATCTTTCAATTTGATGACTGTGGTTTTTCCCGAATATCTCAAAATCAGTTCTTGGCTTTTGCCAAACGTGTGTCTTATTTGATGTCACTGTCTTTCTGTGTTTGTGTGTGATGCTCATGTTGTGTGTGTATATGTGTCTTAGATGCAGTGAAAGTCAATCCAGATGTAAATGTGAAGGAATCTGAGGTGAAAAAGGAGGTAGTTTCTAAGCATGACCAATTAGCTTTGGATGTAAAGGGCTTGAATATGAAGGAGGAGGTTTCAAAGGATGGCCAAACCAATGGCAAGCGGGCGCAAACATTTACGTTTGATGAACTAGCAATTGCAACTGGCAATTTCCGGTCAGATTGCTTTCTGGGTGAAGGTGGTTTTGGAAAAGTTTACAAAGGGCGTTTGGAGAAAATCAATCAGGTTGGTTTGGGGATTAATCTGATCTTATTAGTTCTTTTTCGCAAAATAAACAAAACTGTGATGGTCAACTAGTCTGAAACACAACTAAGAAAAAGTATAAAAATTTAGTTCATATAGTCAACTGAACAAGGTTCTAGAATTTCATATAAACTTTAATACATGTTTGCAATAAGTCAGAAATACTGTTAAATATATTTTCTCTGCTCTGGACAGCTAGATGCTTTGTTCTACTGTTTCCTTAAACTTTAATATGCTGTTTTGTATGTTCTGATCCCATAGTTTGAATTTAGTGATTATTGTGGTTTTATTCTATGTTGTAGGCTAGTGGTAAGACCTGAATTTTGTTACTTTTTTTGGTGTAGGATGTAGCTATCAAGCAACTTGACCGCAATGGACATCAAGGAATTAGGGAATTTGTTGTTGAAGTATTGACGCTTAGTCTTGCTGACCACACTAATCTTGTCAAATTGATTGGGTTTTGTGCTGAGGGAGATCAGAGGCTGTTGGTTTACGAATACATGCCATTAGGATCTTTGGAAAACCATTTGCATGGTACTGTATTTTCTCAACATGATCTCTTTCTCTTCCCATCTCCGTTATGGCAACAACATTTTAACTTTCCAACTTTTGGTTTCATTTCCACAAAGACTGTATGAGTTTTTTTTTTTTTTCACCCTTGGCTTCTCCTTGGCAGATCTTCCACCTGGCAGAAAAGTAATTGATTGGAATACAAGAATGAAAATAGCAGCTGGTGCAGCAAGGGGCTTGGAATATTTGCATGACAAAATGAAACCCCCTGTTATATATCGTGATCTAAAGTGCTCAAACATTTTGCTTGGTGAGGAGTATCATCCGAAGTTATCTGATTTTGGATTGGCCAAAGTAGGTCCCAGTGGGGATAAGACCCATGTTTCCACGAGGGTTATGGGCACGTATGGGTATTGTGCGCCAGATTATGCAATGACAGGCCAGCTGACATTCAAATCAGATATTTACAGCTTTGGGGTTGTTCTTTTGGAGATCATCACGGGCAGGAAAGCAATCGATAGCACCAAAAGTTCTAAAGAGCAAAATCTGGTTGCATGGGTAAGATAACTTTGTTGCTTCACTATTTCCTGTTGATATTAATTATTTGGATAAATTGCTTTATTGTGATTGTTGCCCATGTTGATTTACTCTGCTAAGCAATATTAGTTCTCAGGTAGAGCATCAGTGTGTCAATTTGAACTGCTGATTTAGGGGGCATTGCTGTGTCTATATATCTTTCTTGAATGTTTAGTTATTGCATGTTGGCTTCCCAAGAGCCAGCACTTGAGGTATAGAAGTATAGGGAGGGTTTTACCGCTTAGAGTCTATTTGGGAATAACTTATTTAGTTGAAACTGAAAATTAAATAAAGTTAAAAGGGAGCTAAAATAGTACAATGAGACTCATGAATAGTATCAAAAAGTGAAATAAGACTTGTGAATAGTAGCAAAATAAGTTGAATAGTAACAAAAATAAGCTAAATAGTAAAAAAAGCTAGTTTTTTAAGCCAATGCTAAATGCAGCGTTTGACTTTTTTTTTTTTTTTTTGGGTTACCATCCTAAACTATACCCCATATTATCCTTTGCTCCCTAAATATTTTGAATGCACCTTTTGCACCCTAAACTATGACCATTGTTACATTTTGCACTCTAACATTAAATTTGCTGTTAACTTGGACGAAAATTCAAAGTTTATGGTGTAACAAAGATCATAGTTTAGGCTAAGGATCATATTTTAGGGTGTAAAATGTGCATTTGAAATTTTTCGAGTGTAGAGTATAATTGGGTATAGTTTAGGGTGGTAAAGTGTAATTATTTATTTATTTATTTTTTATTGGTTTGTAACTTTAGCTATTATTAGAGACATCTTCACTAGGAAGCACAAACGCTTCATTTTGGGTGCATACCCGTGTCAGACACGGGACACGTTTGGGACACTCCTGCTGCATGCATGTCCCAACTGTCTTTTTTATTTTTTTGAAAAATTTCAGGACACAGTTGGGATATAGGAGGGACACCTATCTCTTATTTCATTTTAGTTTCAATCTTGAACACTTATCTAATTATCTATCTTTTATGGGTTTGGTTAATAGGGGCCCCTAGGGCATTTGTTAATGAACCATTTTAGAAAAAATTTGATATCACATTTATGGAAAATATAAAAGGATGTCAAAATAATAAATTACTTTTTTCTTTTCCATAAAAATTTTAAAAAAATATTTCCTAAACCAATGCTCTTAGGGCATCCGTTAACTTTTCTCATCTTTTATTTACTCTTTCAGATCTTATTCTTGGTTTGTGTTCTAATTTCTAAGCATCATTTATTAGTCATGAATTCATTTTATTATCCATTATTGCTCTTAAATTGATATATATATATATATATATAAAACATTATATGAAAAAATAAATGCTTAACAATATTTAAAAGAGAAGTGTTATATCCACAACATTTTCACAATATTTCCACTGCAAATTTTAGTTGATAAGTGGTTCAAATTTGAACTCATCCCTAAAATTACTTTTTTGCCAGTTAATAACAACTAGTATAACAATTAGTAATTACCTGTTACTTAAAATTTGTTGTGAAAATATTGTGGACATAGTATTTCTCTAATTAAAAATATAAAAAAATATTTAATAATTAATTAATATGCGTATCCCTGCTGTGTTGTGTCCTAATTTTTCAAAAATTGTCGAGTCGCCATGTTGTACCCATACTTGTGTCCGTGTCTGTGCTTTCTAGATCTTCTGTTGAGCAGCTCACTCGCATTGTGATGTTATTGCTGCTGGTCCCAAAGGGCTTTCGAAAAAGTTTTAATTGTGGTTGACCTGTTTATTTTGTAGAAACTAGCTGATCAAATTTTCTGTTTTAACCTCCTATTTTCTTTCCTTTTTTCAGACTTTGAAGATGTAATATCTCCTTGGAGGTTTGACTTTCATTTTAAGAATCATGCTAGAATATTTTGAGGAAACCCCCAAATTAATTAATTTTTTTTTTAAAACCTCACAGCCAACTGATTTTTGGCTTCTATTACATCAACTGTGAACAAAAAGGAAGGAGTAAATGAATCTTCAACTCAAACTGTGACCCACCTTTCTCTTGCATTAGTTGCAATATTGCAATTATGGAGGATACTTACCAATATTTTAAATTGATCTCTTCAAATGTCTATGTTATCAAGTCCAAGTATGTATTCTTGAGTCAAAACAAGATCGTATTAAATTTCCAAACTTCTTATTTTTTGGAGCATAAAGAAAACTGTTATTCAAAATGTTGTCTTCATCAGGCTTATACAGTGTATTGGATTTGTTTTAGGCACGGCCCTTATTCAAAGACCGGAAATATTTCCCACAAATGGTTGATCCACTGCTCCAAGGTCAATATCCTATGAGAGGTTTGTACCAAGCACTTGCTATTTCTGCAATGTGCGTTCAGGAGCAGCCTAATATGCGACCTGTCATAGCCGATGTGGTTTCAGCTTTAAATTACCTTGCCTCCCAGAAATACGATCCCCAAATCCATCCAGTACAAAACTCGTGGAGGAACCCATCATCATCTTCTCATGTCAGACGGGAATCAAGGGATGATGATAAAAGACAGATTGCAGTAAATGGACAGAAAGAGACTGAGGTGGAGGACTAAAATTAAGAATAAAGTGATTCATATCTTTTTGCAGTGTTCATATATACTGTGCCTAGTTATCCATTTTTGCATCATAGAAGATAACAGCCGCTTCCTTGAACCTTAAATCTTTACATACAGGGAATTTCTGCCTTCTTTCATTGCTTCTTCAATGTACATGTGAGCTCAGTTCTTGTACGTAAGATGTCTCTTTGTAGGAACTGTCTTTCAATTTTTATAGTTTAGCCGAAGAATTCATTAATAATGATTTCTCTTTGCTGTGATTCTCTCTCCAGCTATGTTCTAATTATTCGTGCATACATTTCACTACTTGTTTAGCATTATATGCTTGGTGATGTTAAAAAGTAATGTACAGACGCCTAGGTGGTTATATAGGAATGCTTCACCATACAGAGTGCAATTAGCTTCATATTCTTGACAAGATTGCAAAGAGTATTAGTTTGTCCAAAACATATGGAATGTGTAACTTGAACCTAAGGTTGCAAACTCTACTTTTGTTAATTACCCTAGTTTTCGATTCCAGTCATACAATAACATTGTGGACAAGGGCTGCATTCAAGTTTATCTTATATTTGATTCAGGTTGCAGTGGGAGAGGACTGGTGTAATGTATTTTGTTCTAGTTAATGCAAACAGTTTTTTTGATTAAGCAAAAAAAGAAAGTGCATCTTATATTTGGCACTTTGCAGTGTTAAATTTGGTAAGTGTGCTCACCCTTACCATTTTTTTAATCAAATTTGGGCAGGTTGATGTGAAATTGTTTCCAAAAAAAAAAAAAGAAAAAAGAAAAAGAAAAGTGAAAACACTCTTTTGGTCCCCATATGTTGGGGTCATGATCAATTTAGTTCATATATTTTTGTAACAGTTAATTTGGTTTCTATTATTTTCAACTTATCATTAATTTAGTTCTTACTGTTATCTCATTAATGGAATCTGCCTACATGGCAAACGGATTGTACTCTTGGCACACTTAAGCTTACGTGGCAAGTAAAATAATATTAAACAAATTTATTTGACATTTACATAAAGCCACGTCAGCATTTAAATTTTAAAAATAATTATAATTAAATAATTTTTCAATTTTAAAGAAAGAAAAATTTCTTGTAAAAATGTTCCCAACTTTTTTGGCATTTTCGTAGCAACCAAACACACCAACACCAAAACACAAAAATCATATTTACCAATCACCAACTCTCCTAAACACAGAAATAACCTAGCAATCCAAGCACAACATCATCTTTGTAAGAAACATGTTTTGTGTTATTCCTCTCTCTCTCTCTCTCTCTCTCTCTCTCTCTCTCTCTCTCTCTCTCTCTCTCTCTCTCTCTCTCTCTCTCTCTCTCTTGATTCACCCATACCCACTTAGAGCAAAACAAAACCTTTGCCTTGGAAGCTAGCTCGCCAAATTGAACCATAAACTAGGAAGAAGAAAACCATTTGATGCAATGTTTTGAATCCATCCATCAGATTGGTCAAACCTTACCTTTGTTGTCGTCGTTAATTTATGAGATGGGAAAGCACAGGTCCACAAAGTTAAGCAAATTAATAAACTCAGTTATGCCAAAGATGCATCATTCTGCTACACGTTGTGGGTATTTTGTTCTGATTTGGGTATTCTTGCTTTGGTTTTGCTTGAAATCTCACTTCTTTCATAGATTGCAAATATATATATATATATATATATATATATATATATATATATATATATATATATATATATATATATTTTGAATTATCAACCATTTCATTTGTGGACCCACTTGAGCGATTTGATTTGTGCTCTCTTTGATTTTTACCGTTTCTTCGGATTTCCTCTTCGTATAATTTTGCTTTTTTCCTTCTTATTTTTTGAATCACAACAGTTTGCAAAGTCTATCTAAAAAGCTATGAGTTACCAGCAAACCAAATAAAGTTGATACTTTTTGACCTTAAATCTTCAATTCTAATTTTAATTTTAATTTAAGAAATTAATTTTTCTAGGTTCATGTTGTTCTTTTGGGTTTAGGTTCTTTTGTTCTTTATTTTTTTGGGTTTATGATTTTTTTTTTTTTTTTGGATGGAATATGATTTTTCTTTTTTGTTCAAATTTTCTTTTCTTTTCTCCTTTAAAATCAAGAAATTAATTTTTGATTATTTTTCTAAGTTAAATGCTGACATGACATTATTTAAATGTGATATAAATTTGTTTAATATTATTTTATTTGCCACGTGTGCTTAAGTGTGCCAAGTATACAATCCGTTTGACATATAGGCATATACTATTAGTGAGATAACGGTAAGGACTAAATTGACTACAAGTTGAAAATAACAGAAACCAAATTGACTGCTACAAAAATGTAGGGATTAAATTGACAGTGACTTTAAAATATAGGGACCAAAATAGTGTTTTTGTCCAAAAAAAAAGGTTGATGTTTAACTGTTCATTGACAGACAATGGCCTGGCAATAATATTTACCCGAAACCAGTCCAAGAAGTAATTCGGCTTGTTAAATTGGAACCTTTATGTATGGGCTTCTGAACTAACTTCAAGCCCAGTTTTATCCAAGGCAGAACAAATTGCTCGGATCCAAGAATGTTACTTCTTAGAAATAGGGTGAGGTCTGGTGGGATATTCGTTACAAAACTTCCATAGACAGATTTGCAACTAAAATCCATATATGATGGTGATGAAGTATGAGGATAATTCCAATATACTCCATGGAAGTATATCACTAAGTTTTATTTTTTTATTTTTTCGGTATATTTGACTCATTGCAATGTCATGTAATGTACCATTACCCAGCAACTACTTTGACGGTTTGACCTATACATCTTCGTTGTGCTAGACTTTTAAGTTTAAAACTGATGGTCTCATCAGAGACTCAACACCAAGATCAAAATCGGAATTTCAAGATTGGGCGGTGCATAATGCTTGGCTTATGTAGGGTCAAGAGCCTGACTATTGTAGCCCCTTGTCCCATACACAATAAATAATTACAGAGGAGAATTTCTTGACGATGGCTAAAGATTTCGAACATAAGATCTTATGAATATTATGACTAAGCAGGTCTCTTGTAATTTGTCTCATTCTAATTTTGAAGAGATTGATTATTACCCATAGCACGCTTGGACTGAGCCAAGGGTTTTGTAACTCAATTTTCATCTCTTGGGGTTCTAATGTAGATTTCCAATGTTCAAATCCACCATCTCCCACTGTAACTGGGGGTGTGCAACCAACCCGCCAAAACCGACCTTATCCAACCTAAGGGTTAGGTTGAGTTTTGAATATTTTTTTTACAGTAATTGGTTGGGTTCGGGTTATAAGATTCACAAATCCGCCAAACCTGACCCGACCCAACTATATTTAGTATATATTTAAAAGTATATTATACAATTTTGTTATTTACTTTTTTGTCCATCTTCCTAAACTTGCTGTGTCACTTTCTCTCTTTCTTTTTGCTTTGTAGGTTTGTCCTTGTCTAGCCTTCACTCTCTCTATTGCTGTTTAGTCATTAGTGATGTTTGCCTTTATGGAGTTACATTGATATTAATATTCAATTTAATAATAATAATAATAATTAAAAAAAATGTCCAACGGCCCATGGTTCCAACCGGATCCTTGTGGGTTATGTTGGACCCTTGTGATGGGTTGGATTGAATTAGTGGCGGCGCCACATTAAAGGCAACGGGTTCAAATGAAACCCCTAACCTGAAGAAAATGAAAAAAATTAAATATAATATCTTTTAAAAAAATATTTTTTGAAACCCCTAAAATAAAATTTTGACCACCTTAAGACTAAAAACTTATAAAAAAGGATGGGAAGATCCAACTATAAATTAAAAGATGCATAGCTACACCATAAGAGGAGAAAAACAAGAAGTGGAAGTAGAAGATAACAAAAATTCACAAGCCCTAGAGGAAGCTTAAGTCTGAAATTTTATTCTTCATCGTCTACACTTGAAAGTTTGAGAAGGGAAACTGAAAAGTGAGATAACTTATGAGATTTAGAAATAAAAAAAAGTAGTAATAAATGTGATTTTTTTGTATAAGGTTTAAAGGAAGCTTACTTGAAGTTTCATAACTAACAAATATCCCTACATGGTTTTTTGTTTACAGAAAATATCAGATTTGATTTTTTTTTTTTTTGAATAACCAATTTAATTATTTTATATTATTTTGAATTTTATTTAAAAAATTACGTTAAGTTCATTAACTAAATTTGCAAATAATAGCTTAATAATAAAGATATAAGCAGTGATATTTATATTTTGTGAAAGGTACACAAATCTTTTTTCTTTTTCTTTTTTTGATACAAGGAAAATGACAATGGGGTATGATACAGTAAGGAGTGAAGGCATATTATTTTTGATTGAATTATTGAGTTGAATCCTTAATAGTCTTGCTATAGAACACCCCCCCGCGGGGCCCAAAAAAAATTCTTTTTAATAGATAATGCTATATTAAAAAACTTAAATAATTAGAAAATTACAAAGACCAATAAGTTGTTAAAATTGACCCCCCTAATTAAAATAATTTTCTGGAGCCGCCGTTGGATTGAATTGAACTTTTTAAAATTCCCATAATGAGTTGGGTTGAAAAATCCCCTCAACTTGAACCATACATACCCTCTAATCAATCAATCAATATATATATAAAAGCAGAGACTTCATGCGAGAGAGCATGAGGTTTTGCCATGTAGCGCATTCTATGAAGAGAATTGAAATACTTTTAAGCCACATCAGAGATAAGAATAAATTTAAAAACAAGGACTCTTTATTTCTTTTGGTTCAATATTTCAAGACTAATTTTTATTACATTTTTTATTCAATGTTTTAACACTACTATTTGTTTCATTTGGTTCAATGTTTCAAGACTTTTCCTCTTTCTCACGCACAAAAAACTCTTTGCATTTCCATTCACAAATCTAACTTCTACTCATTTATATACACATGCCCACAACTCTTGACTTCATGTTATTCCATCTCAAATACACTAAGACAAAAAAGATACCATTTATCTTCAACCTTTCAACGACACCTACATAACTCCAACATTGCAGTACTATTTGATTCTAACCTGTATGAGTAGGCTTTGACCAAGGAAAGGGGTTTGGGTTTTTATTTAGTGACGGTAGCTTACGGTTTTGATGTTATAGTCGGACATTATGGATTTTGTGAATGTTGTGATTCGCTTTGAGTCTTTGGATGTTTGAGATTTTGGTTTGGGAAAGTCATAAATGTATTTTCTTTTTTAGAACTAAAGAAAAAGAAAAAGAAAAAGAAAAAGAAAGATTCTAATTGATTATTTATGAAGTTAGCTTTTTTTTTTTATTCTGTGTAAGAACTCATAATTTGTAGGTTTCTTTGTAGGTTTTTTACTGCTATTTTGTGTAGTATGAGCTATAGTGATAAAAAAAATAAAAATCGATGATGATTTCAAAGAATTTTTTTGTTTTTTTTTAAGGATATGGAATCCCAACTAAAGACAATTAAATTTTGATAAAATCTTATTTTATGCTTTAAATTCTTCTCTAAAGATTTCAAAATCGTTTAATCAGTTTAAAAAATAAAGTCTATTTTTAACGATAATTATATAATCTATTATAGTCTTATAGTGTTATAAAATTTTTTAAAAATAAAATATGAATCAAAAAAATCAAGTTTCAAAATATTCAACAATATTGTGGGCAAACATAAATATTATACAACAAAAAAAGTATTATATGTAAGTCTTAATATATATAAAAATGATTTCAAATGAAATTATAAAGTAGTCCACGCATTGCGCAGGACATCATCTAATTATCATTAGTAGCATGCTAATTTAGGGATTTTATATGATATCAAATAACTTGATTGAAGGCCATTGTATTCACCTAAATAAGTTAATTTTCCCAATTTAGGGCTTTTTTTTTTTGGGGATAAATATTGTATACAACTATACGTAGAGTTTCTTGCAATCATACATGTTTTTCCTTAGTGGAAATATAGGAGTCTATTTTTAAAAACCACATAAAAAAGGAGAGTGACCAAAAAAGAAATCATCAGTTTTTTAATTCCTTTTCTAATCTCTTCTGAAAAGTTCTACATTTTGTTCAAATGGTCTCTTTGTCTACTTACTTTGTTTGAGTTCATATTTGCCTAACTTCTTGATCTTTCAGTTCAACTTTAATACACTAATTTTTAATCTCTACTACAATGACAACAGACTTCCTAGAATACAACTTCACACCAACAATGAGCTTAAAATATACATTCGAATTTGAATTTTGCTTCAACAAAATTTCTGGCACAAAATCCAAATCTCTCTACTTTCCATGCATATTATTAGTACGGTGTGTTGACAAAACAAATAATGTTCCTAGTTATAACTAATTATTGAAAGGAATAATTTAGAAAATATTTTTAAAAACTTTTTATAGGAAAAAAATAGCAACTCACTTTTTTTATTTTTCTCAATAAAAGACTTTTTTGATAATTTTTTATATTTCTCATAAAAGTAGTATAAAAACTTTTCTAAAATTATCTATTAAAAAAAAATATATATATATTTTTTTTAAAGAAGAATTTTCTAATTAAGTGCACAGGTTAACTGGCCCTCTCTCTCTCTCTCTCTCTCTCTATATATATATATATATATATATATAAAAGTCTACTTGAATGATCTCTCTTTGTCACGTGCAAGAACTTTCCCGCCCAAAATGCGTTAAGAAAGTATAACTAACTAAACGTCTAAACCCAAGCCATAATAAGCTCACAAAATCAGAGACCCTTCAGCTTCAAATTCACAATCCCACGCGAACCCTCTCAAACCCCATTATAGAAACCTCAATCGCTCTCTCTCTCTCTCTCTCTCTCTCTCTCTCTCTCTCTCTCTCTCTCAAATGCAGCAGAGATCCTCTTCATTCTCATCTAGAGCACATGGAAGTGATGAGCACTGCGTCATCAACGTGAACCAGCAGCAGCCAGTACAAGTGAAGCAGTGTCCACCAAAAAAGATGGATGACATGGCTGATCTTCCGGTTAACCATCTTCATCTCGATACCAAGAAGAAGAAGAAGATTTTTCTGCCCTGGTCTGCGAGCAAGTGGGTCCTCCATGCCATTCCAGTTATTGTTCTGCTTTGCTTCTTTCTGCTTTGGTGGTTCTCCTATCATGGTAAGGTTGAAAAAACGAATATATATAAAACAAAAAAAAATTTCAAGAACCCAATTTTCATTTGGATTTGTTTCTTTGCTTTTTGTTGTTTAGGGATATTTTTAGATTTGTTTATTGTTTTGGGTACATGGGGTTGATTCTTTATTGCTATTTTCTTTTTCTTTATCATATATCATCAAGTCACTTTGTGAATTTTGCATTGTGGAAATGATAGTTTATTGTAGATTTTTTTTTTTTTTTTTAAAGATGTGTTTCTTGTTTGAGGTAGATGGCTCTCTAAAGCTTTCTTGAGAGGAAAATTGAGTAATTTGCTTTGATATTTGTGGAAATCAAAGCTTTCCTCTTTCTGCTGTTCTCTGCATCCATTGGGAGCATTAGGATAAAGATTTCAAGAATAGATATCACATTGTTATCCCTAATTAGACTTCATTCTTTTTTCTTTGCTTGCAAGCAGTAAAGTTGGTGAAAGAGGAAGGCTTAGTTACAGCTACACATCAAATTGAGACACCAGTGCCTCTGAATGATACTCATATTGATGTCACCATCCTGGCAGTGTCTACATCACCAATCACCTCAGTTCCTCTGAATTTGACAAGCAATAATGAGACGGAAGCACATCTGGTGAGTACAACTGACCTAAGAACCATTCTGGGAGATGCTGCTTTCAGCATTATGTTTGCTTGAGCTAAGAGTCTAAGAAGTATTACATGAAAATTTTCACAGCATGGTTTTCCTCTCTCACTAGGAGAGGCTTTCTGTGACTGGATTATATGGATATAACATTGCTCATTGACTTTCCTGTATCGAGATTACAAAAATAAAAAGAGAAAAAGAAAAAGAAAAAAGAAAAGAAATGGCTAATTGTAGCTAACTCATTTCATGATCAATGATGTTGATTTAAAAGTTCTTTTCATATGTGGATTTAATGGTGGGATTTGAGCTTGCAAATCAATCTCTGCTGAGCTCTGATCCTATTAACACCCATAGCGTTGATTCCATTGCTTATCTGCCTTTGAGAAATCTTCAAATAAGAAGATAAGAACACTGAGAGATCAAGTTTAGGTTCCTTGATGCTATTAAAACTGACTAATCTCGCCTTCACGACAATTGCCTACCCATAAGTACATTGTTGAGCTCTTTTGTGATGGCATAACTCTACAACAATCTCTTCTTGGTGACTGCATAAGACATTTGTGATCCAGTTAGTAATAGCATCAACTTAAAATAGAGGGACTCAGAAACTCAGATATTGTTTGGATGATGTATTTGACATGTATCAGAAAATTGTGAATAAAATGTGTTCAGAATTCATTCTAGTGAAGAATTTAGAGATTATGAAGAAACTAGTTTGTTATTCTTATCAAAATCACATCTAATAAGGAACGTTGAAATGTTGTCCCTTATCTTGGCCTTACTGAAGGAATCTTTTCCCCCCCTTGAAAATGTCCTATTATAATAAATTCTTACAATGTGTGGATTTGATGGAAAAGAATTTCATATTTCTCCTGTCATGTAACTGTCTAAATGGGAAACCCAAGTATTTCCGTGGCTCCTTGTTTCCTCTGATGTAATTTTAATGTATAATATATATTTTGAAAACATGATAGATCAACATCAAACAGAATTAATTAACAGATCCTACAGGTTAGAGTGAAAAGCTTCATTAGATAATGAACGCAAAAGAAATCACTAATACCTTCTGCCAGCGTAGAGGATCTGGTCTTTTTAAGACTACAATGGAATCAATTTTTTCTGGTGACTCCATTTTCCACCGACAGTAAGGAGGCCGGGATTTATCGCGATAGTAAATCCCAATTATTTGCTTCCTGGATCGATCATATCGAGAGGTGCTCATGTAATAAATGAAGGGCTTCTGACAAGGATGCTTGCTCACAGGCCTAGTGTTGAATGCATATGCTGTATAATCAGCTTTTCTGTACCAATTGAGAAAGGTTCTTGTAGGCATCTCTAGTTCTCTGGGAGAAATCACTCCCCTTAAGATTTGAACCGCATAACCCCATGAGATGGAGATGGACCAATATCGTTTTTTGTCATAGCAGATTGATTGTTGCATTATACTAGCTGAATCAAGCTGGATGGATTGTGTGAGATGTCGGAGGGCATTGACTTGGGTCATGCGTGGAAATATTGGTTCCACCACATCAAGGTGGTGTAATGACACCAATGGAGTGACAGGATGGGCTCCTAAAAGGCCTAATAAGTTTCCATAGACATCATACTGCATAATTACAAAAATACAAATGTTAAGCAATCTAGAATTAAGAAACTAGACATTTTTTCAACGATATACTGATGAATTGAAGCAACAATGATTCATTATTATTTTAGCACCTTTTCCTGTTAGGAAAGTGGATCTGAAATGCCCTTGTTCTCTTTTAAATGCTTAAAGAATGAAGCTATTGTTTTGAAGTCACTGCTTTTGTCAAAACTCAAAAGAGACTTAATTACCTGATGAAATCCAGGTTCCCTGGTAAGTGGTACTCCTAGCTCCGACATGCAAGCCTGAATTCTGTCATCACTGCCATATAAAGCTGGGTACTTCTGAATGCAATGATCCTGCATCTTTGCCAACTCCTTGGCCAGAGGATAGCTTATAGCAAATCCACCCCCACCATAGGCCATGGCATATGAGAAATATATATTCTGAAGATGACTCTCTGATGAGCTCCCAACATAATAGAACTGTCTATGATCATACTTGGAAAGTATCCTCACAACATTATCCACCATAAAAACCGTGTCATCATCACCCATCACAAACCATCTAACATCTTTAAACCCAAGCCTCAATGTCTCAGAAACCACTCTTGAAATTCTCAATGCTGATCTCTGTCCCTGCCGGTTTGTGTACTTATATTTTGAAGTGTCCCCAGAGATCCGAATCTCCGGTAGCCCTTCATTTCTTCTAGTTGTCACTTTTTTATCTAACCAAACCACCCCTCTAGTTACCTTAGGCTTCCACCATACTTTTATGTATTCCTTTCTCTTTTCCCATAAATTTGATGAGGCTGCTATCCCAAAAACAATGTGTTTGAGTTCAGTGTCATATCTTTGGGATTTTTGTGGAAGTAGAGGTTGCATCTCTTCATCTTGTAAGTCTTTTTCATCGGTGGAAGATGCGTTGGTGATCGTTTGAAGTTGTTGTTCTATGGAGGAACCTAAAGAGGTGGGACATTTATGTTGTTCACTGGTGAGGATGAAATTAGTGGAGTAGATAACGTAGAGCATGGAGACGATGAGGAAGAACCAAATGAGGGTGTTTCTCAAGCCTATTTGTGGTCTCATTTGGTACCAATGTGGAAACTTTTTGTCAGTGTCTTCAACTTTGATGTTCTTGCTTCCCATGTTTTCAGTTCAAGGTGTGGCCAAGGAGAGGAGAAAGGTTGGATTGAGAATTGTTCGGATCTAAGAGATGGTGAGAGGGGCATGGTATTTAAAGTATGTTAAGGAATGGAACAAAAGTTTGAATGCGGATAACATAAAGACATGGTTGAAGTTTGCATCTTAGGTGGAACTGTGGAAGCCTTGTGATTTGTGAACTGTGATTGCGATTAATCTGAGGCCATTAGTTTTTTGCATTCATATGAAGTTATGAACCATTGAATTGGTTGCGATTTGGAATATGATTTTGTACAACACATTCCTTGCAATTTTTATTATTATACAAATATAGGATAGAAAATGTAGATTTGTTGTTTGTTAATTTGTTTGCCTATTTATGGGCTATATAACCGGATATATATAACTTTCTCCCTTTTGTTAAGGGCTTAACGTTAAACCCTCTACCCAATTTATATTTTTTGACAAATATTTTGATTGTTTTTTATTTTTGCGTTTGTTAATAGACATCTTGTTCAAGCATTTTCTTCTTTCTTTTTTTGATTTGGGTTTTAAGTTGGGGTGCTTTGAACACTGGTCAATAATTTCATTTCTTTCTAACAGAAGTAGTGAATCTTTATGAAGATGTTTTCAATCATCCAAGTTCTCTTTCATTTTGTGTTCTTTGCTTGCTCTGTCTCAAAATCAATTCTTTTTGCTAACCATGTGTCTTATTTGATGTCACTCCGTCTTTATGTGTGTGTCGTGTGAGATGCTCATGTCTTGTGTGCATTTGTCTGAGATGTAGATGCAGCGACAGTCAAATCCAAATGTAATCCTTAAATTTTTTATTTAAACAATTAACCTTGAACATTAGATTTTTAACTAGTCAAACACTATATTAGTATTTTTGGTCAAAGCATTACAGATATGATTCGTAATGTTATACGGACATTACCATTAGTTTAACTAGTGTGTAACTCTATACATATACACGAGTGTAATTAAAAGCAATCACTATTACACGATTTGAGTTATACGTTTTTTTAGAAGATGTTCAAATTATACATTATATTAGCTTACATTTGTAAAATATGTAATTGTTTATCATTATATATATATAATTTAAAATTTAATTGAATTTGAACTCTTCGGTTTTTTACCTGATAATTCACTTGCCACAAAAATTAAAAATAAATAAATAAATGGACACGTGGCGTAAAATTGGACTCCAATTGAAATTCAATTTAAAATCTAATTGGATTTAAACTCTTCAATTTTTACACTCAATAATTTACTTGGCACAAAATTAAAAATTAAAAGGGTCACGTGGCGTAAAATTGAGAATCCAATTAAATTCTAATTGGATTTTCTTTGAGTTTTGGCTATTAATATATATATAATGTTAGTTTGGATGCAAAATGCGTTTGCGTTTGTGAATGGGCTGCGTTTTTTGTGTAGGTCCCGTGCATTGTTCACGAGACCCGCAAGTACGGATTTCAGCAAATTTTTCTTTAAAACTAGGTCCTATGGCACTATTCACACATTTAAAAATTATTTTGTTACAGTGTTTTCAGTTTTCAACAATAAGCGGTATCCAAATAGACCCATAGACTAGTGTGTAATCATGTGCATATGCACGGATACAATTAAAAATAATCACAATTACATGGTTCAATTTATAAATTTTTTTGAGAAGATTTTCAAATTATACATAGTATTAGCTTACACATTTTTAAAACCATACATTTCTAAAATATTTAATAGTTTCTCAACATATATATATATATTATTTGGGTCTGAGGAGACTCAACAAATGAACAATCTTCACAATCCAGGTTAATGAGGGGTAAGCAAGCTCCGAAAGTTCCACCTACCCGAGGAGAGAAAGGGAATTAGGACAACTGATATCCCTTAAAGACCCGAGAAGAGGAGAGGGTATGGCAACCTGAATAAGGATGATGGGAGGAAGCTTCCTGGAGGATATACTACCCACCTCCGCATTTAATGCACCCACCAACCTTATCAATTGCATTAATGTGGAAATGACCATTGAACAGTAACTTCACAGCTAATATCTCCTTCTACCACCTTCATCTGAGCCTTGATGGGACAAGTATCCTGAGAAATGCTTGGAGAAGTCCAAGCGGAGGGCTAAGATGCATGGAAAAAGGCTATAAAAGGAAGGGGATCCATCTGAGAAAGGGGATGAACATTTTCTCTAAGAAACAATAAAAAAGGGAATAGAATAAGGTATTATCTTGTGTCAAACCTGAACCAAATATATACAAGAGATTGATCCTCGGACCTGCCTGAGGAGGATATTATCCTCAATTGTTATTTACTTTACGCTTATCTGTTACTCTAGGCCCTTTGGCCTTAGAATTGAACTTAGCTTAGAATTGCACTTGAATTATTTTCTCACTCTCTTCACAAATTCTATTGTTTGGGCTTGGTTTGAAGGACAAGGTACTACTAATCTAAGTGAGTTTGGGCCTTTAATTTCTGAGTACTTACATATATGATTTAAAATTTAATCAAATTTTAGACTCTTTGGTTTTTGCATCTAATAATTCACTTGTTTCAAAAATTAAAAAAATTAGTCGCTAACCCGTGCTATGCACGGGAAAGTTTGTCAATTTTATTTTAATAAATTATACATATTTTTTTTCTTTATTATGTACTAATAAATCAAAAAATGTCAATTAATTTCATATTAACATGATATAATATTATATATGTTATCTCTAGATTATATATGAACAAATAAATCAAGGTTAATAGTAACTTGATGATTATTTCATAGGTTCATATAACAATTTCCACATTAAAATTGCAATAATATAACAACAAAAACTCACATACAAATAAATACAAAAATAATTTGTTTATGCTTGTATGCTTCCACTTCTCATGGATGGAAATCTTCATCACTATATATGGTTGTATCTCTATATTGTTGTACATTCTGCAAAAGGATTGTATTTTTATATGATGTAGTCTCATTTTTCACCTCAAGGCAAAGTTAGACATGGCCCCAAAGAGCAACAAAAAGTTGTTTTCAGGCCCTTAGCAGTGTTCTTTCTCTTCCATGCATGGTACCCTAGATACTCCCAAAAGTGCAGCTTATATGCCTTGAAAAAGGAAATAACTTACTAACTTCCTTGACAATAACAAAAACCTCCCTATGAAAATGTCCACTTAACAAAATAATAATCATTTTCTTTAGTTTCACTAATTCATAGTTGAAGAAAAGTGAGGTTTTAATATTAGAGAAAATACCTTTTCCACCAAATTCTTCCTTCACCCTTTTAACAAAATCCTCCATCTTGAAATTGATGCAAACATTAGCTCCACGATCCTTGCAAGCACAATCTAAAATATATTATACATGGAAACTAAACTTATGCATGCATTAGAAGAAAAGTGATATTGGACTGTCAGCAACAATATTGAATTGCAAACAATAAGGAGTGGTGTTTTATATTATATATAGATAGATATAGATTTTCAGTTTTAATATAGTGTGAGGAGAGGAAGAGATGAACGAGTTAGAAAGCCAAAATTTGGCGTTAGGAAGCTGAGGGGTTGCTGTTTGAGATTGTAACCATGGAACACAAAGAGTTGCTGTTTGAAATTGTAACAGTGGAACACAAAGGGTTGCCGTATGAAATTGTAACCATGAAAGAGATAGGGTTGGGAATTTCTAAAATTGTAATCATGAAAGAGATAAGGTTGGGAATTATTTTCTTTTTATTAGGATTTTTAAATTTAGAAAAAATATTTTTAAATTGTAGGACAAATTCAGGAAAATAAATGGTAATGACATGGTTGCTGATGTGGCTTAATTTGAGCGTAGCAACATTAAATACTATACTTTAGTTTTTAGAAATATATAGATTAGATGGACAAGTGACACAAATTTGGACTCTAATTGACATCTAATTTAGAATCTAATTGGATTTGAACTCTTCAATTTTTACACGACACGTGGCACAAAATTGAGAATCCAATTGAAATCTAATTAGATTTTCTCTTAACTTTGGCTATTAATATATACTAGTATGTAACCCATGCTTACACATGGGAATGATGAATTGTAGTGGTACTATTGATGTTAGCTTGGGTTATAAAAACATATAAAATATTAGTTCGACCAGGACATTTGAATGTATTAAAATAGTTTTTTCTTGCAATTTTCATGATATTGGTTACACCATGTTTCGCATTACACTACTATTATATATATAATTTTGAAAATCACTATTGGACATTACATATACAATATCAATTCACAATTACTATCTGTGAAATTCTACTAAATACAACACAAAATAAAATAATAAATTGGTTTAATAGTATCTCCTAAATTAAATGAGGATAGGTGTATGGAATCATTTAGTTCAATTACAATTTGTTACGTTCAACATCCTGGCATACAAAATATCTAAATAGAAAGAGTATAAAAAATATGCTTATTAGTTTAGAGAAAAAAATAACAATGAAAATCTAAACAATTTAATTTATATGGAAAGCTAACAAAAGCAAAATTCAATTTTGAATCTAATTAAATTTTCTCTAAGCATTGGTTATATATATATATATATAGATGGACACATGGCACAAATTTGGAATTTAATTGAAATCTAATTTAGAATCTAATTAGATTTGAACTTTTTGATTTTTACACAACATGTGGCACAAAATTGAGAATCCAATTGAAATCTAATTGGATTAGATGGACACATGGCACAAATTTGGACTCTAATTGAAATCTAATTTAGAATCTAATTAGATTTGAACTCTTCAATTTTTACACGACATGTGGCACAAAATTGAGAATCCAATTGAAATCTAATTGGATTTTCTCTCTGCTTTGGCTATATATATATATATATAGATTAGCTTGTAACCCCATGCATATGCATGGATATACTTAAAAGACATTAAGACGCATAGTATAATTCCTACATATATAATTTAAATACTATTGATATATAGTCATTCTTATATTTTGTTAATTTAAAAAAATATATATATATTGTAAGAATATTATTAGGTAGAAAATGTGAATTGTGCATTTTTTTTTGTATTGTCTCATGACGTTTTGAATTCAGCTCACGTACTGCTTTAATGGGCGAACAACCCAACCCTTGAAACATACCATAGCTCTAGGTGACGAAGAGCTGACATCGAGGTGCCGAACCTTTAATTTTTTTATATTAATTCTTAATATTTGATATTGTGAAGCACTTTTTTTTTTTTTTTTAACGATTCATTGATTGTAGACTCTTTGGTTTTTGTACTCAATAACTCGCTTGAATGAATATTTATAATGTGGTCCTACATTTGACTTTAAAATTAAGAAATAAAATTCTCTAAAAATAAATAATTTAGGATACATGGTGCAAAATTGGACTTCAATTATAGAATCTAATTAAATTTTATATAAGCTTTGGCTATACACACACACACACATGAGCGCCAAATCCATTGCATTTATTAAAAACAAAAATTTGACTCCTTGATTTTTGCAATGTGTGATTAATACCGAAGCAAAATTAAGAAATTAAATTAACACAATAACTCACTTGGTACAAAAATTGAAAACCTTAAATGGGACGTGTGGAACAAAATTAGGAATCCAATTGAGAATCTAATTGGATATTCTCTCAGTTTTAAATTGAACACCTGGGAAGATAATTATGGTGTGGTCCCAACATAAATTTAGACACATGACGCAAAATTGGATTTTAATTTGGAATTTTAATTTGACTTTCTCTGAGCATTGCATATATATATATATAATTTTGAAAATCAGAATTAGATACTACATATAAAATATCAATTCACAATTATTGTACATAAAATTCTACTAAATACAACACAAAATAAAAAGAATAGATTGGTCTAACAGTATCTCTTAAATTGAATGAGGATAGGTGTATGGGATCATTCAGCTTAATTACACTTTTTTAGGTTCAAGATCTTCGCATACAAAATATCTGAATAGAAAAAATATAAAAAATATGCTCAATAGTTTGGAGGAAAATAGCAAAAAAAATCTAAATAATTTAATTTTTATGGAAAGCTAACAAAAGCAAAATCCAATTTTGATTCTAATTGAATTTTCTCTAACCTTTGGTGTGTGTGTGTGTATAGTTTTCCATATAACCTAGCTAGTAATGGACCATACATAATCATGGTATATTACATAAATAACTTATAAATTTGAATTATTTTTAGTTACACAAAAAATGGCTCATATATATAAAATCATTCAAACTCTTTTTTCCTCTATTCAATATCTAATCTAATACTATATATAATAGCAGAAGCCTTTAACCACGTGCTGACACGTTAGCAAAAAAGCCTATCTAAAAAACTGACACGTATAGAGTTAAACTTAAAAAAAACCGGACGGTGTGTTTGGAGTGCCTCATCTTCAGACAGTAACACGCTTATTTTAAAAAAAAAAAAAAAAAAAAAAAAAAAAACGCACGTATAGAGTTTAAACTTAAAAAAACCCGGACGGTGCGTTTGGAGTGGTTCATCTTCAGACAGTAACCCGGTTATCAAAAAAAAAAACGCAAGCCCTTTGTAAACTCCAGCCGTTTTTCCACAGAACAAAAGGAAAGGAAAAAAACAAAAACCCTAAAATCCAATCCGTATTTCCCGATCAAAATTCAGACTCACTCAGACTAGCTATACTTCGCTGCACCGTTAAACACACAAATCGGACTTGCGTGTTTCAACCTATCAAACAGACGAAAAAGAAAACTTCTGCAACATTGAAAACCTCTGCGACGGTGGAAATTTCGGTTCGTTCTCTACAACAGAGGATTTAAAAACTAACCCGTCTCTGCTCTTCAACAACAAACGATTCAGAAGGTAGAAATTTTCCCCCTTTTTTGCTTTTTCTATTCAGTTGCCAGTTGTAGGGTTTCCAGGGAAAAAAAAGGGGTGTAGTCGAAGGTAGGCATTTTTTCCCGTTTTCCCCCTAATTTCTCATTTATTTTTGCAATTTCTTGAATCCTGTTTTGTTCGATTGTGGTATAAATAGACGAAAAGTAAAACCTCTGCAACGGTGGCAACCTCTGTTCATTCTCTGCAACAGATGACTTAGAAACTATTCCGTCTCTGCTCTTCAACAACAAACAATTCAGAAGGTAGACATTTTTCCCTCTTTTTTTGTTTTCTATTCATTTGCCGCTTCTAGGGTTTCCAGGGGAAAATGGGTATAAAAGAAAGTATGCATTTTTTCCTCCTTTTTCCCTAATTTGTCATTGATTAAATTTAGTTTTAGTTTGGCAGATTTCTGTTTAGATTGTATTTTTTTTAAAAAAAACTGAATTTTTGGAATATACAATCGTCTTTGTTGTTTTCCTTTTTTGATATTTAATTTTTTTTTTTTTTATTTCTCTACTGAAATGTACCTCTATTGATATTTATTTTCATGTTTTGATTTATTAGAAAGTAGGAACTGCTTTTATGTTTGGTTTACTTATTTATGTCTTTGTTGGTTTATTTTTGAGATTTTTCACTTTGTGATCTTGAGGGTTGTATAACTGCTAATTACAATTTCAAGCCAGTTTTGAATATTTAGTTTGTGGTCCTTAGCATAAAGTGTTTCATGTACAGTAGCTGTTGATTTTTATGATTCACAAAATTAATCATATGTGAATGCACCCAATAGTAACTTTTTGTAATACAGTTCCTAAAATTTAGAAATCTACCTAACTTTTAATGGTTGGTTATCTTTTAAAGTTAATATTTGTGTGGACCGCATAACAATAGATTGTATGGATTAGGGGTAGCTATTCATGATAGTGCAATCCAATGTACATGAGCAATGTGTGTAAAATTAGAAGTAGGGAATGACCATATTGAAGTACAGGCTATAAGATTACAAAGTGTAGTGAATTGTGAATTTGGGGCTTCTTGAATTTGGGGCTTTAAGAAGTTGAAGTTGAGTGTGTAGTAAAAATTTGATAGATGAACTAAAGTCGGGTGGTCCACTAATTTGCAGATTGCCCAGATCCTTAAATAGTAGTGGGCTTGACTCTTCTATCAAGAATATATGTTTCTCTTATCATCTTTCTCGGAACAGCATATGAAGCAAAGAACTATATTGATGTAATATATTGGCTAGAGGAGTCCCTTCCATGTATTATGAGTCTAATAGACAGTGATGTACCTGTTACTTAATCATAATATTATTAATAGGGTATACACTATAGTTTTATTCACACACAAGAAAAAGGGTGTCTCTATTAAGCAAATTCGAAATATTTTTTATTTTTGCAACAATCTAGAAACATTTTTAGGCATGTATGATTAGAGATTCCAAACATGTAGATACCTTCATACAAACGTATTTTTAGTGTAGTTACTCCTTTGTTTGATATTCCGTGTGTACTTAGATACATTTTAGTAAAGATTGTTGTTTAAAAAGAAAAGAAAAAAAGAAAAAGAAATAGTCATTAATTTTATCCATTTTAAAACCATAGTACCTTCAAGCAAAGTAAATAATTAAACAACTAACCATCCACCCCCTTCCATATTTTCCATCACATTAAGTATAATGTATTAAATTGATTGTTTTCTAAGTTATAGAATGACCCCAAGGTAAAATCCCTCTTTTTTTGTTTTCTATTCATTTGTCGTTTCTAGGGTTTCTAGGGAAAAATGGGTATAGTCGAAGGTATGCATTTTTTCCTCCTTTTCTCTATTTTCTCATTTATTTTTGCAATTTTGTGAATCCTGTTTTGTTCGATTGTAGTATTGATTCATGTACAGTAGCTATTGATTTTTATTGAAAATTTAGCTTTGCAACTCAATTAACTGCTCAAATGTATTTTTAAATTGAGATCCATGGAGGAGTGTACCAACTGTAGGTTTCACAATAGTAACTTTTTGTAATACAGTTTCTAAAATTTTGAAACCTACCTAACTTTTAATGGTTGGTTATCTTTTAAAGATAATAATTAAATTATAATTTTTGGGTTTTTTGGTTTTCTCTATCACCTGTTCTGTTATTTGTAGGGGGGGTTGAGAGTGGAATTTTGAATATTTGGTCAATGTTATTTTTTGATTACTTTGAAGAGTTTGTTAATGACCATATTTATGAGGATGTTTCTTTAAGTAACATGCATGGTTTATGTGAAGGTACAATTTACCTGCAGTTACATTCTTCATATCTATTTGGTTCTTTAATCTGTTTCTTCAACTGTTTTCTTAAATATATTATTATATTTAGGGATTCTAATTGTAGTATACTTTTGAAAAAAAAAAAATTTTGTTATAAATTTTATTTTTTAAAACCATTTTGTATAATTTATACCTGCATTTGTAATTAGTGTTTTGCAGAAAACAGTCTTACACTTCTTTTGTTATAAAGACATTTTATTTGTTGGTGTAAAAGCAAAGTTTTTTTGGTTGATGTGTTCATCCAAAAGTATGCATTTATAGACTTTCAATTACTATTATAAGTGTGACGAAAAATATTGAAATATAGCAAGATGCTAACTTCTGATTTTTGCTTGACTTTTGTAATTCATTAGATTGATCAGAAAAGCTTTGAGGAATTAAAAAGCTTTTTCCGGTTTTTGAAGTGGGGTTTCAGTTTTATTTGTATCTACATAATTTCAAAATCATATAATTATGATACAATTTTGTTTCAGTTTTGATAATGTAATTTAAATTGAAGTATTTCATTGAAGTTGATATTGTCATTGTAATTCTATCATGTTCTATCACGACTGATAGTTTGTACCTGTTGGATGAACATTTTGTAAGTTTGGATGGTTGTTTATGACGTAATACATAAGAATTACCCCATACTAGCTTCTTATCTTAGCATTAAAATTTGATTTTTGAATTTTAATTCAGATTTCAAGTTTCAAAGAATAGATCTGAATTAATTCTATCTTTACACCAAATTTCATGATTTTAAACATATTTAGCACACTCACTTCTATTCTTGCCTTTGTATTTTTCTTCTTAGTATTTTATTTTACTATTGTTTCTCTTCTGATTTATTGTTTTGGTTTACTGGAATGCTTACTATTATTTTTTAAAATTTTCCTTCCTGATGTTTATTTCAAAATTGTTGTATTAGACTTGGTATCTTTTATTTTTTGTACTGCTCAGGCTATTAGGTTCAGTTTATTGGCAGTGTTTTTAAATTTGTAATTGTTGTTGTTGTTAGCTTTATTTATTTTGTATAGTCATTTGTTTTAATTGTGTATGTCTCATTCTTAGTATTAATTACTTTATTTTTAATTATTTCAGTAAACTGATTTGGTTATGAGCTAAGTAGATTTGGTTATCTACTGAAGATGGAAGCACCCGTCATAAAACAATACTGCTCCAAATGCTTCAATCATATAATTGTTTTTTTTTTTTTCCTTTGATTTGTATATGAACTAAGAAATTTCAGTTAGTCTTGAGTGTTTTCGTTGTATTAATTAAAAAATTAATACAACAATTTTTTGCTTTTAAAAATTATTTTATTACACAAATTTCTCCGCAACTTATGAGATTTCAAATGATCCCGCGCATTGCGCGGGTTAAATACTAGTATATAATAATAGGTGAAGCTGAGAAAAACTCAAATTAGAATTCCAAATTAGAGTTCCAATTTTGCGCTATGTGTCCTAAATTATTTATTCTTAAAGAGTTTTATTTCTTAATTTTAGAATAAAATGTGGGACCACATCATAAATATTCATCCAAGTGAGTTATTAAGTACAAAAATCAAAGAGTATAGAATAAATGAATCATAAAAAAAAAAAAAAAAAAAAAAAAAAAAAAACACAAAGTGCTTCATAATAATTTAAAGAAAAGAAAATATGGACAATTTACATTTTATACCTAATAATATCCTTACAAATTTTTTTAAAGAGTTAACAAAATATAAAAATGACTATCAATAATATTTAAATTATATATATAGGAATTGTGGGGGCCAATTAACCAAAAGGTACTATTAAAACTGTACGAATTGGGCTTATGGCCCAATCCGAGGATATTAACTAATCCGAGGATGGTCAAATAAGGTTATTATGGGAATGGTATAAGAAGAAGAAATAAGGGTTGTATATGATATTCCAAAATATATCCGAGGAGAAAAATCATCTCAGAAACAGAGATCCGAGGTCAGTAAGAATGTCTTATCATCCTAGACATCCTTCAAGGTTGCATCACAACTAGAAGTCGGACATTGGATAAGGGAGGAGTAAAGGGAGGCAACAAATATCTTCAAAAGCTGCTACCCCCACATTAAATGCATCTCAACTAACTCTCTGGCCGCATTAATGTGGAGGTGATACCTGAACGGTGGTGAAGCAGCCTTACAGCTGCTAGTTGAAGGTTCTGGGAGGTGTTGGATGGGACAAGAAGGAGTTCCTAGAAACTAACCTACATGTGTATGGTAGGGATGATACCAAAATTATAGTATATAGCATGGAGAGGTGGCCTAAAGCAGGGGGATTGGAAAAAACTAAGAGAAACTTTGTAATAATCCTTAGAACTCTTGTAACCTTGATCATAAGCTTGACATTATAACATAGCTCCTTGGACTGTGCCGAGGACAGATTTTCTTATCTTACTTGTGTTTGATTCTCTTAAATAACCAACTGTTATTATCTTCATTACCGAATAGAACTAGTTCTTTCACCCACGCTATACAAATTTATTGTTTGGGCTTGTTGGGCTATAACCCAATCCTATATTGGGTCCAATCCAAATTCAGTCCCTACAATTGGCGTCGTCTGTGGGAAGAACTTGGTCTATTCTAAAAATATCTCGAGTGCAATGTTTGAAATGGAAGAAGCAGGTCCACACCAGGCAGCGACAGGTCCACATCAGGTGGATGATGCAAATCTACACCAAGCAGAATCAAGGGGATCTCAACATAGCAATCCGTTTGTGAACCTCGAACGGAGAAGGGATCATGAGGGAAGTGTGCGCACAACGCATATTAGCAAAAGCTGGTCTCAGGGGAAGAGCCATGTTTCCCATGCAAAGAGCAATAGGGACATGCAACGCGAGATCGATGAGTTAAAAAGGGAGTTATGCCATGCACGGCAAAGACGTCTATCGCCCAACTCCGAACTGTCCTCTGAGGAGACAGATGGTGCTAGCTATAGACAGAGGTCCAGAACTCCGCCTAGCGAATCTTTCTCTTATGACGAGGAGTACCATCATAGACGTAAATACAAGAGCCCACCTCGCAAAGGCTTGGGGAACGATGCCATGAACAAGGCGTTGAGTCAAATCTCTAAGTCACCCTTCACACGAAACATAGAAGGCGCGAGTCTTCCTCGGCGATTCCACCAACCCATGTTCACCATTTATAATGGTCGAACAGATCCGATGGAACATGTCAGTCACTTCAATCAAAAGATGACTGTTCATTCCAAAGATGAGGCTTTGATGTGTAAGGTCTTTCCATCTAGTTTGGGCCTCGTGGCGATGAGGTGGTTCAACGGTTTAAAGGCGAATTCCTTTGACTCCTTTAAGAAGCTCACCTGAGCCTTTGGCGCTCGCTTTATCACCTGTAGCAGGGTTCCTCGGCCTCTAGGTTCCTTATTATCTATGTCCATGCGAGAGAGGGAGACTCTAAAGACCTACTCGGATAGATACTGGGAGATGTTTAACAAAATAGACGGAGACTATAACGATGTGGCCATTAGTACTTTTAAGGCTGGCTTCCCAGCCGAGCACGATTTGAGAAAATCTCTGATTGGTAAGCCTGTTACCAGTGTGCATCAACTTATGGATCGGATTGACAAGTACAGAAGAGTAGAAGAAGATAAACTGCAGGGGAAAGGAAAGGCTAAGGTGATCCTTCAGGAGATGAGGGATTTCAGGTCGGACCGGTAAAATAATAACCAATCTCGGAAGGACTTTGTCGGGCAGCCAGGGTCTGCCAACACCCAGGGTCTGCCAACACCCAGGTGGTTAATGCTGTGTTCCGAAAACCAGTACAACAAGTTCTAGAGAAAATTAAAAACGAGCCGTTCTTCAAATGGCCGAACAAGATGGCAGGAGATCCTATGAGGCGTAATCAAAACCTTTATTTCAATATCATCAGGACCATGGACACACTACCGAGGATTGCAGAAACTTATGGGACCATCTAGACCAACTTGTCCGGGAAGGGAAATTAAAACAACTCTTACAACATTCCAGCGGCCGAGGAAGCCAACCGGGTTCGGAATTTCGAGGAGATGTTTCTTCGAGACTCTCTCTAGGCACGATAAATGTCATATTTGTTGCCTCGGGGAGAACTAGATCTTGCCCCTTTAGAGTAATGTCAGTATCTCATTACCCAGGTGAGGAATCCAGTTCTATGCCGAAAAGGGTCAAGATGGGCATCCCACTGGTGCTGGGTTTTTCAGACGAGGACAAGCTTGGAACCATACAACCCCACGATGATGCTTTGGTGGTTACACTTAGAATCGGTGGATACGATGTGAAAAGGGTGATGATCGACCAAGGCAGCGGAGCTAAGATAATGTATCCTGACCTATATAATGGGCTAAATCTGAAACCTGAGAATTTAATGGCCTACAGTTCTCCTCTGGTGAGTTTTGAAGGTAAAATGGTCACTCCGAAGGGTCAGATTAGATTACCCGTGCAGACTGGCTCGGATATGGTGAAGGTGGACTTTATCGTTGTAGATGCTTTCTCTCCATATACGACCATCATGGGCAGACCCTAGCTTCATACCCTAGGAGCTGTCTCCTCCACTCTTCACCAAAAAGTGAAATATCCCTCTGGAGGCCAGGTTCTGGAAATACTTGGAAGTCAGTCTACGGCTAGGCAATGTCTGATAGCGGCCATCCAACATCGGCCCGAGGCCAAGGTCCCGGCCACTGCCGATAATGGTTTATAGCAATCAGAAACTCCAGCGTCGCTCTTCAATAGACCAGCCGATGAAGCGAAATGTGAAGATCTAGAAAAGGTAATTGTTGACGATGATCCGGAGAAGTTCTTTTAGGTTAGAGCTCAACTGCCTCTGCAAGAGAGGGAGTAGCTAGTTGAATTTCTTAGAAAAAATGTTGACGTGTTCGCGTGGAGTGCGTACGAAGCCCCGGGTATAGACCCAAGCTTTATTTGTCATCATTTGAATGTTAACCCTTCCATCACTCTGAAGAGACAGCCACCTCGGCGTCCATCTAAAGAGCATGCCGAAGCTGTCAGAAATGAGGTAACAAAGCTCAAACAGGCAGGGGCTATCAATGAAGTTTTCTATCCTCAGTGGCTAGCTAACATGGTGGTGGTGAAAAAGAAAACTGGAAAATGGCGTGTGTGTGTGGATTTCACAGATCTCAATAAGGCTTGTCCCAAAGATCCTTTCCCTATGCCTCGGATAGATCAATTGGTGGATGTGACGGTAGGTCATCCTCGGATGAGTTTCTTGGATACCTTTCAAGGATATCACCAGATACCACTAGCATTGGACGATCAGGAAAAGACAGCTTTTGTCACTCTTACTGGAAACTATCATTATAAAGTGATGCCCTTTGGTTTGAAAAATGCAGGTTCTACTTATCAGCGAATGATGACTAAAATGTTCGAACCACAGTTGGGCAGGAGCATTGAAGTCTATATTGATGATATGGTGGTAAAGAGTAAGGTGGTGTCCGAGCATGTGGAAGACCTCACGAATATTTTTGAAATTCTGAGGAAGCATAACTTGCGTCTGAATGCATCCAAATGTTCGTTTAGTGTAGGCTCGGGTAAGTTTTTGGGTTACATGGTGACTTACAGGGGAATTGAGGTGAACCCTGACCAGATTAAGGCCATCAACGACTTGCAACCACCTCGGAATCCCAAGGAAGTCCAGAAACTGACCGGGATGACTGCTGCTTTGAATCGATTTATATCCAGGTCAGCAGATAGGTGCAGACCCTTTTTCCTTTTGCTGCATAAATGGAAAGGATTTGAATGGACCGAGGAGTGTGCTATAGCATTTCAACAGCTTAAAGAGTACCTATCTTGGCCACGCATCATGTCCAGTCCTGAGGTGGATGAGGTTCTGTTTGCCTACTTGGCAGTAGCCTCTCATGCGGTAAGTTTTGTTTTGATACGAGTAGACAGTGGTATACAACGGCCAGTCTATTATGTAAGCAAGTCATTTCATGAATCCGAGGTGCGTTATTTACCACTGGAGAAGGCCATCTTGGCGGTAGTGCATGCTACACGAAAACTTCCCCATTACTTCCAGGCACACACCGTGGTTGTCCTAACTCAGCTTCCGCTCAAGTCAATACTTCGGAGTGCAGATTATACCGGGAGGATTGCCAAATGGGGTACGATTCTAGGGGTTTTTGATGTCAAGTATATGCCTCGGACCTCTGTAAAAGGCCAAGTCCTCGCCGACCTGGTAGCCGAGTTTGCTAAACTTCCTGAAGAAGTGGAGGTAAGGCAGCATGGCATGGATGAAAAATCGGTTGGCCTGATCTCCGCACAAAACCCCTCACCCTAGAGAGTATATGTGGATGGAGCTGCAAACCAGCGAGGATCAGGAGTGGGGCTGGTTCTGATATCTCTGGAGAAGATCACTATTGAAAAATCAATGAGGTTGGGGTTCTCGGCTACAAACAATGAAGCAGAATATGAAGTTTTGTTGATGGGAATGGCGATGGTCCAGAAATTGGACAGAAAGGTAGTAGAAATATTTTCTGGTCGTAGGTCAGGTAAAGGGGGAATTGGAAGCTCGGGATGCCAGAATGCAAGAATATTTGGGTCAAGTTAGGTGCATACAAACAGAATTTGAATCTTTCGACTTATCACATGTTCCTAGAAATGGAAATACCCATGCAGATTCCCTGGCTACCCTTGCCACTTCCTCAGCACAGGATTTGCCCCGAGTAATACTTGTTGAAGACTTATGCGCCCTTCCGTCAATAAAGAAAAACTTGCTCCAAGTCCATCAAATCAGGGTAGGGCCGAGCTGGATGGATCCCATACTGCCATTCCTTGAAAAGGACATATTGCCTGAGGAGAAGTCAGAAGCTGAGAAAGTGAGAAGAAAAGCTCCTCGATTTTGGCTATCCGAGGACAAAAAGTTATACAAACGCTCTTTTTCTGGACCATATCTGCTTTGTGTATATCCCGAGGCATCAGAATTACTCCTGGAAGAACTACATGAAGGAATTTGTGGAAGTCACACAGGAGGAAGATCTTTATCTCACCGAGCCATTACTTAGGGATATTGGTGGCCGGGTATGCAAAAGGAAGCACAAGAGTATGTTAAAAAATGCGATCAGTGTCAGAGATTCGCGCCAAACATTCATCAGCCCGGAGGAGTTCTTAATCCTCTCTCTAGCCCTTGGCCTTTTGCTCAGTGGGGCTTGGATATTGTAGGACATTTCCCTAAGGCAATAGTAAGTAAAAAGTATTTGCTGGTCGACACTAACTATTTCACCAAATGGGTCGAAGCTGAACCTTTGGCTAATATCAGAGATGTGGATGTCAAGAGATTCATCTAGAAGAATATCATTACTCGATTTAGCGTTCCCCATATCCTTATCTCAGACAATGGCCTTCAATTTGATAGCAAAGTCTTTAGGAAATACTGTTCTGATCTGGGGATAAAGAATAGATATTCCACTCAGGCCTATCCGCAAGGGAATGGGCAAGCTGAAGCTGTCAATAAGGTTATAGTGAATGGACTTAAAAAGAGGTTGGACGATGCAAAGGGAAGGTGGGTGGAAGAATTGCCACATGTCCTTTGGACGTATCGAACAACACCTCGCCGGTTAACGGGAGAAACCCCCTTTTCCATGACGTATGGGGCCGAGGCTGTGATCCCTCTAGAGACAGGTTTCCCAACGCTGAGAACAGGTGCATTCACTTCGGACAGTAATGATGAGTTGTTAGGAAAGAGTTTAGATTTGGTTGAAGAACGAAGAGAGAATGCAATGGTCCAACTGGCCTACTACCAGCACAAGCTCAAGCAAGGGTATGATACCAATGTAAAGTTAAGGCCGTTAGCCCCAAGAGATTTGGTATTAAGAAAAGTTTTGGGTACTACCAAGAATCCAGCCTGGGGAAAGCTAGGCCCTAATTGGGAAGGATCGTATCGTATCACTTCGGTGGCAGGAATAGGTGCGTACTATCTAGAAGATCTAGATGAGAAAACTGTACTTCATCCTTGGAATGTAAACAATCTAAAGATGTATTATTATTAATAAAAACAGTCCTGTTTAGTTCCTTTCTAATTCATTCCAATCATATATCATGCGTCTCAGTATTAAACAGAAACTAAGTTATGTCAGGTTTCTCGGACCACAAACTTAGTGGAAATTAATACCCTTTGACATCTATTGAAGTATTAAACAGAAACTAAGTTATATCAGGTTCCTCGGATCACAAACTTAATGGAAATTAATACCCTTTGACATCTATTGAAGTATTAAACAGAAACTAAGTTATGTCAGGTTCCTTGGACCACAAACTTAGTGAAAATTAATACCCTTTGACATCTATTGAAATGAGGGTTCATGGTTATCTCCTCAACCCTGAAAGTGGCTTGGACAGCCTAAAAGAAAAGGGTTAGTAACCTAATCAATAACAAAAAAAAGGGGGGGGGGGGGAGGGGGGAAGGGGGATAGCATCATACCATGCCCAAATACCTTTTAAGGTTAAGAAAAACCTCATTCTTCCTGATGGACCGCAGCTCGGCCATGTCAGTGGGGAGCAATAAAGTCTCCTCCAAAGTCGAGGCCACACGGCACCCAGCACCTCCATTGAAATCCCTGATGGATGCATCATCCCTCAGGGGTTCACCATTTATCATTAGAGCTGGAAGCCAGACCTGAGGCTCAGGTGGCTGACTACCTCCCCTCTCCAAAGCTCTCTGCCATGTTTGGCCAGTCTTTTGTTGCTTTGCAGCTCTCTGTGTCTTGTCTTCATGAGTAGGATGAGACCTCCCGGCATCCACTACATCTTTTCCCTTCTGCTCTCTCTTCCTTTTCGGATCAGCAGGTTCAGGTCTGGATGGTAAAGACGGCTGAGGAGGAGGAAGAGGAGATTTGGGAGGAGGAGGAAGAAGTTTGGGCTGTGTGGATTTTCCTGGTGCACCTTTTCCGGGTTGAGATTCTATTAATTCCATCAAACTCCTTTGGGATTTCCTCTGGATACCCATTTCGTCCGAAGTGATGACGTCTTCTTGATGCTAGAAGTCAATGTCAGCCGATATACCCTCGGGAGATGGAGTTTGGTTGAACACTTCAAATTCCTCTGAGGAGTCTGACAAAGTTACAATCCCCTCTGGACTTTTTTTTTCTTATTCTCTTTCTTCTTTCTCTTCCTTAAGAATGAGTTGGGATGAGGATGCTCCTACTGAAAGGGTGGCCACAAAGAGTGGTTGGGTAAGGGGTGTACCTTTAGGAATTGGAATACCTTTAGGAATGACGAACCCTTTGCGAGCTACACTAATACGGTGGAGCTGAGGATCTTTGGCTTTTATCACACACTTGGGGGCTTGAAATGCAGAGGAAATGGGTGTGTACCCAAGCATTATGTGCGCCGCTCGTAATTGATTGTCAGCTTCATTTACGAACACCTCAGACCGTAGAATTCTATCTAGGCTCTCTCTGTTGATTAAGCTGAGCTGAGGTTTGGTAGAACGTTTGTCTACAAAATCATTAAAATGGAAGAAAATTTTGTTAGAAGCAGAGATAGTGGGAAATAAAAGAGAAATATAAGCCAAGATGCATAAATTTATGACTATACCCCCACCTGGTTTCCCCTCCTTAGTCGGACAGGGTAGACCATCATGCCATTCCCCAGAAAAGATTAAAAAATCTTCCTTTAAGCCTTTGTTTGATGTAGGGAGACACTGAATCAATCTTACTTCGGGATACCTTGACTTAAGGTAATATCCCTGCCCCGTCAAATGGTGAAGGTTGTACACCCAGTTCACATCATGGTGAGTCAAATTCAAGTTCATTCTCTAATTTAGGACCTCTATACTCCCTAATACCCTAAACATATTTGGGGCGCATTGCGTGGGAGATAGTCTAAAGAACCTAAGATAGTTCCTCGTGATGTTACCCATGGGAATGGTCATCCCTCCCTCTATGAAGGCGATCATTGGGATGACCACCTCTCTTGTTTTCCTAACATCTACCCATTCCCCCTGGGCAGCATATCTCATGCCCACTGTTGGTGGGATCCTGTACTTAGCCCTAAATATCTCTCTATTCTCCTCAGATTCAACTAAACACTTGAACCTACCCATTTTTCTAAAAAGCTTTGAAGATAAATTAACAAGTTTGAAATGAAAACTAAGAGGGTTCGAGGAGACTTACAGGTTTGAAAAGAAGGTCCTCGGACAAATTTTTAATATTTGTAGACTCACAGGGAAGTAAGAGAGAGTGACAGGTTCAGTGTATGAGCTCCAGGACTGTGTGATTGTTGAAAGTAGGAAAGAGAGTTGATTTGAAAAGCTATTTATAGTGGCATAGAAGTTACAAGCGGGAAAATTCCCGCTCGTAAACCTAGGAAATTCCTCCACCGTTGGATTTACATCCTGCCGTTGAACTTGGGGGACAAGAGTGCCGCCAAAATTTAATGATGGCACGCTCTGGACGCCGAAGCGTCAGAAGCATGCCTTGAGCAGGTAAAAAGGCATTTGGGAGTTCGGGTAGACAGGGTATAGCCATAAACGGGATGGGCTAAGGATATCAAAATCCTTCTTTCCTCCCGAGGAGTCGAAAAGCAAGATTTTGAGGAGCTATTGTGGGGGTCAATTAGCCAGAAGGTACTATTAAAACTGTATGAATTGGGCCTATGGCCCAATCCGAGGATATTAACTAATCCGAGGATGGTCAAATAAGGTTCTTATAGGAATGGTATAAGAAGAAGAAATAAGGGTTGTATATGATATTCCAAAATATATCCGAGGAGAAAAATCATCTCGGAAACAGAGATCCGAGGTCAGTAAGAATGTCTTATCATTCTAGACATCCTTCAAGGTTGCATCACGACTAGAAGTCGGACATTGGATAAGGGAAGAGTAAAGGGAGGCAACAAATATCTTCAAAAACTGCTACCCCCACATTAAATGCATCCCAGCTAACTCTCTGGCCGCATTAATGTGGAGGTGATACCTGAACAGTGGTAAAGCAGCCTTATAGTTGCTAGTTAAAGGTTCTGGGAGGTGTTGGATGGGACAAGAAGGAGTTCCTAGAAATTAACCTACACGTGTATGGTAGGGATGATACCAAAATTATAGTATATAGCATGGAGATGTGGCCTAAAGCAAGGGGATCGGGAAAAACTAAGAGAAACTTGGTAATAATCCTTAGAACTCTTGTAATCTTGATCATAAGCTTGACATTATAACATAGCTCCTCGAACTGTGCCGAGGACAGATTTTCTTATCTTACTTGTGTTTGATTCTCTTAAATAACCAACTGTTATTATTTTCATTACCGAATAGAATTAGTTCTTTCACCCACGCTTTACAAATTTATTGTTTGGGCTTGTTGGGCTATAACCCAATCCTATATTGGGTCCAATCCAAATTCAGTCCCTACAGGAATTAATTACATTATGCATCTTATTGTATATCTTTAAGTGTATCCATACATATGCATGGGTTTACAAGCTAGTTTATATATAGAGTTAGACATATGATTAGGGTTTTTTATGGTTTATTTATATTGGACTCCTCGTTTTCTACACTAAATTAACTCACTTGGTACAAAAATTAAAAAACTTAGATTAGATGGAACACGTGACGCAAAATTTAATTCTAATTGAAATCTAACTTTAACATTGAATTAACTCACTTAAGCACAAAAATTCAAAAGCTTAGTTTAGATGGGAGACATGGCGCAAAATTAGATTCTAATTGAATTCTAATTTGAAATCTAATTGAATTTTCTCTCAGCTTTGTCTATATATATATATATATATATATATGAGATTTATGCATTTTTCAATCACCAAAATAACTAGGAGTGAGATTCGATCTAACTCAAAAAATGAACCTAAGTTAAAGCACATTAAAAATCCTATTAGAATCCAAGTTAGATTTTAATTGGAGTCTAATTTGTGCCATGTGTCCAATTAAGTTTTTTTTTTTTTTTTTTTAATTTTTATATTAAGTTAGTTAATTCAATGTAAAAAATGAGGAGTTTAATATTTTAGAGCCATAAAAAAAATCTCAATCATATGTCTAACTCTATATATAAAATTAGAAGAAGAGAAAGTTTGCATGATTTTGCTTTCGTGCCATTTTCTTGTTCAACTAGAAATAATTCAAGTTTTATTGGCAATACTATGAATGTGTTCCATTGCTTACTAAGTAGAAACATGCGTGTGTATTTTTTTTAATTGAGTTGGCAAGTTTTTATAAATTAGTTTTCATTATAATTGAGTTGGTAAGTTTTTATTGATTCTCATTTAAACCCACCACTAACACTATTTATTTAGGGATAATTACACATAACCCACCTGTGGTTAGGGCGAAAATCACTTTGCCTACCCGTGGTTTGAAAAGTATCACTTAACCCACCTGTGGTATGTTTCCGTCAATCTCCGTAACCCACCTCAAGCCCAGCCGTTACAAAAACACCTCTTAACACCAAAACACAACATAACGCGAATCAAAACACCCAAAACTCAGAAACTTTTCAAGAGAGAGACTTGTGATGAGATCAACGTGTTCTTCGTGGTTTTTATATCTCTTTTTCAGCATCACTCACCCGCAAATCCCTACTCTCTTTCAGTTTCATGGGGTTTTCTCGCAGACCCATTTCGCATTCCACCCGAATTCCCACAAACCCAGTTCAGATTAGTGGGTTTCGTACTTGTTCTTCTTGCCACTCTTACTCTCACCCGTTGAGTTCTAGCCATGGAGCCAAGTTTAAGAATTTGGGCCGTTTTGAAATGCGATTTGGGCAACTGGGTTTTGATCATTTTCTAGTTTCTACAGTTTCAAATGGTGGGTCGGGTGGCTATGGAGGTTCTGGTGGCTATGGGCAACTGGGTTTTTTTTTTTTTTTTTTTTTTTTTTTATAAATTCGAGGAGTTAGCCAAAGGGTTGAGGGAGGCAATGGGGAAAACTTCTATCTTTCTTTTCTCTCTATTGTGAACCCATAACCACTGGCCACCGTGATTTCTGCAAAAAAAAATAATAATAAAGCACACCCATGAATCTGTAGTAAGGTTGATCTGGTGAACCTATACCAGTAACTTAATTTGATAGTAACCCAACAAAAGCAAAAGTGATTTATAATGGAATAAACCAGCTGCCTAGATTGAAAAAAGAAAAAAAGAAAAGAAACTTGCAATAACATACAAAGAGATGGGAGTCACCTCAATGTGTAGAAGATATAAATCAGAGTCTATAACCAGGTTTTGTTCCTTATGAAATATCCATCGTGGCACAACTTTATTAATCCAATGACCATAGTTTCTTGGGAAGCTCCATATCAATCTGCTACTCCCTAGACTAACTGGAATGGAAAAAAAATTTTAAAAAAATTCCTTCTGCACAAATGTATCCTGCATCAACCAAGATTTACATAAATAGAAGTACTAAGGAACGAAAAATGAAATACATAAGTAAGAATTAACCAAAAATTTTGTTTATCATCTATGTATAAAAGATTAATCAATCTAATAGATAACCTTTCTGGTTCCAGCTGATGATTTAGATCCATTAGCTTGATCCTCAGGCTTAAGAGATGCATAAACCAGGTATGGGGCAATAAATGTGCATCTGCTCCATTCCTGAAACTGTACTATATTGAACCCATTGCCGTCCAACTTTTCAATCTTAAATTCAATCGGTGTGCACCCCTCTCTATCAGCCTCCGCTGTGAAGGTAACTTGGTTTCAATCATAAATAAAGAAATTAAAACTTATTGGCAGAACATAAGGATTATTCAAAACTTCACTGTTTTTGGATGGTAGAATTTCCTTTACTCCATAATGTGCATAAGGAACATGAGCAGGATCCATAAGATTCTCAATCAATACCTCATATCTGAATTTGTAAAAAATCAATATATTCCCAATCAGATCTGCTAAAGAGAAAGGAGGTAAGATATAAAAAATAAAAAAATAAAAATAAAAAAAGAAGCAAAGCCCAAATTCAGGTGCCCAACTTTTAGTGATACACACATTTGAAAACCTTCCATATGATATTTATGCCAAATGAAAAGAAAGAAGAAACCATTTACAATCAATCAAAAAGATATGAACTTTCTTATGACATTTGCCAAAATGAAATTATAAAATATTAATACTTTGTCCTTCAGCATTACAGGTGCCTAAAAGTTATAAAACATATAGCAGGAAAAAAGGCCAGATATGGTTTCATAAGTAGAAAAAATAGAATCTATATTTTCCAAGATAACAGGTTTTTGTCAGAAGATAGTGGCAAACCATACCCATTAGGAATATCTCTATTTCCCATTAAGTTAGTATACGAAGGATCATCTATTTCTGGAATGTAGGGGGGTTTCTTTTCCACAAGAATATCTTTGTATAAAAAAAAAAATAAAGCACACCCAAATGCAAAAACCAACAAAACCCACAAATGGTGACACAAAACCACCAAATGGAGAGCCACAACTCATTAATGGCGAGAAAATTTGTAACCACTTATGGAGAGCCAGAACCATCGTGATGAGATGAAACCATCGGGCCAGGACAGGCTGAAAAAGAGATATAAAAACCACGAATAACACGTTGATCTCATCACAAGTCTCTCTCTTGAAAAGTTTCTGAGTTTTGGGTGTTTTGATTCGCGTTATGTTGTGTTTTGGTGTTAAGAGGTGTTTTTGTAACGGTTGGGCTTGAGGTGGGTTACGGAGATTGACGGAAACATACCACAGGTGGGTTAAGTGATACTTTTCAAACCACGGGTAGGCAAAGTGATTTTCGCCCTAACCACAGGTGGGTTATGTGTAATTATCCCATTTATTTACTATTAGTAACTTGATAGTTTTGAATTTTTTGTGTTTTTGGAGTTACTGGAATCAAAGCTCATAGGGGTCACCAAATAGCCCATTGTCCATGGCCTAACCCAGTACCCCGATGGTCCACCGAGCTAATGGGCGGTTAATAACTCAGAATTCATAACAAAAACATATAGGAGGAGTATGAAAGATTAATCTTGAGACATTATGTAGGAATTTTTTAAGAGAACTCCCCCAACCACTAAAATACTTAAAGTGATTGTGTTAAACTTAGTTTACTAAATATATATTTTTCTAGTAGTCTAGCTACTTTAATTATTTAACCATTTGACTTATTTATTTATTTATTAAAGATAAAAATTAAAAACCATTTAAAGCCTTAATAAAAAAAATTAAATTGGTTTCCATCAACAAAACAAAAATTAATAGATTTGATCGTAAAAGAATTGAATTAAGTTTAAATTCTTTGATTCTTTCCTTTAAATAAAATTGATTCTTTCCTTATAAAAAATAATAAAATAAGATGCTAACACAAGCCCATAGGTAGCCCATCAGGCCCAACCTAATAGCCCAGCTCGCTAAAGATAAAATGGGCATTGCTCACGGGCTGGGGTTTTCTCTTTTGGCCCAGCTCGACCTAGTCCATTGACTAGTTAATAGGCCACTATGCCCAACCCATTGTGCTCACGGGCCAAGTAAAAATGGGCCGACTCGGCCCATTGACAACCCCTAAGCTCACTTATCACACGTGTTTAGCTTCTAAGATTTTGGGCTTGGTTTCTCTTATACAATTGAGTTATTTTGAGGTGCGTCAACAACAATCGGTCTTCTTTGAATGTTAAGTTTTGGGATTGACTCCTAAAAATAAATACAAACCTAACAAAGCTACACATGGCTACACACATACAAAAAGGATAAAGTACAAACTAAACCTCTAAAGTTTAGGGGTTTTTGAATTTTACACCCTGAAATTATATTATGCTTATATCAACCAACCCTCTGTCCATAGTTTATGTGGCATTTAATGGAAAATATAGACGGATGGACTGTTGATGCAAATTGAATATAACTTTAAAGCATTAGCATTGAGAGGTGTAAAAACCCCCGATTACTATTTTACCCACTAAAGCCGTAAAAGCCCCCCACATCCGGGTATGTAAACTTATATTTTTTTTCCATCCTAGCTACAGTAAGTATGGGTATTTAGAACTTGCTGTAGCTAGTATGTATAAATAAAATAATATTATTTTCTCACTCCACTCACTCTTTTCTCTTATTCTTTTCATCTTTTCTGCCTCTTCGTTTGACTCTTCACTGTTTCTTCTCTCTATCTTCGTTCTTCTCTATTCTTTCTTAGACACTCTCTCTCCCTCAATTTTTTGGCAACGGATTGAAGGGGTTATAGATTGGGTCTTGCGATTTGAGTGGTGTGGGTTTGCTGTGGGTTTTCTCGCCATTTGCTGCCATGGTGTGCTCGTTGTGGGTGTGCTTGCTGTTTTCTGTTGTGGGTGTGCTCGCCGTGGATTTGGGTTGTGCTCACGATGGTAGAGACCGAGGGTTGCTGGTTTTTTTTTTTTTTTGAATGTTGATGGTGGATTGTGAGTTTTTGTGGATTGGTGGTGGTGGTGTCAGGTTTGTAGTGCAGCGGTGGTGGGCTGGTGCTGGTACTAGTGATGGTGTCAATAGATTTGCGATGGTTCTTTTTTCTTTTCTTTTTTTTGGATAGGATTTGTGGTGGTTATTGTACAGAAAGAATGAGAGAGAAAGAATAAATAAAAATAGAGAAATGATAAATAAAGAATAAAAAAAGAATATTTAACTGAGGTGGTTAAAGAATAGAAACTGAGATGTAGAGTTAATTGTAAAATGAATTGGTATAATAGATAAAATACTTTCTAGATAATAAAATATAGATTGAGTTAAAAACCTAGATGCTATTACTCTTAGAAGGTAAAAATCAAATTCTAAAATTCTAGGATATAAAACTTAAATACTTTCAACTTTAAAAGAGTGTAGTTTACATTAAAAAAAAAAAAAAAAAAAAACAATTGGGGAGTCCAAAATAATTTCTCCCACAAAAAAAGTGATCAGGTATTACAGGGATATCTTGGGGCAAGGAAGAAGCCCATTTCCAAGGCCCAAGGTCGTGGGTTGCTTCGTTCATTCGATGCTATTGAGCCACAACATATCTCATTTTCACTCAAAAAGGCTCATCGAGAGACTCGTGACACGTGAACACCTTTGATAAGTATTGAGGCTACATATGAATATGATTCTGATGCTTGCATTGAAGTGGGACCAGCATAGGTTCTAAAATTTTCAGGTGAGGTCTACCAGGAAGAGGGCAATACTTAGACCAACAGGGAGTGTTGGATGTGACCCCTCAAAGCTGTGAACGGATAAGATGGTTTTGCAAAAGTGGTTCACGTGGCTCTTGGACCACGTGTGGGGTTCTTTTCAGTATTACCTATAAAACTGCTTTATGTCACGTACTGTGTAGTCGCTTCATTTTAACGCCTGGTATCGTTCTCGTACAATACTTGCCAAACAAACCATTTTGCAGCTACCATTTGAAGATCAATGTACCACTGCCATGCCCACCTTATTTATTATCCCTCTTATATCAAGTGTCATGCCAGCCGCCTTCAAAAACTTTGTTTGGCAATTTAATCGAAAAGATTTAGGACCCGTTTGGTATATGTATTTAAACAATATTTTTTAATTTTTTTGAAAATACATGTGAGTGAAAAAAGTATATAGAAATACATGTAATATTATTTAAAAACTGAAAACATGTATTTAAACTTACGTACCAAACGAGACCTTAGTCTTTGTCAAAGTGCTTTTCACGAGTAGTTTCAGATATGTAAAAAGAGTGGACAATGAGCTTACTCATTCTTTGCTACAAAAATAATTCTATCAGTAGATCTTAATGTATGAGTGTAAACTAAAAAACTTGTTCATATGATCTGGATGTTGATTTTTTTTTTTTTTTTTAATATTAATTAAGGGTGAATTTGCAAAAAGCCACTAATATTAAAGACTTACATGTTTGGATGAAAAGAAAAAAAATGAGGGAAGAGAAATATGAGAAGGGAAAGGATTAGATTTCTTTGATTTGGTTTAACGAGAGAAGAGAAAATGAATTGACGTGGAGGATGCAATTCCCATGGGACCTACTTTTTTGTTATGAGCTCAAATTAGGCAGTAAGAGCATCCACAATGGTTCATGCCATCCTATCATATTTTACCATCCTAAAAAGCCACTTTATCAATTATACAATACCATTTTACAATATACCCAGCACCTCAACTTTTATTTTACCATACTACACATTAAAAAAAATATAAAAATATTTCTCACTTCTCTCTCTGATCTCTATTTCTCTTACTTTGTCAACGACCCACCACCACCACAACCACTGTCCAGCTTCTCAGTCACATCACCCACCTCCGCTGAGCAAAATCCAGCCAAAATCAAAATCCAAAATCCATAGCAAATCACTCGCCGATCTCCGATCCAAATCAAAATCAAAAATCAAAACCAGAAACCCACCACTGACCCATGCCCACATCAGTCACAAACCCACCACTGCTAGAAACCCACACAACTCGTCGATCTCCACCGCTAGAAACCTAAATCACTCGCCGATCTCCACCTCTAGAAACCACAAAAAATACCTAGAAAATACCCAGAGGGGATGAGAGAGAAGAGAGTGGCTTGGTGTGAAAGAGTTTGAATGTTCAAATTATGTGTAAAACACCTTGAACGTTTAGACCCCCAAATTACAAATTACTAATTCAAGCTTATTATCAAACAATGTATGTGCAGAATATGAAAATAAGTTAAAAAAAAATTGATAAAACAATCTAAACCAAATAAAATCACAACCACAGTAGAAATTAAATGGCAAAGATTAAGGGAAGAGAGATGCAAATACAAAGACAACACAGCGATGTGTTATCGAAGAGGAAACCGAAGTTTTCGACGTAAAACCTCTCCGCCGCCCTCCAAGCGATCAATAATCCATTAGAGAATGAAGTTGGGATACATGAACAGCAGAAGACCCTCCAAGCCTAATATACCCAGTGTACCTAAGCCCTCCAAGCTTCTTGCTCCAATGAGGTTACGCCGAACCTTTGTTTTCTCTAGCTTATCGGATTCTGCTATAGTCGTTAGTATCAACCAATATCAATTGGTCCCTTCCTAACTACTTCCCAAGCACCAAATAACCTTCTCACAGATATGGGTATGGTGAGAAAAGGATTTGGTTAAATGTACCTCTCAAGGATGTATCAATGGAGAGAGTGAGAATAGAGGAATTTGGAAAATCAAAGGATGAAAATTGTGGATGAGTCAATCTTGTTTTTCTCTAGGGTTTCTCTCTCAAAATTCTCTCTAGAAGCACTCTACAATACGTGGGTATAAGGGGTATTTATACTGGTGTGTGTTTGGAATGCGAAATGTCAGTTTTTCCCAAACAGAGTGGTCTGGCGACTTGATCTCGCAACTTGACAGAGTTGCAAGTCTGAGTTGCTAGCTAATTGCTTGGCCAGACTGGAAGTTTTGTCCTGTAGTGCTCCAGCTGGCGTGACTCTTCAGCTCCTCTGCATGCTTCATACGTGTGCCTCCTTTGGCGACTTGCAAGCCGCGAGCCAGTCGCGAGATCCAGTCGCGAGGCCCTGCTGAGTGCACATTCTTGAGTTTTTCTTCACATTCTCTTACACACTACCCTTACATGATTCCCACCTAAATACAAGGTTTCTAAATGCTGAATTACAAGCAAATTAGTACGGAATAAAGCCAACAAAATGGTTGATTAAATTCAACCTTATAGAGTTTCAGCAATGGAGAGAGAGAGATGAGAGACCGTGGAGAGAGAAAAGCCTGAGATAAAAGGGATTTGGAGATGGGTGGGTGAATTGGTAGCGATGGCGAGAGAGAGAGGGGATGAGAGAAGAGAGAGGCTTGGTGTGAGAAAGAGTTTCAATGATGGAGAGAGAGAGAACTGATATTTACGCATAAAATATTAATATCTCTTTTACAATTAAGCTATAGTGTGATTCTACATTTAGAATCACACTGTAGCACAATTGCAAATTTTTTTGCAATAGTTAAACTTTACAAATTTTGTTGGAGTGGGTCTTCTAGGCCTGAATGGTAAAATAGGCTTACATTTGGCATACAACCTTTCCGTTGTGGATGCTCTAACAAACTAACAATGGGGAAGAGGGAGAGAAATTCGGTGAATTTTGACTTTTATATCTTAAAATTACTAATATATCCCTCATAAATCTCAAGTGTTTTACTATTTATTATAGAGATTAAAGTCTACAAGGACTTGGTGTAAACTCTTTGATTTATACTTTTGAATAAAGACATAACACATCATCATATTACTAAAACATAAATACATTTGATCACATAGTATAACATCTCAATAAACACCATATTTTAATTTTTATGTAAATGGTTGATGCAATGTTATTAGGTGTAGTAAGATATTTCAGGTTTTAAGTAAAAAGCTAATGTGACAATTTTTAATTGAATTGTATAAAACACGGGCTCTATATTCTATCCTTACCAAATTCGGACTCTTTATTATATGGAGAACAGACATTAAAAAAAAAATTCCTTTCATTTCTCTTTGGAAATTGACCAAAGGAAGCATAGAATATTTAACTCTTCTTCTTTCCTTTTTCTTTTTTCTTTCTTTTCTCTTTCATTCTCTTCCTCATTTTTCTCTCTCTTGCCTCTTCTCAACTACAACCAACTATAGAAAAGTTTATTTATTTACTTTACATAACCACCTTAACAATACATTCTACATCTCAATCTCCAATTTACAACACACCATATAAATTTTTTTTTTTTTTTTTTTTGGGTCTCTCACAATGAAGATCAACACAACCCAAATAACCCAACCACTCCAACCCAACACAGCGCCACCGCAACCCACACCCAATAATCACTGGCAACAACTAGGAATCCATAACTAACCAACATATCCCATAGCCAAATCTCAATCGAGTAACCCTTGATGCCAAACAACCAACTTATCACCACTAGAACCACTGTGGTCAAGAATTACCATGCATTGGCAAGAACCATTGTTTGTATCAACACCATTGTGATTTATCCCACCAAAGCAAATTGCCAACGATCCACAGCAAGAGAGGAGAGATAGTGTTGTTTGACTAAATAAGAAGCAATTTAATTTTTTTTACAAGATCTAGTCTTCTAATAGAAGACCATTGTAGAAATTGCAAAAGGCATAGCCAGATGTAGGGATGGCAATTTTGCCCCGCCCCGCTTGAGTCGCTCCTCTCCGCTTCGTCCCATGCGGGTTTTCTCCGCCCGTAAAGGTGGTGGGGCGGGGATGGGGCAAGATTTTAGCCTCGCACCATGAGGCGGGACGGGGATGGATTTAGACTTTTTAGACCCAACTCGCCCCGCCCTGTCCTGTATTGATAAGAGTTAAATTGTAAAATTTTCATACCCTAAAACCCTAATATTTTTCATACTTTTTTTTTTCTCTCTAGGAAGGTTGGAAATAAGATACCAATTTTGACATTTTCTTTTGTCTTTATTATAAAAAAATTTAAATACTATTGAATCATTGATTTTGTATTATGAGACTTTTGTTTTTGTTGGGATATTGTCTTGTTAAACACTTTAATAATATTATTCAATTTTTGCTACAAATTAGTTTGATTTGATGGAATAAATTTATTTGTAATTTCAAGTATATTTTTATTAACGAAACAGATTTTATTAAAAACAATTGTAATAGTTATGGGCAAATTAATAAGAAGTAGAGTTTTGTGGGATGGGACGGGTCTTCGCGGAGCCCTAAGGGGCGAGGATGGGGCAAGACGCTGGGCGGGGGTGAAGACCCCATCTTTCAGACCCGCCCCACCCCATTGCCATCCCTGACCAGATGTGAGGGACTTTGCTTCTCTTTTCATCTACAACACCCTCTATAATAGCCAAACTTTTTTAAAAGACTAAATGGAAATGCTTTTGTTCAACAGTAACAACTTTCCATTTTAAACAATTGTGAATTATGATGTGACTCTAGAGATATTGCCACCAATTACCTCTCACTAATTCAAGCTAAAGGTTTTTTTTTTTTTGGAGAGAGAGAGAGAGAGAGATTGAAGGTTAAAGGTTGGAATCTTGATAGCTAGAGACAATTAGTCGAAATGATAAGTGATTAATTAAGGATATGATTTGCGAAATAAAAAGTGTACTGTAGAAAATGCCATCCAACATCAGCTTTACATGTGCTAGGTGTCCACTCACGAGTCACGACACGCTTGCAAGTGACCATACTTTGCAAGCCTTCAATATAAGCATAAAAATCCCTATGGAGAGTCATTCCATTTTATTACCAATGCACAATCAACTTATATTTATCTTTTCCACCTGTCTGATTTGATTTTGGGCGAAAACATTAAGTGAGACACGGACACACAAAGCAGCATTGGCTAGGGAGTAACCGGTCGGTAGAGCCAGCAACTTCCAACGTGGTTCACTTGGGAAGATCATTCTCTTCTGGGCCTTCCTGCTTCTTCTTTTGTTCCTTTTCTTATTTGCCAACCCATTTCCAGTCTGTATAACAAAGAAACACGAAACGAAATCACAAGAAGTACTTGAGGTAAGAGATTTGGGTAGAGAAAGAAATCAACTATTTGTTTTCCTGTATTTGTTTTCAATAATTTCATATAACTGATGATGGGTATGTTGAAGAAGGCACATGGGAATACGTGCTAGAGCCATGTGAGGTTTTTGCTGTACAAGGATGGGAAGCCCAAATCTTTTTAACGATCTTTCTTTTCTCAGTCTTTTCTCCAATTAAAAAGTCTTTCTTTTCATTATCTTCTCGTCGCTTCTCTCACTAGCTCTCTTTAAAAGTTAAAAGCTAGCTCTTCTTTTTTAAAACTAGGAAGAGTATATAACCCTTCATATCAGCTTGTTGTCGTTGAATTTCTTTATTTGTTTGTCAAAAAAAGTCCAAGTTTCCAGTTCATGTGAAAAACCAAACCCTGATATATTTCAGCAGATCACTCAGCTTTGCTTCAGGTACCTCTTTATATTGTTCTCACTTCCTTTGATTTTTAGTCATAAACTTCAGACTGCAACCCCTTCAGTTCTGAAACTTCTTCCTGACAAGTTATTCTTACCATTTGGTCTCTAAAGATCATTATCCAAGTTATAAAAAATCTGTGTTCATGTTCCAAACGACTTTCAAGAATCTGAAACTTTGTGTTTATAGTATGTTCTATTTTCTCTTATTCTCATGGCAGCAAAGAACTGAGTTTGCACGGCTTTAATTAGCAAACAAAACTACCCAGACATATTGTCTTTGCTCATTAGGTACAAGTTATGGAAATTTGTGCTCTTCCTTTGTCCGCCCTTTGTTGAAACTTGAAAATCCACCAACTGATCTTACTGGACAAAACTACCCTCAAATATATGAGGTGCTCAGAGTTTCTTTCCTGTCCCCAAACTTCAACCAACACAAGTTACTAATTTAGTGAAGGAAAAAAAAAAGCATGAACTGACGAAAACACCCATGAAAATATATATTAACTTCCTAATCTAGTTGCTCATTAGTTATGCATTCCATTTCCCAAAAACATCACTTTCCAAAGTCCCCAATCCAGTTCATAGCATATTAGCAATGCCCCACCATTCACATCCCACAAAAACAAGTTTACATAGGCGTCTTTTACTCTTGGCTAGGATTCTTTCAAAACGGGTCAGATGAGACAAACCCATCATGCAATCAATATGTAGAGTTACTGTCTAACATAAAACATCCATCTGGACCCGGATATTTCAATTCAAACCGCTATCAATAACAAAAGCTCCCACTTCTTTTTTATTTTTATTTTTATTTTTATATACCCTTAATTATCAAGATGTTTATGTTGTGATAGGTATATAATATCTCTCCTTGTAATAAATTATTTCTTGGTTCAGAATATATTGATTATGAATTTTGAACTGTATTCAGTCCCATGACATTTAAAACTGACCTGTGACATTAGCCTATCATATACAAAGATTGTCCACCAGTAGATTCATAAAGTAAAATCTTAATTGTAAAATAGACCTTTTCCGCGTTTTTAGTTTTATTCTACAACCACATCTCTTCTTCGTGTTCTTTACTAGTAAAGTAAAACTATCATAATTATTATGAACTGTTTGCAGAGATGGAAGGAGAATCAGATAAACCAACGACTCTGATACCACCATTAACAAGAGACTCACGCGGTTCACTCGAGGTGTTCAATCCCTCAACCCACTCCACAACCAGGCCAACCAACAACAACCCAGCTGGCTTCAGCTCTCATCCCACGTGGCAGAACTGGAAAGAGCCACGTGGCAGCATACCGGAACCACCGGACCACCAGCTCTCCTCCAATTCTGGCAGAGCCGAAGAAATCACTTCATGGATGGCTCTCAAGGACCCAACTCCACAACCACCATCTCAACCGCCGCAGACCCAGAAAACCTTATCTGCATTCATCGACGAAAACTATTCGGTATCGGGCGAACCGGCGGTTACCGATACGGCGGCGGCACAGAGAGCAGCCGAGTGGGGATTGGTGCTGAAAACCGATACGGAGACCGGAAAGCCGCAAGGCATATCGGTGAGGAGTTCGAGTGAGGAGGCGAATAATAATAAGGTGGGTACTTCGAGAAGAAACTCGAACAACTCGGTGCGTAACTCGGGCGAGTTATCGGACGATCCGAGAGGGAACAATTATATTCCAAGAGTTTCGGAGGACTTAAAAGATGCACTATCGGCTTTTCAACAAACTTTCGTTGTATCGGATGCGACCAAACCCGATTATCCGATAATGTACGCGAGTGCCGGGTTCTTCAAGATGACCGGTTACACTTCCAAAGAGATCGTAGGAAGGAACTGGTACTGTTTTTCTTACTATTGCTGATTACTAATTAGTATTGCTTTCGCACAAACCACGTAGTTGATTCACTTTTTTATTTTTATTTTTTTTGGGTAAACCCCGTTAACTTGACCTAATACTGGTAGAGTCTAAGATATTTTAAAATTATCAATTTAATTTCTAAAGCTAATTTAGTCTTTAAATATTGTTAGGCTTGTTAAAAAAATTTCACCCTTGTCTTAGGGGCTAAGTTGGGTTTAGGGATCTAATTAACTAGTTTTAAAATGTCTTAAATCTGGTTGATATTAGTCTAAACATCATAATGAAATTTACTTTTTATTTTTTATTTTGTTTTAAATTATATATTTAGTTTTAAACTTTGGTTAAGAATTATTTTTTTATTATAATTATAAATATGTAGTTTCACGGTGTTTTGATCTTTACTATATATTCTCTCATAAATAGAAACAAAACACTAAAATTAATTTACTTGCAATTACATGCTTGACTAAATGTTATTAACTTGGTACTCTAACTATGGGGGTAGAGTTCAATCTGAATCCTCAAGTATTAATTGTGTCAATTTATTCTCCCACCGACCAAGTATTAATATTGTTTTAATATATAGTCTCTCAACTTTTAAAGTTAAGTCAATTACATCCTTAAATGTCACTTTCATTACTATTTTAATAAATTAGTAAATGGAATATACATTAAAGGGATATTGTGAAAAGTGTAAAATTTTCGAAATCATGTTAATTTCAGCTATTAACTTTGTTAAAATTTAGATAGAAAGGAAACTCATGAACGACCTTGACTTGATTTTAGAATTTTTTTTTTTTTTCATAATGATTTTGATTTCAAAAACAGGGAACCTAACTGAATTTTGATATTTCCAATGGAAAAGTTTATGGTACAATATTTATTTTTCTATTTTAAAAAAATAAAAAAAACCAACTAAGATACTAAATACTTAAAAGAAAAACCAACTAAGATACTAAATTTATACAAGTGTGGACCAAATTAATAAGAGTTCGGTTAATGTATGTCTTTGTCTTTAGAGCATACATTAACCATCTATTTTATGAAAGTTTTTAGAGGGAATTGAAAAAACTGTCAAAATAGTAAATCACATTTTCTTTTTTCATAAAAAATTTCTTAATATGGTATACTAATAAATGTCCTAAGGCACACGTTATTAAAACTCAATTAATAATCATTACGGATGGTACTACCAACCACCATATTCGATTTCGAGGCTACCGAACATTCTGGGTTATGTAATTTACTGTTATAACGGTAGTAGAAAAGGGTGTTAATGACACAAAATTGGGTGGTCCAGCCGGTTTTTACAGGGTGCAGATACGGACCCAGAGGATGTGGCTAAGATAAGGGTAGCGTTGCAGAGTGGGTCAAGTTACTGTGGAAGATTGCTCAATTACAAGAAGGATGGCACTCCCTTTTGGAATTTACTCACCATTTCACCCATCAAGGACGATACTGGCAAAGTCCTTAAATTTATCGGGTCAGTTTCTTTTCCTTTCCTTTCCTTTTATATTGTTTTTACCCTCTCTTATTGTTTTTTCTTATTGTTTTTGCTCTATCTTTTTACCATAGTAGCATTGGTTTGTCATCTTGTAGCTTAATTAGTTTACATCTCTCGGTGTATTTAAAATATTTATGATTTAAATTCACACACTCAGGTGTAACTATTGAAGTAAAAAAATAAGAAGGTAAAATGTCGTGTAAAATTACATCACTATGTTAGTGTGTAACTTAATGCTTACGACGTACAACAATAATTAACGTAATAAAATACTAATGGATAAGAGAGGGGGTTATTAGTCTTGACATTTTGCATGAGACAATGTTTCTCTCTAAAGTATACTTCAAATTACTCCTGTATATTTTTAATAGATGTGAATTTTGAAAATCTAACAATTGGATTGCATATTCTTTATGCTCTTAACAGTTAACTCACATATTAAATTTTGTTTAAATCGGATGTTATTTACTATTTAATCAATAAACATATTTTTTATGCATAATTTTACAACACAAAAACTTAAAATTTAAACAATTGATTAATGACATAGCTATTAATTTTTAATTTTCTTAAAAATTTGCAAGCATAAAAGATATAATAAGAATAACAAAGTTTAGCTACAAAATTTGTCGTAATTTTAGGCTACAACCTTATTCAATAAAATAAATTACTACATATTTTGAAAATTTAACTGTTGAATTTTATGTTTTTTATGCTCTTAATACACATACCAAATCTTGTATCTATCGGATATTATATACTATATGATCTATAATTTTATATTTTATGCATAACTGTAAACCAAAAAAACTTGTAATTTAAATAATTTATTGATGATATAGCTATTAATCTTTAATTTTTTAGAAATTTTGAAAGTATGGAGGATATAAAAAGAAAATGTAATTCAATGGTAGATTTGTCAAAATTCACCTCTAATAAAAAGATACTGAATAAAGTTGTAATCCAAACTTTGTCATAATAAAAAGATGCAATCTAATGTTAAATTTTTAAAATTCATATCTAATAAAAAGAAAATAGAAGAGAAGCTAATAAAAAGAAAATATAAAAGAAGTTTAAAAGGTTTAGAAAATGTAAAAGAAGTTTAAAAGGTTTACTTTTTTTCCTTTTGCGTGGGGTTGTTTAGTGTTACTGAGTTAGACTGTTAGTTCTTACTCTCCGGCTTCCAGTTAGACTGTCAGTTCAAATTTGGTTAGATTTTTTCCTCAGTGATTAAAAAACTGAAAAAAGAATTTTCTTTTTCCGGGCAACATGGCGGCCACGTCCTCCTTGTTGGCTAGAATTGTCACTTCCACAAATATTCATACAATCAGTTCACTGCCACAAATTTTTTTTAATTTTTTTCACAACCACTTAGGTAATATATGGTTATTGATGAATAAAAAAAAAAGATCACTATGGGGCGTATAAACCCATATGAAATTGATGTTAATTAATTCAATCACAATTTATCAATTTAATAAATTGTTAATAAAGTTAGTCCTTAACATTGCTTCTCTTTATATTGTTATTTATATGATTAGAATTTCGACTAAAATGATTAACTTTCTTATTCTCTATTTAGTTTAGGCTTTAGAGATTACTGATAATTTATTACTATATCAGGAAAAACTATAATTTTTATCCATCTAAACTTTGGAAATAAGTGATATGATACGGTCTCTGTTACAATTGATATATAATAAAAGTGATATTACTTAATGACATGTCAATAATTGTTAAATATATTATGTTTCTAACATTATCTTTTCGAGTTGGAATTGTCTCCCAAAATTAATGCAATTTATAGTGTGTCTAGTAACACTTTATTTTTGAATTTCAAGGAGTTGGACTTGGACATCTTTAGCTGTGAAACTACTCATTTTTCTTTTCTTTTTCCCTTTAAATCACTAATATTTTAATGATAAGACTTATATTCATAGAGCCTTGCTATATGCACCGAATTTTTTTTATTTATTTATAAATAAATCTACATACACCTCTACAATTCACTTCATGCGTCCACTATCATATATGAGAAAATCTACCATGCACCCATGTGAGAAGAGGGATATATGCACCCGATGCATGGCAATACCAACTCACAATACACAGCAAAGTGAGAGTGAAACATTATGCGAAAATTTTCGTGGCTATAGATTTTGTGTGTATCAACAAAATGAAAGAAACCTGTGGGCTGTGGAGGGAAAACCACCAAAGGGTTGGACAACAAAGATTGCTGGACAGAATAATCTACAGTCAAAGATTAGCATGATTGATAAATGGTGCTAGTAATAAAGCATCATACTAACTTTGCTGCATTTGTTTCAGAAACATAGCACATGAGAACTGACTAGACCTAAGAAAAATGGGGGAGTGGCAACTTGTCCCATGCATGTTAGATATGTCACCCACAACCCCGATAATTGAGGACGACTTTTTTGGCCAACTGGGTCATTCTATGTCACTGTCCATTTGCAAGATTCAATGCTTTGTTTGTGCTGAATATTTTCAAAATGTGGCCCTATTTTAGAACACCTGGCTTGATGGTTTCACTTATTACTAGTACCGTCCAATTTTTGATCGGCGGTGATGGAATATTGGACAGAGAATTCTATGTAATAATAAAGCTTTGAGATGCTTATCTTTGTTCTTGTTTGCTGATTTGGCAGAATGCAAGTGGAGGTAAGTAAGCATACAGAAGGGGCCAAGGATAAGATGATGCGTCCCAATGGATTGCCCGAGTCATTGATTCGATATGATGGTATTGCACCTATACTATTCCTATTCTACATTACTCTTTCTTTCTTTCTTATAGTCAGAAAAAAACAATACATGTAGTCTTCCTTTCTTATAATTAATTTGAGCTCATAATTTAGTGTTGGAAAATGGGGCACTTAGTCTAATGAAATTTAAGTTATCATTAAAAGTTACGTTATATTCCATATAATAAAAGTTAAAAGTTAAAACCTAAATTGATCCCACTCATTAAAAAAAAAAAAGAAACCTATATTTATATCTACTCTCCGTTTGTTTTGAAATAAAATATAATAAAACTTAAAACTTAAAACCTATATTGATATTTACTCATTGTTTGTTTTGAAATAAAATATTTTCAAACGTAAAATATTTTATATGTAAGATATTTTCAAGTATTTGATATGATAAGTAAATCTTTTCAAACAAATAAAACAAAAATCGATAGCTTATCCACATTTTACAAAACATGTTTTATAAAAAAATTGTAAAATGTTTTATCTTTAAAGATGTGATAAAACATTGTACAAAATTCTTATAAAGGATTTTAGGTCCACAGAAAATATTTTACAAATTTAACCATATTTTACATGCCATCAAACACTTGAAAATGTGAAAATATTTTTCGAAAAATATTTTACTTCAAAGCAAACAGAACAATGTTTATTTTTCTCTGTGTTAAATGACTAAACTTTATTATTATTATTATTCTAAAAAAAATGACGACACTTTATTAAAAACTTTGATAAATTACATAATTCCTCTATTATTTGAGTTTTTTTCAAATTAAACCTAAATTGATAGAAGTTTTAAAATCAAACTCATATAAGTAGTGACTAAAAAATATCTAAATACCAAACAACAACAAAAACTTCCATGATTTTATAAGACATTTGGTATATCATATAAGAGTTGTGAAATTATATAAATATATTAAAATAATTTACATACTCAAACTTTATTGCTAAAGTTTCACTACAAAACGCGGGGGCCTTGGGCCGCGTTTTTTAATCCGCGGCCATAAAAAACGCGGCCCAAGGTGAGGCTAAAGCCCCGTTTTTAAAAATGTGGCCCAAGGCTAACCTTAAGGCCGCGTTTTATATGGTTAATTTCAAAAAGTTTATAAAGTACTAATCCGATTAAAATTCTATTACCAAGATTTTTAGAAATTTAAGATAATTTTATTAGTTTCATAGTCTACCATAATTTTTTGTTTTAGTAATAAATTTTGGGTGTAAACATCATGTGATGTTTACACTATGTGACTCACTACATGCATTACAAGTTGTAGACATAATGTTGCCATGTGACCAATTATAAGTACATTAAAATGATTAAATTAGTTATTTTAAGTGAAACTCTATTGCCAAAATTTAAAATAATTAAAATGCTAATCTAGTTAAAACTCAATTATCAAAAATTTTAAGATATCTAAAAGTGGATTAATTAATTATTTAACTTATTTTTAATCTATCATATATATACTATAAAAACTTAGATTTACACTATATGCATTGGTCAATAAATTAGAAGAATTTATAATATTGATTTTTTTAGTTGTTATAATGATTATTGATTAAGTCATGCATCGCATGACCATAATTTAGTTTGTACCCAAAAAAAAAAAAAAAATTACAAATATCACCTTTGATTTTGGTATGAATGTCAATTTGTTTATTGGACTTTTAATTGAACAATCAACCACCTAGTTTTTAGGATTGTGACAAATCATTTATTTTATTAATATTTTCATTAAATTTTTAGAATTTAATCACTTTATGTGAAAATGGTTTTGCAACATTAGGTTTTAGTTAGCTTCAAATCACTTGACCATAAAAGAATGTTTGATTTGTACAAATATAATGTTTAGGAGGTTAATTTTTCAAATTTAAAGTTGAATTACCAAATTGATACTCATGACAAAGTCCATGGACGATAACCTTGCAAGAAAAAAAATGTTTTGGTTCGGATTATCAATTACCATATACATAATGCTTATTTTGATAGATCGTTGAAAAGTAGCACACATTTGTCTAATGAGTCATTTTGTAATAAAAGGCTGGCCATATATAAGTCTAGAGATGGTTAAATAATGCAACAACTCTGTTGGTTATTATAGCTCAAGAATTAGTGTAAACTAAAGACTGAACTACAGCAACCATTTTTTTAACTAAGCTATCAGTTTTTTTTTTTTTTTTTAAGATACTGAACTGAATGAAATCAGTTAATCAAGTCTAGAAAAACTTGATTAAACTGAGATTAAATCTTGATGACAGGAATTTTGAGATCTCTCATGATGTGTAATACTCCATTTGTTTCAATTAAAAAATGGAATCTTGGGAAATGGAGGGATCCATTTGAGTTTGTAATCATGAATATGATAAATGGGACACAAGGCCACAGGTAGCCCCCAAAATGAAAGCACAAGCTAACTTCAACTATTCTGAAAAACTACAGATTTTATTTGCTCAACTGGTTTTCCTTGATTTCGCCACAAACATGGCATTAGTGTGACTTCAAGAACAATTTTCTAACTTGGTTTCCTAATATGTAAGCCAGCAGTAGCCCAAGAAATAAGCATCAGTTTGATTGTAGAGATCAACCAAACCGTAAACAAACTTGTTATTGTTTTATATTGCTCAATGTTTGTGCATTGATTTATTACCATCAAAGAAATAGTAGCATTTTCATTAGGATATGAGATACTACAAGCATTTTAAGATTGCCAGTATTGGCATAATGTGAGAGGACTAAGAAGGGTAAAAAGGAAGGCATAATGTCATGATACTTCCTAAGGTATAATAATTTTGACAGTTTTGTTTCAAGATGTAATAAGTTTTTCATGGTTGTTCAAGATATGCTTCTAAAAAAATAAGTACAATGATTTTAGACTTGATTGAATACTCTAATATGCTGTTTGTTGCAGCTCGTCAGAAAGAAAGAGCTACTAGTTCAGTAACTGAGCTTGTGCAGGCGGTGAAGAGACCTCGTGCACTCAGTGAATCAGCAAATCGTCCCTTCATCCGAAAATCAGTAGGTGGCGGGGAAGAGGAAGAGGAGAGAGTTGAAGTTATAGCAAGGAGAAATTCAGAGAGTGTTGCTCCACCTAGAAGGAACTCACTCGGGGGTCCAAGAATTTTAATGCAGCGTATCAGTGAGTTGCCTGAAAAAAAAGAGAAAAAATCTGGTCGCCGTTCTTTTATGGGGTATAATCTCTTGTTATGAATGACTACTATACTTGCAAATTGTGTTCTCATATTTAACTTACACATTTTTATCACTGCCTTTGTATATCTTGTGAGCTCTTTTTCGTGTTGGCCTTCTATCCATTATTCAGGAAAATTAAGAAAAGCCAACCCAACAGTGATATCTTTGACTCTGAGTTTGCTGAGCATGATGATTGGAGTGATGAGGATGATGATGAGAGCCGTGACAGTGTTGATGACAACACCAGAAAGAAGGAGATGAGAAAGGGATTTGATCTTGCTACTACACTCGAACGTATAGAGAAAAACTTTGTCATTACTGATCCAAGGCTGCCTGATAATCCCATTGTGAGAATCCTAATTAAAAGTCATCTCTTTTTTTGCTCCAACTACGTTATTGTTAATAATGTTGTTTGGATTTCATTTTGCACATTGGAGATGAAGATTTAAAACGTTTAGTGTTTCTTATTTTGCAAAACTTCAGATTTTTGCATCTGATAGCTTCCTCGAGCTTACAGAATATAGTCGTGAAGAAATCCTGGGAAGAAATTGCAGGTGCGCCACAAAACTGTTTAATGTTATGTTTTCAAAATATGAAAATGAAAAAAAAAAAAAAAAATTATTATCTATTCAGCAGTACCAATACCGTACTCTAAAAATGGAATAATAGGGAGTGTTACTCTTCACTTTACTGCATTTTCTTAATCGAAGAAGATTCCACATGCATATATATTTTGTTTGGATTTTACAGGTTTCTGCAAGGACCTGAAACTGATCCTGCAACTGTGAGGAAAATTAGAGAGGCCATAGACAACCAAACAGAAGTCACTGTCCAGCTCATTAACTACACGAAGACCGGTGTGCTAAATTTTTGCAATCTATATACAATCCTTATTATATGAAATACTGTCTTAAATAACTTTTATCCCCTCCTTAATAAACACCTTCGCTCTCAATTCAGGTAAAAAGTTCTGGAACTTGTTTCATTTGCAACCTATGCGTGACCAAAAGGTACATACAACCTCAAATATTCTTCGCAAGGCATAATGTGATGTCTATGAGACAAATTTTTATTGGAATCTGTACTTGTTAAACAGGGAGAAGTACAATACTTTATTGGGGTACAACTAGATGGTAGTCAGCATGTTGAGCCACTTCGCAACTGTATCCCAGAAGACACTGCAAAAGAGAGTGAAAAACTGGTATCTATTCTGTTCACATATTTTTTTTTTTTTTTTTTCTTTCCTATGTTTTTGAATTTCTTTCAGGTGTCAGGCTTATATAAATGTCAATTTAGAGGTCTAATATTTTAGCATTGAATATGAAAGTTTCCTGCATACAGAATATTAGTTTATTAATATTGTTTCTTTTGTTTGGAAGAATGGAGATTCACATTTCTTTTATGGCCAAATATGCACGTTGAATATAGTGTCAATTACTAATTATTGGAAATTGGTTGGTTTGCTGTAACAAATATATTTGACGTCCACCCTCAGGTCATATCAACGGCAGAAAATGTTAATGAGGCAGTGAGAGAACTTCCAGATGCCAATTTGGTAATGTCCTACACTTATTAAACCACATGTTCTGAAAAGCTTTTGGGTGCACAATTATGAGAACGGATCTTGCTATCTGCAGAAACCAGAAGATTTATGGATTAACCATTCCAAGGTAGTTCATCCAAAACCTCATAGGAAGGACACCATCTCTTGGATTGCTATCCAAAAGGTATTTATCCCTGTAAATAGAGTCATTTGATCTTATAATGCCGAAGTTATAATTTTTTTTTTTTTACTTCTTCAAAATAATTCAGCATTAGTGTTAACAAATATAGGGCACAAACTAATGAAATTGAGAAAGTAAAAAGTACCAAGTCACTGCTTCTCAAATTTTTTTTTTGCTTTTCCTTTTATTTATTTTTTTCACTTTATAGCACATGCCACAATTCATCTGGAATATATGTTCTCCCTTGTCTCCATAAATTATAAATTTAGAAGCTATACTTTAAATTTTCTACATTTTCTGTTTGATTCTGCATGCTATCATTTTTCTAGAAACGTTTGTAATTTATAGGTACATGCATGCATCACATTCAGCACATTTTACTTCACACAATCTGCACTTTGCAGTCAGTTGATTAACAAGATAAGAATGTGCGATAATTTTTTCTGCATTCCTTCTTGTCTTAAGTATTTCAATTTCTGTTCATCTCTTTTCTTGAATATCGTGTATTTTTTTTATAGTTTGCTTACATAACCCTTATTTTGCAGATTCTAGATAGTGGAGAGCAGATAGGATTGAAACATTTTCGGCCAATAAAACCCTTGGGATCTGGTGATACTGGGAGGTTTGATCCTCTTTTTCCAATCTCCCCCTTAGTTTTGCAGTAATAATAATCCTGGTATATATATAATATGAGTCATAGAATATTAATGCCCGGAGACTTATAATTAGTATGACTGTATACTGTTACAAGTTACAACAAGCCATAGAATAGTAAGATATATATAAACCCCCATGAGACCACAATATTAACTTCTTGAATTATTTCTGATTCAGAATTGTTCTTTGACTTAACCCGCACTTACTGTGCTATTAGAATGAGATCAAATCTTACTCTCACTTCAAAAGCACTGTCAGTAGTATCACCTCAACTGTTTCGACCACGAAACAACTACTGGCAATTTAGTGGATGTTCATAACTGGTGTTGCTGTACGCTATAAGTTGCGAGTATAATTGGCTGGTTTCAATAACTAAATCTAAGTAGTTTGAGTTAATTATCTGCTACCTAAAGATATTATCAGGATGAAATTTTTTCTAATTTTGCTGAAAATGTAAGCTGAACTCAAAATTGCTTGGTAATCTTGCTAAGAACTTCTTTAATGATATTTACTTTATTTTTGGTCTGTTGCTGACTTCCTTTCCCCTCTTTTTTTTTATCTTAACTCAAACTTCTATGGGTTGACAGTGTGCATTTGGTGGAATTGTGTGGAACTGGCTTGTATTTTGCCATGAAGGCAATGGATAAAGATGTTATGCTCAACCGAAACAAGGTATTAAAATTGATTAAATGCATATTTCTTTTTCTTTCTTGCTAGAAGTCTAGCATACTTGTCATCACTTCTGCCTGTGACTAAACATGCCCCACCAGATCCTGTTTTACATCATGTACTATTTTAGCTATGCGGTCTTCTCCTTCGACCCATTTTTTTTTTCTTACCAATTGATTGAATTAGACTTTGAATTTTCAGCTTAACACATGCACTACATTCTGTCATCCATTCTTTTTTGATCCCATTGCATATACATGTAATTACATAATTGAACTGGAAGATATTACCATATCATCAGGTCTTTTCTTTTACTTTTATAGCTTCAGTGCAATGGGACAGAGAATTTTACAACAAAAAATGAGTCAGCATTCTGATATCAATTTTTTTCCCCTGTATTTCTCTAGATGCTGAGTAATTTTTTATTAGTAATTCATAGATCATTTAGTCGCAGCACTCTTCCTTATGTTTTACATAACTCCCTTCCTTCATGTTTCGCAGGTGCATAGAGCTTGTGCAGAGAGAGAAGTCCTTGACATGTTAGACCACCCTTTTCTTCCGGCACTGTATGCTTCATTTCAGGTTAGAAGTCCTCTATGACTCTTAGTACTGTATGAGACTGTTTTAAATGGGGAAACTGTTATGAGCTGTAGGAGCTAAATTGATTATTTGGTTAACTTGATTCTAGTGCCAGCAATGGTATAAAAAGCTGAGATACTAACAAGTGCAATAGAAAATTAGTTCTATTGATGGCATTTGCTTTGCAGACCAAAACACATGTTTGTCTGATAACTGATTACTGCCCTGGTGGAGAACTCTTCATGCTTTTGGACAGACAACCCACAAAGACCTTGAAGGAAGATGCAGTGAGGTAAATTATTTGAAAGATAATTGCAAAACATTCCAGCCAGATAAAACAAAGAGGAAAGGGCAGATCATAGTGCACGGATGTTTGAGAGCTTTCTATGAGAATATGACAATAGACTAAAATTATTGCTCTTCTAGTTGTGTAATCGGTTCTCTAAGCTTATTCCCTAGCTTATATGTCATATGGAAACTGCTTCAAGATCATATTTTCTTTCCGTATCTAAAGTGATCCTGTTGTGATTTTGGGCTAGCAGAAGCAACCACATAAATAACAATATTTAATGTGGTTTGGCTAACTCCAAGCCTACATCAACAGGCAACACCAACCAACATCCACCATCAATTATTCTCAATCAAAAATCACAAAGTAAACTCACATACTTACATACTCACACAGTAAACACTCACAACATAAAAAAAAAATCTCTCACAAACACAAACTAACTCACAAAAACACAATCCCAAAGCCCTAATACTCTCAGTAACTCTCACACCAAAAAAAAAAAAACACTCAAACTACTCTTTGAAGAAACCCACTCCTTGTTCTTCTAAAAGTTTTCTCCATTCCTCATATGGGAGGACTCTTGGGCAAAAGCCACCAAACGCTTTGCAAAAATGCTTATTTATAAGGTTCCAATTCTATTCATTGATGAACAATGAATACCAATTACTTTTTCAATAAGAAAATTTTCTTCCACAACTAGGAAAAATCATTCCTTCCACACCAAAGAAACCCTTTTTGATTCCCATTCTATAGTCTTAGTGTCTAACCATTTGGTTGCCCAGGTTTTATGAATGAGAGAGAAATTCTTATTCAGCAGTGACTGAGAATCATTTCTAATTATGATGAAAGAAGATGGTAACTTCATTTCAGTATGTATATACACATTTTTGTTTCCTTCTTCTTCTTCTTCTTCTTCTTTTTTTTTTTTTTTTTTTTTAATAATTTTTTTGGTTGTGTGTGTGGCCATTCTGATTTGGCTAACTTAAAGTGTTGGTTTTGTGTGTATGTATATGAATTTTTTTCCTGTTAGGAGTTTTTGAAGTTAGAAACTGATAATGGCCTTGCAGTATGAGTAATATAGATCATGTGCTTGCATAAAAACAATTTTTTTTGCATGAATTCACTCTTTCATCGGAAACTTCATGGTAATCTTGAAAGTAAAACTTACACACTAATGTTCTGAGCTTGATCATGATGTTCAAATTTGTAAATAATACCTAAAAGCTATTCAAACAGATTTTGATTAGTACTGTTATAAGTTGCAACTAATTGTTCTGAGAAATGCCTTGTACTGAACACTTAAGAATTGTTGTGTAAACATGAGAATGAAGAATTGTTTTTGTAAACAAATTCATTCTCATGGTAGTTCTTTCAACGCATTATTTCCTATTAGTCAATCTATCAGGGTCATTTTTCCCCTGACTTGTTGCTAAGTTTTATTCTAACTGACATGAAATCATTGATGATCGTAGATTTTATGCTGCAGAGGTAGTCATTGCATTGGAGTACCTTCATTGTCAGGGTAAGCTAATATTAATTTTTTGTATCTTCTTTTTCAGTATAAGTGATGATTTTCCATAAGTGAAAATTGGAAAACATATTCTCAGTTAACGAGGGATTTGTTGAAGTAACTCTATCTGAGACAGTTGACTAAAATAATACTTCATCCAATAGTTTTCAAATCCCATAATCCATAATATTTTTCTTCTCCACATGTGACTGTCAACGTGAACCTACTGATCACTGTGTGAACTTTTCTGTGATGCCTCCTGAAGTTTTTGCTCATTCGGTCATACCCGCATAATGATATTTCAGATACACAAACAATTCTAGTTACTACCATTTATGCTACTGAAAGCTTGCCAGCATATTTTATATGCAGTTTCTGATCCAAGTTTTGATGCACGAGTATTTGTGATTTTAAAAAGTGCGAGTAATGCATACTTGCATCTTCATACTTTTACTGAGTCTCTTTCTGATTTTCTTACAGGGATAATTTACAGGGATTTGAAGCCTGAAAATGTTTTACTCCAGAGCAATGGGCATGTGTCCTTGACAGATTTTGATTTGTCATGTTTGACATCTTGCCAACCACAGGTATTCTAGTTATCAAATCTTGTTTAGAATAAATCTTCTCAGGAGAAAGGGAATAGAGATATTTGAAACAAAGGAAAATATTTGCATAGATCCAAAATATTTTGAGACACATTAGAATAAGTCTGATGGATTGGTTGTGTTTTTTTGCAGCTTTTGATTCCAGCTATAGTTGAAAAGAAGAAGAAACGGAAAGGTCAACCAAATCCAATTTTTATGGCTGAACCTATGCGAGCATCAAATTCTTTTGTTGGAACTGAGGAGTACATAGCTCCGGTTTGTCAACTTTGAGCATAAATGTTTCTAATATTATTATGGTTGCTGGATTTCAAGATTTGCATGTTGCATATGTTTATCTTGAAGTAATTGCACAAATTGTTGCAGACAAAAATGAATATGCATCTATTGTTGCATTTTGAATTATTTTAGAAATTCAAGTACAGAAATTTTATGTCGGAAGAGATGTGAAATAACTCACCGGGAAAACTACACTGCTTTTTCTTTTTTCCTTCAACCATCCTCTGCCACATTGTGTTGTTTCTCCAACCTGTTGAGACAGTTCTTTCTTGAGGATCATCATTTTCATTTTTTTCTCAACTTAGGTGCCAGGTTCATATTTTCTGTTATTGAATGACCATTACCTTTCACTTTCTGGCAGGAAATCATAACTGGGGTAGGCCATACTAGTGCGGTGGACTGGTGGGCTCTTGGTAATTTTGTTATTTTATTAATGAAGTGAGGCAACATCATAAATGCATAATTTTGCTTCAAGAATATTTTTTCCTACTTGATACACCAGCTTTTTCTTTTTAAAATAACTATGATTCGGGGGGAAAATATCAGAATACAAATGGCAAAAAATAAATAAATAAAATAAATAAATTCCAAATCTAACTGTAAAAGCTTAAAGTGAGAAACTAATGGCACTCTTCATAAATTTTTTACCAAGAAAAAGAATTGACATATGAGATATATTAATGGACTTTTTCAAATGACATCATTTTCTTAGGCATTCTTCTATACGAAATGTTCTACGCATATACACCATTTAGGGGAAAGACAAGGCAAAAGACATTTACAAATATTCTTCAAAAGGATCTTAAATTTCCAGGAAGAATACAGGTGAGATCTTGCTACTAAACTCTTTTCTCTCCCCATTAATGCTTAATATTATTGAACTGGCATATCATTTTTCTAAAACACCATCTTGAAATTATTCAAACATACAATTAAGGATATCATGTGCTTTTTCCTTGACTAAGAAAAGAAAGCAGTTTGCATTAAAGTCCCATGCTTAAAGAGTGTCAGTAGAGGGACAATTAAAACATAAGGACAAAGCATGAAGATCCTAAAGTTTCATTCTAGGTGCTCTTGGAACCTGTATAGAAACCTAAACTAGCACAATAAAAAACATGATTATCTGACTTTGAAGAATGCTCATATCTTCTATTAATTTTATGGATATTCAATTCTTGCCCTTTATGTGGGTTACTCCATTCCCCTATTCCTGTCATCATTTGGCTTTAGCATGTGGATTATATTTATCCATCAGGGTTTTAGCTTGTGATATAATTGTCAATTTGACTAGTTTATGACATACTTTGCATGATTGCGAAATTAATCTTTTGGGAAAGGATAAAGAAAAGGGGGTTTCAAGGAAAACAATTAATAAAAGAAAAAAAGAAATACCTATATATGCTTCAGGGCATTTGGAGAAGTCTTCCTAAATCATTGAGAGCATTCGATTTAGTAGAAGCAGAGTTATGCAAAGAAACCAAAACATCACACTACATACATTTTATTTTTATTTGATGTCTACTGCAAAAATTTCTCTTTACCAAACTTCATTCCCAGCTATAGACATTGTGCATGAATGTGGAAACTAACTTAAGGTGCATACAAATACCATGGGTAGAAACCAAAATTTAAGGCTTGGTGTTGAGAGAAATTTGGTCTATTGCAGGTAAGTTTCAATGCAAAGCAGTTAATGTACCGATTGTTGCACAGAGATCCCAAAAACAGATTGGGTTCTCGGGAAGGAGCAGATGAAATTAAGCGTCACCCATTTTTCGGGGGTGTCAATTGGGCTCTAGTTCGCTGTATGGTAAGATCATAAACATTTAGAGGCATGAAGTATAACTATGGTTAATGGATTCAGGAGATTTTAAACTATGTTGGATAGTGCTAGCTCTTCTCTAATTTCCATTTTTGTATTTTCTTTGATAGGATTTAATTACTAACATAGATATATATTTCCAGAACCCTCCTGAACTTGATGCTCCACTCTTTGGAACAACTGAAGCTGAGAAGGAAGCCAAAATTGTGAATCCGGAATTAGAGGACCTTCAGACGAATGTTTTTTAATAGGTTTCCTCCGTGCTATTTCATGATAAATGTGTCTCCATTTTTCGTTGGTCTTATTAATTACAAGTTCTTTGTTATCTGCTTCAAGAATGGAAACTCAAATAGAGGTTCTCAAGGGCTCCTTGTTCTATTGGGGTGGAGTTAGATTTTAATTAGCCAGTGTTTGGAAGTAGCTATTAGGAGGGAATTAAGGTTCAATTATATCCTATGTAATTAATGCATAGTGTAATTTAATCCCAGTTGGTTTGAACTAAATTTTTTTGTCTAAATTGAATTATTCAACCTCTCTCTCTCTCTCTCTCTCCCATGCTTTCCCTTGCCAATATATATATTCTTCATTGTATTTTGGTTTGCTCATCAATCATCGCGTCTCAATTTCTCAACCATGCAGAAATAAAAATGAGAACTTTCCCAACCTGAATACTTGTCCAAAAAATCATGGTTTCAAATACAGCATGCCATCCAAGAGAATCAATATATGTACATGGTATGTTATGATTAATATAGGCCAATCCAAAACTGTGAAAACATTTTTCTTCAGGAAAAAAGATTCCTTGTCCATCCATATATGCCTGTAAACTCAATAATGCTGCAAAATATTATATGCACTTCAATGAAGTGTATTACTTCTGTCCTCAAAAGCCTCCTAGAAAATCATTGCAGTTTGTCTCTTGCAAAGCTTCTCACATAGTCACATGATCTCTAATCCCCAACATACAGTATAGCAGAACATCATTTAATGACTCTAGTACGTGGTTGTTGTTGTTGTTGTGCTTTGATTTCCTCTTCAAGTTTGTCGGCAGTTTGAATTCCCCACTAAATCATGCAATCCAAACTCTGCTTCACATGTGAAAATCTTTGTAAATGCAGTATGCCGTACCATCTCAGGCAATATCACCTCATACTTCAGAGAGGGGAGAGGTGTCATATGGGTTTACATCTCCTTTATCAGAGCCACGGGAGTTGACATTTGCATAACCCAACAATACCACCCTACATTAGTTCTATGTGATCGCCCATGTCATCTTGCAGTGTGTCATAATCATTGTGATATCAACTTGCACAAGTACTCTCTCATGAAAATCACAAATTTTGCAATTATTGTTAGCGCGTTAGATCAAACATTTCCTCCCCGTTAGAAAATAGATACATTTCATGATTCAAATTAAAAATGTTACAAATCTAAAAGTGTAAAATTGTACATCATGTCACAGTTCTTATACATATTTGAACCGTGAAATACACACTCTCTATTCTTATTAGTCCTCCAAGACCTACACATCGCCTTTTCGCTTATCTGATAATGAAGTTGCTGAATCCTGATTAGTGATTACAGTAGGCCAATCAAAAGTCTTAAGACAGCTGTGTAGGTCAAAGGTGGAGACCACTCGCACCAGTAAGATGCAACACATGATGGAGATTAGTATTATCGGCGTGCAAGTGCAACAGCAGCTAGGACCAAGCCCTGTAAGCAGTGTCAACTCCACAAATGCACACAGCTAACCTAACCCCACAATTAAGGGGGTGTTTGATTTATGTTTTCAAACAACAATTTTCAGTTTTTAAACAATATTACACGTATTTTCACACACTTTTTTACCTACACGTATTTTTATAAATATTTTCAAACAACAATTTTCAGTTTAATTTTTAAACATATGTACCAAACAGACCTAAACCTCCCCAAAAGCCCTGTTAAAATTTGATACATCATCTAATTATATAATTAAAATATACAAAAATGGCAATCTAAATAAGGGAAAATGTTGTTGCACATCACATCGCTTTTCGCTTATCTGATGTTATACACATCTCAAAAAAAATCACTAAAATCGTGACTTAAAATCACAATTCAGGACGGTTTCAGTTGTTTTTTTTTTTTTTTGGTGAACATAAAATTGTGTAAAATAGTTATACACGTAAAAAGCATCCAAAGACTGGTCTATCTTTGCAGTGGTCATGCACGTGGAGGTAATCATCCAGTCTCTCCCTCCATTTCTTTTTTCCTAAACAACTCTGTTTTTTACCTTTCCCAGTCTCGGTAAATATAATAAAAATAAATTTTCATTTTTTTATTTTATAAAACAAACACACTTCTGACAGATCCAAACACTTTCTTGGATACCATTTCCCTCTCCACTCTACTTTCCCGGGAAAAAAAGAAAAAACTTTTCTTGGATCTAAAATTTCTTTTTCTTTCTCCTCCATTGCCTCCCCACTTCAATTCTGAACAAAAAACTCTCACTTCTGCTCTCTCTCTGTGTGTTTGATTTCCGAGAAACTTTCGTTTCATTCATTTTCCCTCTCTAACTTTCCCGAGAAAATTCCAATCTCTGGTGCTTCCCTCTCTCTCTCTCTCTAAAGATTGAATGGCGGCGGCGGCGGCGGAGAACGCATTGAAATCAAGAGAGGTATCGGCGATGATAAAGCAAGGCTTCATCTCAGACCACCATACGCTCTCGTTTTCTCCTTCTAGACTACCGCCTCCACCGCAAACCACGAATTCCTTTCCTAGGGTTTACTCTCCTTCCTCTTCTCCACCTCCACCACCACCACAACCACAACCAACACCTCCGACTCACTCTTACTCTCAATCTCAGTCTCAAACTCTCTACGAGATGATGTCGGAGGAGCAACACCGCGAATCGAAGCTCTCCGACGACAGACGCCGCAAGCTCCACCTCCGCGTTTCGAAAATCCTGGACGAAACGCAGACGAGGACGACGTCGTTCCGGGACCGAAACGGCACGGACGGTTTGGGGTTCGGTTTCGGAATCGGGAGCGGCGGGGACGTGAAGGTGTCGGTGGTTGGGAGAGACGGGTTTCGAGTGACGATGGAAATGCACAAGAGCGTGTTGGAAGAGAAGAGCCGATTCTTCGACGAGAAGATAGGGGTGGCCCACTACGTCGAGATCAGCGACTGTGATGACGTGGAAGTCTACGTGGAAACCCTAGTCTTGATGTACTGTGATGACTTCAACTTGAAGAAGAGGTTGATGGGTGAAGACGTGTCCAAGATTTTGGCTTTGCTCAAGGTAACCAACCGTACAAACATATTATATTAACTAACTAACTGCAATTACCATTTTCATATTAATGCTTAAAACAAAAATAGTTTATAAATTGATGTGACAATTAAATTTTTTTATGATCAGTGACCCACCAATCTGTTTTTGTAGAGTAAAACTATAAATTTCATAATTGCTAAGTTGGCATGTTATTATGGATTCTAATGTGGCATGTTGTGAGATATGTTATAATCAATTGCTAAGGTGGTATGGTCCATGGTGTGATTGGTGTTAATAAAAGTGGTAGCTAAGTTGGCATGGTGTGATTGGTGTTAATAAAAGTGATATAGTGAACCTATATGAAAGTGATGTAATTCTAATCACAATTTGTCATGTGTAATGTAAAAAAAAATGGTAAAAGTTAACGGATGCCCTAAAGGCATTAATTTATGAAATATTTTTTTCCTTTTTATGGGGAAAGAAAAAGATAAGTGATTTTTTTGACTACTTTTTATATTTTCTATAAAAATAATATCAAAACTTTCTTAAAATTGTCCATTAACAAATGTCTTAAGGACACATTAACCGGACAAAAAAAAAAGTGAAAATTTTTGTGTACCTATCTTTTGTATGTGGTTTCTGAGTAAATTTTTGGAGGGATATATGATTTTGGGGGTGCTATGCTTGTGGAGTACAATAAGACACAATGACATGAGCAATTTTTGAAAAAAAAATGACATAAAATGGCTAGTACGACACCAATATGATGTCGGTATGACATAGGTATAGCACCCTAAATAAAGTGTCCGTGCTTCCTAGGTTGTATCAAGAGGAGGGAAGCACTTAGAATTGCCTAGAGACCTGTCTTATGAAGTGGAGGTTTTTGGTTTGTATGTAACTTAGTGTGTTGTGACTTGGCCAATAATTGAACATGTGCAATCCTTCCATCTCAAAGGTAGCAAATAATTACAGGGATAAATTCCTTGGATGGTTTGGTTTTACATATACCATGTAATTGTTAGGACCCAATACCTCATGGTAGGAATCTTGAGACACAAGGACCATTAGACTAACCCCTTGTGGTTGTGAAATGCTGTCATATGAATTAAGAAGCTAGAGCATATTCAGTTTGTGGGAGGCAAGGTTGAGTCCACTACTTTCAGTTTGATGTGAATGATGATTTAGATATGGGTGGATTGGTTCTAATACTTTGTTTTGTGTGCTGATATTGTTGTTGGAAATTGAAGAAAATGAGAGAGTGGAATTATATTTACTTGTTTGTTTGTAGATGATTTGATTTTGTTTTTTAAAGGAATTGGGTCTAGCTTTGTTTAAGGGTTTGGCTTAAAGAAATGTTAAATCAGGACACTTCAAGTTATACGATCACTTTGCCCCTTCCTCCCCCTCCCCCTTCCCTCTCTCAAAAAGAAGAAAAGGGAATTGAAAGGTTCTCATTTGGTACTGGACCAGAAAGGACGAATCTGTAACTTGGAATGTTGGATTTTACCTTTTATGGATCCATCAGGGACTAAAATCTTCATTAATATGAATTAGATTCATTTTAATGGCTTAGCATGTTGAGCCTTTTCTTGTTGCCAAACAAAGCTACATAGAAGATACAATTCAAAACTTAGATTACTTGTGATTTTCATTGATAATTTTGGAAAGGAGAAGAAGAATAATTTTGAAATGTGGGAACATCCTATAATCTTTATTTCTGTGTCTCAACAGTTCATAGACTAAAACAGTACTGTATATAAACTTCAAGCTTTATGTATTCTCTTTTCAGTAGCGATGAAGAGAGTAAGTACCGTCCATAAGATTTTAACTTTTTATTGATTCTCAGAAAAACAAGAAAGCAAGGCACTGGCCTTTGGCTTTTGCAAATTCAAACTGCTTATACAATGTTCATATCATCTGTATATGGGACTGTAAAATCTCTCTTTAGTTTTTTCCTCACTGAGTTTGTTGTAGTGAAATATTTGTAGGTATCTGCAGCTATCATGTTTGACGCTGGGATTATATCATGCTTAGAGTATTTGGAAGCCATACCATGGTCTGAAGATGAAGAGGAAAAAGTCATATCTCACCTCAATAAACTTGAGCTTAATGACTCTGTCACCGAAGTTCTGCTGAGAGTATCATCTGAACCTTCTACTTCTACAAGAGCTGATGACATCTTCTTGAGATTGCTGACTGGTGTTCTGCTAGCAAAAGATGATAAAGCTCGTCGAGAAATGAAATCTCTGATTTCTCGGTTACTAAGAGAAGATGCAACCAGTGAGAGCAACAGGCTTGATGTCTCAAAGGATGTCCTTTATCATCTTTGCCATAGATGTCTTAGTTCTCTTAGCCTATGCCTATCTGAAGCTACAGCTGTGGATGAGAATCGAGATCGAGGGGCTTTAATGGGTGAAATAGCTCGAGAGGCTGACAATATGCAATGGATCGTGGATATTCTAATTGATAAAAAAATGGGAGATGAATTTGTAAAACTATGGGCAGATCAGAAGGAGCTTGCAACTCTCCATTCAAAACTTCCCATCATGTACAGGCATGAAATCAGCAGAATCACTGCACAAATTTGTATTGCTATTGGGAGAGGTCATATCTTGGTGCCCAAAGACACCCGGTTTTCTTTACTGTCCACATGGCTGGAAGCCCTTTATGAAGACTTTGGATGGATGAGAAGGGCTTCTAGATCAGTTGATAAGAAACTGGTTGAAGATGGATTAAGCCAAACAATTCTTACGCTGCCATTGCCGCAGCAGCAGGCTATCTTGCTTAATTGGTTTGATCGATTTCTTAACAAAGGAGATGACTGCCCCAATATTCAGAGGGCATTTGAAGTTTGGTGGAGAAGAGCCTTCATCAGACAATTTGCTGCTGAGCAGGATACTTCCCAGTTGCAAATTACTGTTTGTGATTATCCAAATTAAAAGGTTTGTTCCCCGTGTCAAAAAAAAAAAAAGGCCCAGACCACATGTGTACATAAGAAATGACAATTTTTTTGCTTGTCAGCCGAGTCTTTTTCTGCTTTAATCCATTTTGATTTCTGATTTTCTTTATAGAGAAAAAAGAATATCTGAAAGATGCAGTGTTATATAGAACAGTTTATGGTGAGAGCCCTGGAAACTAGTGAAAATTGTATAATGATTAATGATGCAAATCTATGCCTTGAGGTCTTGTTTGAGCTCCATTATGGCTTTGCCATGGTTGCACATTAGAAAATAAAGGTTATAGTCCATAATCGTTGGATGATGCTGTTGCTAGTTTTTATTATGCAGGAAGTACGAAGAAATATTAATTTTAATTTAGTTTCTTTAGTTTTACAGTCATTTGTATTTTTGTTGGTTAATTATATTTTAGATATTGGTAGTTAATTATATTGGGAAAAATGCCGTCACACCCACTAAACTTTTAAGTAGTGGCCATGACACCCCTTAAACTTTTATTTTAGCCAATTTAATACCTGAACTTTACACAATAGCCAAATTGTTACTTCCATTAGTCGGCTGTTTGTTAAGCTAACGTTTTAGTCATGTGACACGCATGTGGAAAAAAAAAAAAAATCTCAAAGCCAATTGAAAACGATACAGAGACGATTGAGAGGAGAGACAAACCTGGGTTGAGTTTAAAGAAAGACCTAGGGGATTGAGGATCGGATTAGATGGCACAGTTTGTGGTCTTGTTGGAACCGGAGTTCATGGTCCTGTAGCCGATCAAGTTGTTCATGGTCTTGCCGGTGACCAGAGCTGGAGTTATGGGTGTTCAATTTTATATTTCTTGTGCAAGAGAGAGAAACAGTTTGATTTCTTGAATCTTGTGTCTTCGTGAGGAGGATGGAGTGGGGATGAACACGGATTTTCAAAGGTGTTTGATTTTAATATGCAAGTGGTTGTGAATGGGAACTTAAAGGATGATCAGAGATACAGAGGAAGTTTAGGGAGAAAGGGTATGGGTCTGTGATACTGGAGATTGTGTTTTGGAACTGGAGTTGAGGATAGCTCTTTTTGCTTGGATTTTATCTCCATGAATTGAAAGAGCTGGCCAAACATCCATGCGAAGCTTCTGGGTGATCTAATCACATCCTTTCTTGGTATCCATGAAGATTAATTTTTCCAGACCGGGTCAATCATATATTGCTCCTTTGTCAAACATATAAACAACAAGTTTATCCTAGAATGAACTATAAAGAAATTAAATTTCTAACTTCATAAGTTTCAGGACATGCCAATACCGGTAATTTTGAAAAATGGAGCATTAAACATTAAAATTTTTAATTTAGCCTTGTATTGCTCAACGGAGGACAAAAATCAAGTTGCTCACTAATCTTTGATTAGATCAAGCCAATGAAAATTTGTGTTTTTATCATTGTTAGAAATCAGCTTAAAATTAAAATTAGGATGCAGAAAATCCATTATCGTTGTTTGTGTAGAAATCAACCTATTTCTATCTCTTGCACAAAAGAGAGAAAACTGACTTTGGCTCCAGCCTTCTGACAACATCATGAATGGCGTGATAGGCGGTTCAACCACGAACTCAATCTCCAGTGAGACTACGAACAGTGCCATCTATTCCATTATTCTCTCCTTGGCCTCTCTAAACCCAGTCCAGTTTCTCTCTCCTCTCACTCGTTTGCAATTGGCATGGAATTTTTTTGTCCACGTGCTTGTCAGGTGACTAGAATGTTAGCTTAAGAAACAGCTGACTAATGGAAGTACCAATTTGGCTAATGTGTAAAGTTTAGCTATTAAATTGGTTAAAACAAAAGTTCAAGGGGTGTCATGATCACTGTGGGAGGGTTTCTTGTCTCGGTCCCCAATTAGCAGGTATTGTTCGCTTTGGCTCATGCCTCACAGATTTGTTTAATACCACATCGGGGAGAGACGCCTCTCACATGTGCCTTATAAGCTTGAGCCCAAGACACATGTGTACCACTACTACACATGTGGGAGGCGTCTCTCCCTGATGTGAAATTGAACAAATCCGTGGGGCATGAGCCAAAGCGGATAATACCCCTTAATTGGGGGCCGAGACGAGAAACCCTCTCACAACCACTATTTAAGAGTTCAGGGGGTGTATGAGTATTTTTCCCAATTATATTTTATTAGTATTGTAATTTAATTTCTAGAGTCAAGTGTTTTTGTAAATTAATAATTGAGATTTTTCAAGTCATTTTGAACTAGGTTTGTTTAGTCAATTAGAATTAGAATTAGGGTTTCCTATATAATCATAATATTGTATTCCTATCAAAATAGATTATTTTAATGGAATAAAAATTTCTCTTGAGATTCTCCTAATGATTTCGTACTAATTTCGGCCAAATTCTAATTGTTGATTCGTAGAGATTCTCTTTTGCTTTGTGCTAACTCCAAACAAACCTAGGAATTGACTCTTAAGTTATCTTTTATTTTTTGTAGTTTATGTAATTTTTTAGACTTTAGAGATCTATTTAAAAATTTTTTGAAAAAAATTAGGTTATTAATTGACATGGCATAAATTAAATTGATATGACATGATTTACTACTCTGATATGCTCTACTAATATACTCCCAACAAAGCTGAATTTATCCAGGTGTGTTCCAAATATTGACGTAAATTGCCCATTGTGTAATTTTGAACCTAAATATTCTCTTCATTTGTTTAATCGTTGCCAAGTAGCTCAAATTTTGTGGTTTGGTTGTGGTTAGGTTCTAAGAATGTTGAACATTCCATTCTTTGACCCATACCAATCTTCTACATGGGATAAAGGACCCTTAATATGATACCTGAGAGGCTGAGAGGTCCCCCTAGTATCCAATTATCATGCTTCTCATGCCTTTAAATAGTCATTTACCACCTATTTGAAAAGCTTTCCAAATATGAGATGAATTTCTAGAGGAGTGGGTATCCATTAGGGTGTTATTAGGAAAGTACTTGGCTTTAAGGAGTTTGACTCATATAGAGTCTGGATTTGTCCATAAATGCCAAGCTTTTCATAAGCAGAGTTAGGTTCCTATGTCTAGTGGTAACAATACCAAGACCTCCACCCTCTTTGGGTTTTGTGATCACTTCCCTAGATATGGTATGACAAGTGCGATGATGAGTAGAGTCTCCCCACAAAAAACCACTATTTAATATATCTATCTCTTTACAAGTTTTTCCAGGAAGTAAAGTAGTTCAAAAGGAATTAATAGGAATTGTATTTGCTGTGGATTTAATCATCATAACTCTCCTAGCTACAGATAAGTACCTAGATTGCCATCCTTAAATCTTTTTTTCTAATTTTATTCATAATAAATTGGTACAAACTCGCTTGTCTTCTTGATGTAAAAATGGGGGTACCTCATGTTCCTATTTGGTTTATTGTGGATACACTTAAAACACCAGATATACGATCTTTTTCTTGGCGCTTAATATTAGATGAAAAGAATAGTTTGGATTTAGGTGTGCTAATCAATTGGCCAAAACAACTACAAAATTTATCTAGAATATCTTTGAGAATTAAGATGAGGACAACAAAAATGAATTGCTTTAGGGCACCTCCCTCAAGATATCAAAAAGCGGCAAAGGGGCTTTCTCATAAGTCCTCGATCTCAATCTCAGTAGTTATTAATTATTAGTGCTTAATTCTTTTTGGTTTTTAATGCTGAAATGGTGGAAATGCTAAATGACATAAAGAAGAGAGAGAGGCGTGGTCTAAACTCAGGTAATTAGGTTGGAAGATTGTAGAGAAACTTCAAAGGGAGGTGCCACTTTGCAAAAGCTTAGAGTCTAACACATGTCTCTCATTTATTGTATAGTTATTTTTGTACACATGTCTCTCATTTATTGGATTTTGATACGGATGACATGGTATCATTTAATATAAAAAACTTTTTCCCAATAATAGATGTCATTGGGCATTTATTAATTGACAATTTTAAAAAAGTTTTGATATCACTTTTATGAGAAGTATAAAAAGCTGACAAAAAAATCAATTACTTTTTTAATTTCTCACAAAAACTATTTAAAGATATTTACTAAACTAATGCTCTTATGACATTCATTAAATTTTAACAAGTTGTTGGTTTCATTAGCTCGAGACTTGAATTAATAAATTAAAAAACTAGTTACCTAATTTCAATATTAATCAGTTATTCTATAATTACAATTTTTGTTGCAACTTATTTGAATTAATCAATATTACTATTTTTTTCACAATTTGTTTAAAGTATAAATAATACTCTTTTTTTTTAATAAACAATAATTATCTTTTTAATTTTAAGGGTAAAATACTATTTTGGTCCCTAAATTTTACTAAAAGTTTGTTTTTCATCCCTAAACTTTAAGAAGTTCATTTTTTGTTCCTAAACTATTAAAAAGTTCATATTTCATCCCTAAACTATTGAAAATGTTTTATTTAGAATTTTTTTTTTTTTTTTTTTTTTGCATTTAACATTAGTTTTGAAATATTTTAATTAGTTGTCATGTTTGCAAAACTATATAGCAAATTAGCATCTCGAGACTCTAAAACTCGAGTTCAAAGGTTGAACTCGAGTTTCTAAGACTCAAATTGTATGTGATGGCAGTCTGATGTGGAAAAAAATCCACGTGAAAATTGAGTGTTTAACACTCGAGTTCCCATTCTCCACATTCCACGAACAAGTCTGTTTCTTCTTCTTCCTCCCAAATTTGATTCTTCTTCTTCCTGCCTGATCTGGTCTTTTGTTCTTCTTCCTCTCTTCCTCTTTTTCTTCTTCTTCCTTCTTGATATGTTCTCTGTTCTTCTGTTCCTCTGTTCTCTGTTCCTCTGTTTTGGATCTAATATGATCTGTTTAACTATAGAAATTGAGTCTTGTGGACTCATATTTACTTTTTAAAAATTCGAGTCTATAAGACTCGAGATCTATGTGGCAAAAAACCCCACATCAGTAAGTGGAACACGAGTCTTTGAGATTCAATATTTAGATGGAAATCAAGTCTTTAAAACTTGAGATGCTAGTTTGCAGTATTGTTTCTAACACATGTCAACTTATTATATTCTTTCCCTCACTAATGCTAGCCTACAAATGACCTTGTTTTATTTATGTTCTTAAACTTTATGAGAAGTTTATTTTTCATCCCTAAACTATTGAAAAAGTTCTTTTTTCATCATTATTTTTGTCTCTATACCATTCAAAAAACTCTTTACAAAATTTAGGAACGAAAACAAGAATTTTTTAAAGTTTAGAAATGAAAAATAAATTTTTAATAAAATTTAGGGGAGGAAATAATATTTAAGTAAATTCAGCCAATTTTTCAAGAAAGTTTCGAATTGTATAGTACAGCAAGCTGACGTGGCTAACCGACCCAGAAAACCACCCCCAAATATCAAAAAAACGGCGGAAGCTTTTCTCATAAATCTTGAAACCCTAGCAATATCTGCCTTTCTTTTCACAGAGACTCAAACCCTGGAGAACCAAAACCTAAACCCATGGCCTCAACAACGATGAAGACGGTCTCAGGGAGGGTCCTCTCGTCGAAGCCAATCTCTCTCAAGAAGGCGACTACTACACTCTCCACCTTCGTCGCCTCCGAGAACGGCGCGTCGCCGGTCATCTCCGCCTACCTCCGACGCGCCTTGTCTGCATTCAAGGAGTTGAGACAGCACGAGAAGGAGCTAAGAGCTTCGGGCTCCGATCGGACGAGCGATTGGTCCAAATCGGAGTTCCTCAGCGAGGGTGATACCGTCGGAGTTAACTTGTCACGGATTCAGAGTATCGAGGTGAGTCAAGCTCCGAGTCACAAACCCAAAAAACGACTTCGTCCGGAGAGTATTGATAGTTTTGGCACGAACCTGACACCTGCGGATAACGGAGTTGTGGAGAGTAAGCTGAAAGTCGATGCCGGAGAGAATTCGGTTCGGGCCGCGGAGTCGGGTCACGGAGACCAGGAAACTAGCTTGCAAATAGAGAGTGATAGAAAAAAACACAAAAAGAAGAAGAAGAAGAAGGAGGAGAAGGCGAAGGCGAAGGATGAGGATGATAATATCGAAAATGCTCAAAGTGGTGGGGATAGAATGGTAATTGAGGAAGAGCCAGAGAGTAATAAAAAGAATAAGAAAAAGAAGAAGAAGAAGAAGAAGAAAAATGATGGTGGTGATTATGAGAACAATGGGATTGAAGCTGAGGAGGAGAATAATATTGGAATTGAAGAAGTAAAAAAAGAGGAGAGCAAGAAGAGGAAGAGTGTCGAGGAGGTTGAAGTGGAAGTGGATGGCAAGAACAAGAAGAAGAGGAGGAAAACTGGTTGAGTTGAGCTAATTTTGACTTAATTAGGTGTTTTAGCAATCAATTTTGATTGGTGTTGTATTTGGAAACCTGTGGAGATTTCGTTATGGAGCAATTCATAGGCTCGATCGATTCTTAAGGGTAAATTTATTTTAGTATCGGATCATGTTTTTGATGTAACGTTTGAGAGTATATTTTTCTTGGTAGCTTTTGATTGAAATGAAATATTTTTGATGGTTAATGTTATATTTCTTCTGTTTTTTTAGTGTATTGAATAGCACAATAACAGTGTTATGATTGATGAATTGAGCATGTGAATGTTAATGTTAGCATAGTGAAATTCAAAGCCACCTTTACTACATACTCTGTAGAGGAAGTTGTTCTTCACTTGAGCTCTAAGTTCTATTTAATGCTTACATTATGTGCCATGTTGTACACGATATTGTTTAGGCGTTTTGGAGACTCTGTTTTGCCATTATATGCTGATGGAAGTTCTAACTGCATCTAGTTGCTTGGTTATCTTTTTAATACTACAAAAAATGGATATTGTCAGTTTAGGTAATGTTGTCATTGAGATGTTTTAGTTTTAATGGTTTCTGATTTATAGCAAAGAAGTTTATCAAAGTTCTGGAATTATGGGAACTTGTTTCATAGCTTCATCTTCAAATTATCGTATGATGCCTTGGGCTTTGTTATCTTATTAAGCTTCAACCTTTATCCCCTTTTTTTCTCACTTTTAATGCATATTCGTTTTGGATAATATTGGTCACAACATATCTGGTCAGTACATGATATTTTGCAAAACTGTAATGCTACTACATATGTACAAGCAGTGATCTCCAAGATATTATGAAAAGAAAAATGATTATGCAGTTTATGACATCATGAACATTCAAGCATTTGCATATCTTCATTATTTTCAACAACCAAATTGTAGGTATACTTCACATTGTAGAGAATCCTCAAATCCCCAGTAAATAAAGAAACTTCATTCAAAAATACCAATGGAGATATTTAACCACTGTTTGTCTGTCTAGAAGCAAACTCACAATATTGTGCTCTAATCTATATAGTTTTGCTCTAAAGCAGTACAAATATCAGCAAAACAATCAGCTGGTTAGCTTTAGTTGTACGTATTTACACTCAACTGTCAAAAAGTAGTGAAAATTTCACAAATTTATGAGCCCAACTTCTTTATTTTCATGGTTGAATAGTACTTCCACAAATTATTCTTTACATTTTCTGAATTTGTTGATATTTTATTAGATTGTGCCATTGTACCCATAGCCCAATTTCCCCAAAGCTTAAATGCATGCATTATATGCCTGGTTAAAAGAAGAAAGAAAAAACAGCATACAATTTATCCAATAATGCAGTCTCTAATCTATAGTTGCATAGTGAGCAAAGAAATATATTCCTTTTTGCTGCTTGTCCATCAATCCTTAAGCCATCATTATTTATTTAGTAAATGCTATACAGGACTGAGAGGTCACCAGTGAAGATCTTTAATTTTCATTTGAAAATAAATTATATATCAATACCCAATTCACTGAAGGTTCATCTGTTTCTTTGCATCAACCCATGCGTTTCTCTTCTCTTTGAATTTTATTCTCATATCAACCTCTTCTTCCTCCCATGTTGGGAGATGTTGGGTGGGGGCTCTCTAATTGAATCAGGTTCTTGATGTCATAACTTGATTGGTGGAAGGCACATGCATTTCTCTTCTCTTTGAATTTTATCCTCATATCAACCTCTTCTTCCCCCCATGTTGGGAGATGGTGGGTGGGGGGGCTCTCTGGATTGAAAATTCAATTGAGTTAGGTTCTTGGTGTCATTACTTGATTGGTGGAAGGCACATGCATTTCTCTTCTCTTTGAATTTTATCCTCATATCAACCTCTTTTTCCCCCCATGTTGGGAGATGGTGGGTGGGGGGGCTCTCTGGATTGAAAATTCAATTGAGTTAGGTTCTTGGTGTCATTACTTGATTGGTGGAAGGAACATGCATTTCTCGTCTTTGAATTCTGTCTTTGTATCAACCTCTTCTTCCCCCATGTTGGGAGATGGTGGGTAGGGGGCTAGCTAGATTGAAAATTCAATTGGATTAGGTTCTTGATGTCATAACTTGATTGGTGGAAGGAACATGCATGGAGTGGTGTACATGCAGATGCTGCTATATTATTTATATTCTTTGGATAATCTTTATGGTAAGAATTGCTTACTTAATGATTTGCTGACTGTTGAAATAATCTATGTAGTTGGACATGATATAATTTGCAACTCCAGAGTGATTGGATGATTGATTTTTAGTTCAATCATTGGGAAATCTTGAGAGCCTAAATTAGGAGTCTATGGGTAGGTTTTTGGTCCTCCAATTGTGTGTTGTGACTTGTGATACCATGGGCATTCCACAGTTTTGGAAAAACAAGTACCATGGCATTAGGTTTGTGCTATTGTTATTGCCTGATTCAGTAAGCATTGTAATAACATGAGATTTTGGAGATGCTTTCAATTGAGTAACTGTCACCACTTGATTATCTACATGCTTAAGTACTTTTGAACAGATCAACTGTTTGGCCTAGCATAGGAAAGATTGCCTAGATTTATATTTGTGAGGGCTACTTGGTATACTAATATATTGTCTTAGACTTTTCCCTGTTTATTTATTCATCACAATTAATAAATGTCAAAACTGATCATCCAGTGTTTTGTTTTCATTAATTTTTGTTATTTCCAATCTAAATCTATTTTACATTTTTACTGGTGTATGCCTTTCCAAAAGTGTCATGCTCAAAAGTGCTTCCTTTCTTGTTCATACTTTATGCTACATCTTAAAACCTTTAATATTGCTTTGCTGGGTATACTTAATGGTTGATAGCAATAAAAGATATCAAACTCAATGTTGTTTCGTTGTATGCTTTACACTCTCTGTAGGGCACAGATTATTTTATTCCACACTGTTGAGATTTCCTCAAAGCTTTAAAAGATTATATATGGTGTAAGTGATTAACTGAGTGAAACTTTTGCACTAATGACATTGGACGATCAAGGACTTGTTTAAATTTTGGACTTGAAGGAAGAGGCATTTGCTTGGGCTCAGAAGCCAGGAGGCATTCTTTCCAAGATTTTGGATTGAAGTAATATGAGCAGATTAATAAGTAAGCAGTCCACTCTACCTCAGAAATTAACTGATAGAGGTACTCCTTTCTTATAATCGTTAATCTTATTTTGTGCTTTTCCTGCTTTGCTTTATCTTGGGATTTGGCTAGCAGTTGGCCTGAGTCCCAGTGTTTCTTTCTAATTGAGTAATCCATTATAAGACAAGCTATAGTTGATGGCGCAGCTTGATCGGTTTTCTTGGGCATTTCCATCGAGTCCAGGTCCAGGCCTGATGGATTATTCAGGGCCCTTTTTGCATGTTGCTGCTTCCAATTGTAAAACTGAATAGTGTGTATGAAATCTCAGAAGTTTGGGATTTGGATCCGAACCATTATTCAATTATGTAGTCTCAAGTCTCTTATTTTTCCACTGGACTGGCTAGTTGAACTGTAAATGCCGGGACCTGACCATTGATTCTGCTGGTTTGGGGACAATGCTGGCCTACATCTATGCTTTAGAATTATCAAATGTTATATGCTAGCAAGCAGTTGCTTTTGTAAATGATTCCAAGCTATAACTTTTGTATTTACTGTGTTGCGTTAATGATAAATTGACTCTCTATTGTCACTAGTTCACCAAAAACCATAATCTCTGACAAATTGAATGTTTCATGGCCAACCAGGCTGAGCCTATGGTTGTTTATCCTTTTATTTCTATAGAAACCTGCCCTTCAAAACTTGGGTGGTTCTTGGCCAAACAATGCAGTACCCATGAATCAAAAAAAATAAGATTGAAACCTAAAATAAACTAGGCTGCTATTATTTAGCATGTGATCAGTGAGACTTGACCCTTTTTTAATTTTAATAGCTTCGCCCGAAAAGAGGAGGCAAGTACTGCTAGGAAAGGTAGTTTCCAATAGTCAGAATGTTTTTTATTTTATTTTATGGGAGCCAGATACTGGATTCATTTCTTGTAGCAAATGAATACTTGGACAGCCAGCAGAAGCTTGGGAACTTGGGGGTAATGTTCAAATTAATTTGGAAAAAGCCTCAATTGGGCTGTCTTGTTGTACATTATGTAGAGGTGTGGGTTTGGAGAAAATGGAGGGGATGGATGGAATATTCTATTTCCATGGTTTGTTTCTAGTTTGGGAGTACAGAACTCCTATTGGTATTTTTAATAGTAATAGAGGCCTACGTCATGGAGATTCTGTCTCACCACTGCCTTTTATTTCTCAAGACCTTATGCAAATGGGCATCGATTACGATGCCATTCTCTTCATTTTGCGTATTGGATTTTCCAAATTATATGATTTCTAGATTTGTACATTTATTATTTTATTTCTCTTTTAGCACTTCTTTTGTTTAATTTTAATGTACTAGGATGGTGTCCCTTTTAGTGCTTTTTTAATGAATTATATATACTTAATATATAAATAATTTTTCTGTCCGGCATCAGTTCTCCTTGGGCTGGATAGAACTCATTCTCAAGCTTGGATTAGATTTTCCTCGATCCACTGGTTGTCAAAACAATGCTTTTCAACTCTCTCTTTTTTGTTTGCCACTGAGTTTTAGCTCAAATAATATTTTCTCGAACAGTAATGGTTGTCAACTTCTGATCCCTCAACTTGGGCTCTTGTATGATCTCTAACAGGTCTTGCATCTTCTGCATAAGTAGTTTCATCATCGTTTACATTTATAAAATCTCTTATGCTTGATTAAGTCTAGGAGCTCTTGATTTTTGAGGCGCCTTTGACAAAAAAGATTGCTTTCTGCTCTTATATCAATTGACGTAGTATGACTTATTCTAGCATCAGTTGACATGTTTGGGAGTGCAATAAGACAAAAATTTACTTCAATTGTCCATTGAAACCTAACTTTCTTATAGGGAAAGAAAAGAAAAACCTCTTCTTGAGTATTTAATCAAGAAAATCATAGGTTCTTAATAGAACTTCCAAGCTAAATGCTAAATTTTTATGAATAATAAGAGATAAGCTATTACAATAGCTGCATAATCTTCTATTTATTCAAAGATGAAGCCATGAAACCCTATTAATATTTAATCATGACCCTTAGTTTATACTAATGCCAGCCATGATGCAATAACCTGAAATAAACTTGGTTGCAACAGTACCACATAAGGAGGAACCCATGACCTCTTTTTTCCTTTTTTGGTCCTGCATTAGAGAGCCACCATTTTGAGCTGGCTAGAAAGGTTTGTGATTGCTTCTCATAACGAAAACCAGTATTCTTGGAGTTGTCAGCAGACCAAATAAAAATTCCATGAAGTTTGCCTTGATGTTGAAGCTTGCTACAAGCCTCAAAGAACCCATTATCAGGAGATAGACCCCTGCTTCCATCCGTACCAAAGCTCACCAAGAAAGAAGAGAAGATGAAGAATAAGAAAGAAAAGGATCTTGCAAGAATCCATGGCTAGCAGTTGAATCTTGTGTCCTCTTGAAAGGTATATATCTAAGTGAATAATAGTTATAATATTATCTGTCAACATCTTTGTTTCTGTGCAGATGTCTCATTTTGTTGGAAGCTTAATTTCATAAATGTTTTTTTAATATATATATATTGCAATCAGAATTCTGATGTATTTGCTTCTTTCAGTCAGCATGTATTGCAAGGATCTGTTTTTGTGCATTTGTCTTTTTTCATTGTAGTGTAATCACCTTCAATATTATTATTTTCAGGACCTAGCACTTGTCCAATGAATCTGTTATCATTAAATTTTGAGTGCTTATGCACTTTGGTCCCAGGTTTAAATAGATTAAGGACTTAATGGAGCATAGCCTCAAACTAAAATTCAGTAATTTGATTTTAGTGATTGTCTTATTAGTGAAATCTGTATTGGATATCATCTCTATATGTAAAATATATAAGGGAATTGAAACTTATGTTGAATGCATAATTTGTTTGACTGAGAGTGTATGTCTTTATTTTTGATAGTTTCATCTGATGGAAATCTACATATAAGCTACTTTTTTTCAATAGAACTTCCTATTACCTATCAAAAAGAAGGAAATCTACACGTAAGCTTCCATCCATGAGAGGGAAAATATAATAAAAATGAAAAAAAAAAGTGTACTGGCTTGAATTCACCAATATGAATGGAGAGAAGAGTGAAGTTGTGTGTTAAAAACTTATGAACTATGAAGTGCTTATGTAATCTAGCAATAATCAGCTAACAAGGCTGCAATGTTGGAGAGACTAACCTAACCTGCAATTTTGGAGAGACTAAGTCCCACTTGAACACATGTTTACAAGAAAATGTTTTTAAAGAACATTGGTCTAATTTTCACAATGATTAATTGATAAGAACTAGGATGGTAGCATTGTCTTTATGTTGAATTGAAATCTTATTGAAAGGAAAAAAAAGAAGATATTTTATACTATTGGCAACATGACACTCATTATGTGAAAGGAAGATTTTATTTTATTTTCTATCAAGTGATTTGAGTGAGATGAATGGATGAGACCCGTTATGTTCAAGTTGGATGTTCATATGAAATCTGCCTTTCAGTATTATGATAGCTCTGGCTTTCCTAACACTTATAAAAATGTTAATATGTATAACTGAGCTCAATGCATTGGGTGTTCGGCCAAGAAAATGAGCAGGGAGGAAGCAAAGATCCAAAGTGATTTTGCAATAAATTCTGGATGGCGAATACATTTTAATGTTGAATGGTATAAAGCAAAAGAGAGGGCTGCAAAGGTGCTAGCAGGTTCTTTTATCTTCGAAGTACAAGATAAGGCTACAAGTTTTGTTGATAAATTTGACATAATTACCAATAACCTCTGCATGATTTGCTCTTTTATCATGAGGCCAATATCCCAATTAATTTTTTTTTTTCTTTGGTGTAGGCTACAATTAAGCTTAAGCTGGTGGCAGCCATAGTTCTTGTTTAAGAAGGGAGTAGCTCAAATTTGTGAAAGTAATTGCTGTGGAAGGTGGAAATAGCAGACCATTTAGAAGATGTACACCGGCTTGTGGACAGGACAAAGAAGGTTTATTTGAGGATGCTGGACAAACTTATCATAGGGTCCATAATGGCTTCTATGTCGTACATGAGAGCTAAGTGGTCCAATATGCTGACGAATTGGACTGTAAAGTAGAAATTTTTACTCTGTTTTTATTTTGTGACAGGTGTAACTGTACTGACTGTTTCTGAAGTTTATGACACCGTGGGGGTTGGCTGCTGGGATGGCTAGGCAGTGAGTGACAACCAAAGGTGTTTTGAAGACGCGAACGTTGTAAATGGGGGACCGCTACAACTTATAATAGAAGAGATGAGACCATAGCAGCAGAAATTGATTACAGAAAAGGGGATAAAAATTTATGACTGGTCCATAAGATAAAAGTAACTTGAATCTAATTTAGAACAGATAAAGAGGTTCAGCTTTGATGCGATGACAAGTGCTTCCACCAAAAGCAACAGGTTGAGGGTTTGAGTCCAGGAATAAGCCTCTCTAAAAAATATTAGGGATAAGGTTGCCTAACATGACCTATCCTAGAACCCGGAAAAGTGAGAGTTTTGTGCAATAAGTATGACCTTTATAATATTCCAGTTAGGAACGCTCACAAACACAACCAAGACTCAGTAGATCTAAACAAGCAGATTAGAAACTCACTGCAAAATGGAGAGGTTGCCGGTGAAGGAGTGCAAATGGAAGGAGCATGTCTCTTCTGTGTGAATTCACTCTCTGCATATCAACCTCTTTTTCCTCCCAAGTTGGGAGATGATGGGTGGGGGTGCTCTCTGGATTGAAAATACAATTGAATTATGTTCTTTATGGCATAACTTGATCAGTGGAAGGAACATGTATGGAGTGGTATCACCTCTACATGCAGATATTTGATGTGAACCTCGTCAAGAATAACGAGACCCAACAACGAAAGGGAACCCAAGATCGTTCTATGGACAGATTCAAATGGGAGATCTCGACCCGTTGTTTATGACAAACAAGAATCTCGGTATAAGGAAGACGCCACAAACGGTGGTGGAAACTCCGTTTAATAAGTCGAGATGAACGCCACGGGAATTCCCGATAAGTTCGAGTAGTTCTTCAAAGAACCAAAGAGAATAAACCTCATAAGTTTTTATCAATAATCTTTGAAAAACGTTTACAGACTTAGATGACTATTTAATGGCTCCTTAAAACTTGACAGACAAGAAAATATATTCTAAAATAACTCCTAATTGATACCTAACCATATTAGGAATAAAGTTTGACCTAAGAAGCATTAAATGTACCTAAAAACAAGGAAATAAATCACTTAAACCTAAAATAACGTTTTTTACATAGACCAAAAATATTTCATGCCAATTTTTAGCCTTGATCGGATCCTTCTAGAACTTGAATCAAGGTGATGATTTTTTGTTGCCCACGTGGATCATGCTCAATGGGCCTCCACGAATTTGCTTGAGCCCATAACTCTTGGATGAGTCCGTTGAGTACATCCTTGAACTTCTTTGCTCGTGCTCTTGTAACCGGCCCAATTGGTACTTGAACGAGATCCTTCGAAGCGGTGCCTTGATCTCCATCATTCCCTTCCTCTTGAAAAGGATTTGCCCTCAAATCATCACCTACATCAAAAGGACTCAAATCAGTAACATTAAAAGTGGCACTTACATCGTACTTACCAAGTAAATCTAGCTTGTAAGCATTGTCATTGATACGCTCAAGGACTTGGAAGGGACCATCTCCTCTTGGGAGCAATTTGGAACATCTTTTCGCCGGGAATCTTTCTTTTCTCATATGCAGCCAAACCCAATCTCCGGGTTCAAAAACCAGATTGCGATGTCCCTTGTTGGCTTATGTGGCATATTGCTCCGTTCTTCACTCAATGTTGAGTCTTGCTTTCTCATGAATCTGCTTCACAAAGTTAGCTTTCTTTTTGCCATCTAAATTAACGTGCTCCGTCAAAGGTAAAGGAGATAAATCCAATGGAGTTAAAGGATTAAACCCATACACAATTTCAAATGGCGAAAATTTGGTGGCAGAATGAACAGCTCTATTATATGCAAACTCAACATATGGTAAACATTCTTCCCATGTTTTGATGTTCTTTTTAATGATTGCCCTCAATAGAGTAGACAAAGTCCTATTTACTATTTCAGTTTGACCATCAGTTTGTGGATGACAAGTAGTGGAAAACAATAGCTTAGTACCTATCTTACACCACAAAGTCTTCCAAAAATAGCTCAAGAACTTAGCATCTCTATCCGAAACAATTGTCCTAGGCATGCCATGTAATCTCACAATCTCTCTAAAGAACAAATCAGCAACATGTGAAGCCATCCGTTTTGTGACATGGAATAAAATGTGTCATTTTAGAAAATCTATCCACGACCACAAAAATTGAATCTCTTCCACGTTTAGTCCTAGGCAATCTTAACACAAAATCCATTGAAATATCAATCCAAGGCTCACTAGGAATTGGTAAAGGAGTATACAAACCGTTGGGCTGCACTTTGGATTTAGCTTGCTTACATGTGACACATCTACCACAAATCCGTTCGACATCTCGTTTCATGTGAGGTCAATAGAAGTGTTCCTGCAAAATAGCTAAAGTCTTTGCAATTCCAAAATGTCCCATTAATCTCCCACCATGTGATTCCTGCACTAATAACTCCTTCATAGAACAATTAGGCACGCATAGCTTATTTTCTCGAAATAGGAATCCATCAAGCTTAAAGAACTTATCAGAGGCGATTTTCTCACAAGCTCGATATTCCTCACAAAATTCGTGGTCTTCAGCATATAATTCTTTAATGTGTTCAAAACCAAGCAATTTTGCATCAAGTGTAGAGAATAAGGCATACCTGCGAGAAAGTGCATCGGCGACTACATTCTCCTTACCTTGCTTGTACCGAATGACGTATGGAAACGTCTCTATGAACTCTATCCATCGCGCATGCCTTTTGTTTAGCTTGTGTTGGCCCTTCAAGTGTTTCAAGGACTCATGATCAGTGTGAATCACGAACCCCTTAGGCCATAGGTAGTGCTGCCACGTCTCTAAAGCCCGAACCAATGCATACAACTCCTTGTTATAAGTTGGGTAGTTTAAGGTTGCCTCGCTGAGTTTCTCGCTGAAGTAAGCAATTGGTCGTCCTTCTTGCATAAGAACGGCTCCTATACCAATACCTGAAGCATCACATTCAATTTCAAACGTTTTAGAAAAGTTGGGCAAAGACAACAAAGGTGCGTTAATCAGCTTCTTTTTGATTAATTGAAATGCCTTCTCTTGTTTTTCTCCCCACCGAAATCCAATGTTCTTGATCACTTCGGTAAGCGGTGCGGTTAAGCTACTGAAGTCCTTCACGAACCGCCGGTAGAAACTAGCAAGTCCATGAAAACTACAAACATTACCTACACTTGTGGGACTCGGCCAATCTTGGATTGCATGTACCTTTTCTTCATCAACCTATATACCTTGTGCACTAACAACAAATCCCAAAAATACAAGCTTATCGGTGAAAAAAGTGCACTTCTTTAAATTAACAAACAACCTTTTTTTCCTTAGCACATCTAAAACGGATTTCAAATGTACTACATGATCGTCTATGTTTTTGCTATAAATGAGTATATCATCAAAATAGACAACAACAAATCTGCCTATAAATGCACGCAAAACATGGTTCATAAGTCTCATAAAGGTGCTCGGAGCATTAGTCAAACCAAAAGGCATAACTAACCATTCATACAAACCATATTTTGTTTTAAAGGCGGTTTTCCATTCATCTCCTTCTTTTATCCTAATTTGATGATAACCACTTTTTAAATCAATCTTAGAGAATATGCAAGAACCATGCAGCTCATCTAACATATCATCTAAGCGTGGGATAGGATGACGATACTTTACCGTTATGTTGTTGATGGCTAGGCAATCAACGCACATTCTCCACGTCCCATCCTTCTTAGGTATAAGTAAGACCGGAACTGCACATGGGCTAATGCTCTCCCTCACGTGCCCTTTCTCCAACAATTCACTTACCTGCCGTTGAAGCTCCTTTGTCTCCTCGGGATTGCTCTTATAAGCTGGTCGGTCTGGAGTGGTTGCACCAGGAACAAAATCAATTTGATGTTTAATCCCTCGGATTGAAGGTAACCTATGTGGTGTTTCCTCGGGGAAGACATCCTCGTATTCCTGCAAAAGAGAAACAATAGAACTAGGCAAAGCAAGGTCAAGTTCATTAATGTTTAAAAGTGCCTCTTTGTACAAAAGTACAATCATCGGCTGTTTTGAAAACATTGCTCGCTTGATCTCACTCACTTTTGCATAGAAATTCTTTTGTTTTCTCTCTGATTTTCTCTCAAGGGCCGAACTTTGATTTTCTTTTTCTCCCTCATTTTTCTCGGCCTCTCTCTGATTTTCACTCTTTTTCTTTTGCTCACTCTCTTTCTTTTGATCACTCTCCTTTTGTAATCTCACTTGATCCTCGTATACTTGTTGCGGTGTCAATGGTACAAGAGTGATTGATCGTTGATTAAGTATAAAAGAGTACTTGTTCGTAAAGCCATCATGCTTCACTTGCCTATCGAACTGCCATGGACGCCCTAGCAATAAGTGTCCCGCTTGCATCCGTACTACATCACACAACACTTCATCTTTGTATTTACCGATTCGAAATGCAACTAACACTTGCTTGTTCACCCTTATCTCACCACTATCATTTAGCCATTGCAACTTGTACGGTCTAGGATGCTTTACCATGGGCAATCCCAATTTCTCCACCATAATTGTGCTTGCAACATTAGTACAACTACCACCATCAATAATCACACTACATACCTTGTCTTTAACGTAGCATCTAGTGTGAAAGATGTTCTCCCGCTGTATTTCATCAACTCCTTTTGCTTGCAAGCTTAATGCTCTCCTCGCCACCAATGTCAATGCGCCAGGGGCTAAATACTCCTCCTCGGAAACATCCTCTAATGGCGGCATGTCGTCGGTGTCGGAATCTTCATCATCGGTCACAATCTCACCATTGGCTTGCAACACCATGACTTGCTTGTTTGGACATTGACTTGCTATGTGGCCCCTACCTTGACATCTAAAACATTTAATATCACGATTCCTAGAGGTAGAGGCTTCGGTTTTACCTTGAGGAACGTGGCTGGTGGTCGTGGACTTGGGCTCGAGTTTGGGCGTTTGTGACTTGTCCAGCGGCTTAGCATGACTCGATTTCCAAGAGGTAGAACTAGAGTTATGGCCTGCACGTGTCCCATTCCCTCTCTTGAGTTGTTGTTCCACTTTGATAGCCATATGCACCATATCTTCCAATTCCACATAATGTTGCATCTCTACCTTATCATGGATCTCCCGGTTTAAGCCAAGCAAAAATCTAGCCATTGTAGCCTCCCGATCCTCCTCTACATTAGTGCAGATCATAGCAATCTCCATCTCCTTGTAGTAGTCCTCTACGCTTCGACTCCCTTGTCTAAGACCTTGTAGCTTTTTGTACAACTCTCGGTAGTAGTAACTTGGAACGAATTGCTTCCTTATCACTACTTTCATCTCCTTCCATGTGTGTATTGGGTGTTCTCTATTCCGCCTCCTGTTTATCACAAGCTGATCCCACTAAGTAATAGCATATTCAGAAAATTCAATCACGGCTAATTTTACCTTCTTTGTCTCGGAGTAATTGTGGCAATCAAACACGAACTCCATCTTCTTCTCCTACTCAAGATATGCCTCAGGATCAGACCTACCTTGAAAGGACGGAATCTTCATCTTAATACCACCCAAGTTGTTATCTTCGCGAATCCTAGCTTCTCTAAATCTTTCTCCAGGTCTCCTATTACTAACAATGGAATCCCGATCTTCTTTTTCATCAAAACCAGACCCATAACGCTTTTCATCCTACTCCCTCGGTGGAACTCTTTCCCTTCTACGCAAATTACGACCGTTTTGTGGTTGCTCCTCACGTCTATTCTCCATTTGATCTATCCATTCGTGAACCTGCGCCATCTCCATCTTCATCACACGCCTCATCTCACTCATCACGGCCTCCAAAAACATTTTCGGATCAGCCAATTTTGTATCATCTTTGGCAATACTCTTACCACTATCGTGAGACATGATTGCTGCAAAACAAAGGTTAGAAGAAAGAAAGAAAAAAAAAAAAGGAACCTCACGAATCACTCCCTTACGTGTTTACACTCAAGAATGTGGATCACTCTCCACTTGTGTTTCACTCAAAATAATATGACTTTTACCCTCTGATGTTCTCACCACTCTTGCCTTTTTCCACTCGATAATTCTCTTTCAGTTCTTTTGAAACTAAACAAACAACTCAAAATTTCCAACAACAATTCACCAAGAACTAATCAAGGAATCTCAGGTTTGAATGTAAGGAATATGGAAATTTTCAGATTAGAATTAGAAGGAATATGGCAGTTTGGAATTTTGGAAGCACAGAATAGTGAATTTTTTTTTTTTTTTTTTTTTTTTTTTTTGTTCGGACTCCTTTCTGTCTTCTTCTTCGAGTCTCTCTCTTTTTTTTTTCTTTTTTTTTTTAATTTTTTTAATTTTTTTATTTTTAATTTTTATTTATTTATTTATTTATTTTTTTATGATCAGCAACTAGCTTTTGAGAATAATGAAATAAGATTTCGAAATAACTAAGAGATGTGAGACCAGACCAATAGTTTAGACATCAACAAGACAAACAAAGATTGAACAGATAGGGTAAAGGAAATATGGCTAAGAAGAGATAAATATGTTAAAGGATAGGCAAACCTGAACTAGAAACCTGCTCTGATACCAAATGATGTGAATCCCGTCAAGAATAACGAGACCCAACAACGAAAGGGAACCCAAGATCGTTCTATGGATAGATTCAAATGGGAGACCTTGACCCGTTGTTTATGACAAACAAGAACTTCGATATAAGGAAGACGCCACAAACGGTGGTGGAAACTCCGTTTGATAAGTCGAGATGAACGCCACGGGAATTCCCGATAATTTTGAGTAGTTCTTCAAAGAACCAAAGAGAATAAACCTCACAAGTTTTTATCAATAATCTTTGAAAAACGTTTACAGACTTAGATGACTATTTAAGGGCTCCTTAAAACTTGACAGATAAGAAAATATATTCTAAAATAACTCCTAATTGATACCTAACCATATTAGAAATAAAGTTTGACCTAAAAAGCATTAAATGCACCTAAAAACAAGGAAATAAATCACCTAAACCTAGAATAACGTTTTTTACATAGACCCAAAATATTTCATGCCAATTCTTAACCTTGACCGGATTCTTCTAGAACTTGAATCAAGGTGATGATTTTTTGTTGCCCACGTGGATCATGCTCAATGGGCCTCCACGTATTTGCTTGAGTCCATAACTCTTGGATGAGTTCGTTGAGTACATCCTTGAACTTCTTTGCTCGTGCTCTTATAACCGGCCCAATTGGTACTTGAACGAGATCCTTCGAAGCGGTGTCTTGATCTCCATCAATATTGCTATATCATTTGCATTCTTTGGAGTTTGGATCATCTTTTATGGTAAGAATTGCTTGCTTAATGACATACTGGTTCTTGAAATAATTTATGTAATTGGCAATGTGATAATTCACATCTCCAGAGTCCAGAGTAAATTATTGATTTTGAAGCAATCATTGGGAAATCTTTAAGAGTCTAAATTTGTAGTCTATGGGTTGTCTTTTGGTCCTCCCATTGTGTGTGCTGCCTCATACCATGGGAATTCCACAGTTTGGCAAAACAAGTACTATGTCATTAGTTTTGCTTTAATGTTATTGCCTGATTCAGTAAGTATTGTAGTAACATGAAATGCAGTAGATGATTTCAATTCAGTAATTGTCACCTCTTGATTTTCTACAGACTTATTTACTTTTGAATAGACCAACTGTTTGGCCTAGCAGACTAGAATTTACCCAGATTTATATTTGTGAGGGCCACTTAGTATAATAATATATTGTCTTCAACTCTTACCTGTTCAGGTCTCTATGCAGTTCTAGCATCTTCTACATAAGTTTTTCCATCATCATTACATTTAGAACATCTCTTCTGCTTGGTTAAGCCTATGAACTCTTGGCTTTCAAGTTGCGGTCGATGTCTGATACCAATTTCTTAGGTTTTAGGTTTGTGTTGGAAAATTCCATGTATCAAAACATGTGTTAATGAGGTTTCTAATCATTGCAATTTAGTTAGGTGTTGTTTTCACTAAAAAGCTACTTGAAGACCACAAAGTTCAGAAGGCTCACTTGAGCGAACTCAGGCCTTGTTCATGCGAACATCAAAAGCAGGCAAAGACTTTGTGCGGCCTTCACTCAAGTGAGATAAGAGATTTTTTAGTTCTAATTCTAATTGAAGATTTATTTAACCTAAACTTTTACCTACCTTTGAATATCCTTTGATGCATGGCTTTTGAGGTGGGAGGCGGCTGTGTTAGTAACTTTCTTTAGACTAAACTTCAAAAATCATCTCCCTTGCGTTACTCCTTCAGAGTTTTTTATAGAGTTTCTCCTCCTTGTGAGTGTTTTCTCAAACCACAGACCAGAGAGTGCCTCGGAGCATTGGAGTTTTGGGTTGATGTGGAGTGGACGAAATTGTTCATGGAGGAAGTTCTAGAGAAGGATTCCCAAGTTTTGGAGCTACTGCGGCAGGAGGCAAATGGGTTGCTTGCTGAGGTTTTGAGTTGAGTCTAGTCTGTAAAAGGTTATGTAAGTATAAATTGATTGCATTTGTTTCTTCTATAATGAAATTTCTAACAGGTTTGGTTTTCTCGAAGTGGGTTTTCTTTTGAAGAGTTTTTCAAAACTTTCCACTTCATCACCAAATCAATGTGTTTTTTGGATCTTTATTGCCTTTTGGATTGTGGTGATTACTGTGATGTATTAATTGGTGAGTTGTTAACTCTGGATTTAAGCAATAATTATTGTGTTATTAATCTGATAGTTACCACATAGGGTCAATCTTAGAATTTTCACAATTGACACGGTATGACTAACTCTAGTACCAAATGATGTTGTCAGGAGAGTAATAAGACAAAATTTTACTTTCAATTGTAAATTAAAACCTAACTTTCTTAAAGGTAACAAAAGAAAAACCTCTTCTTGGGTATTTAATCAAGCAGACCATGGGTCCATAGGTCCTTAATATAACTTCTCAGCTAAATACAAAATTTTTATTGATAGTAAAAAAAAGACAAAACCATGAATTTTTTTTTTTGATGAGTACAAAACAGTGAAATTTAATCATGACCCTTAATTTATATTAATACCTTCCATGATCAAATAACCTAAATTAAACAAGGTTGCAACAGTAACACATGAGGAGTAACCCTGGAGGCCATGACCTATTTTTCCTTAGTTTATCCTGCACTAGAGGCCGTCATTTTGAGCTGCCAAAAAGGTTTGTGATTGCTTTTCATAATAAAAATTGGTCTTCTTGGAGTAATCAGCGGACCAAATAAAAATGCCATGAAGTTTACCTTGATATTGAAGCTGGCTACAAGCCTCAAAGAATCCATTATCAGGAGATAGACCCCCACTTCCATCCGTACCAAAGCTCACCACGACCTTACCACCTTTGTAATTGGTGTTCTGGGTCTCAAAGTGTGTAATAAACTCAGGAAGAGTTGTCCCCTTCTCATAGGCATAGAACTGAAAGTTGACATAGTCTATGAGATACCCATACTTACGCCACAAAGTCAAGTAATATGGCTGAATAGAGTCATCATCATATGGTGCTATTGATGCAAATGACACAACCTTACTTTGTTTTAGGATTAACACAAGCCGCCCAATGCACTCGGCAAATGTATCGGGATCTGCACTGAAGTGTTCATAATCAATGTCAATTCCATCCAAATTATACTCTCTTACTATCCAAGTTATTGATTTAATAGCATTTCTAACCCAAGAGTCGATTGGTGTAGGTTTGAAGTGTACATGTTTTCCCTCTATGGTATCTCCCCCAAGACTCATAGCTACTTTGACATTTGAATGATGGGCCTTGATGGAGGAAACATTACAAGGGGAGAGGTTTTCTGTGTCCCAGTAGACTTTGAAGTCACCATCGGTGGGGGAAGGAGGGGAAGATGAGGTTGTATAGTCAATGGCAAAGGAGAGAATGAAGTGAAGTTCAATTTTGGGATTGATGGGTACATCTGAAAATGTAACATTCTGGGAGTCAGCTCCAATGTATTCTCTGAAGAGCTTCGACTCTGCTGGGGCTGCTTGCATTGATGGAACTGTGATGAAGAGAAGATGAAAAAGAAAAAGAGCTTGGATGAATCCATGTCTTTTGGCAGTTGAATACTTTTGTCCTCTTGAGAGGCATATATATATATATATATATATATAAGTGAATAATTGTTATTTTATTGTCCGTCAACTACATCTGTGTTTCCAGGCAGATGTCTCATTTTTATTGCAGGCATAATTTGGTATTTCAATGCAATTAGAATATTTGATGCTTCTGCTTCTTTTGGTCAATATTTATTCGCAAGGGATCTGTTTTTGTGAATTTGTCTCTTTTCATTATAGCATAATAATCACCTTCACTATTATTATTACTAGCCGCAGATCCACGCGATGCGTGAAAATATAAATATTATGTAATGACGTGTAATATATAAAAAATAACAAGTACTTCAAGTATTGTCTATCCCAAGCCAAATACTTAAAAATGAACAGACCCATATAAGACCCACAACACAAAAGAGGTAGTAATAAAAGAGGGGAAAAAAACCAGCAATCAAAAGAACCAATACTATTAATCTAATCCTTACATTGAATTATAAGTAATAGACATCAGTTGTGAATTTAAATTTGTGCCAAGGAACTGCATAAATTAATAAAGACATTCCACAGGTGCAAGTTATTAACAGTTTTGTACCAAGGAACTGCATAAATCAAATTATTTGCATCAAGGGGCTTGTTGATTTTTTGTGTTTTTTTTTCTAGCAACAAATTCCGAACCCAAAGAAGTACATTCTTGAAAGTGGGAAACTTTTACACCCACCTAATTAGGAGAGAAGATTGCAAAAGCCGAAAGGTCCATGGGACAATCGAGTGACATCCTAAAAAATCCACATACAATAACTATGAGACATGGTGGGAAATAGAAAACCCCCCACCTTTGCCCAAACATGTCTGCAGAATTTCAATGATACACACAATATGTTCCTAAACCTAGGTATATGGACTATATGACACAGTGAAAAGATAAAACCCGCATCTTTTCTCAAAACATGTCTAAAAAAAAATACAAAATTAATTGAATCACCCGAAACAGGAATTCAATCATATAAACAGAGAAATAGGTACATAGCTAGCTATGTTCATATATGTTAATTATGCAGGAAAAAACTCACAAACTTCATGCGGAGATGCAGAGGGAAAAACTGCAAAGCTGTTCACCTACAAATATCATAATGATAAAAATAAATAAAATCCATTATACAAAATTTAACATTTAAATAATTAAATAAATAAATAAAGCAAGAAGGTATGGTATGTGTTTAAAAAATGAAAGTACCTGGAGTCTGTGTGAATTAAAATAAAAAAGAATATGAAAAACATAAAAGTGGTGTGTGTGCTGTAATTCTTCTCAAGCTATGAAAAATTACAATCTACACCTATCTCTATTCCTCTATCAGTTATTTTCTCTAATTTCCCTCTTTTATTCTTTCAATTCTCTTGGAGGTCAGGCTACCTCGAATTAGCCATAAACTCTTGAATTAGGGTCTTAACTATAGGGTCTTTTTATAAAGGACAACGACAAAACACTAATGTAGTTATCCTGAACCTATTCTGAACTCATGACCTTAGAAGGGATACACCAAAAAAAAAAGGGGAAAAAGAAATTCTAATCACTAAACTGATATATACAAATATAAGAGTATGGCCTTGAACTTCAAGTTATCATAGTTAGAGGTGGGAGGTGTTTAGGCAAATCCAAATTGAAATAGCTAAAAGAGGATATTTGCCAGTTATATAAAAGGGTACAACTTATTTCTCTCTTTTCTTCTTAAATATTCTATTCTTATATGTTAAAGAAAAGAGAAAAATTATTGAGTTGCAGCCTAAAAGAGCTTAAACATATATAGTTATACTTCTGTATAACTTTAAAGACACTAAGGCAAATAAATAAAATGAAACTGAGTTAGCATGAAGCTAGGTCCCACCATTAGATTTTCCCAAAAATACAAAATTAATTGAATAGAGAAATAGGTACATAGCTAGCTATGTTCATATATGTTAATTATGCAGGAAAAAACTCACAAACTTCATGTTGCGATGGAGAGGGAAAAAAAATTAGCGTCTGCAAAAACTGCAAAGATATTCACCTACAAATATCATAATGATCAAAATAAATAAAACCCATTATACAAATTTTAACATTTAAATAAATACATAAAAAAGCAAGCAGGTCCGACAGTATATCTGGACCATCTGCAGCATTGGAGAAGAAACAACTCATGCTACCAGATACAACAATAACGGATGATAGCAAATATAAGGCCCCCAACTATGTGCAGAATACCTGTCAAGGGACACATCATAAGTTGATTCAGTATCACGTTTTCTGCCCATCCCATAACCGATTTTAATAACATCTTCCAAGACAATTTGTCTACTTACAAATATTGGTGCTTACACAAAGCAAATTTTAAATTGATTATAGAAGCTTTTGTCGGACTGTGTGCCTTACCAATCCATCCAACCACCAATTGGTGAAGGATGAGGGGACACATATCTTTTATAGCATTCGATCGCAGACCAAGCCCATTGGTATTGGAGCAAATTGTGAAATCCCTCACAATCCCTCCCTCACAATGCGGCTCCAACGACTCGAATCTATGACCTTGGCTCTGATACCACTTGTGTACTCACCCGACTTTTCAAGGAGTGAGTTATAATTCTTTTGAAGATTGGCTGTGCTTACATCTTCTTCAACATCTGATTCCTCGACAATTCCTAATGATTCTTCATCACTATGTTCTCCAAGGTCTCGTTCAAGCAGATTCAATTCATCTGAAGACTCAACATGGGCAATAGTCATAAAAGCTGAATAGTTCCCCTCTCCATCATAGCTTTCTTCTGATTCTGAGTCGGATGAATCCGAGTCACTTAATGTCGTGGCATACACCTTGCCTTTCGATTTCAAATAATTCGGACATTCTTTCTTAAAGTGTCCATGCCCGTTGCATTCAAAACAAGTGACACCTTGTGTAGATTGGGATTCTTTTCCATCTTTCCTTTTGAATTCCCTTTTCTCCCTTCCTGAACTTTGGAATTTTCCTTTATCACCAAATTTTCCATTATTCTTGAATTTCAAGAACTTTCGGAAATTTTTTACAAGGTATGCAACATCTTTATCAACCACATCGTCTTCCGATGAGTCATGTACTTCTACCTTCTCATTAATGGTCTTAAGAGCAAGAGATTTACTCTTCTGTTGATTGGGCAGCGACATCTCATAAGTCTGAAGAGAACCGACCAGCTCTTGGACTTTGATGTCATCGAGGTCCTTGCTCTCTTCAATTGCTGTCACTTTAGCACGAAAACTTTCCGGCAATGATCGAAGAATCTTCCTTACGATTTTAGAGTCCTCCGTTTTCTCCCCCAAATTGAACTTGCTGACTACCACCTCATTCAGCTTCCCATAGAAAGAGTCGAAGGACTCATCCTCACTCATTTTGAGCTCCTCAAACCGAATGGTCAGCATTTGCAACTTGGTGTCTTTCACTTTCTTCGTGCCTTCGTAGGTGGTTTCCAATATCTCCCATGCTTCTTTGGCAATGGTGATGTGGGAAATCCTGTGAAATTCATCAGGAGACACACCACAGAAAATAGCATTTAAAGCTTTACTGTTAGCATTAGATGCAGCGAGTGCTGCCTTATCCCATGTGGATTTGGCTGCCTCAGGTCTGGTCCAACCACTCTCAACTGCATCCCAAACAGATTCATCAATGGAGTACAGAAATGCTCTCATGCGAACCTTCCAAAAAGCATAATTACTACCATCAAAATATGGAGGTGCATTTAGGGATTGAGACCTATCCATCTCAAAAGGGAGTCAAGGATCACACAATGGTATTGAAACCAATAAAAGTGTACCTGCTCTGATACCAAAGATTGCTCAAGAGTGTGCAAGAAAACAGAGACTCGCGGCTGGGTCTCGCGGGTGACTTGCAGCTTCAAGCCGTCAGACGCAGCACACGTGCCAAGCATGCCGGAAGGTGAACAGTCATGCCAGCTGGAGCACTACAGGACAAAACAGGACAACTGGCCATACGGTTAACTCGCGACTCAGTCAAGCCGCGAGGTCAAGCCGCGAGCCAGCCCTGTTTTGAAAAACTTGACGTTTCACATTCCTCTCTCACCTCAGTATAAATACCCCGTTTACCCACAAATGAGAGAGAGCTTCCAGAGAGAATTTTGAGAGAGAAACCCTAGAGCAAAACAAGATTGAACCATCTACAATCTTAACATTAGAGTCTCTTCAAATTCCTTAACTTTCTTCCTCTCCATTGCCAAATCCTTGAGAGGCCTTTTTACCAAAACCTTGTTCTCACCATATCCATTACTGTGAGAGGGTTGTTTGATGTTCTGAGAAGCAGTTAGGAAGGAACCAATATTCATTGGTTGATGTTATGGTGTAGTAGCGGAATCCGGGAAGCTAGAAAAGAAATAGGTTCGGCGTAACCTCGTTGGAGCAAGAAGTTTGGAGGGCTTAGGTACATCGGGTAGATTAGGCTTGGAGGGTCTATTGCTGTTCATGTATCCCAACTACATTTTCTAGTGGATTATTGACCGCTTGGAGGGCGGCGGAGAGGTTTTATGCCGAGGGCTTCGGTTTCCTCTTCGATAACACATCGCGTGTTGTCCTTGTGTTTGCATCTTCCTTCCCTTTATCTTTGCCTTTTATTTCCTGCTGTGGATGTGATTTTAATTGGCTTAGATTGTTTACCAATTCTGTGTTATGCTTTAGTTCATGTTCCGCACATTAATTGTTTGATTTAAAACTTGAATTGGTAATTTGTTAATTGGGGGTCTAAACGTTTAAGGGTGTTTTTACACATATTTGAACTTTCAGCTTTAAAGAAACATTCATACATAACCAAGGAATGTTATTAGATCTGTTGAAGTCTCAAAGGACATCAAGAGGGATAAGGGGGTGGCATTGTTGTGCAGTCCCTGTCAGATTTCATGACACACACACACACACCCAAACAACAACCTATTATTATTATTATTTTTTTTATTTTTATTTTTTTAATTTTTAAAAACCACCAATTGGAAACTCCATTCACATCAAGGTAACTTCAACTGTCTTGAACTGGAAAGTCTGAATTTCATTATTGTGCAAAATTGACTTGTACCAAATTCAATGCTAATCTATGGAAAATATATACCTTGCATCTATTTGCCACATTTATGGCATCTGAGGGACGTGCATCCACACTTAGAATGCCATTTTTCCAAGGCTGCAAATAACAAATGCCTTGATGTAACATAAAATTGAATTGAAGATAATCAAGACATACTAATCGTAAATTTCTAACCACCTTGCTAAAATATAGTCTGGCAAAGTAAAGTATTAATGACTCTTTTTGTAATTCTCACCATAGTAACCTGAACCCAAAGGGGAAAAGAAGAAAGAGAAAACTTTAAAATAATTGAATAGATTTACACCCCAGTTTTCATATAAAAAAGGACTTAATAAAATAGATGTGCAGTAATATTAAGCTAGAAATTGAGAGACATACACCCAGTCATAGTCACACCTTGGACCTCATAAGTTCTTTTTCGATCAGCAAACTGACTAAAGTTTGTAATATTTGTTCTATTATCGAGATCCAGTGTTACACATGGGAGCATATCAGCACTCCATCTTAACTGCCAAGGATGTCTGTTTTTATGAAATCTGCCCCCTCTTCAATAGCTCTCACCTAGTGTTGCGTTCAAGTTTTAAAGGTCTGAAGTGAATCATCAAATATACTATTTTAGAAAGCCAAAGGTCTGAAGTTTTGAAACTGTCTTTGGAAGAGAGAGAGGTTGACGTTAGCTAGCTGAAGGGCTGAAGTTTTGAAACCGTGGAACACAGGTAGAGCAAAAGGAGGGGATATAGAAAGGGTTGGTGTTATAGAGTAAAGACGATTAAGAATGGGTTTGTGCGTTATGGTGGACAGCATTTTGATAGTCCTCTGTTAGAATGTGGGGAAGGGGAAGGAACACGGTTTGTGTGAGAAATCTGCCGTTAGAAGGTGGGGAAGTGGAAGGAACGCGTTTTGCGTGAGAAACAAAAGGAAGGAAATCCAAGAAATTGTAACTGTAATTTTCTAAGGGTTTTCGGTTGAGAAGGCTTAGGTTTGGGCTTTCATGTTAGAAATAAATTTAGAAGAAGTGGGCTGCTGAAATTAAATTTATAGGAAGTGGGCTTTATGATAGATGTAAGGACTCAAATTGTAACGACCCCAAACTGATATGGGGTTCGCACATTAAAGACCCAAACAATAAAATTTATAGAGCGTGGGTTGAAAGGCTAGGCCTTGGTCACCGGACAGTGGTTGGTCGTGGTGTTCATGGTAGTTGCATGAGGTTGAACTTAACGTACCTAATAAGACCTTTCCCCCGGCACGGCCTAAGCGGCTCCGGTCCTTAGACCTCGTTCGAGGGGTTTGGTATTCTTACTACTCTCCCTTTTTCAGGGTTCAATGGCCTGGGAGACGATTTGTCCCCCCCCCCCCCCCCCCCCAATAGTTGCTTCCCTTTCCTTTTTATACTAGCCTTTCTCCTTTCCTCCTGCGTCCACATGTGGGTTCAACTTTCTAGGGTTGATACTTGTCCTATCAGCCCATACCCAAAGTGGTTGGGGGTGGTTGTAAAAGCTGAAAAATATTGCCCTGTCAGGTGCAGAGTACTTTATTGCAGTAATTGTTGCTTTTCCCTTGTCTTTTGTCGCCACACTATTCAAGGGTCTTTTCCACATTAATGCGGAGGTTTTTAGCTTTTCCATGAGCTGCTCCTATACCGTACTGGCCCTTTCCTCCAGGGGCGTTTTGGGATGCCGAGGACAGAATCGTCCTTGGCTATGTCCCTAGGCCATTTGGGCTTTCATTGTATGTCCTTGGCGATATCCCTCCTCGGCTTGGGCCTTGGGCCCTAGAATGAAGTGGGCCGGGGTCACAAATTCTTTGGCCCCACAATAGACATAGACTGGAAATAATTGTAGTTTTATTAGTATTTTAAAATTGATAAAACTATTTTAAAATTGTAGGATAAATTTAGGAAAGAGGATGGGAATGACATGGCTGCTGACGTGGCTCAATGTGAGCGTAGCAACATTAAATGCTACGCTTCAGCTTTTAGTAATATATAGATTAGGGAAATTCAGGACCTAACACTTGTCCAATGAATCTTTTGTCATTAAATCTTTAGTGCTTATGCACTTTGGTCCAAGGTTCAAATAGATTAAGGAATTAATCTATTTTTATTTCTTCTATGTTGAAATCTTATTGTAAGAAAAGAAAAAGATAATTTATAATATCTGGAACACGTCATTCATTATGTAAAAGGTAGATTTTTTTTTTCCTCTCTTTTTAATTTCTATCAAGTGATCTGAAAGAGAAGAGTGTATGAGACCCGTTTATGTAAAACCCATATGTTCATAACTTTATATGAAAACTGCCTTATCAGCAGGGACGGAACCAGGATTCATACCTGGGGGGGGCCAAAGTTTAAAACCAAAAAAAAAAAAAATTATGAAAATAAAAACTTATATCTATTTCATATTCAACAAAATACTACCAACAAAATAAGTGTTTCTTAAACATTTCATATTATAGAACACATCAACAAAGTATAACATACAAAATAAGTGTTTCTTATTTTGTGTGCGATTTTTGTTTAATCCATATTTATTTATTTTTATTTTGGTTTTGTAGTTAAAGGGGCATGAATTTTATTTATTTATTTATTTTCTTGTAGGTTAATATTTAAATATTTTAGAGGAGGAGAGACAAATATATATATATATATATAAATAAAAGGACAAATCTTAATTTTTTTATACTAGTTTTTTTTTTTTTTTTTTTAATTGTGTGTGTGTGTGTTGGGGGGGGGGGGGGGGGGCAATGGCCCCCCTCTTGCATAGTGTAGGTCCGTCCCTGCTTATCAGTATTATGATACCTGGCTTTCCAAAAACTTAAAATGTAAATATGTATAGCTAAGCTTATTGTATGGTCAGGGCCAAGAAAATGAGCAGGGAGGAAGTAAAGATCCAAAGGGATTTAGCAAAAATTTTTGGATGACAAATCATTAATCAATCAATCAATCAATATATATATATATATATAAAAGCAGAGACCTCATATAGGAAAGCATGGGGTTTTGCCAAGTGGCACATTTGTTGAGCTTTAAAGTTTACATTTATGTTGAGCTTCTCTCATTTAGGTTTCCACCTCATCAAAGTTTACATTTATGTAAAACTTTTAATTCATTGAATGTGTCAATGAAGTGAATACACATTAATTATCTATAAGTATGCACTAATTATATTATATTATATATATATATATATATAAGAATTTTATATGATTTTTTTCTTAAAAAATATATAAGAAAGAAAAAAATCACGTGAGAAACCATGCGATTCTGTCATGTGGCGCTTTGTAAGAGTAATTTTTCATTTGGCTTTACACCTCAACTTCTTTACATAGTTGGATTATAATAAAATTCTATTAATAGGATATCACTATTTTCACTGAGTGTTTAACTTACCACTATCATACTTCAATAACATAAATGTGACATCATAAATTTTAGATGATATTTCCATAAGCCAACTAAACATTTACTTTTTTCTCCAAAAAAAAAAAAAAAAAACTAAACATTTACATGAAATTACAAATTTTTTATGCTAACTCCAAGCCAATGTAGAAAAAAAAAATTATGATTAAAAATTTCAACAAAAAAATAAATGATTAAACAAACAATCAACTTATTACACCACATTTTTTTTTGAGAAGATATTACACCACATAATAACTAATTTCTAATTTATGTAACTTTTTCTCTATAGTTTAAATTCTCTATCCCCTTAATTTTGTATTAAATCATTAATTTAACAAAAGTCTCTTCATGTTATTGCAACATTACTTCATGTTATTATTTTAAAATATTTTGGATATTCTATATAAGTTTTTCACATAACAGTTTAAAGCATTATCCGCGCATCGCGCGGGACCATGGCTAGTTTCTTAATAAATAAAGCTGGATATTTCGTGGAAATTTAGCTATATATAACATTTAAAACAACTGAACTCTTTTATGATCCATTTTAAAATTTTCTTATGTGTTGTTCCTTAAAAAATAGAGCACACTTCTGTTTTATTTTATTTTGGGATAATTACAGATTACCTATTTGTGGTTTAGCCTGAATTTAACTTACCCATTAGTGATTTTATTTTTGACATTTTACCTACCCGTGGTTCATTTTGTCTATGCTCCGTAACCCACCTCTAATTTTTCCGTTACTCTAACACGTTTCATCAAAAAATCAAATAAGAGATAAGATCAAACGCTCCTCTCCCACACACTCTCTACACTTGCTCACCCACTTGGGAAAAGGGACATTTGATATCAGCTTCCATAACAGGATTCACCATTTGTGAACACATGTGACACCAATACCTTGCTGCCATTGTTTCCTCCATTTTTTCTCCTCCCTTCTTTCCCCACCACCATGACTACCTTTGACTCTGTCACGATCAAAAATTTAAATTAAAAAAAAAAAAAAAACACAGTCACTACAACAAAATGTATTTTCAGTGACGAAAAAATTTGTCACTAAAAATCCAGTTTTTCGTCACTAAGGACCTTTAGTGACGAAATTGGACTTTTAGTGATGAAACTCATTTCGTCACTGTAGCCCCGTCACTAAAAGTCCTGGTGACGAAAAATTTCGTCACTAAAAGTCTGATTTGATTTAAAAAAAAAAAAACTTTTAGTGACGAAAATGTTTCGTCACTAAATGTTTTCCTCACTAAAAACACTATTCAGTGACGAAAATATTTTGTTACTAAAAACACTTTAGTTTACTAAATCATATTTAGTGACGAATAATTTCGTCACTAAAACTATGTTTGGGTATATATAACGACGAAAAAATTCGTCACTATACCTATTTTTAAGAAAATCCAAGCACATATAGTGACGAAAATTTTCGTCACTAAAAATATTTCTTACAAAATTTTGCTATATTTAGTGACGAAATTTTCGTCACTAAAATAATTTTTTGTTGCTATATTTGTAATGAAAAAATTCGTCACTAAAACTTATTTTTTGTTTTTATTTTTTTCATGACTTTGATATTAACCTGTAACCTGTCATTACATTATTAAAACCTCACATTTGAATAACACATTTATTTCAACAACACATTTATAAAAAAAGATCCATACATTCCACAAGTAAAATATAAAACAAGTATCCAATTCAAACTCCTTCCATACAATAATTGTTTGCAATACATACAATAACTCTACCTAAACCCTATTTTAGAACTAACGGAAGATGTTCTCATATGTCTTCAAGTAATGCCAAAAGTAAATCCCCTGAAAGCCACCAATAAGAAATCTGCACAAATATAAAAACAATACTTCGCTAAAGTACTATTTATCACATCTAATCAAAAAGTTTCATTTACATTTGTAAGAAATGAAAAACACTCCTAATATTAGTTTAAACCATCTTATAACACCATGCAAGCCACCCGCTTGCTCCAACACAACAACCCACCACAAAACCAATCACAAACATCACAACTATAGAGTGTTTACAAGTATTGAAATCAATTAAAGTACTATTCATCACATCTAATCAACAAGTTCCATTCACATTTGCAAGAAATGAAAAACACTCTCAATATTAGTTTAAACCACCTTATAACACCATGCAAGCCACCCGCTTGCTCCAACACAACAACCCACCACAAAACCAATTCCAACATCACAAGTATAAAATTTTACAAGTATTTAAATCAAATAAAATACTATTCATCACATCTAATCAACAATTCTCATTCACATTTGCAAGAACTGAAAAACACTTCTAATATGTATTTAAACCACCTTATAACACCATGCAAGCTACCCGCTTGCTCCAACACAGCATATCACCACAAATCCAATTTCCAACATCACAAGTATAGAGTTTCCCTCCACTGGCGCCCATTTTTCAGATCACAATAGCGACAAAATTTATTTTTCGTCACTAAATGTTATAATTTTTTTCATTATTAGTGACGAAATCCATATTTCGTCACTAAAGCTGTATTTTTAGTGATGAAAAATATTTCCTCACTAATTTTTGTCACTAAAAATACATTTTGTTGTAGTGAGTAATTCAATGAATAATAGACATCAACCATCCCCAACACAAAACTCTCATAGTCAAACATTCATTCACAGGCAAAGAATCAAACAGTTTGCAAATCTTTCATAGATCTAAATCATCATCAACCTTTTCAACCACCACAACCAAAAAAAAAAAAAAAAAAAAAACCAAAAAAATAGAAACCCCACAAAATTCCCAGATTAAAAAAATGCCCAGAAAAATTGTTTAAGATTATTGAATAAAGGTCACAAATTTGCATACCCATTAACCCAGAAAGGCAAAAGTAACACCCCAAAAAGCAAAAGAACCTGGTTAAAATTGTGAACAAAGATAATCTAGTAAGCAAAAAAAAAAAAAAAAAAAAAAGCGTTTTTGAAATTGATATATTATAACAAAAATTGTTGGATCTGCAAATAAAGAAATAGAATTAAGATTGAGAGAAATTTTGCACATACCAAGACCCAGAAGAGGAACAAGAGAAGAGAGCGAGAGTAGGTCCAAAATTAAAATCTAAACAAAAATTTATAAAATTTGGCTTTTGGGTATTGGATATCGGAGAAAATAAGGATGGTTTAGACTTAGCAATTTATGTTTTTATAAATTGCTGAGTCTAAACCCTTCTTTATTTTCTAAGATCCCAAGTGGGTGAGCAAGCGTAGAGAGTATGCGAGAGAGGAGTGTTTGATCTGATTTCTTGTTTGATTTTTTGATGAAACGTGTTAGAGTAACGGAAAAATTAGAGGTGGGTTACGGGGCATAGACTGAATGAATCACGGGTGGGTAAAGTGTCAAAATAAAATCACGGATGGGTAAAGTGTCAAAATAAAATCACAGGTGGGTAAGTTAAATTTGAGCTAAACCCTAGGTGGGTAATCTGTAACTATCTCTTTTATTTTTTAATAAATGTGTAGTACTTCAAGTTGACATAAATTATTGATTAGTATTGATTATACAAATTTTGCTGCATTGGTTTCCAATTTTCCATGACAATAAGCACTTCCCCGACTTCTGAAGAGAAAAAAAAGCCAGTTTTAGGCTTCTTGGTTCTCCATTTCTTTTCTTTAAAGGAATTTTTTTAAGGCCAATTTCATATGCAAAAAAAATGTTATTATGCAGAATGGATCCCCTTTATTGAAAATTGGGGTGGTGGTACGTTATAGTCAGGGACCCCCTGACCCGAAATTATATATATATAATATTAAAAAAAAAATGTTTTGAACTCCCTGCAATACAAATTTGCCCACCTTCACCATGAACCTGACCTTTTTTTTTTTTAAAGCCCAACTTAAACTCCTGAAAAAAAAAAAAAAAATTTGGTCTTTAATGTCAGAAATAAAAAGCCCATAAATCAAATTTTGAAAAATCATAAACAAAAAAAAGGCCAAATAAAACCTAAGAATTTGCAGCTGCCTAACCTCCAAAATCTCTCATTATCTTTCTTCACTCTCCAAACCCAAAGGAAAAAGGCTGCCGCTACTTCACACACACAAAATCTGCCGCTACATAGCCCCCACGATCTGCTGCTGCCTAACTGTCCCTAATCTGCCGTCGCTGCCGTTTGGTTTGCCTTCTGCCGCTGTTTGATCTGGTTTTTCAGCTCTCTCTTTCTCTCTTTCTTTCACTGTGAGAGAGTGTGTTTATAGTGTTTTGATATGCTATTTCACTGAATCTGTGTGAGTGAATCACCGTGTGTGTGTGGAGTTATCTTTTGATTTCTTTTGTTGAGTTTTGAGTCTTGGATTGTGTGTGTGGGGGGTTAAGAACTGTGACTGTGTTATGATATTTGTTGAGTAACTCAACTAGTCAACTTGAGTTTTGAGTCTATAATAAGGAATTTTTTTTTTTTTTTTCCATTTAACCTTATTATTAGAAAATTTTTGTTAGTTGACAAGTCGCGAAAGAAAGTGGAAAACTAGCATCTCAAGTTTTTAAAACTCAAGTTCAATAACAAATCGAGTTTTAAAAACTCGAGTTCTAGAGTTCTGAGATAGTTGACGTGGATAAAAATTCCACATGGAATCCACGTGGAACTCGAGTCTCTCAAGTCTTAGAGAGTCGAGTTCCAGTGCGTACTGAAAAAGCTATGGAATACAACCCCACAAATGTACCTGACTTTAGAAAGAAGAAGCTCTAATCAAGAACCAACCCACGAATCTCCAAATTGCAAATGTTCAACCTCTAAAAACCCAAAAAGCAACGAGACTTTTCAATACAAACCAAGACAACAAAAAGCAAGCAATGCCCACATAGGCATTAGACCAGCTGAGGCAGTTTTGGTTGAAAAAAACAACAAAAAGACTCAATCTTGTTCATCTCTCTTCCATAGCTTTTTCTTTCAAATCATTCACATCTTTAAGAGTTGTGTGTAATTTGTTTAGATCTGGATTTGTGTGTGCCGTGGGTCTTCTTCTTTGCTGTGGATCTTCTTCTTCTTTCTTTCTTTCTTCTGGGTTTCCTTCTTTCTTCTGGGTTCTTTCTTCTTTTTCTGGGGTTTGTACTTCTTTCTTCTTTCTTTCTTCGGGTTCTTTCTTCTTTTTCTAGGTTTGTACTTTTTTCTTTTGTGTTTTTTGAAATCGACTGTAAAAAACTCGAGATCTATGTGGCATAAACGTGTCCAATTCAGCAAGTAGGAAGCAAGTCTCTAAGCCTTGAGTTTTATATGGAACTCGAGTTTCTAAAACTTGAGATGCTAGTTTCCAAAAATCTTTCAAACCCGTATTAACTTACTATATTCTATCACTTCACTATGCTTGTCTCCAACTATCCCCCTATAATAAGTCTGATCGTGTGTGTGGGCCTGTGGGGATTAATGGGATATAAACTTATAGTGTTTTATTGTTGTTGAGTTTTGAGTTTCTTTACTGTTGTAGTGTTGTTGTAAGTGTTTGTATTGATTTGATATAAAGTTATGACTTATCTTTTGCACTTTGACTATTTGACTAATTTGTAACTTGTGAGAGGTTTTTTAATTTTGCTAAATGTGACTTGTGAGTTGTGAGTAGTTGTTGGCTATGTGACTTGGTCAATACATTAACACCAAAGGACAACAAAAATATAAAACATTTAAAGAATTGTGAACTTATACATTAAATAATTGCAAAAAAATCACTTAACAATAATTAATATGTTTATTGTATTAGAAAGAAATATGTCAAATGAACTTATAGTTTATTTTTTATTTTTTGTTAGTATTATGGACAAATTTGTAATAAGGAAACCCCATAGGCTGTAAGATTCATCTCTTACCCAAAATTCATCTCTTATATAATTTATAGTTATTATTGACTCCCTTGGACAAAAATCTTAGAGCCGACCCTTATTGAAATATATATATATATATATATATATATATATTTTTTTTTTTTTCAGCTCATTACATTTTCCACTCCATTATATATAGAGAAAAGGTCATCAGAAAAATGAGTTTAGCCAACTCAATTACATTTTCCATCCAATGACATAAAATAACCATAATTTATGTGTAGGAAGCTATATGTGGATGCATCAGCAATAATATTCCGGAAGCCGCCAATTGTGGATGCCAACATAATAAAAACTCCAACGAATATGCAACTCTGCAACACATAAACGACTTGCATCAGTGGATAATCACCAAAAGAAGAAAAGGGATACTGTTTGCACAATATGATTTACCCAGTTGATGATCCATTTGGCACTAAATCTTTTTGGCTTCTTGATCACTAGCCACATAATACTGGGGAGCTGCAACAGTGCTCAATATTAATTTACTCTTTCAGTTGTAGTGTGTCATTTGGGGGGGGGGGGGGGGGGGGGGGGGGTGGTGGGGAATGAAACAACAGAAGAGAAGCTTACAAAATATGAAGTGGGAGCAAATCCAAATCCGCCAAAGAAACCAAGAAGATCCCCAAAGAAAGGGAAGGTGACTCCAACGAATAATGTAAATGCTGCAATATTTCAGGAACTTATTAGTGGTTTTAATTAAAAGAGTGTGACGAAATTTATCTCTCTCTGCCTATCTCTGTCTCTCAGGCTCTGGTCCTTTGAAATGTCAAGAAGAAACTCACCTACATAAGAAGATCTAGCGATGAGTCTGAGTGCAATTCCTGGTGGGAAATTCATCTTTTTCACCATCATCCTCTCCAGCAAGGCAAATACAGGCATGGCATAGACCTACACATCTTTCTTCATTACATGTTGCTGCAATCCTCATGTAGTGTGTGTGTATAAATATATAAGGGAACATAATCACCTCCATTTCAAGTGAAATGGAGAGAGTCAATTTCGTAGATTAAATTTTATTTCTTGGATTTAAATTGTATGGACTAAAACTACATTTAAAATTTTAAATAAAGTGACATTGTATACGCTTTTAGATTTGTAGTATCTAATGTAAACTATGAATGAATTGATTTTAAATGGAGAGACGAATATAAGCAGACGTGTACATGTGTACCATGCATGTATACCATATAAACTGAGAACTATAAATTTGTACCTGGTAGCTGCCTATGACATGGATGACCACCATTAGGTTAGCAGAGGCAATGAGCCACGCAGGTTTCTTGAGATTCATTAGCACATTGTCATCAACATCATGCCCAAATGCCCAGTATCCAATAAGGGCCACCGGGAAGTAGCATATTGCATTGATAAAATAGGCTCCAAGTGCACCTTTCCACATGGGTTCCTTTGAAGGCCTCTCAGGAGTTGATGGAATTGTGGCCTGAATTTCAAGGGCCACAGCATGCCCAGCAAATGCAGAAGAGATTTGTCCCAATGCATTGAAGGCACGAAACACGTAATCAGCTGAGCTAGTTTTTTTGTAAGCATAGCTCACATTATCTATCTGACCTCTAGCCAAGCAACCCACCCAGGCTATAATTGAATAACTGCAATTTAGAAAGATGTATTTAAATCCACTATCTTTCAATATTCCACACGGTTGTTTCTAGAGTAAGCTGCTTTACAAAATAGCCAGAAATTCATAGGAATGATGGTTCTCAAGTAAGTTGGATAAAAAATTGGAAAATTGCTCTAGTTTATGAACCTCTAGTGTTCTCGGATGCATCTTTTTGCCACTTGAGCTGCCTATTTTTCTCAAAGTGGTTCATGATTTGTTGTGCATGGTTCACCGAAAGTTCATCAAGCACGTGGATGCCTTTAATTATAACCTCTCTCTTCTGTATATATAAACGAATACCTATAGACATGAATTATAGTTATAGAATGTCCATGTTAAGGGAAAAAATTATGACCCAAACAGTAGTTTCCTTGTCTGGTATCTGAGTAAGGATGGTTGAATTTCAATGTCATATAATATCATTCAATGGCCAAGAACAAATAGAGGGAGGGGGGGAACACCCTCTCATATATACTTCATAGTTCAGGGGAGGCATGGTCTATGAGTTCATTTATGCAGAGAGGTGTTATAATCAGGTGGCTTAATAATGTCTTAGTTTGCCGGAAATATCAAGATTTAGATGCTTAAACCAGGGCTGGACGTTGTGCCACTAAAACTTCCAATTTATTCTTTAAGGATTGCGAAGCTTTGACCAACTAATTTATTTAATGAAAATTTGTCACTTTCTGACAAGTATAGAACAACTAAAACAACAAGTGTTGCTTAACCAACTCAAATATAAGCAACACAACCTTTATCTACAGAACTTGGGTTGTTTTTGCTTCAATTGATGCAGTTCTAAGCCCTTAATTTGTTTAATTCTATGTCAAACCAACTTTAATCTGAGTTGAGACAGTAGATAAGCCGGTCCCAGTACCACCCAACTTAGGCCTTCCATCATTTCCGAACCTAACGTAATACTTTCTTTCCATTCTTTTCTTTTGGCTTAGAAATCAAAGTTAAAAATTACTTAATTTCCCAGAAGGTGTTCTAAGTCTACCTTGTACCCAAAATCTAGGCTGAACAAGCATGCATAAGTTGGTACCTTAGTGACATGACTGCTGCTGCTAGCGAAACACCAGCAACAGAATTAAAGTTGGGTAGCTGAGACAAGAAGAAATGGATGCCTCCAAAGATTAAAATCCAGTAAGATTGTTTGAGCTGTGTGCAATTGGTGCAGGCCATCTCCATAAATTTCTTGAGGCACTTTCCCCCAGTGACCATATACACTATGTCACACCCAACCTGGACAATAAGTTGCTGGGGAAGCACAATCCAAGGTCCGAGTTTTGGCCCAAAGGCATGTCGACCGAGGTCAATGTATCGATCAAAACGAGTACCTGGAACACATTCATGGAGTTGTATCATCTGCCACATTGTGTTCAAGGTCACGCACCATAATATTGCCAAAACCAGTGTCCCTGGACCCCTGAACAAGGATATGAGTTATTATTTATAATTTAAAAAAGAAAAGAAAAGAAAAGACAGTTATTATAGTAGTTTTGGCGTGTGCAGATTGGAGTAAGAGAATATTTATAAGTTTTTAGTTGAGTCCAATATGTACCATCCTAAGTAGGCCATGGCATAAGGCAGGCTGAGTACTCCTGCACCTATCATAGCTGTGACAAAGTGAAAAGTTGAGTACCACCATTTGGCACGGCGTGAGGTGTCCTCCTCTATCCATTTGCCGTCTGAACTAGCAACTTCCTGCTAGAGTTCAAAATTTACAAACAGTGATCTAAGGAATCTACAATTAATATAGTGAAGAAAATTAGTCAGTATGAATATATAACAAGGGTGGTCATGCTCTCTCACCTTAGTAGGAGAAGTTGAAACCATTTTTGCAGCCAAAGCAAGGACTCAGACAGACCCCTCCCTCCAATATGTGAGTAATTCCTTGATGGTCGTCACTCGTCGTGTATATGTAGTGGCTGTGGTTGGTGACTCAAAGTGTACGGGCGAGTGACTAAAGTGAAAAATGGGTATTTTGCATTGATTAGTCCCACTTTAATTTTTAGTATTTGTTTTTGCTGCTTCCTCAGGTGGAACGTGCTCTTTAAGGCTATAATCAAATGAGAGAGCCATAATGATGGATAAAGTAATAGTTTTGGTTGAAAATAGTTTTGGCTGTTTAGGGCATAGCTCAATTGAAAAAAAATTTTTTTGGTAGTTTTAGCAGCAACAATCCTATGAATACAACCAATTTTACACCAAATTTTAAATCTAGTGGAGTCGTAAACTTACGATGGGAGTAACGTCACATTCACATAAATCCATCAAAGACACTTTTTTGTTCTACACAAATCACAACTTGACACATTAGTTGAATATAAAATATGGTGTATCCTTAAACTTATTATTCAGAGAGAGATGTCTAGGGTTTAAATCCTCTTCCCACAACTATCAAAAATAAAAAAATAAAAGCTTTGGTTAACAGTTGAAGTAACAAATCACTCCAGATATTTGGAAAAATGATATTAAACTTTCCTACCAGGGTCAGCCCTAGACATTTTTAGGCGTTAGACGAGAATTAAAATTGGGCATTTTTTAAATATTTATGTATTAATTAAATTAATATTTATTTAATATTTTTATATTATAATATATTTTATTTAAAATCTATTTTTCTTGCCTTTTGAGATGGAAATTGACTAATTAAAATTTTGTATTTAAGCTCTTCTAACATCTCATTTTCATTATCTTCTAACTCTTTTTGGTGAATTTCTTGTTCATTTGTGATATTTTCATCTAAATTTTGTATTGTATTTTGTTTGTTACTAATAACAAATTTATTCATTGATCATTTTTTAGACTCAATTAATGTTTATTCTCTTCTTTTTATTTATTTATTTAAGTTTTTCATATCCAAATACATATTTTTTAGTAGAAATTTCTAATAAAACATATTTAAAAATAAAATAAACACTATCTATAATATATTTATAATAACTGAAATAAAAAATAACTTTCAACTGTAAAGTAATAGAGCCTGGTGTATATAGAAAAGTACTATTGTAGCTCTAACTTTACTAAACAATAACAAGAATCTATCGATCTCAAATTCTCAAGCTGCTCAAATATAAAAACGTATGAATAAAAAAAAAAGATTTGAAAGCCCAGACAGAGGTACAACTCCACCTACAACCCAGCCAAAAATTGGAAGCCCAGCCAAAACCGATCCTATTACCTAAAAAAACAAAAACAAAAACAAAAGATGCAGAAGACAAAAACCGATCGTCCTATTACCTTAAAAAAAAAAAAAAAATGTAAAAGACAAAACTCTAAGGCCCACGGCCCCAGCCGAAGATAAGACATAAGAGTCATAAGACATAAGAGTCCACCCACAGCCACAAGTCTTATTAGATAAGACTATAAGCCTCCATCCACAAAACCAGTAAACCATGGCACCATTTGGATTCTGGATCTGCAGAGTGCAGAGCAGAGGAAAAGTCATATGGTCTATACCTAGAGAGTACAGAGTTGAGACGGATCACTGATCAGATCGAAGGAAGCATGAGCCACCAACAAAAGATTTAAAAGTAGAACCAGTGTAGAGAAAGAATGAGAGAGGCAGAGAGCAAGAGATGAGAGAGAGTGGCGGATAGCAGAAGAGAGAGAGAAGGTATGAGTAAATTTTAGGGATTTGAGATTTTTTACGTGTTTTGATTTGAGATTGTTTTGTGAGTAAATTTTTTAGATCGGATTTGCACTTTATTCAGTTGAATTTTGATTTGTCCAGAGGTTGAAGGATATTTTTGAGATAATTGATTTTTTTTTTTATGAAATAATTGATTTTGTTTTTTTTTTTTTTGAGAAACAATTGATTTTGTTTAGTGCAAAGAATTCTTCAGATAGCGAAATTTATAAGGATGTTCTAAATTTTTTGTCCTTTGTCACGATAATGTATCAGATTTTTTAGAGTTTTCATCTGAAACTATTTTTTTAGTTAAATTACATATTTAGTTTCTAATAATATTTTGGTGTTGTGTTAAAATAGTCTTTTATCATTCAGTGTTGCGTAGAAAATATTGATGTTATTGATGTGACTAATGGTAAAATTAATATATTGTTTTTATGCCACTAGATTTCCACCTAAGCTGCCACATGGAATTAATTTAAAAAATCAAAGTTTTTTTTATCTCAGTCTTACTCTCTCCCTGTCTCTGATATATCCCTCTCTCTATGCTTATTGCTCAGCCTCCATGACCGAAGCTTACTCAAGGCTTACTCAAGGGTAGGCAAATACAAAAATACCCATTCCAAGTCCAAATCTATTTTGATGGAGCTCCTTTTGTCTCATACCATGTAACTTCTTGGCTCCTTCAAAACTCCATGATCGAACTCCATGAAAGAAGTCGATAAAATACAATCTATTCACATTGTAGATGTGTAATTTGTATCCTTCATTCTCTTTGAATAATTTTTATATAAAAAAAAAAACCCTTCATTTCTTTTCCGTCAAATGGAAAAATGAAAGAAAGGATAGCATTGGGAAACTTAATTATAGAAGATGGAAATAGAATAGAAGTTAAAATACCCAGACCTTTGCAAAAATAATTTGTTTTTGATTTTGCAAAGCCAAGTTGAAAATACCCAGACCTTTATACCAAAACAAAAAATTTTAGTCAGATCACATAGAGCGCTTACTCATATCCTAACCCATTTACAAATCAACTTAGAATCGGAAACATCCAAACCCACGAATCCATTTGGAAAAGCAAACCAAAATCTAAATCAAATCATACCATCTATATGGCTTGCAAAAATGAACAATACCCACAAGGCCACAAATGCAAAGGGCTTCATCCACTCAAAACATACCCATCTGAAATCACCAAACCCTTCTCCTTTAGATTCCCCTCATGCACAGTTCAAAGACAGATAGAGGCTTAGAGCTTCGATCTTGGTAGATTGATGAGAGAGAGAGAGCAAGTAAGAGTGAGAGAGCGGGAGGTTACAAAAGAGGGTTTGGATTTGGCAACCACCGGTATGATGGCGGCGGCAAGCGGCAGAGAATAGCAGTGGTGTTGAAGGAACTCACAGAGTGAGCTTCGGTCATGCCTTCATGGAGGCTGAGCATAGAAGAGAGAGAGTGAGTCTGAGTTTGAGCAAAGAGACAGAGAGAGTAAGAGGGACAGAGAAAATTGTTGATTTTTTTTTAATAACGCCACATGGAAGCTTATGTGGAAATTGCTGTGGCATAAAAGATAATATATTAATTTTACTGTTAGCCACGTCAGCATTTTTTATTTAGTATTTAGGATAAATTTGATACACTGAATATAGATTACATTAGGAATAGTAATCTTTATTACTGGGAATAGAAGACATTGTAATGGAATAATTATTACTATTCATAAGTTTGATTGTTACATATAGAAAGCTTGTAAAAGATGATATATAAAGAAACTTTATATTTTTGGAAATATATTAATTTTAAAATCTATTATATATACTAAGGAATAGCTATTACATCCATTTTAAAGAGGAATAACTATTCTTCAATTTAAAGAATAGTCATTCCAATGTAATAAATAATCCATGTAATAAAAATGCAACCAAATGACCGAATTGCTATTACATATGAATAACTATTCCATTACAGGAGCTATTATAGCATACCAAACGTACCCTTAATGGTAGGAATTATTTTGATATAATACTAAAAGGTTAGGAACTAAATTGATACATTTGAAAGGTTAATGGTTAAATAATATTTAGTATAAAGGTTAGGGACTAGTTTACATCTTTTTATTTTTTTATTTTTTTTATATTACCTATTATTTTTCAAAATTTTGGGCCCTCCTTCCACTTGAGGTCTTAGGCAATGGCCTAATTGGGCAAGTGGAAGGGCCGGCCCTGCCTACCACTCAACCATGAAAATAGTAATAACGTACTGAGTGTTGCCCAATCACTGTCTTGCCACTCTTATTGTCATTGTACGGTTGTACCTAGTCACACTAATCCTGGCTTTCTACATGGTAGGAGAACCTGTTATCTTATGTGGGAACATTCAGGTCCACCAAGGTTAACTTTTGGGTTAGTGACTTAGTGCAGACCAGGGAATACAATACCTACTTCATGGTCCAGACCAGGGAATCAGAGGGAATTGATGAGAATTTCTTATTTTTCCACAAGAACCAATCGTGGGAAATTTTGTTGGTTGATGAATTGGATCCCTTTTACAGAAAAGGGACATTAGTTTCAGGAATAATGATTAAAGCGAGGAAGCTGCTTACCTGCTTGTTATGTCAAAGTTGGTGGGCATCTTATCTTTATTTGTGATGTGTCCCCAGTGGCTTTGGAGACCGAAAGGGAACTGCTTGGCACTGCATTCCACAAAAAAATTATACACAAATTATCATATTTTGGCTAATCTTACATTGTCGTCATATATATATACATCACATTCACTAATCATGGATTTAGAATTGGCCCTGACTTGCATTCAGGTTGAACTTCCATGGTCAAAATCAAATATGTAAACCAGAACCTCTCATTCACTTTTGCAAGAAGATGGCAGACAGGAATCACAGGATGCTTTCAAGCCTGTGATTCCATAAAAATTCTTGGCAATATTTTCTTTTTTTTGCTATGTGAATTCTCACTTGCTCACGCACCACAAGAGGTGTTAAAACCACTAGGACATCCCATGAACCTCAATTCTTGGCAGTAATTACACATTTGCTTGAATCTTTCTCACACTGCAAATGAATATGGAAAGGAAAAGCTGCTGTCTTCAGCTTCCAATCTCTCTCCCCAAAATTTTTTACAAATCATCAATGTATCTCAAAACTAGTTCTTTTCTTCCTTTAGGTTAGGGCCTTGGGAATTCAGGTTAGGGCCTTGGGAATTCTAGATTTAATAAACCTGCTCATGATTTCCTTGGTGGTTCAGAATCTTCACCAAAATTGGGTGGTCCTCTGAGAAACAAAAAGTCTGCCCAAGGATCAAAGCTTTTGCCATATTAGCCTAGCGCATTACATGTGCTTCATCACAGTTTCCCCCAGGGGCGGCTGAAGCTATAGGCGACTTAGGCGGCCGCCTAAGGCCCCCACTTGTAAGAGGGCCCCCAAGTAGTAATAATATTGTATATAATATTGATTTCTCGTCTGAAAAAAAAAAAAAAAAAAAATTGTTTTCTCGTCTGAAGAAGAAGAAGAAAAAAAAAAAAAAAAACTAAAACTGTTTCTCACACTGAAGTGACATGAAGGCTAATGCCATCACCATATCTTTAGTTTGCAGAAGAAAAGATTACAAAAGGCCCTTTTCTCATCTAAAAAAAAAAAAAAGAGGCCCGTTTCTCACACTGAAGTGATATGAAGGCTAATGCCATCACCGTATCTTTAGTTTGCAGAAGAAAAGATTACAAAAGGCCCTTTTCTCATCTAAAAAAAGAGGCCCGTTTCTCACACTGAAGTGACATGAAGGCTAATGCAATCACCATATCTGCAGAAGAAAAGATTACAAAAAGCCCGTTTCTCATCTTGAAAAAAAAAAAAGGCCTGTTTCTTACACTGAAGTGACATGAAATCCCATCACCAAATCTTTAATTTGCAGAAGAAAAGATTACAAAAAGCAGAAATCTTTAGTTTGTAGAAGAAAATATTACAAAAGGCAGAAAGAAGAAAAAAATCGCTCACTCTTTGACTCTCTCCAGTCTCCATCTTGATTCAAAAAAAAAAAAAAACACTCTTTTTAGTTCACTTACTCATCAATCGGTGTTGGCAATAGACTTGGTGTGTTCACAAATCTTCATTTCAGGTTTGTTTTTTGTTTTCTCCTCCTTTGCCTCTTTCGTCTTCTTCATGGTCATTGGTTTGCTGCTGGGTGTCTGGGTTTTTTTTTTGGGTTGAAGAGGAGTTTGCTTTGTTATTGCTCATTGCTGCTGAGTAAAGAGTACAAACAGTGCCGGCAAGAGAACAAACAAAAAGACTTAAAGAATTTACTTTACAAAAAGTGAAAAAGAGAACCTTAGATTTCTCTAGAAGCCAATGGCATGATCCGGACCCTTAGATTTCTCTAGACTCTTTAGGCTCTTAAATTTCTTTAGATTTCTCTAGATTCTAGAAGCCACTTAAACTCTTACTATTTTAGTCTTTTAAAGTGAAAAAGAGTTTTCATGTTTTAGTCTTTTACTCTTACACGTTTTAGACAGCCTTACACGTTTTGCTTTTGTTTTTTTTTTTTTAAGAAATCAGATTTAGTGTGATGGACTTTTAGTCTTAGTGAATGAGTGAATCAAGTTGAGTTCTACCTATTTTGCTAGTGGGTTAGTCTTAGTAGATCCAATCAAGTTAAGTTCTACACATTTTGCTAAAAAAAAAAGGTTTATTGCTACACAAAAAAAAAAAGAGTATTGATAACAAAATTATAAATTTAGAATAATTTACTTTGTATTAATATTAATTTTAATTTTTTTGAGCAGGTTTAAAGTGTAAAGTGATCATATTAAGTAAAGTTACAATTGTGCTTTTGATAAACCAGGTTCTATTGTTTTATACATTAAATTTATATTATTCTAGCTATATTATCAATTGAAAAAGAAATGTTAGTAGAACTTGAATGCAAAAATTTAATTAGTAATTTTGCCTCTCAAAAAGCAAGAAAAATAAATTTTAATTGAAAAAAAATATATGAATTTATAATAAAAGGTCTTGTTTAAAGCTTTCGCCTAAGGTCCCCAAATTCGTTGAGCCGGCCCTGGTTTCCCCAACTGGAATACATGACACTAGACAATCTCTAAAACGTGGATATATAGATAGATAGACAGACAAACATAACTAACTTCTCATTATTTATTAACTCAATTCTTGTGAATGTACAATAAGGCTGATCAAACACTGAAGCTGAAAGATCAACAATATACTGCCCCCAAAACATATGTCAGCATGAATATTTATTTGTTACACGTGAGTTTGCAAAGCCAAATTTGTGGTCAGTAGAAGAAAATTAATCTTATTCACCAAAATAAAGTATCCATTAACAGGAACTCCTGCTATGATAGCTTTTTGACATAAAAACATCTGCTTCGATGTAAAGCTACAGGTACTCTTATCCGTAAGCTGACTATAGTCTTTGTAATGAGTTGATATGGCCCATTGTAGGTTCAATCTGATAGCAAACAAAGTTCTGTATAACTACTTATCAAGCAAGTTCTGTATAACCTAACATACTGAAGTCCCGAATGAGTCAATACAATAATTAATTCATAAAGCCCCCTTTAGGCATGTTTGGTGGCCCTTGTGATGGAACCTGTCCCTGAGAAACTAATTGTGACCTGCCTGGACCTTGAATGTAAGCTTGACCCATCCCTGTCCCAACCATTTGTTGTTGCTGCGGAAGTTGTTGCTGTTGCTGCAGTTGCGGAAGCTGCTGCTGCAGCTGTGAGAGTGGTTGCTGTTGTTGCAGTTGCTGTTGTGGTTGCAGCTGCGAGAGTGGTTGCTGCTGTTGCAGTTGAGGCAGCTGCTGCTGCTGTTGCAGTTGAGGAAGCTGCTGTTATTGTTGCATCTGCATCTGCTGCTGCTGCATTTGTTGCTGTTGTTGCTGCTGACTTGATATTTGTGGCTTAAACACTACCATATCCTGATTCCACAAATAGTTTAGGTTTAGTAAATTGCAAAGCTGAGTAATCCTACATGGTTCATCCACAAACTTGTTTTGGAGCCTGAACTCACTGGCTTCAACATTAAAGATTAAAAAAGAAATGCAAAGATGCAAAAGCAACTTTTACATTGTGGAAAGCTACTTAAAGTTTACTGTAAAAGTAAGTTTCGAGAAAACAAGGTCACAAATTATTTTGCAACTTCTTTTAGTTTTGATGAACCTGGTAATTTTTTGTTAATGTGAGAGCACAGAGTTGGCGGCTATAAGATTTTCCAGATGGCATGTACTAAACAAAATCTCAGTTAATTGATAATAATTGAAGTTCACAAAAATCTTATTCCAGGAAAAAGCATTCCAATCAAGCGGCAGGCTTTGTCAGAAACAGATAGCAGCAATGTCTGAGATGGCAATTGAATGACTGCACACTATAATAATAAAAATTGAAAACTTCAGCACTAAAAGATCCCAGTAGACGTATATTTGTGGTTTCAAACTTACAAAATAAGACATAAAACTTAAGCTGTTTAAAATATCAAATGGAAGCAAAGATGCCACCTTATCTAGGTGGTAAAGCTTCATGATGCATGGTCAAAGCAGCAGGGGTTCAAAACCCTTATCCAGCCAAAATTAAAAATAAATAATTCATGAAATTGTTCATTACAGAATTTTTGAAGCATATTACTTTCTTTTTTTTAAGTAATAATTTTGTATGAAAAAAGGGCATAGCCCTAATATTCGGTCAGCATAAAAGAGATACATAAGAAAAGAATTTATGTGGTCTAAAACCCCTAAAGATCTAAGCATTCCCAAAAAGAGCAAGAAGAAAAATCCCCAATTTCCCTTATTTGACCTTATCCAATTGAAAAGTGATCTCAAAAATAAAAATCTTAGTTCAAGCAATCAGAACCCAGTTTCATAAAAAATGCATACCTCTCCCTCCAAATTCATGTCATCAAACATAGAGATACAGTGTTCCACACATCAAGCATATGACTTCTCAATTCTTATTGAAGTAAACAATTCGACAAGGTTTATTTGAGTGTGTCTTGAAGAATCAAAGCAGTTGTTCTATAACACTTCAGAATTGAAGGATTTAAGACCCTTAGAATATTCTTAAAACATGTTTTAGGGATTGGCAGGCTTCAAATGGTAGTAGTTAAAAAGGTTCAAATGTCGTTTAAATTTTTTTTGATAATTTGATAGTAGGGGGAGGGGGGGATTTGAACCCTGGATGTCTTATTTGGAAACAAAAAAAAGTGCTAACTAGTTGAGCTACAAGGCTCTTGGTGTTTAAAATCTAAGCAGCAATGATTTTCATTATGGAGAAACTTCACAGCAAGTTAAATTAGTTCAAACCTTAGATCAACTGTAGAATATATATATTCAATATCAGATTTGAGAAAGCTCATTCCACTTTAAACGTCTGCTAACTGTATAAATGTTGGTATAGTTCAATGACTGACAACAATGAGCTTGATACCAAAGTTGATGCAGCATAAAATTTTCTAAAGAAAATTGCAGAACATCCAAAACAGAAAAATAAGATAAACCTAGGAATCAACAACTAGGGTTGGTTGGAGTCAGCACAAAGTCATTTGAAAAATTTTAACTAAAATTTTATTTTGATAATTCTATAAGTTAGGGAGGGAGAATTTAAACCCTGGACATCTACGTTGGAAACATCAAGAGGTGCCAGCTGAGCTATAAGGCTCCTCACTCAAATTGAATATTAATTATCATAAACTTGTCTCCATATGAGTTAGATCAAAATGCTAATCCTAATTGACTTAGATCAAAACCCAATTATTGAATTACAAAAATAACTTTGACTCTAGAAAATTAAATAAAACATCTAATTAGCTAATAAAAGGCTGGTTGTAGTCCTAAGTGTAGAACATATTCCCAGTTCCTACACTCTCTTTTCCCAGTTGTGTAAACATTAGAACTTGTGCAAAATCTGGTATTATAGAGAATGTTCCCGATAAATCATCATACTTTCAAGAATTCCCACATATCCAAAGCCACAGAGTTGGCGCCATTATGCTAACCTAGTAAAAGATCAGTTCTAGATCCACAAAAGAAAATTATATTGATATTAATGCTGAACAACAGAGGAAAAAAAAATGATGTAATACACATAGTTGTTGACCCTTTTTGTGTGTGTGTGTAACAGAAAACAGAGTGTAACAAACACAGTGAAGCTAGAGAGAAAGAGAGAGAGAGAAAGAAAGAGAATCAAGTTTAGAAGCTCTGAGAATTTCTGAATTAAATATCACAAACAGTTATAGAAAGATTATATATAGCCTAAAGAACTAAGAAAATAATCTAACCACCTCTAAACCACTTCCTAATTACACGGATCAACTTCCCACCATCTGATCATTACAACAAACCACTGATCATCACCTTACACGTGTTAATACAAATAAACTAACTACACTACAACATAAAAGCCACATGTAAACTAATTATATTTTTACAGAAAGCTACAGGTCGTATTTGTAGCTGAGGCAATTGTCGTTTAATGACAAAACACAAGAATACTCTGCCCTAATGCTCTGCCTCTCTGCCTATTCTAATATCTCATCTTGATATACTTTCATTTACCTTCAAACTTTGACATTCCCCTTCAAGATGAGAATCTGATCTGTTGCTTGCATCTGCATCTGTCTTCTTTGTAATTAATCTATCATCATCTAAGAGTGTACATTCCCCGTTAGGAAGAGAAGCGAAACATGAATGTTCATAACATTCATTTTACTTAACAAATGTCGCAACTGTGAGCTGTTAAGGGCCTTAGTGAGTAAATCTGCCAGCTGAGTGTGTGTGGGAGTGAAAAACAGCCTAACTACATTGTCTTGTACCTTATCTCTAACAACATGACATTCAACCTCTATATGTTTGGTTCTCTCATGAAACACAGGGTTTTCTCCAATATAAATGGCTGCTTGATTGTCACAAAACAGAAGAGCAGGTTGAGGATGCCAAATCTCCAAATCCTTCAACAATGATAGCAGCCATGTCAGCTCACACACAGTGACAGCCATAGCTCTGTATTCTGCCTCAGTAGAAGATCTAGACACTATAGATTGTTTCTTAGACTTCCAAGAGATTAAGGAATCACCTAAAAATATGCAATAGCCTGTGGTTGATCTTCTGGTGTCTATACAAGCTGCCCAATCAGCATCTGTGTAAGCCTTCAAATGAAAATCTGAAAATGCAGACAAGAAAATTCCTTGACCTGGACATCCCTTTATGTACTGTAAAATCTTGTAAGCTGCATCTAAGTGAGGCTTCCTTGGTTTGGACATGAATTGACTCAACTTGTGAACCGGGTAGGCTATGTCTGGTCTGGTGATTGTTAGGTATATCAATCTACCAACTAACCTTCTATAGACTCCAGGATCAGGTAACAAAGTACCTTGCAGCTTGCTCAACTTTAAAGTCTGCTCCATTGGTACTTTACTTGGCTTACAAGGTGACATACCAGCATCCTTTAGAATCTCCAAAGCATATTTTCTTTGGCATAAGCTGATCCCTTTGGCTGATCTGGCTATTTCAAGACCAAGAAAGTACTTCAAACCTCCAAGATCTTTAAGCTTGAAGTGTTGATCTAAGGAAACTTTGAGTGCTTCAACCTCTTGAACATTGTTGCTAGCTATGAGAATGTCATCGACATAAACCACCAATGCTATGAAAGAACCACCAAGCCTCCTTGTAAAGAGTGAGTAATCAGCCTTGGATTGCTTAAAACCAAGCTGGTTGACAACATAACAAAATTTTGCATTCCATTGCCTTGAGGCCTGTTTGAGTCCATATAAAGACTTATTTAACTTGCAAACAACATTCTCCTCTTTGTTGTGAAAGCCTTGAGGGAGTTGCATATACACCTCCTCATGTAAATCCCCATTCAAGAACGCATTGTTGACATCTAACTGTACCAAGTGCCACCCTTTCACAGCAGATATAGTAAGAAGAGTTTTAACAGTAGTTAACTTGGCAACAGGTGAAAAAGTGTCAGTAAAATCTAATCCCTCTTGTTGAGTAAATCCCTTAGCAACTAATCTTGCTTTATACCTCTCCACAGATCCATCTGCCTTGTATTTAACCCTATAGACCCACTTGCATCCAATCGCCCTTTTGGTGGAAGGCAAAGGAGTAAATGTCCAAGTATTGTTAGAAACCAAAGCTGCAATCTCAGCATTCATGGCATCTTTCCACTTAGGATCCTTAATAGCCTCATGATAGAAACTTGGTTCAGGGATTGAGGTAATAAGGGAACAAAAATGGGCATAGGAAGGAGAGAGTTGGGAAGAATCAATGTAATTAGAGAGAGGATATTTAGTACCTGATGGGTGAATAGAACCTGACTTTTTGTTGCTGAGATGAGTGGACTGTGTAAGTTCATTTGAAGTAATGGTGCTGCATTTGTAATCCTTCAAGTATGTAGGAGCCTTAGAAGGTCTAGAAGATCTTCTTAAGGAAGGAATAGATGCAGGTGGATCATTTATAGGATTTTGAGCAACTAAAGGGATAGTGACAGATTCTGCAGAAGTGGAATGACCAGAATCTGATATGGCAGGTTCGGGTACAACAGAATCAAGGATGACATTATGGATAGAATCTATAGCTTGATGTGAAACTTGGGTAGGATTACAAGGGGAAGGAGAAGGGTGGGAAGGTGGAAGGATAGGATCAAGAAATATGGCATCAACTGGGGTTGCCACATTAAGACAGATATGAGGAAAAGATATAGAGGCTTGTGGTGAAGTGATAAAAGAGATGAAAGGAAAAACATGTTCATGAAAAGATACATCCCTTGAAATGAAAATTTGTTTGGTTATCAAATTCAACAATTTGTAACCCTTGACACCAAAAGGGTATCCAAGAAAGACACAAGGAATAGATCTAGGAGCAAATTTTGATCTATTGTGAGCTAAGGTAGATGCAAAACATAGACATCCAAATACTTTTAAGTGATTATAAGGAGTTTTGCAATAAAGTTTCTCAAATGGAGTTTTATGATCCAAAACAGTACTAGGCAGCCTGTTAATAATGTGAACAGCTGTCAAAACACAATCCCCCCAATAGCAAAGTGGTATATTTGATTGAAATTTCAATGCTCTAGCAATGTTTAAAATGTGTTGATGCTTTCTCTCCACAACTGAATTTTGTTGTGGAGTAGCAACACAGGAGTGTTGATGTACAATCCCATGTTGAGCATAAAAATCTTTGAGAAAAAATTCTTGAGCATTGTCAGTCCTAATTACTTTGATATGAGATTGAAATTGAGTAAAGATCATGTTGTAAAAGGAAATTAACAATGGCCTAGTTTCTGTTTTGGATTTCATTAGATAAACCCAAGTGGATCTTGTAGCATCATCCACAATTGTAAGAAAGTATCTAAAACCATCATGAGTTGCTTTTGCAAAAGGTCCCCATACATCACAATGTATTAAATCAAAAGCATGCTCAGATATATGATTAGAATTAGGAAAGGGTAATCTTTTAAATTTGGCAATGGGACAAACAACACATTCTTTATTGGAATGAAAAGAAGGTACATCTGATACACAGTGAGGAAGTTTGTCATCAGACACATGTCCTAATCTGAGATGCCATAAGTATGACTTATTGACAGTAGAATGATTAGAAACAGAATGAACAAAAGATTTGAAAACTGACTCTAGGACAGTAGTTGCTTCTGAAGCAGTCTTGCAATTTTCTGTTGTTTGCAGCAGATAAAGATTGTGGTGAAGCTTACCCAATCCAATCACTCTCCAACAAGTAAGGTCCTATATAAAACAGTAGTTTGAAAGAAAAACTAAACAGCATGATAATGATTTGGTTAATTTGCTCACTGATATCAGATTAAATGAAAAAGCTGGGACATAAATCACATTTCCAAGAATCAATGTTGGGGTAAGTTGGACTGTGCCTATGTGTGTGACAAGAACCCTTTCACCATTAGGCAAATGTACAAAGGATGACAAGGAATTAGTTATGTTGGTGAAAAGGGATATAGAATGACTAATGTGATCAGTGGCTCCTGTGTCTAGAACCCAAGTTTCAGCATTATGAGCTATTTTATTTGAAGGATTTTCAGAAAAAATTGAATTCTTCAAATTAAGGCAAATAGAATCCTGGAAAGAGGCACAAGAAATACCTGAAAGAGCAGAATTGGCTGCATGAACAACATCTTGACTGGTAGAGGAAGAAGCATGAGAGCTCAGCATTGATAGTAATTGCTGGCATTGCTCAGCTGTGAATGGAAAGGAGCTTGAAGCAGCCTCGGATTGACCATCCTCACCATAAAAAATCACTTGATTTGCCACAGAAATTTTGCCTTTTTGCTTGTATCCTGGTGGAAATCCTACTAGTTTGTAGCATTTTTCCATGAAATGGCCAAGTTTTCCACAATGACTGCATACAGGTCTGCCTTTGCCTTTGTTCTTTCCTCCTTGATTGAACCCTTGAGCCTTGACTGCCAAAGCTGTTGAATCAACTGACACACCACCTCTATTGAAGCCTAAAGCCCTCTGTCTCTCTTCTTGTATCACCAAAGAGAAGGCCTTGTCAATTGAAGGACTTGGCTCCATCATCAGAATCTGAGTTTTGACTTGTGAGAAAGCTTCATTCAAGCCATTGAGGAATTGCATCAATGCATCTTGATGATTGAAGAGTATGATTTTATCATTCACTCCACAAATGCATCGGCCACATGAACAAGATGGTGAAGGCCTGAGATTGAGTAACTAATCCCATGATGCTTGAAGATTAGTGAAGTAGGTAGTCACGGTTGAATCTCCTTGCATAATTGTTGAGATCATCTTCTGAAGCTGTGAAATCTGTGGACCATTAGCTTGTGAAAAACAGTTTCTGAGCGAATTCCAAACCTCCATTGCAGTGTTTCTGTAGATCACACTTGCAATGATGTGAGGTGAAACGGAATTCAGAATCCATGAGGAAATCATGGAGTTGTTCTTCGACCAAGCAATTTTCTCCAAGGGTGTGACAGCCATAGAAATCGTGACAAAGCCATCAACAAAACATAGCTTGCTCTTCGCATCTAGTGCCATAAGCATAGCCCTAGCCCAATTAGGGTAATTGTCCTCAGTCAAGAGCTGAGTAACAAGAATCGCACCTGGTGACTCTCCATGGTGCAAAAAGAAAGGGCTTCTTGGATCCTCCATTGGAGAAAGCTCACGATGAGCATTAGGTTGAGAAGCAGTGGAAGAAGGAGCTTGATCTTGATTCACCATTAATGGAAGCAAAAGCGCTCTGATACCATAACAGAAAACAGAGTGTAACAAACACAGTGAAGCTAGAGAGAAAGAGAATCAAGTTTAGAAGCTCTGAGAATTTCTGAATTAAATATCACAAACAGTTACAGAAAGATTATATATAGCCTAAAGAACTAAGAAAATAATCTAACCACCTCTAAACCACTTCCTAATTACACGGATCAACTTCCCACCATCTGATCATTACAACAAACCACTGATCATCACCTTACACGTGTTAAAACAAATAAACTAACTACACTACAAAATAAAAGCTACATTTAAACTGATTATATTTTTACAGAAAGCTATAGGTCGTATTTGTAGTTGAGGCAATTGTCGTTTAATGACAAAACACAAGAATACTCTGCTCCAATGCTCTGCCTCTCTGCCTATTCTGATATCTCATTTTGATATATTTTCATTTACCTTCAAACTTTGACACTGTGTGTGGGGGGGGGGGGGGGGACTACAGAAAATTGGCTACACTTATCCAAAAAAGATTTTTTTTTTTTTTGTGGGGGGGGGGGGGGGGGGGGGGGGGGTGCGGAAGAAATGGCTAAAGACAACTTACAAGCTTCTTTTCTTGCAGTTGTCCAAGAAATCCATGCTGGTTCATTGCACAAAAAACTAGAAAATCTGCCTTTCCAACATATTGCCTAATATTGAACACAATGAAGTTAACAAATCCAGAAAGATAGATGGACAGAGACACAAGCATAAGTAGACAAAATCAAAATTTTCACTCAGTAGAATTACTTATTGTTCATGTGGTCCTGAGATATTAGCCGAACTATTTGCATTGTTGGCAGCCAGTTTGCTGCAAGCCTGAAAAGCACAGGAGATATACATGCTAGTAAATAAAGATTAATCTTCTACGGTGTGCTAAACAAGGAATCCAAAACCTTTCCCCCAAAAAGATGTAGCTGTTGGGAAACACATAAAGTAGGAAACCCAAATACAGAACTAATACCACCTCATAGTCTATGTCAGGGTATTGAAAAGAAATACTAAGATTTTTGAGTCATCCTTTACATATTGGCTTTTGATTGAGGTCATCCACCTTGTTCATTAATAATGTTGGATGCTATAAAGGACAAGTGAGAGCTGCAAGGTGCTAACAGGTTCTTTTAGCTTCCAAGTGCAAGATAAATCCACAATATTTTTTTTGATAAATAAAATAGTATTTGAAATCTATGGAGTTCGTTTTATGATTATTATTTATTATTATCAGGATAAGACACCAATTGATTTGTATAAGTTACAATTAAACTTAAGATGGTGGCATTGGCAGCCATAGTTTTTGTGAAGGACAAGGGACTCAGGGAAGCTACTTTACTGTCCAATTGTCCATAATGGCTTCCAAGTGGTACATGAGAGAGTGGTCCAGCATGCTTATGCTGCCGAATTGAATTGGACTAGAAAATAGAAACTTTCTACTTCTTCTGTTTTGTGACAGATGTAATGTAACTATCTCTATACTGACTGTTTCTGAAGCTTGTGATCCTTTTTTTTTTTTGACATGTTCCCCCCAAAAATTGCCAAGCAAATGAGGACGACAAAGGGGCCGGCTGGTTGCTGGGACGGCTAGGCTAGGGAGAGTGATTGGCAAATGACAACCAAAGGTGCATCTTTCTGTTTAAAAAAAGAGAGAAGAAAAGAAAAAGAAAAAGAAAGCGTATGCATAGATTCCATTCTTTCGTGGGACAAATTTCTGTCTCTGGTTTCTTACAAAATGGACCTTCCCCTACGTCATACCAAAACACAACTATTTAAGGTTCACATTGAATTATTAGAACACTTTTTAAATTATATATAAAAAATACTTTTGTAATTCTAAAGACGTGAAAGCTGTAAATGGGGGATTGCTACAACTTATAAAAGAAGAGACTGAGACGACAGCAGCAATAGATTTATTCGGTAAATTTGGGGTGAGAAGAAGGGAGAACGGAAAATTTGGGGGAGGCCAGGAGGGAGATGAAGGGGATGGGAGATCATGGAAAAAATGAAATGGGGAAGCGGGGTAGGTGTTGGTCAGCTAGTTCGGTTTAGGGGTTGGTTTTTTAATTCCCTCAAGAGCTCGAACTAAGCCTATAAACAATGTTTAAACTTGAATTCGTCAAGAAGTCTAAAAGTTTGAGCTCGGTTTGATTCACTAGTCAAGCTGAGCTTGTGCACAATATCAAGCTTTCGAGATTAAGATCCAACACAAGTACATTATCAAGAGCATTTGGTTTGAACAAGTAGTCCAAATCCCTAATTAATTAAAAACTTAGTTAGTAAGTAAGATATATGTTTCTTTTTCAAGTCCATGCTCATAAACAAGTTTGGGGTCAATGGGAGAGAATCCTTAAAGCTACGTGTTTTAATTTGATGTCTTAGATCATAATCACACAACAAATAATAAAATTTATTGCTTTTCTGATTTTTTTAATTTTCTCTTTATACATCAAAAAAGAAAACCAATATTCCTATAAAAATCGTGCCACATCTTTATAACTTGTAAGGTCTAAGATCACATAAATTTACCTTTTTATTAATATTCGTACCAGTCCGAATTCAAAATTTTAGGTTATTAAAGCATTTAAACAGTAGATTTAAAATTTATAATATCAAATCCCCCTAAGTATAAAATGAATTCAAACAATGAATTTTATAATGTATAAATTTAGAGTCAAAACATTCCAAATCTATTTATTGTACCGTAACCTTAATCATAATTACTTGTCTCTATCTTCTTAAGAAAAATTTATTATTTATAATAACCAGAAGATTTTAATCATAATTACTTGTCTCTAAGTACCCATTTGTTTCAGCGTTTATAACCCAAAAGTCGCGTTTTCAAAAAAGCCAGCTCCAAATTAGTGTTTGGTAAGTATAAAACACAACTTTTTGGAAAAAGTTGCGTTTTGAGTTTGTGAAGAAAACGCGCATTTGCAAAATGGAGATCAGGAGGTCCATAATCAGAAAGTCCGTGCGCATTTTAACAATATTACCGTTGAGGTAGTGTTAAATTACCAAAGTGCCCACTGTGCTGCTACAAAGGTCCTCTCTATGCTGCTCTGCTACAGAACAAACACTACAAACACAACAATCTTTCTCTCAAACATCTCTAAACTCAAGCATAATCAGATTATAAGAATACAAACTCAAAAACACAGTTTTAAAATTAATCAAATCATAACAATAAAAGCAAAAAAAAAAAAAAAAAAAGACAAAGGACAGAAGCCAGCTGACCCATCTGGACTGGGTTGGGGACGAAGATGAGCAACAGCACGAAGATGAGAGCTCCCTGGAATGTTCTTGAATGAGGGAGAAAAGGAAAATTTTCTTATCACAGAGAGAGTTTTGGAATCAAGTAAAAAAAAAAGAGAGAGGGAGCTGGAGAAAGAAAGAGAGAATGGAGCTCCTGGAACGTTCTGAATGAGGGAGAATGAGGGAGAAAAGGAAAGTAAAAGAGGGGGTAGAGATAGTGGACAGTGTGTGGAGGAGAAAAAAAAGAAAAAAAGAAAAAGAAAAAGAAAAAGAAATGAAACGTATGGTTGAAAGTGAAATGAAGAAAGGAAAAATAATATAAAAAATAAAAATCCTAATTGAGAAATGCTACCGTAATATTTTCACAATATTTTCATAATAAATTTTAAGTAACAGATAGTTATTAGTTAATATTGGTTAGTAAAAAAATAATTTCAGTTGTGAGTTCAAATTAAAACTAGTAACAACTTTCCACATAAATTTTGTTGTGAAAATATTGCGAAAAATGTTGTGAACGTAACACTTCTCATAATAAATTTTACACAGTAATTTGTTATTGGTTCTCATTTAAATCTACTAATGACATTATTATTTTTCTTATCTACCATTAACAACTTGTCATATAGACTTTATTGTGAAATTTTTGTAAAAATGTTGTGTCCATAACTTGCATTAAGAGAGATAATTAAAACAAAAAATTCACTTATATATATATCTTGTCCTTTTTGGTAATTTACAACTCAAACCTCCACTTTTATAAGTGCTAGCCAAACATTCAGCTTTTTCAAAAAGCATTTTTTAACAGTTTTTACCAAACACTCAGCTTTTTAAAAATGCACTTTTTCATTATGCACTTTTTGAAAACTTCACTTTTTCATTATACACTTTTACAAAAAGCTGAACCAAACTCATCTTAAGTCTAAAACTTAGGGTTCGATCCCCGCCTACATCAAAAACTGATTAGTGTCTTGGTTTGATAATAAAGAGCTATCATCAAGAGTGAAGTTGAAACTTTCAAAAAAAAAAAAAAAATTCTAAAACCTTATTTTTTTAAGAAAAAGGCGTAAATGCACTTTTAGTCCCTACATTTTGACCTTTTTCCATTTTAGTCCCTACATTTTATTTTTTTCACTTTTAGTCCCTAAAACCAATTTACGCCCTTCATTTAAGTCCTTCAAGCTAACTTCCGTCACTAATCTAACGGGAACACTGACAGATGAATAAAATAATATTAAAAATTTACTGTAGCACCAACACATCAGCCTATAAATTTAAAAAATTAATTTATTAATTTTAACTGAATAAAAAAATAAAAACAGAATTAAAAAATCATGCTCAAACGCATCTTCATCTTTTTGAAAGCCCAGACCCGTTCTTCTGGATCTTTGCCTAGAATAAAAACACATGTTCTTCAACAACCCTCCACCACTACCCATAATGAAACCCACCCTCACCACCACAACAACCCTCCGCCACTGCCATGAACCTGACCCACAACAAAATTCCCTACCACAATAGCTAACCCATAGTGAAACCCACCCCTAACACCACGGCAACCCCCCACTACCACCACCACATCAGTTAAAAACCCAGCCACACCTACACCCACACTCATCAAAACCACCATCGTCGTAGCCACCCAACACCGCCACACAATAAAACCCACAACCCAATCAAATGACCCAAAAACTCAAATCGGCGTTCAAGAAAGGAAAAGGTGGAGTCCAGATTGCACGAGTCGTTCAAGAAGAAAGAGACTTCCATTCTAGTCCAAGTTAGGAAAGGCGTGGACGAGTTCGCCGAGTTGCAAGCTTGCATTGTGCCTAATGACTCGGCCCTTTCGCACTTCAGGTTCTCCCTTGACCAACGAAGAGCAGAGCAAGGGGCAGATCTTCAAGGTTTTAATAATGGATGCCATGGATTCTTGATCCAGAGAAAACGATGGGAGATATTTGAGTTTTTGGATTTGATGATTTTGTTTGGGTTTGAGAATTTTGGGGGTTTTGGTTTGTTTTTCCTGTGGGTATCTGACCCGATCTTTATCAACGATTCATTTTCTCTCTCTCACATTTCAACCAATCTAGATTTTTTGTATTTGTTTCCCAAGAAGATTTATGGGTTTGAAGGTTTTGTTGGGATCGGTTTGGTTGTTGGGTTTATGGGTTTGGTTGTTTTATTGGAGATTTGGGTTTGGTTCGTTGTTGGAGATTGATTTTGCAGGAGATCTGTTTTTTTGTGATTGTTGGGTTTTGTTCTCATTTGAAGATTGCTATGTGTTTTGCATGTTTGGTTGCTTAGAAAATGCAAGAAGAGAGACAAAAATATTGATTTTTTAAATTTCTGGGCAAGGTTTGCTGGGAAGAAAATGAAGAACATGATTAACGTTGAAGAACACATGTTTTTATTCTGGGCAAGGCTTGAGCATGATTTTTTAATTCTGTTTTTATTTTTTTTATTCAGTTAAAATTAATAAATTAATTTTTTAAATTTATAGGCTGATGTGTTGGTGCTACAGTAAATTTTTAATATTATTTTATTCATCTGTCAGTGTTCCCGTTAGATTAGTGACGGAAGTTAGCTTGAAGGACTTAAATGAAGGGCGTAAATTGGTTTTAGGGACTAAAAGTGGAAAAAATAAAATGTAGGGACTAAAATGGAAAAACGACAAAATATAGGGACTAAAAGTGCATTTACGCCTAAGAAAAATTTATTATTTATAACAACCAAAATCTTCATTGCAACTTGCAAATGACAAAGTAATAAAATTTTAAGTTATTGCAAATACAAAAACTCTTTTTTAGAAGAAAAAGAAGAATACGAAAATAAAATGACAAAGTAATAAATTTTTAAGCTATTGCAAATACGAAAACTCTTTTTTAGAAGAATAAGAAGAATACGAAAATAAAATGACAGAGTAATAAATTTTTAAGCTATTGCAAATACAAAAACTCCTTTTTAGAAGAAAAAGAAGAATACGAAAATGAAAAGAGGGAGCTCTTCCTTCAAAGAAAATAACAATTTTTAACGGTCACATATCTATTGGAATTAGCTTTATTGTGATGGGGAAATTATTGTGTACTCTCGGAGTACCATAATTGCATACTCCCTTCTCTCACATGAATGGTGGGTCCTACTAATTAAATTCATGGTGGGACCCACCATTTATGTGAGAGGAAAGAGTACGCATTTATGATACTCCGGGAGTACCTAATAATTTTCCATTGTGATGGATCTATCTTTCCATCATTAATACTTTCTTTTCATAAAATATTTTTAACCATTAACAACTACCAAAACGTTTTTTTGTTGCAAATAACAATGAAATAATTAATGTAGACATTTTTGGTAGAATTTTTTTTTTTGTTACAAATGTTTCAATATTTGGCGAGTAATTTCCAACAAAATAGACTTGCTATTGAAAAATCATGATTTCATCGCTAATGAAGTATTATTTATGGTGTAATTTTCGATGACAGAATAGAAGTATCTTTCTTTTCTTATCAGTCGGAAAAGTTTCATCACAAATAGCAACATTTTATGTAGTGATTTTTATATAGTTCGGCTCCTAGATAGTTGACCTTGCTTTAAGAAATAAAGATTCACATTCCAAGAGCAAATGCTAAACACATATCGAGTATAAAAATTTGTAATTGAAACAAAATAATGGTAATACATTGTCCGACAATATTATTGAGGGAATTTATTGAAGCTTCACACTAACACTTAATTTGAAATTGTTACAAAAAAAAAAAAAAAAAAAAAAACTCCCACTCTTTTTCTATACCTAGCTCCATATGGATGAACAAAATACTTATTGAAGATCAATAACAAAATGCCGAGGCAGGGCCAAAAAACTAAAATGAGTTAAAAAGGATAATAGGGGCAATTTCTAGTTGCTGTGAATCAAGAAGTGAGTCAAAGATCAACACTTAGGAAGATCTGCTGGTGGAGGAAACAACTTCTGATTTGGGAGCTTTCCATCTAAGACTAGCCAAGCCATCTTTAAACCCCAGCTTGTGTGGATCTCCAGGTGGCAATGCATGAACCATACTCCTGTTGCCACATATATATACAATTGTCAGCGTATCATCATCAGTTTCAAACAAGTCAGCGACAATTTCATTATTTTATAAACTTGAACAAAAGCTGTAAAAGCAAATCTAATTGTTCTTATGAGACCAAAAAATAAAATAAAGGTTTAATGAAAGTTACTATGCGTGCTGGATTCAATTGCTATATAGGTATTGATGTCCTAATCACCTAGTATAGCCAACTTTCTTTAATATTTTTTTGAAGGTACTTTTCCTAATATAAAATGTTAAAATGTTAAAGTTACTCTCAAATTTACAAATATATATATAAACTAAATAAACTAAATAAATTTATTAATTATTTTTTTTTGTTTTGTATTTAAATATTGACACATTAAATTTATGAATGCAATTGATTGCCTATGTAATAAAATTGGTAGTAGGTGTAATATTGTTTTTTTTTTTTTTTTTTGATCTTAGGTGTAATATTTTTTATTATATTAGATTTGTATGTGTCCAACTATATTTTATTATATGATGTTCTTGATTTCTCACCTGGGTTATCTGCTAAAAACCTGATAGCAACCCAACCCCCTGAAGGCACACCCACGGTGTTTCTTTCAACTGGGTCAACAAGATTGAAGTTTGCTGGGTCTTTATTCTGATCAAAGTTCCCAAAACCTTGCCCAACAACGAAGAAATTAAAGCCATGCAGATGTAGAGGGTGGCTCTCAGCGCCAAGAATGCTTGTGTCCTGCATGACAAGCTCTACACTAGTGTTAAAAGGCAGAACCACTAGCTTTGTCCCATTGCTCACCATAGTGTTGTTTGGAGGGTTGCCAGTATAGTTAAAGGGAATTAAGGGACTGATAGGAAAGTTGGGGTTGTAAACTCTATTTGATTGACCAAAGAAATGGGCTTGTAGAAGAGCTGTGGTTGGTACTGCAAAAGATATGTTATTGATAGAAGCTGCAAACATTGTTCCATTAGGGCCTTGGCAGGTTTGGTTATTCTGATCACAAGGGTTTGTTCCAAGGCCTATTGTGAAGAAAAAGCGCTTGTCAACTTTTTGTGGGACATTAGCAGGGAATTGAGCACTTGCTAAGCTACGAAGTTTGTTTGAGAAATTTGTAGCAAAGGAAGTGTCATTGAGAGGAGGGAGAACTGGTTTGAAGAGTGGAAGCTTTTTGATGGAAATGTTTGATGAGAGGCTTTTTGTTTTGGATGAAAATTCATATTCTAAGATACCTGCAACAGTAGAATTGTCAAAAGTGCCTAGGCCAGTCACATATGGTCTAGCAGTCATAAAGAAGGTGGCATTTGGGAAATTGGGTTTGGTCTTAAGAAGAACATTTGTGGTTTGTCCTGGGGCAATGAGAAGCGTGTTGGTCTCAAAAGGTTTAACATAAACGGCATCTGCTTCAACAACTGTGAGGGTGTGGTTTGCAATGCTGAAAAATAGCTCGTCATTGAGTGCTGCGTTGATGAACCGAAGAAGGTAAGTCTTCCTAGGCTTCACCTTTAGCTTGAATGTGTCTGCATGCGAAGACACATTTATACAACATGTTAAGTTGACCTATACAACATTTCTTGAAACATTTGAAAATGTTCCATTTAGCATTTGATACCTTTGGCTGAGCAGTTATATAGTGGCCCTGGAAGCCCATTGATGGTATATGCATCAGAGACATTAGGGCCACCTCCTGTTTGCAGAGCTTGGGTAATGACTGCTTCAGGATCTGCGTTCCACCACTCTCCTGAAATTTGTTGGTATCAAAGTTTGTGTTAGTATATATATATATATATATATATATATATATATCAATGAGGAAATGGATACATGTGGATAAATTAGCTTTTTTTTTTTCAACTTTTTGACTTGCGTACAATTTTTTAAAATCTCATCGTTAGATACTTATTTATAGGCACAATTATACTTTTATTATTTAAAAAAAAAATTATTTATTTGTTTTGTTAAAGGTTTCTTTATGACATTTGTTAATAAATTATTTTAGGAAAGTTTTAATACAATTTTCATGAGAATTTGAAAAAATGGTAAAAAGAAGTCAATTGTTTTATTCTTTTTCCATAAAAAGTTAAAATTTTATTTCCTTCTAAACCAATGCCATTAAAATATTTGTTAACTTTTCTATTTATTTATTTTTCTAGCTATATACTTTTATCAACTTTCAAAAAATCAGCAAATTAAGAACTAATCTGAACGCATGTCTAACTTACCAAATATAATGGGAACTTCATTGTAGGGTTTGGTGAATGGATAAGGAACACCACGCTTGGGAAGAATGATTAGAGGACCATAGACAGTTGATCTTAGCCATGAAATGTGGGCATGCCAAAAAAGAGTGCCTCTCTGGCCAACAATGGTGAAGTTGTACACATAACTGTGGCCAGTTTGTATGGGACATTGAGTCACATATGCTGGTCCATCAGCCCACCCTGTTTGAAGCTGTCGAATTCCATGCCTGTTTTAAATATATTTATCACAATTGCAAATTAGAACATGGAGTAAAATTTAAGCTAGGAACTATATATTTTATAACTATATTAGTTGTTTCATAACTTTAAATGAGTGCACAAAACTTGGTACAGATTTATTACCAATGGATGGAGATGTTGTTCTGGACATGGTTAACCACTTTGATAAGAAGGTGATCACCCTCCCTGGCTACAATGCGAGGCCCAGGAAACTGCCCATTTACAGTAATAATGGTCTTTGTGTGGCACAGTCGTGTGACATTTTGTAATTTTATCTACAAGATAAGTCAAAAGTAAAATCAATTTTTTTAAATATTTGCTACAGTATTTGCTTAATAATTTAGGTACCAAGGTGTGCAAAACATACATCAAACTTGTAGTGCCTGGTAATGCCTGCAGCCAGTGTGAGCTCAGGAATGAGACAAACTGTAATCAATGAGAATAGAAAGACGCTGGGATATGCTGGAGAGGAAATAAGAGCCACACCCATTTTTTTTATGTGTTTCTAACCTGAAGCTCTTTTAGTATGTTCTTTGGTGCTAGCCAAAACGTACACTTGAGTCTGTGTACCTCAAAGGTACGTAATTAGTGTCTATATAGGGGAGAAGAAAGGGTGTTTGGTTGAGTTGTTGATAGAAGTTAACTTGGCAAAAGTATACATAGAAGAGCTTGGATAACAATTTTAATGGGACCAGTTGTTAGAACAACTATAGAGTGATGTCAAAGACAATCTATTTTAATTGACCTCCTTTCTGTTCAAGTCAAAACTTTTCCTTGCTATGATGTTATGGTTCTTAAACTGAACAGAAGTGATTTTGACCTACTTCCGTGATTAATTAGCAATAACGGAGAAAAAAGAGAAAAGGATAATAAAAACTCTCTTTGAATGCTAACAAATCACAGTGAAAAAGCAATGCTCCTGAAAATTATTTACTTTATGGTTATTTATGTTAAAAATATGATGCCATAGATCGGGATATGGAATGAAGTGGATTTGTGTTTTAAGTCTTTCCCACATTAAAAATTTACAAAGCCTTTTGTGGGTTACATAAAGTAACACAGACTCAGATAAATATAATAATTGAGAGAATCTATGGGCATGTGATTTTAGAACACCAAAAACGATATTATATAATGTGTCTGTTAAAGTTCTCATTAGTAGGGTAAACAATGACATTCCAAATCAGGAAAGTTTAAGTTTTCAACGTCTTTCACTCTTTTTATTTTGACACATCTTTCACTTTTGGTTTGATGTTGTTTTACACTTTTACTTCTCACATTGTTTGGAATTAAAAATTTCACCAATAATATTGAAGCATGGGAATGACACTGTTCTTACGTAACTTTCTCAACCATTATTCTTAGTAAGAAAGCAAAAGGAAGGATTTTCATCCAGAAGTCGTTTTAGAGGCAGATGAATGCATAGTTTTTAGATTTTCATGAGGACAGATCATAGGTGAATAGTTGGGGAACCTCAATTGACGCAATTTTTTCTCAAGCATACGAGCTAACTGCAAAAGCTTGTTGATGAAGGACAGCCGAAAGATGAATATATAGATTTTAATAAAGCTGATGGGGGTTTCATTCGGAAGCTTCTTAGATCGTATCTTAAGCTTCACAAGACTTAACTTGCGGTTACACCAGCCTTAACAACAACTGATCCCTCTATTCCAATTAGACAAACATAATAAGACTGGTGACCTGACAAGCCCAAACTTTAACGGTCATTAGGTATGCCATTAGTTGATTTTTTTTAATAATAAATGTAAGCATAAGCTTTTTCTCTCTTCCATGACCTTCCAATGTCTTGAATTGCTTTTCTTTTCCTTAGCAACGAATTAAAAACAGTACCGGCTGAATGATAGAGCAAAAAATGCAGTCGCCTAAGGCTCCAAGTAAAAAAAGGCCCCTAAATTTTAACCAATAGGGTTATTTATAATTAATAAATAAAATAATATTTTTTTACCAGATAAAAAACAAATAAAAGAGAGAGAAAAATGCAACGTCCACAATATTTTTCACAACACTTTTACAACTAATGTTAAGTAGTAGGTTGTTATTGATGACAAAAAAATAATTATAGTGATATTTTCAAATAGAAAACAAAAAGCAACTTAAAACCTAGGATTTATTGTAAAAAATATTGTGAATATTGCATTTCTAAAAAAAAAAAAGAATAATAATGAGTTGAGTTTGCAAACTTTTACTAGTTCTCATCTAAGTCTACCACTAATACCTTTTTTTTACTTACCATTATCAATCTGCCACAACAAGTATGAAAAATTGTCAAACTTTTTCTATCTATAAAATTTCTATAAAAAAAAAAAAAAAGAGAAAAAATTCTACGTAATTCATATTAATTAGTAGAAATTTTGCATCTAAAATAAGATAATCAATTTTTGCCTTAGGCCTCCAAATGCATCAAGCCGCCCCTGATTAAAAAGACAAAGATAAGCTTTTTCCTTTTTTCTTTTTCGGTTCAACTCCTGTAGAGTATATTTACTTTCTTGATTAAATTTAAAATTCAGGATCATTTATATGAAAGCTTTTTAATCCAATGATACTAGCATTCAAATCATGTACTTCATAATTAAATATTTTTAACTAAAGACTTGGATAAATTATATAGTTTTCCTGTACTTTTGAGTAATTCAATTAAACCCTAAAATTTTTAATTAAAAAATAAACTTTGTAAATCATTTTAATTCATGCCCTCAAGAAGTTTATGTTAACTAATTAAAAGTAACAAAATATTATATAAACTGTCACTACAACCTACCTAAAAATATTCATTCAATATTATTATAATAATTGTTAAATGACTAAATTCATCATTTTCTAATAACTTAAGTTTTTGGACAAGTGATAATTTATTATGGTATTAGAATAAGGGGTCTTAAATTCGAATCATATCTCAAGTCTACCTTATATTTAAAATAATAATGCTACAGTCACAAATTGTTTTACAATATTTTTACAAAATATTATTGTGGTTAACCCCTTATTAGTTTTTATCTAGATCCACTATTAATATCACATTTTCATTTACCAATAATTACTGGCCACATCAGTAGTTTGTAAATTTTTTTGTAAAATAGTTTGCATCTCTAATATTATTCTATTTAAAATGTTAGAAGTCTCACGTGTTGGTTCCCAATTTAAAGGAATTTGGATCCACACGTGAAAGAGAATATTATTATAATGATTAATTATTAAAAGGTTAACATTTTTTTTAACTATTTAAACTTTTGGAACAAGTAATAATTTATCACATGAAAACTAGTAGCTCCTATCTTCGACTGAACATAAATAACTTGAGAGGGTTGGGCTTCTTTGGATCTTAGGGATGCCCTTGCCCTACTTCGAGGTTAAGATACGGGGGTCTAAAACAAAAACTCTAGGTTTTTGTTTGTTTGTTTATTATTATTATTATTTTTTTAATACTAAATAAATAGTAGGGTGTGCGACTTTCCTGTGGAACATAGTATTGATAATATTACTGAACCACCCTTTCCTGTATTGGAAGTTGATCCCCATTGCCCAAATCAAAGGGTTGATCTATTTGGAAAATGGTAAAATTCTCGTACTAACCTCCGACAAAAGACGGAGATAGTTCCTGCGGTTGGTTCTGTGTTTTGAGGATTGATCGGTCACCCCTTTTCATGTGTTTGAAGTTAAAGATATCTTGGGAATGAGAATTTTGATATATTTCTAGAAAACTATATTAAATATTTGAAATTATATAATAACTTACTTAATAATTGTTATTAGAATATATATATATATATATATATATATATATTACTTTGGAAGTACATCATGAAAATTTCTGTAATAGAGTTTCATTTGACAAAGCCTCTAACAAAGGCAATGGCGGAGCCAAGATTTCAGTCCAAGAGGGGCAAGATTGTAAGATGACATTAGCTTTAAAAATATTAATCAATATTAAAAAAAATAAACAAATAATTTTTTTTTTTTTAGAAACAACAAATAATTGTTAATCAAAATAAATAACAATGAAATTAATCATTTCTTAATTTCATATCATCAATGAACGAAAATAATCAATTTATTGTTAATAACAATTAATGTAAGATAGTAATCTAAATTCATAAATTTTAAACATCTAATTTAGTTCGTTCAAATAATTTAAGCCTTGTGGTTGAAGATTACTAAGAAAGTTAGTGATTAGCTAGAAAAAGTGTAATGAGTTTGTGAGTGATGATAAGGGTAAATTTGGGATAAGGAAAAAAAAGCATGGAACAAGATTGGTATGATATAGACTTTGTAGTGTAAAGACTACGTAGAAACTTTTTTTTCCTTCTTTTTGATGTCAGGTTTCACTATTCCCAAGTCTGGAGTGTTTTGTTTTTTTTCGTCATTGTTCTAAGTGTGGACTATGGAGTGTTTTGTTTTTTATGTCAGGTTAAATTTACTAAATGGTAATATGTATGTGAAATTTCTGGTGGAGTCGTGCGCGCACGGGGTTGGGGGGGGGGGGGGGGGGGGGGGTGGCAATTGCCCCCCCTTAGCTCCGCCCCTGAACAAAGGTCTAATGAAAGTCTTTGGTTCAATCTCGCTCAACCGAAATTGGTCTTGCTCTACTAAGATATTCAACTTGGCTCAGTTGAGGTTTGACTTTGCTCGAACAATTAAACTGGCTTGATTACAACTTTTTTTCCAGCTTCAATATGGTCTTCAGTACCTAAACTTACAATACAAGCATAACCCAAAAGACATAGAAATTTTTCCTAGAATTAGCCAAAACTAAAAACCTAACAGGCTTAACGGAGGGATGTTGTGTTGATGCCTATTACCTTCTTGCAGCTAACGTACGTGGTTTGTATCGCCTGTTGCTGAATATATATGTTTTGTTACAACATTAGTTGATGTTGAATTGTATGTTTTGTTACAACATTAGTTGATGTTGAATTGTATGTTTTGTTACAACATTAGTAGTTGTTGAATTGTTGTTTGTATAAGTTTTTTCTCTTTAATAAATTCATTCATTCATTCATCCAAGAAAAAAAAAAAAAAAAAAAAAAAAACCTTATATAACTCTTGAATTTGATTTGGCACCAAAAGCTAATAAATCCACATTGCTTTTTTGGGTACAATAAAACCATATTGTTAGCTTTAAAATAGAGTGGCACACATATTTTGATGACTTTTTATTCTGAGATTCAGTTATCAAAGATCAAATTTTTATGAGGGAACAAATAACAAAGCGGTTGTAATTTTTTTCTCTTCTTTCTCTATTTAAAATTGATTCTACAAGGTCTGTACCAGCCAATCAAATACAGTGGGTGCCCCCTCCCTCTAATTCCTTCAAAATCAATTATGATGGCGCTGTTTGTTCAAACTCAAACCATTCAAGTATTGGCATTGTGATTAGGGATCATGATGGGTCAATGATCGCATCACTTCCTTAATGACTCAGTCAAGCTTACAAATCGGTGGAGATTGAAGCTATGGTAGCAACCCGAGCCATTAAGTTTGCTGAAGAAGTTGGAGTGGACAGAGTTTTGATTGAAGGGGATTCGAGTGTTGTTATGGAAGCCTTGAGGTCAAAAAATACAGGTTGAGCGTCATATGGTTTACTCATTCAAGACGCGAACATAATAAAGAGAAATTTTTCAGAATTATCCTACTCTCATACGAAGAGAGAGGATAACAATGTTGCACATTGTTTGGCGAGATTAGTGCTTAGCTTGTCAGATACTGTTGTATGGATGGAGGATGTTCCACCATTAGTTTTTTATTTTGTTCAGGCTGATTTAGCCGTTTCATTGGAATAATATAAGTCGACTTCTTTCTAAAAAAAAAGATTCTAGACTTCTCCAATAACTTGAATATATTTTCAAACATTAATGATAGCCTTAACATTCACCCAACTAGATAACGTGTAAGAAAATGAGTGCATTTGGATATTACAAAAGCATTAACTTTGAACACATATTTTCTCAAACTAATGGGTCTGAGATATTAGAGTTAGTAATTATGTATTAATTAATTGTGTTGGGTTATAGATTGACCACAGTTAATTAATTCAATTACTCAAGTTGATTAATTAATCAAATTATTTGTAAATAAGATTAAGGTACAATTAAATCACTAAACTAAATTAAAGTGTAGTGGAAAATAAGTTCAACACAACGATTTGAACACGATGAGGAAAATACTTGTAGGCAAAACCTTACTGGGTGAATTTCAGGTCACTACTCCCTAAGAATTTACTAATCAATAAAAAGTGGTTATAAGTATAAAGAATTTTACTCTGTCGGCCTATCTGGAAGTATTTACCTACAATAGAACCTATTGAGCTATGCCAGTCTCAGCTCCAATTCCCAATTGAATTTGATCTTGTAGAAGACTTCCCCTTTGCATAAATCTCCTTATCTGTGACTAACTCTACAGCAAGATTTTTTTTTTTTTTTCTTTATTGTTGTGGCTTTGCAGAATTCTTCAATCCATGCTTGGATGAACCAAAAATGGCTTAACACAAAAACCTAGGCGCACAAACATCACATCAACTCCTGTCATGCGTGCATGTCTGTTTGTCTCTGTGATGATGGCTATTAAATATGTCTTTTATATGCTTAGGAACCCTAGTACATGAATCCCTAGAAAGCCAAGTCATCATGGGCTAAAAAAAGAATTTTATATTCAGTTTTCCTAAGGCTCAATAGATCAAAAGGTGTTGAGATAGGTCTCAAGGTTCATTAAATCTTAATAGATCGATAACAGGTATCGAGAAGGTATCAGGACCTGTGGTTTCAGCTTTTTATGAGCAGTCTTGTGTCTTCAATAATACCACTTGTTTTTCAAAGTCAAGGTTGTAAGGTTGAATTTAATCAACCATCTAATTGGCTTTATTCCGTGCCAAATTTGCTTGTAATTCAACAATTAGTAACCCTGTATTTAGGTGGGTTTGTTGTAAGGGTAGTGAGTGAGATAGAGTGTTGAATGCTCAAGAGTGTGCAAGAAGACAGAGTCTCACGGCTGGATCTCGCGGGTGACTCGCGGCTGCAAGCCGCCATATGCAGCACACGTGCCAAGCATGCTAGAAGATGAACAATCATGCTAGCTGGAGCACTACAGGACAAAATAGGACCAACTGGCCATTCGGTTATCTCGCGAGTGGATCTCGCGACTCAGTCAAGTCGCGAGGCCAAGCCGCAAGCCAGCCCTGTTTTGAAAAACCTAACGTTTCACATTCCTCTCTCACCCTAGTATATATACCCCTTATACCCACAGAAGATTGAGAGCTTCCAGAGAGAATTTTGAGAGAGAAACCCTAGAGTAAAACAAGATTGATTCATCTACAATCTTTACATAAGAGTCTCTTCAAATTCCTCAACTCTCTTCCTCTCCATTGTCAAACCCTTGAGAGGCATTTTACCAAAACCTTGTTCTCACCATATCCATTACTGTGAGAGGGTTGTTTGGTGTTCTGGGAAGCAGTTAGGAAGGAACTAATTTTCATTGGTTGATGCTATGGTCAAGTAGCGGAATCCGGGAAGCTAGAAAAGAAAAAAGTTCGGCACAACCTCGTTGGAGCAAGAAACTTGGAGGGTTTAGGTGCACTGGGTAGATTAGGCTTGGAGGGTCTAGTGCTGTCCATATATCCCAACTACATTTTCTAGTGGATTGTTTACTGCTTGGAGGGCGGCGGAGAGGTTTTACGCCGAGGGCTTCGGTTTCCTCTTCGATAACACATCGCGTGTTGTCTTTGTGTTTGCATCTTCCTTCCCTTTTATCTTTGTCTTTTACTATCTGCTGTGGGTTGTGATTTTAATTTGGCTTAGATAGTTTTTCCAATTCTGGTTTATAGCTTTTGTTCATTTTCCGCACACTAGTTGTTTGATATAAAGCTTGAATTGGTTAATTTGTAAATTGGGGGTCTAAACGTTCAAGAGTGTTTTGATACTATTTGAACTTTCAATTGGTATCAAAGCGGGTACACTTGTTGTAGTTTAAATACCTAAGTGTGATCCTTGACCCCTTGTGTTTATTTGCCATGGATTGTGCTTTGTATACCTCTTTGTATGATTTGGTTGATGATAAATATAGCATGTCACGTATTTGTGAAAATGCCTCTATGAGTGTAGATCCTCATGATTGTGATGCTATGTTGCATGAATCATTTGATATTGTTGATATTCCAAATGACAAACTCTTGAAGAAAAATGCTAAGAAGTTTCAAAAGAATTTGAACAAGTTATTTTGTGAAAATGATGATTTGATTGCTAAACTCAATGAATCCAACAAATTGGTTGAGAAATATAAAAAACTTGCTGAAGATTCTCTTGAAAAGCTAAAAGAGTTTGAATGTTTGAATATGGACTTGGATGCTAAACTTGTTTTGTCTAACAAACTTGTTGATGTGTTAAAATGTGAAAATGAATCTCTTAAGATACATGCCAAGTGTTTGATTGCTGAACCCATTGATAAAAGGGATGATAATATTTGTTGCAATCATGTTGTGGTACCCGATCTTGTGCCTATTGTGTGTTCTACCTCTAAGGACAAATCGGTGTACGTTCCTCCACACAAAAGAAATCAAAAGGTGGAGAGAAAGGCTGTCAAGTCAAAGCCTCCGTTTAGGTCTCAACCTAAGGCTTTGAATGGATCTAAGTTTGTTCCAACTTGCCACCATTGTGGTGTGATTGGTCATATAAGACCTCAATGTCATAAGTTGAAGAAGGAACAAAACCATGTTGCTAGATCCCTTCCCAAAAAGCCTAGTGGACCTAAACATATTGTTTGTCACCATTGTGGTGCCTTTGGTCATCTAAGACCTCAATGCTCTAAGTTTCATGCTTTTAAAAGAATCAAAAGAAAAGAAAAACTTGAGCTTTTTGGAAGTTGTGCTAAAAAGAGTAAACCGGTTTTGAGTGAAATTAGCATGTTGTTAAAGAAAATGTTTAATGCTCTTAACTCCTTGACTATGTGCATCTCTGGTTCTCATTCTTCCAACTCTCGTCTCGCTTCTCTTGAGACACTCATTCCAAACAATCGTTCCGTTTGGATGAGGAAGGGTTCCTATGGTTGAGCTTTTGCTCTTTTGGTCCTTGATCTAATTCTTTCGATCTTTGTAGGACCCTTCATGCATTAAATGTCATATCATCATGAATTTTGTGCATCTTGCATTTATTTGTATGCATTGTTTTGTTTTTTATCTTACTTTTATGTTTCAGTTTTGTGTGAGTAAAAAAAAAAAAAATCCAAAACCACATAAAAAGTGAAAAATTCAAAAAGTTTGATTGTATATGTTTGAGTACATATCACATGTGAATTTGGCCTTGTACCTTTGTACAAATGGTTTTGTGCATTTACAAGCTTAGCTTGTTATTATTGCACTTATATCTTTGTGGGAAAAATCTTGACATCTTTATGTGATTGTTGTAAATCGATCTTCAAGCTTGTCATGAATGATTAGTCAATAGTCATGTTGGTTTTGATACATGCATAGACTTGTGCTTATATCTCTTCCCACTCTTTTATTTTTTGCTTAAAGAGCTCAATAAATGTAAATCTCAAAATGAAAAGAGATAATGAGCTGCAAAAACCGTCGCACATACTAGTATTTGACTAGGAAAAAGGGAAAGCGACTTATATGAAAATGTATGATGCCCAAAAAACCAAAGGCTTGTTCATCAAATTGAAATGTCACAAATTTCAGGCATCGATTTCAAAATGAGATGTTTTGATTCAAAATGATCAAATGTTATGAATTGTAAAGAAGCCAAATGAAAAGTTTCATCGTATGTAATCATTTTCTTGTGGGAGGTCATATATGTTCATTTCTATAATTGAGATAGACCACTTGAATTAGTACTAGTTGTGTATGACTTGATTGAATTGATCATTGAAACTTCACTCTAGACTAAGAACTATTCCACATTTGATACACACACACAACACACATGCCTAATGTTCAATGAATGTCTTATTCATTTGTTAGATTGTACTTGTCTAAATGTGATGTGTGTGTGCTCAATCATATATGGGTTAATCCAAAAAGATTTTTGATCATTTTATATGTTTTTGGAAGTGATTTTTATCACTCTTTGTGTTCGTGTTTAGTGCTTGCTTTGTTTTTTATTGTTTAAACATGTTCTGTTTTGAAAAACAAGTTTCAGAATTTTTGGCTACTCATTTTGGCTACTCGCGTGAGCTGCCAATTTTGGCTACTCATTTTGGCGGCTTACACCAGCAAGTTTAAGCTGCGAGTTCATACAGAGGGGTTTCGCGACTCACTCGCGACTCGGCTCGTGACTCGCCAGTCACGAAACGCCCAGAATCAGCTTTTTAAAGAGCTTTTTTGTGGGAAACTTGTTTTAAACCTCTTCCATCCTCTCTAAAACCCCTCTTTCAATATTTTTACATCAAAACTCAACCAATTTGAATGGTTTTTCATTCCATTAACATCTCTAAGGTAATTATAAACTATTTTAATTATTTTTGATCCTTAGATTATATTTTGGAGAGTTTTGTGCTCTTAGTTGGGATTTTTATTATAGGGGTTGGGAAAACTTAATTTTTGTCAAATTTCTTCATGGGATTGGTTTCTTTTGTTGATTTGCATTGGATGTTGGCCCCTTGTGACAAAAAGAACATGTATTAAGGGTGGATTTCTTGATGTTCATGCATTGTTTCACATTATTGTTCATAGTGTGCATGCTAGGTATTTGATAAAATGCTTCTTAGGCATTTTCTCGCTTGTTTGGACTCCGATGAGTACCAAACTTTGGGGTTTCTCATGTTTCCTCATTAGGAATATGTTTGGTTCATTAGTTGTGTATTTAACACACCTTGCCCCACATGTGCATTTTCTATGCGTTGGTCATGCATTGCACATAGGCACCTCTTGCACACACCTTTGCTACCCCTGTCATGCATTGGTCTATACCTTTCTTCTTCATCCTAGCATGTCATGTTTACCTTATTCTTTGTAGCATTTTAATTTTTCTTAGGTTTGAGCCTCATTTTCTCATTCATCTCGCACCCCTCATGCATCATTATTATTGTTCGTTCCTTCATCTCTTGCCCTCTTTTCTCCTTGACCCTTTATTTATTCCTGACAAAAAGGGGGAGAGTATACTCTAGAAAGTGTACTGGAGAGTTCTTGTCATTTCTATATGACTCTTGTGCACATCCTTAGGGGGAGAAATTCTATTTCTCATGCACATTTGTAGGGGGAGAGATATTTCATAAGGGAGATGCATATACTAAGGGGGAGAAGACATTGTGTTAACAATAAAACTTTATTTTGTTTGTTTTCTTGTATTGCATCGTGTTTATGTTTTGGACATGCATATATCCCTATGCTATTGTGCTTCATTGAATGCATGTTCGGATGATCATTTGCTTTACTATGTGATCATTGTAGTCATTTCTATATGACTGGTTTGATGTATGATTAAGTTGCTCACATGTTTCACATTATGTTTACTTGATCGCAATTTATTTGTTATATTATACTTGTCCTTTTATTACTTGTTTTACCTTGAGGGTCTAATGTGTTTTGTGCAAGTGTTTCAGGCTACAAGTATATATGTTCCAAGTGCATCACAGCTTCTTATCATTCTAAAGGGGAGAAACTTTAAGCACTTTTAGCTTATATTGTTTAAGTTTTTATTCATTATTTTGTGTTTTGTACCCATGTTGCTTTTGTAAGCTTTTAGGGTTGTTTTGTAAGCTTTTAGGGTTGTTTTGTAGGCTTTATAGTTTGTACCATGCCTTATGCAGCCTTTATGTCTTTGTTAAATCAGTACTTCTATCTAAATGACATGCATTTTCTTGTTAAGTACTGTCACTCTTGTGCTCTTGTAGGATTGTTCGTAGATGCATATACCTAGTGTTTTATGCATTGGTTGAGTGTTGGGCATACAAGAAACTCACATTGTTCTTGTTTGCTTGTATGTTCAAGTGTTCATTCCAAGTGTGACTGAGCATTGTGTTTACTACCTTGTAGTGATTACTTGGTTGATCAAGCCATGGTTTGTTTCTTAACTCCATCTTTACTTGATCACATATTGCCTGTTTCATATGCATTTCATGCTTTTCCGCATACAATGATCATGGTATATTGTTGTGTTTTAGGAGTTTCATGTTCATATGATTCAAGTGCTTCACAGCTTCTAGAGTTAGGTGTGAGTGAGTTTTGCTCAACTGTTCCCAACTCACATGTTAAGTCTAGAGTCTGTTTTTAGGGTTTTGTCATGGAATAGCCAAAGGGGGAGATTGTAAGGTTGAATTTAATCAACCATCTAATTGGCTTTATTCCGTGCCAAATTTGCTTGTAATTCAGCAATTAGTAACCCTGTATTTAGGTGGGTTTGTTGTAAGGGTAGTGAGTGAAATAGAGTGTTGAATGCTCAAGAGTGTGCAAGAAGACAGAGTCTCGCGGCTAGATCTCGCGGGTGACTCGCGGCTGCAAGCCGCCAAATGCAGCACACGTGTCAAGCATGCCAGAAGATGAACAGTCATGCTAGCTGGAGCACTACAGGACAAAATAGGACAACTGGCCATTCGGTTATCTCGTGACTGGATCTCGTGACTCAGTCAAGTCGCGAGGCCAAGCCGCGAGCCAGCCTTGTTTTGAAAAACCTGACGTTCCACATTCCTCTCTCACCCTAGTATATATACCCCTTATACCCACAGAAGATTGAGAGCTTCCAGAGAGAATTTTGAGAGAGAAACCCTAGAGTAAAACAAGATTGATTCATCTACAATCTTTACATAAGAGTCTCTTCAAATTCCTCAACTCTCTTCCTCTCCATTGTCAAACCCTTGAGAGGCATTTTACCAAAATCTTGTTCTCATCATATCCATTACTGTGAGAGGGCTGTTTGGTGTTCTGGGAAGCAGTTAGGAAGGAACCAATCTTCATTGGTTGATGCTATGGTCAAGTAGCAGAATCCGGGAAGCTAGAAAAGAAAAAGGTTCGGCGCAACCTCGTTGGAACAAGAAGCTTGGAGGGCTTAGGTGCACTGGGTAGATTAGGCTTGGAGGGTCTATTGTTGTCCATGTATCCCAACTACATTTTCTAGTGGATTGTTTACCGCTTGGAGGGCGACGGAGAGGTTTTACGTCGAGGGTTTCGGTTTCCTCTTTGATAACACATCGCGTGTTGTCTTTGTGTTTGCGTCTTCCTTCCCTTTTATCTTTGTCTTTTATTATCTGCTGTGGGTTGTGATTTTAATTTGGCTTAGATAGTTTTTCCAATTCTGGTTTATAGCTTTTGTTCATTTTCCGCACACTAGTTGTTTGATATAAAGCTTGAATTGATTAATTTGTAAATTGGGGGTCTAAACGTTCAAGGGTGTTTTGACACTATTTGAACTTTCAAAGGTCTTCTTGAACACACTAAAAATTAAGACTCAATTATATGTAAAAGGCATTTTGTTGAAGGATATGCCAATCACATAAAAACATGACCTTACAAAGTGCATTTTGGATCATATTCTAGACCCTTTAACTCCCTCCGACCCACCCTCAACAAGGGGAAAGAAAAAGGGATTTGGATAGGTGCTGCAGTATATATAAAAAGAACTGAAAATGCATGGCTATGACATATGTGACCCCATAATCAAGTAAGAAGTGATAGAATCTAGCTTTAACCATCGAGATATAAAGTGATTAGGATTAATATAAGGATGCTTTACCTAGATAAAGGGATAATTAGCCTTCATAAAGTTCACAAGCATAAGTAAAAGTTAAGGAACCTATTATACGTATGCGTGAAATAAGGTCTCATATATAAAGTTTAAGAATACAAACTTTTTGTGTATGCAAGGAAAGAATGAACTAGCAAAGTATATAAGTTGCAAAACAAAGAGAGATGCTAGATACTGAGGTCTTATATCTGTGTTAGGACAAAAGAGAACAGAGATGAGGAATTGCAGTGCATCGTTCTTGGCGTGTTGTGTGTTATTGCTTGCTTCACTCGCCGGAGGTGAAAGTCTACCACCAGAAAAGAAGGTATTGAACATTTGAACTAATATAAATTTATTACAGTGTTGCATATTAATGATAACAACACACACACACATATATATATATATATATTGCATTACTAATCCCAAAAAAAAAAAAAAAAAATCATGAACCATGCATTGCATAGGAATTAGAAATTAAGCTAATGTTAGGAACTTAGGCTATACATTTGAGGCTGTCATATACACTTTATCATTTTATATCGATTATTTTTCTTACGTTTTTAAATAAGTTATGGCATTCTAGCTAGGTGGAAGATTGGACGAAATTGGATTTTTTATTTTTTTGGCCAAACGTTGGCATGCAAGACTCATAGATTTCCTAATTCTTTTTAGATATGATCTAATTTGAATTTATGACATTCATTTCATAAAGATTATTTTTTATCATTAAGTCAAGATACTAATTAAGTTTTGGTATAAACGTGATTTAAACCCAAATACTTTATTCGATAACAAGATATTTTACTAATTAAGCTAGTTAGAACTGACCTTAAAATATCTGACTAATCCTTAGATGAGTGTGACCCATCCTTTTACATGGATAATTACAAGAAAGATTAATCCCTTAAAAATGACCCCTAGATATGTTGGGCTAGAAAACTTAAAGCCAAAACTTTATGGGTCACCTGAGGACTTAAAACTTATAATCACTAATCAACCCCTTAAGGTTGGTTTCAATTGGAAATATAAATTGTGGCATGTGTGACATAAATGATCCAGACTTCCCAACTAATTTCCTCCTATATATTTTTTCTTTTTTTGTACTTATTCTAATTTCGGACCATCTAGGCCCCCACCAAAATGACCAAACGAATGCACATGGAAAAATAAGGACAGTCATGCGTATTACAGTTTAGCAAATGTCTTCAATATTTGGAGGATTTATGGTTCCATGTCATGTCAAAATTATAGTACAAAATATCAGTCGCATTCTTGCAATGTATTTGCATGGTGTTTTATTTGACACCGTTGTGATAGCTTTAAATTAATTACATTCTCTCAAAAGCATGGCCTGGAGACCCTATTGTTGGCGGAAAAATTTCTAAAATAACGTTGTGTTGAAAATAGCACATTCAAATATCAATTGATTTTGTCATCACAAGCAATTATATTGATAAACATAATTCTATGCAATATAATACCCTTATTTAGATATTTGATCTTTTTTGAAATAAGAAAGTTGTATATTTCTTTTAGCTTTTGAAGATGAATACATATTTCAGAAACCAGTTGAAAATCACAACCTCTAATCATGGATTCAGTGTGTAAAACAGTTTGTGTGTAACAAGTATTTCCCAAAAGAAAGTTTCATTTTGGCCTAATATCTTATTAATTTGATTGTTAAAATTGCAGAATAACTGTACCTACTTGGTCACAATAGAGACAACTTGCACCGTGGGTGCCGAAACCTCAAGCCATGTTAGCCTACGATTTGGTGATACAAACTCTAATGACATATTGGTTCGCCATCTAAATTCCAAGCACGTAAGGAGGGTGGATCCATTAGACCCTGTGGTCCTTGACGACATTCCTAGGAAACCATTTCAAGCTTGCGCGGTAGATGAATTTCAAGTAATGGGTCAATGCGTGGAGTCCCCCATTTGCTACCTATACCTGAAATTGACCGGAACCGACGATTGGCGACCTGGTTTTGCACAAGTTCAAGTGCTAGAAGGGTCTCATCTTAGCTCGAATTATTTCTTTATTCGCCGATACTTGCCTAGACATGTATGGCATGGTTTGGATGTGTGTGATAGGGAGGTCACCCCTTTTGGGATCAAGCACAAGAGGAAGGTTTTTGTAGAGAAGCCATCTAAGTTCTAATATTCAAAGTTCAAACCAATATATATTGGGATTGTTTGTAGAGAAGGAATCTAAGTTAGTTTCCAAGAATAATGTTTGTATTTAGTGTCTTCTTTCCATATGGCCTTGATTGATTGCACGATTATAATAATATAAAGGTTAAATTATTAATTTAGTATTATTTTTGGATATTGTTAAATTTGATCATCGATTGAATATTAATTGTATTATTTTTATCGCTCAATTTTCAAAATCAAGTCAATATCAGTCTTTGTTTAATTGTTAAAATGCATGGTTTTAATTTTAATTTTTTTTTTGTACTTTTCATAATAACCTTTTAACATATGCTCTATCTTCTATATCGGTTTATTTCATTAAAATATAGATAAAGAGGAAATTTAATGAAGAAAAAATAACTTAATTTTGAAAGTCGAGTAAATTAATTGACACAACAACTAACTAAATTATAGTAATTTGACAATATAGTAATAGTAAAATAAAGGTATTTTTCTATTCTGATAAAGGTATAGGCAAAAGCAATTTGTTTCAAAGTTGCAGAGTACCTTGTAAAACACTAAAGCTGCTGATAACTAGTTGTCTTTCTCTCCTTTGTATGCTAGCCTCTTGGCCCTCTTCACATTGATAGTGAAAAAGCAATACTAGCCTACTTTATCTCTACCTTATCCTAATAACATGCCCATGTTAGCCTAAACACATACAAAGTTTAATTTGGTATGGGTTTTTTTTTTTTTTCCCCTTATTTATTTCTTCTATATAGTGTTATTAAAGTCTTTTTTTTCCCTTAATTATAACTAAATATTTGTTCAACTTAATTTTTAAACAAAATAAATTGAAGTTCAAAAAGCAGTTTCAATTCACTCATTTAATAAAATATCTCATCGTTGAATAAGAGAATTATTATTCAAACTCCACCTCCACAAAAAATTAAATTCTACTGTATCTATATAACCAAGTTAACACAAAGGTCAAGATTTGAAGGAAAGTTTTATTTCCATGGTAAAAATAAATAAATAATCACACCATGCCCTTTATTTTCGTGTTGTGATGGCAAGGGGGATGAACTGGGAAGTACTGTTAAATTCAAAAGAAAATTTTGAAAACCTTTTGACTATTACACCGTTTGTGATCCCACGGTCCAGAACTGCATGTAGCTTTGGAAGACGAAGGCATTACAAATAGTACCAAGTTGGAGTACCATATCCATTATTCATGGGTTCTGTACAAAAGGGTACTAATTAAGAAGAATTCTTGACACACCATAGTAACTATTAACTCTGATCTGATGTGTTCCATCACAATTAGTTCGTTAGTGGGTGAGTGAATAGGTGAAGCTTCTTTATATTTGTGGCTCTTTCTTTTCCTCAGAATTGACAAAATGGAAAGATACTTTTTTGATTTCTACACAGTTTTATGGCACTGTAATTAATGCTCGTGTTGGACACGCTAGGGAGACAAATTGTACATTTGCCGTTAAATTAACCAGCAGAAATGTACTGTGCATTTATGTAAAACTATAAAATGTAACTTCTGGTAACTTATTTAATAGCATAAGGAAAAGTAAAACTGTTACAAGCTATTTAATAGCAAAAGAAAAAGTAAAACTGTTACTAGCTACTTTGGTTTCAGGGGGCAAAAAAAAAAAAAAAAATTTGATGTGAACAGTTTCTTATTTCTTAAATTCAATCCGTTAGATTGTGTTAGTAATTTGAAGAAATTTCAACCTATTAAATTGATTACTCAATAAGTATAGGATTACAAAATTATTCACAAATGTGATTTATTTATTTATAAAGATGATAGTGTCGTTTACTGCAAAATAATGAGAAAATAATGCTATTGATCCTAATTATAAATTGTCGCCTTAGTAAATCGTAAAAAATAATGTGAAAAAAGTATAGTAATACAATTTTTTTTTACTCAAATTTATTCAAATTGTGTGTAAGAATATAGACAAAGTTTTCTTTCAAATTAGTCTAAATGAATCTTCTTCGATCTAGTACATGTAGTTTATATATGTGTATCATTTAAATATAATGTCACAACTAAAAATGTTTCGTGATTAAAAATATAGGTAGTGACATAAATAGTCCTTTCAAACGCCACTTATTGGGATGAAGGACAATTCTTCCGACCCGGTTTAGTGGTAAACTTTTTCTTAAGAATACTACTGGGGGGTTTCTTGTGATATCTGTCTGTATACAGCTGAGTGAGAGATGGGAAAAAACATTACAATCCCCTCCAGAAGAAAGGAGGCTCCAGTCCTCACCGTTCTTTTGCCTAAGGACAAAGATCAAAGGACGATTTTACATAGATTTCACCGCAACACCAACAATATTTCTGAGAACAAAAACACAAAACACAAAAACAAAAGTCAATGAATTTTGAGTCTGGGAGAGATGGATTTGGATTTGAGAGAGTACAACACTCCTCTGTCGCTAAAGTAGCTAGTCACGTTACTCACGTCCCAGTGACCAGTCTGCACAGCACATGCACCAAGCATGGCCTAATTAGACCCACATCACATGTCCAAAATCCAAATTAGAGACCAACTACTGTGGATGTTTCAAACCTTATTCTGTCCATAAAATTAAGAGGGTCTTTCTCTTTTCTTTAGCTGTTTATATAATTTGGTAATTTGTAACAGGAAACTTTATCAAAAAGCTTTTTTTCTTTTTTTTCTTTTTTTTTTCAAAAACTTTAAAAAGTTATTTTTCACTCTTAAAAAAACTATTGGAAAGTTTGTCTTTCCATCTTTAAATTATTGAAATTTTTGTACTTAAACTTAAAAAAAGTTCATTTTTCATCTCTAAACTATTAAAAAAAAAAAAAATTCATCCCTATTTTTGTTTCTATACTATTTTTTTTACTGACCCTCTACTAAACCCACCACTAATATCATTTTTTTACTTAGTAATAATTACTTACAATATTATCAATTTATAAAATATTTTGTAAAATAATTTGTGATTTTAGCATTTTCTTTACAAATTTGAACAAAAAATTTGTCAAGTCATTTCTTTTATTATATTCTAGTTTTCTATAGCAAAATCAACAAATTATTAAGGTTATATTTGATAACTTTTTTTTTTCTTTATTTTCTGTTTTTTAAAACAATTTTTCAGTTTTCTAGGACAAAAAACTTATTGGGTAAATTACAACTTACCTACCTATGGTTTAGCTAAAATTTAAGTTGTCTACTTGTGGTTTAAAATTTGACACTTTACTTACCTGAGGTTTGATCGAAATTTAAGTTGCCTACCTGTGGTGTGAAATTCCATGATGCAAGTGTTCAGTTGAATTCTTTTTTATCTTTTTCTTCTTTTTCTTTTTTTCTTTTATAAGATAGAATTCTACTCTAACCTAATCTAAGTGTATATGTGTGTAAAGCTCCCTCCTGGAGACTTGAATCCCGGCCCTTACCCCCCACACTCCACAAACACTTATATTTCGTGAAGTGACCATCACACTAAGGGTGTGCGATAGTCTTTTTTTTTTTTTTTTTTAATATCTTAATTGATCTTGTAGTTTTATGTTTTTTGTGTTTTTAGAGGAGAGAGACACAAAAGTGCAGAAAAATTACATATTTAGTCATGTTTTTAACAGAGTTGGGTTAATGAAATCTAACTAATTAAGCTAACTTCAAGTGAGTAAAATATCAAATTTCAAACCACAGGTAGGTAATTTAAACTTTGGCCAAACCACAAGTAGGTAAATTATAATTTGCCGAACTTGTTTGTTAACTCTAAACAAACCAAAAATAAAAACAGTTCCAACTCTCATTTTATAAAGGAAATTGAAAGTAGGTATTTAGCTGTTTTAAGCTTCTAGGTTTTAAACGCCAATGAACACATAACGAAAACAACGCATTTTAGTGAAAACAAAACACGGATTTCTTTCTTATTTTTTTCTATCCTTCTCTCACACCCAACTAAATCCTTTATTCTCTATTATCTCTGCACTCCACAAAGAAAGAAAATTGAAGAGAGGTCAACGAGCCCCATAGGTGTGGGAGACTCATTAAATAGATACTTACTGAATTGATGGGGACGAACCTTTTCCACATACAGTACATACCACATACTGAAATAATAATGAAATTTTAGCAAAGGAAGAGAGATGGACTATGGGCTAATGGATCGTGGGACTAGATTAAGCACCAACTCAAATCAAATTCTTCCCTTTTTCTTTCTCTAACTTTCTTTTTTCGAGCACTTTCTAAAGAAAGAGAAAAAAGTTGTTCTTTTTTTCTTTTTCTTTTTTTTTTTTCTTTTTTTTTTCTTTTTTTTTTTATCAATTATATATATATACACACACACTAGCCTTATCACATGCATTTTGCGTGTGCGATGAGGTTTTTTTTTTTTTTTTTTTTGTCTAGTGTCATAATTTTCTTTTAAAAAAAAAATTAGATAAGTTTCTTTTAAAAACATGGATTAGTAGAAGAGTGTCCTTTTTTTTTAGAGAAAACGGAGTGTCCTATTTTGTAGGCATTTTAAGTGAAGTTGGAAATATATTTTTACCGGGTTGTCCTTAAGTTTTTTCCTTATTAAACCTAAATTTTAAAGGTATTTCTAAACCATATAAAAGTTCATTCCAAATAGGGAAATTCTCTTATAAATAGTATATGTGTGTGTGAATTTTTTTTTTTTTTTTTTTTTTTTTTTTTGCAAACCATAAAATGATAGGGCCTTCACTTGAATATATTTTTTAATGGATGTTCTCTAAATATAGTTTTTAGAAAATTGTATCTTATTTTCCTTCTTCAAAACAGAATTTTGAAAACAACTAAGATAATGTTTTCAAGATACATAAAATATTAAATTTTAATGGCATATTTGTAAATAAATTGAAAATAGTAGACCCCACAGATTCATCCAAACACTTTTATCTCTTTTACTAAGGAGTTTATTTTTATCACAAAAAATTCTCATTATAAAAAATAAATATAGGGACACAATTTGCAGCCCAACCAAAATGTATGAGATCTTGGCCCAGTGAGCCCAATACAATAAATTTGTAGAGAGTGTGTCAAAGAACTAGGTTTTAGTGAATTGGACAATGGCTAATATGGATGAACTCCTTGTCCGAGGAGGCAAGTGTTCAGGTCCGAGGAGGCAAGTGCTCATATAAATCAAGTAGACAGAGTACAAGTGCAATTGTAATTGCTACAGTGTTCTTTTTCTGTTTTCCGATCCCCTTCCTTTAGGATTTCTATTCTCATTTCTATTCTCATTTCTACTACATCTCTTCCTTCATCTTTACCCTACACGTGGATAGTTGATGGCTTAGACTGATACTTGTCCCATCAGCCTCTTCTAGAAGTCTTTGGAGGATGGTTATAAGGCTGGAAAAGTACTATTTAGAGGTCACTTTCTCATTAATGCGGCCAGGGAATTAGCTACAGAGCATTCAATGCTATGGTAGCAGCTTTCCCTTAGATATTTTTGGGTTCCCATCTTTCTTGTACGTTTATGGTGCACGTCCCTATCACTAAAGCTTCTTGGAAGGTCACTTTGGTCATTAGGAACTATACCCGATCTGCGTTTAGCTTATCCGAGGAGATATTCCTCCTCAGATTCGGACTTCTCACGCTCTCGGCCAAAGCCCCACGCTCTCGGCCAAAGCCCAAAAGCCAATTGTATGATTTGGGCCCATGACCCCACAATAGCCCCTCAAAACTTCGGTTTTTTCCTCTCATCCGAGGAGAAAAGTGGGGTTTTGAATTCTTTAAGAGTTAATTCTACTTGATCCCTTGATTTACACCCGGGGGAGTGTCGTTTTACGCGCTCCATATTTGTACTGTAAATTGCTCCTTTCAGAGCTACCAATCTAAGGAGTTGGTTATGATCTTGGGTTTGTCTTGACACTTCAGTGAAAAACAAATAGATAGCATAGAATGTTAACTTCTCCACATCATCTGGTCCAAGGACCAAGGCATGACTGAGGCTCAGTTTAAACACCTGTAGAGTTGTCATGGAGTGTTAACTTCCCTCATTATCTGGTCCGAGGACCGAGGCATGATTGAGTTTCCGTTTAAACACTTGTAAAGATGCCCTTGAGTATTAACATCCTCTTAGCATCTGGTCCGAGAACTACAGGCATGACTGAGTTTCAGTTTAAACACTTGTAGAGTTGCCCTTAACTGTTAACTTCTCCTTAGCATCTGGTCCGAGGACTACAGGCATGACTAAGTTTGAGTTTAAACACTTGGAAGATGCCATTGAATGTTAACTTCCCTCATCATTTGGTCCGAGGACCGAGGCATGATTGAGTTTCAATTTAAACACTTGTAGGGTTTCCCTTAAGTGTTAACTCCTTCTTAGCATCTGGTCCGAGGACTATAGGCATGATTGAGTTTAAGTTTAAACACTTGAAAGATGCCATTATGTGTTAATTTCCCCAAAGCAGGAGGTTCGAAAGACCCGACATAGCTAAGGTTCTGTTTAACCACTTCAAAAGATGTCAGTGTGTGTTAATTTCCCCAAAGTAGGAGGTCCGAGGGACCCGACATAGCTGAGGTTCTCTTTAACCACTTCAAAAGATATCAGTGTGTGTTAATTTCCCCAAAACAGGAGGTCTGAGGGACCCGACATAGCTGAGGTTCTGTTTAACCACTTCAAAAGATGTCAGTGTGTGTTAATTTCCCCAAAACAGGAGGTCCGAAGGACCCGACATAGTTAAAGTTCTGTTTAACCACTTCAAAAGATGTCAGTGTGTGTTAATTTCCCCAAAACAGGAGGTCCAAAGGACCCGACATAGTTGAGGTTCTGTTTAACCACTTCAAAAGATGTCAGTGTGTGTTGATTTCCCCAAAGTAGGAGATCCGAAGGACCCGACATAGCTAAAGTTCTGTTTAACCACTTATAGAAAGATTAGAAGATATCAATATATATCTTCCAGAACTAGCCCCACTACGGAGCCCCTTTGATTTGCTACACCATCAACATATACCTTCCAGAATAAAGATTCTTATAGGGAGATTGTGCCAACCAATTCTTCATCCATGCTCTTTGTTGCTGCCACTTCCTCTAATGGAGGTTCAGTGAACTTGGCCACCAAATTCGCGAGAACTTGGCCCTTGACAGAGGTACGAGGCATGTGCTTGATGTTAAAAACCCCTAGAACTGTGATCCTACCATACTTAACCGTTGCACTCACTATCACACAAGCTCTTCCCACAGACGGCGCCAATTGTAGGGACATGATTTGCAGCCCAAGACCAAAATGTATGAGATCTTGGCTCAGTGAGCCCAATACAATATGTGCAATTGTGATTGCTACAATTGCACATGCACATGCCTCGTACATGTGCATGTGCAATTGTGCTTGATGTTAAAAGCCCCTAGAACTGTGATCCTACCATACTTAACCGTTGCACTGTGATCCGAGGGGGCAAGTGTTCATGTCCGAGGAGGCAAGTGCTCATATAAATCAAGTAGACAGAGTATAAGTGCAATTGTGATTGCTACAGTATTCTTTCTCTGTTTTCCGATCCCCTTCCTCTAGGGTCTCTATTCTCATTTATACTACATCTCTTCCTTCATCTTACCCTACACGTAGATAGTTAATAGCTTAGGCTGATACTTGTCCCATCAGCCTCCTCTAGAAGTCTTTGGAGGATGGTTATAAGGCTAGAAAAGTACTGTTCAGAGGTCACTTTCTCATTAATGCGGCTAGGGAATTAGCTACAGAGCATTCAATGTTGTGGTAGCAGCTTTCCCTTAGATATTTTTGGGTTCCCATCTTTCTTGTACGTTTATGGTGCACATTCCTATTACTAGAGCTTCTTGGAAGGTCACTTTGGTCATTAGGAACTATACCCGATCTGCGTTTAGCTTATCCGAGGAGATATTCCTCCTCGGATTCGAACTTCTCATGCTCTTGGCCAAAACCCAAAACCCAATTGTATGATTTGGGCCCATGACCCCACAATAAAATTTTTAAAAAGTACATTAGCTCTTTTCTCTTATCATTATATATATAAGTAATCTACATATTCTACACGTTCTTTTTTGTGAATTTTTTTTTTAAAAAAAAAAAGAATTCATAAATAGAAATGGTCTCCCAAACCTCTTTTTTTTTTCTTTTTTTTTTTCCTTTTTTTTCCAGTATTTTGAAAATTGTTCTTAAAAGTGGAAGCCAAACACGTATAATGTAATACTTATTATATAGAAAACTATTTTCAGTTTTATTTTTTTCAAAATTGTTTTTAAACAATTTTGAAAACAAAAACAAAAATCCTCCTACCAAACTGAGCCTAAGAAAACTGTTTTTTAATTTTATTCTTAAAAACAAGTTTTTGAAAATAAAAGACCAAAAAAGTTACCCAACATAGCCTAAGAATTTGATAATTTTCTTTTCAACTTTTATTTGTGATTTCAATAAAATATTAAATAAGTTAACGAATAAAATGATATTATATATGTGTATATATATGATTCACCAACTCAAGCAAATGGAAAATGTAATTGATATGAATATTAGGTTGGAAGAAGAGTCACAATTCATGATTACAAAACATGTAACCAAAGATGTACTAAATATAATGATATAATAATATTTTGAGAGAGAGAGAGATGATTGTTTATATAATATATATATATATATATATATATATATATATATATATATATATATATATATATATATATATATATATATATATATATATTAATTCAATAGTTGAAGATGGAGGTATTTGAACTTTAAATATCTCTATAGGATATACCAAAAGTTTCAATTGAGCTATGAGGCTAGTTTTTAGCAAACTAGTTTTTATTATAGATTACAAGACTATGCCAAATACATTATGTTGAAATGAAAGAATCAATTACAGCGAAAGTAATATCAGTTAGCTTAGTAACTTTAAAAGTCTCGTCTGATATCGATGATTGACGTACAGGGGGGCTTTTTTTGTATTCACCATCACAATCTATAGCTTTGCTAGCTACATCCCTAATAAAAGCTACCACTTTTCAATAAGACCTTGCACTTGAAGCCGTATATGCACCTCTCAATTTTACATTTGCATCATTAAAATCGGTTAGGCAATTCTGAATTCGTTTCTTATCCAGTGGATCAGTGAGCGATTTAAGAATATGTGGGATTCGATCAATGGTAGCTTCTACTAAATCAATATTTATAGCAATAGAGATGAGGACAAGACCATTTCGATCACCTGCACGAGTACGTGGGTCACCTCTAAAACTTGACATGCAAAAGTCATAGTCCTCGGACTTCTGGCAAACGCTGTCGAGTAAGGCAAAGTCAGCCTTTACTTCGATCATTGCAGTCGAAACTTGATAGAAAAGAGAGGTGGCCAGTAGAGGAATTACCAAGATTGATAGGCAACTAATTGGAGAGGTCATTTTCTCTTTTCTTTTTCTAAGCTCTTTGTCAAGAATGATATTGATTCACCTATATTCTATCTATAATATATAATGTACTCGAAAGTAACATGATTATATGATTTTTTTTTTTTTTTAATTATGTTTTTCAAAATATGATATAATTATCACGATGATATGATTTTTATCCTTTTTAATTATTTTTTTTCTAAATATGATATATTTGATAATTAAGATAGTTATTAATTAATAGGTATTTTTTATGATTGTATTTGAATATAAAACTATATATTTGAATATTAAACATTGATTATGATTGTGTTTTATATGGAAGTACATTTTCTAACATATATTATAATAATGTTACGAATACAAACTATTTTATAACATTTTTAAAAATTCTTGATATGACTAATTTTTACTAGTTCTCATTTGGGCTTACCACTAACATCGTTTTTTCACTTATGAATAGCCACTCATCACATCAATAGTTTGTAAAAAAATGTTGTAAAAAATGAGTGATTATTGGTAAATGAAAAATTGATGTTTGTGGTGGGTTCAGATGAGAACCAGTAATAATTGACCACATTAAAATTTTATAAAAATGTTATAAAATAGTTTGTGAGTATAATAATACTTTTTGAAGAAAATATGACATGCCAAGTTTTAACGGAGAGTTTAATATGGTATTATTGAGATTTATAATAGGGAAATGGAATATGAAAATTTCATGGCTAATTTATTTCATAATATATAATATTAGCCACTAACTCATGCGATATACGAAATAGTTAAATATAAAAATTACAATATTTATTTTGCTTGAAGGTACTAAGATTTTAAAATGAATAAAAATGAGTAATTTTTATTTATTTTAACATAAAAAACTACTTTTTTTTTTCTATTTTACACGCTCATATTTCAAAATACTCTACATCAAATTATTTATTTTACACTATATTTCATTAAATATCAATTTTCTTGATTTTTTTAATTGATTCTCTTTCTTCACATACAACAATCATCATTCAATCTCTTCCTTCATTCTCAAGATACATAAAGAAAGAATAAAATATAAATGCATAATGAATAGTGCCAGTGTAAGTTACACTGTGTAACCATGTATTTTCATATAATTTTGTGTAACCTAATATGAGTGAATTTTGGGTTTGATTAGATAAATTGTGATAATTTTTCTAGCATACAAGCACTAATATGAGTTCTCTAAAAACACAAAAACTTCTCATTTTTTCACAATTATTGAGGTAACAATTGCGATTGGTATAAAATAAAGAAGTATTAGTGGTGGGCTAATGTTTAAGTTATGTTTTACTATCATAACTTGCAAATTTTGTATGCTGTATTTTTTTTGTTTTTCTCTTTAAAATTACTTTATGATATATCTTAACATAATAAGTCTAGTGGCATAAAAATTTGTTACAAACTGTTGAGATTGTTAAGATGACATGTTGTGATTATGGTATAATAAAAATAGTTTTAGTAATGAGTTAATGAAGAAGTGATGTTGTAGGATCAAGCCCAGCTTGAGGATGCTAATCTGATGTAATTTTGTTCTTTTTCTCTCAGTAAAATCTTATTATTGCTCTTAAAAAAAAAAAAAAAAAGTGAAGTTGCATAAATAGTAATTTATCATCTTAACAATTTGAAAAAAAAAATTATAATTTTTTTTTATGTCTCTTTCATGACTGAATTTTGATAATAAAAAAAAATGCAAATGTATATAATACAATATTAATTGTTAGACTTTGTTGGGAATGAGTGGAAGAGGAGAGAAATGAATGAAAGGAGAAGGGTTTTTCTGTTTAGTTGATATGAGAGAAAGGAAAAGGACAAAAAAGTGAAGGAAACAATTTCTATCTGCATCCATTGGCTATGATATGCCCAATTTGGTAGAAATGGAGACAAAAGAGGAATTAAAAAGGCAACCATCATATATGACTTTCTATAGCTTAAAAAATGATGTAGATCATTTATATGAGTTTAATTTTTGTTATTTTCCTTTTCTTTTCTTTTTTTATCTAGAAAAAAGATTTTTCTTTTTATTTTTTTATAGTTGAACTAGGATTTTATTTTATGTTTTTTTTTTCTTTTTCCTAGTTGAATTAGCCATTAGGAATTTATTTGTTTCCCTTTTTCTAGTTAAATTTTTTTCCTTTAATTATTTAAAAATTAAAATTCTCTAGTAGCAGTAGTAGGACTTTATTATTTCTTTTTATAAAAGAGTAAGAGAAAATTTCTTCATATAAATACCATTTATAAGAAGGTGGATGATTATTAAGTTATGGATTTTACTAATGTATGCCCTTAGAGCATATGTTAGTAAACCATTTTAGGAAAAGTGTTATGAGGAATTGAAAAAGCTATTAAAAAAGTTTAACAACTTTTTCAATTCCCTTAGGGCATAATTTGGTAAACCATTTTAGGAAAAGTTTTATGAGGAATTAAAAAGTTATCAAAAAAGTTCAACAACTTTTTCACTTCTCCATAAAAACTTTCATAAAATGAATTATTACCGGACCCTTAAGTTATTATTAATAAAAGTTTCTTATGAGAGATTCTTTCTATTCTTTTGCCTACTAGGCCTAGTATTCTTATAGGAAGAAATGAAGAAATGTAGTAATTGTGTGTACGTTACAAATTCAACTTTAACATACTTATTTTGTATAAAAAAATTACCCTCTCTCTCTCTCTCTCATAGTTTATATATAAAAAAAAATTCTTTATGTTTCTCTTGTCTTTACAAACTTAACAGAAAAAAATCAGATTTTATCTTTTTTATTTTCTTTTTCTACTCTATTTCCAAACACATGAAGAAAACATTTTCTTTTCTCTTTCCTTATTCTTACATTTTTCTTATTCTTCTTTTCTTTTCTTTTCCTTTCCCTCCCCCTCCCCCCTCTAACTATAACCAAACACAATTTAATGTATAGTTCATAGGGATTTACTAATGTATGCTCTTAGGGCACATATTAGTAAATTATTTTAGAAAACTTTTTATGAAAAAACGAAAAAATAATCTACTGTTTTTATAACATTTTAATATTTTATAAAAAATTTCTCAAAATAAATAGTTAATATGTGCTCTTAAGACATGCATTAACTTGAGCCATTTCGATTATTTTTTACTTGAGAATCTAATAAAAAGAGAAGGTAAACTATTTGAACGCGCTTTAAGGCTTATGAATTTCAGGAAAGCAATATGATTAAGAAATGATGGGGGGCAAGAGAGAAGTGTGGAGCTGGTGAGATGACCTAATACTGCACAAGACAAGAGGAGACGTCCAATCACCACTGATCCATGCAAGACAAGCAAGACTTAAAATTACCATAAATAAAGAAAATTTAAAGCGGTATCAATTTTTGATTAGACAATCTTGTCCTTTGTCTGTGGACGTAAAAATTTACTCCATCACTTACATTACGGGTACTTGAAAAGTGACTAGACAGTTAAGTTAGCTGCAAGTTATAGAATCCTTAGACTTTTAGTGTGGTAGACTCTATACAAATATCTACACAGCTTTCACTCCAACCATCCATGGTAATCTAATCTCACCTCCCACATTTATTATCCTTCTCGATTATCTCCCTCAATAGTTTACTGAATTACTGTTTTCACCCTGTTTTCCTGCCAGAGTATCAAGTGTATCTCAACCTTGTCCTACTCTTTTGCTTTCTTTCTTAGACATATGCTGATCTTGGTGTTTGTGCAGCTATCGGAATCCTTCATTTTGTTGAGGCATAATTATTTACCAAGAGAAAATTAATAATGTAGGGGTACAACCTTGTTTCTTTCAACATATATATGTTGTTTCATTTGTCTGTACCATGTATGTACAAACAAAAAGATATTGAAATATCAAATCAAATCAAATCAAATCAAAATAGGATGTCCTTAAGCAAACATTAGTAAACTATTTTTAAAAAAAATTATAAAAAACAAAAAAATAATTAATTGTTTTGATTATTTTTTCAATTTTTTATAAAATTTTTTCCAAAATGAATAGTTGTAACTGTATTATGTCACAATGAGTGCACACGTTAACCAAACTCAATCAAAATTCACCAAAATAGTTTAGGGACTCGTAGTTATGGTTCAGGTTGTAAATGTCTCACCGGTGAAATTAAATGTAACTCTATTATGTCACCATGCGTGTGCAAGATTAATTAATAGGCTTTGTTACAATCAATGACATGAGGAAAGTACCATTTCACAATGTTTTGTAAGAAAAAAACAATAATCACCCTTTAACATATACTTGCTGGAATATGTATTTGCTATAGGATTTTTAACATAATTGATTAGAGTATACATTTTTTTTTTTTTTTTTTTGGAATTGGAGTATAATATAAAGGTCGCTCCTACGAGGAGGCAATAAGCTCCCTTCAAATTAAACCAAATTATACAAAAGAATTGACTTGGAATTTTTGTTTTATATATATATATATATATATATATATCTTTTGTTTCAATAAAATTCTCTCTTACCAAAAACATTTTGTGTACTTTTGGTCAATTTTTTCACTCATTTCTATTTCTAGCAAATTAACATCGAATACAACAAGGGATTCGAACTCGTTTTTTTTTTTTTTTTTTTTAACGAGAAAATACAAAATAAGGTACTTGATTCTTTTGTTTTTCTTGGGCAAGAAAAGAAATAAGGATTCGATTCTTTTACTGAGGAAAAATATGGAGTACCTTTGATTTTTTTTTTTTTTTTTTTTTTTTTTTTTTTTTATTGTGAGGAAGGTAGTAAAGGATTTGAATTTATTTATTGGACTACTGTATTTGTGAAGTAGGGACAATTTGATTATAAGGGTGTTAAATAGACGGTTGAGATTTTAGGGAATGTTGACAGTGCAAAACAAACAGAAGACAAGTATTGGATCTGCATGCATTTATGAATTATGTAAGTCAGTTTATCTAAAGCTTTCATTCTACAGTGTACAGAGAGCAAGAGAAATGGATCAATTTCTCTTTGACACCCCTACCTATAAATGTGTTGCCAAAGCCACACCTACGTACTTCAAGTTTGGAATTAATCAATGCATCGCTAATGCTAATGTCAGCAAAATATATGGCCAAACAGTTTTAATGTCAGATGGGATCTCAATGCTTAAAGCAAATTATTGTGGCGAAGAATTTAGGGAGCTGAACTGGGAATAGGAAACAAGATGACAAGACATTTGTCAAGTCAAGTGTAATATATAGAAGATTGTACAATGTAAAACTGGAGTATTTATTATTAATAAAATTGTTGAAAACACAGGAATGACATCTAATAAAATTGTTGTTTGGATGGAATCATTTATGAGGTTTCAAATATTGCAGAAGAATCTGACTGTTTTCTTGATTTTATATCTAAGTCAATCCAGAATAGAAAGGTTGGAACTTGAAACTATGTCGACAGGATTAGAAAGGAATTGCAATACTGGTGTTTGAACTTTCAATAGGATGTACTGCATGTATTTCTTGTTGGGGGAGATAACACATTAGAGAATGGATAGAGGCCCTAATATACCATATTGAAACATGATTTAACTCAACAATTTAACAATTATAGTGTAAAGGATTAAATCCAATTATATTATGTTAATTTCTCTTCTTTTTCCCTTTAAGTGGAGAATTCCTTTATTTGTGTGTACTTCGTAGGCTTGACCATTAAAAAACTTATCATTATTTCCAAGTGCATGTACCTTGTCCCCACTCTCTATTGAAAAAAGCACCGCCTCAATGACTTACACTATGTTTGGTTAGGATGAATTTAGGAGGGATGGAAAACATAGGGAGGAAAAGAGGATGGAAAATAGTGTTTTCTACTGTTTGGCAAAAAAAGGAAAATGGAGAGGAAGGAAAATCCAGGAGAAAATTTTCTCTCACGGGCCCACAAAATTCATCCTCCCAAATCGGGAGGAAAAGGCTGGAGAGAAAGTGCTCTCACAGCACTTTTACAAAAATGCCCTCTCCCAACGTCTACAACAACCCAGTGCGGCAGAATAAGAAGAAGGAAGCAGAAAATAACCACCCAACCACCAAACCCAGCACCACCACCAAACACTGCAACCTAGCACAGAAAATTAACCCAAAATCAACAAAAAATTAATCCAAAATCAATGGAAAAGCAATTAGAAAACCCAACTCAAAATCAAGACAAACCCACTGGAAAACCCAACTCAAAATCAATCAAAACTCACTAGAAAACCCAACCCAAAATCATCACGGACACACCACAAAATCATCAAAATCGTTCTAAATCTAGATCCAAATTCATCAAACCCATACACAAATAAATATAAATAATCAAACCGAAATTGAAAAAAGAAGAAGGAGAAGAAGAAGAAAGAAAGAAGAAGATGCTGAAGAAGAGGAAGAAAAATCCAAACCGGAATTTTGCTTTCTCCACCCAAAATCACTGCCCTTAATCAAACCCAACCCAAAATCATCATCTATAATAAAAGCATAAAACTCAAATTGTAAAAGAAGAAGAGGAAAGAAAAAGATCCTCAAAAAAAAAAAAAAAGAAGAAGGAGAAGAAAGAGAGGCGGATATAGAGATAAGGACTGAAGGAGTGTATTATGACTTAGAAAAAAGGAGGAGGGGTTAGGTGGGGGTAGTTGGGAAATAATAGAAAAAGGGAAGAGAAATATTATTTTAATAAAAAAAAGTGTGTATAATAAATAAATTGATGTGGGTGTTTTGTAAAAACGATGGTGTAAAATAGAAAAAATAAATTTTTTGTGTAAAATAGACAGAATTTTTTAGATAGACTGATGCGGTTACTCTTATCAATTTTGCCTCTTCTCATCTTACCTTCATTGCACACCAACGTCCAGCGGTCAGGTTCTCTTCTCTCTTTTTTTTCTTTTTTTTTTCTTTTTTTTTTTTCAACATGACCTGATCAAGTTGTACATTATTGTAATTTTTACATTATAATAATAAAAATAATAACATAAATTTATATATATATATATATATATATATATAATGTGGTAAACTTTATATTATTTAATGAGTACAAATAAATCTATTTCTTACCTATTATGTAACAATGGTATAATAGTCAATTTATACAAATTATATTTTCCATTTTTTCCTTTTTCTCTCTAACCAAACAAAAGAGTTTTCCACCCTCTTACTTTTCCAGCCTCCAACCAAACACACAAGAGGGAAAACTAAATATTTTCTATCCTCCCACTTTTCCATCCTCTCACAATTTTCATTCCTCCCACTTTTTCACCCCTCCAGCCAAACGGACCCTTAGATTTTTTTTTTTCAAGATGTTATCTCCCAACAATGGCTAAAAAGTATAATTTTACTAATATACTGAGCTGTGTATGTATTTCTGCATTAGTTTCCTTCAACTAGCTCATCTGATATTTAAACGGATTTAAAATATATATATAAATGACAACCTATACCATGGAACTACAAAAGGACAGGAGCTCTCTTCGACTAACATGGTAATTGAGCTGCCCTGTATGTCTTTATCGTATCCAGAAATTTTAGGTACCAATTAAGACAACCTTATTATCACAAAAATTTAATCTACAATTTCCTTGAATTAAACAAACCATTTCCATAGTTTGAAGATTGTTCATTGTTGGGTTAAAATAAATTGTTCCCGGTTAATTAATTTAATTACCCAAATTGATTAACTAGGTCAAATTACATGCAAATCGTGGAGGCGTTAACAAATCACCAAATAAACTAAGTGCAGTGGAAATTAAGTTAATACGATGATTTATTGACAAATAAAGAAAATCTCTTGCAAGGCAAAAACCCCACCAGGTGATTTTCAGGTCACCATTCCCAAGAATGCACTAATCAAGAACAAACAGTTACAAGTATAAAGAATCTTACCACTACCCTAAACTATCCAAAAATACTAACCTACAGTTGAACCTTTGCTCTAATCCCTAATTGGACTTGATCTTGTAGAGACTTCTTCTTTTGCACAAATCCCAGTACGTGATTAACTCTCACAAATAATTGATTGTTGTTAGTTGCAAAGTTCTTCATTTCAAAGCACATTAATTGAGGATCTGGAAGCACTTGGTTACAAAATCCTAAGGTTCACAAAACGCAGTAGCTTCTCACAGAGTGTATGAGTTCTCTAATTGAGTCTCTGTGTCTTTGATGACTTTAAAATAAAACTTTTATATGGTCTAGAGGTTTAGTGAACAAAACCTTAGCAATCAAAGTCATCATAGGCTGAAATTCAGATTTGAAAATTTTAAAATCATAGATCTCGATAGATCGAGCTTGTGTCGAGAATTCTTCATTAAGTCTCGATAGCTGCTAGTGTTGAGCTTGTGTCGAGAGTAGTGTTGAGGTTCACTGTTTCAGATTTTCTTCATTTGTTTCTTGGTTCAATATTTATGTCTTTAATGATATCACTTGTTATGTTTGTGCAACATACTTCTTAATACATTAAACTCATCTTAGATCTACCAAATTATAAGTAAAGTACATTTTATAAAAAGATAAGCCAATACATAAAAAATATGATCCTAACATTCACATCTTATGTTATGGTAGATTCCACACGTGCGTGGTTCTTCATTGTCAAGCAAATTTTGTTTTGAAGATGAATAAATATTAAACAAAAATTCTTCAACAACCACAACATTTGCCACAATTTGTCATAATGTGATAAAGTGATCAATCATGTATGAATGGTTGACAATCACTTTCACATGAATTCATTATTTTTATTTTATCACTCAAAATCAATAACCTTAGAATTGTAACAAAAGTTGAGTGTTTAAGGTTGCATTTGTATTGATGTAAAACATTTTCAATTAAAAATATTTTAGTGAAAACAATTTATTTTACTATATTTATTAACAAATTTAAAAAATATTTTCATGTGTTTGGTTGGTAGTGAAAAACTTTTAAAACACAGCTTGAAAATACCACTAACATAACCCAAATTCATCATGCACAAGGGAATTACCAAAATCATATCCCAAATCATATCAAAAACCCATGACCCAACACTTATACCGTATACGTGGTGCCCAACACCAACTGAAGCAAATTACCCAAAACCCAATCTTTGACTGGGTTGTACAAGTGGAGCAATGCTGATCTCCACCATACCCAGTGCAATGATGCCACTGTGAACCCCATAGAGTCACTACTGGTTAGATTGGGAGAGAAAGAGAGAGGTTGGCTCTCGGCTGGTTGTGTGTGTGTGAGAGAGAGAGAGAGAGAGAGAGAGGTTGGATTGTGAGGTGGAAATTGTTTTATGAAGCTAAAAATGCGTAAACTAATTTATGCTTTAGAGGAGGTTATTTACCGTCAACCTGAAAATATTTTTAAGTTGACCACCATTTTCAAATTAATTTTAGAAAAATATTTTCAATAGAAAGAAACGCAGCCTAAGGGAAGGGAAAACATATATTATATATGGTTTCATTCCATTAGGCATTAGCATGATGAAAGCATGCACCATGACACATGATATTGATAAGGGTGTGAAGCGTGGTGATCACGCGCATCAACAGCAAGTTGGCTGAACTTGTTGGAAGCACCCGATGGTAACAAGAAGAGACTTTCGTCTGAATCAGTCTCACAGCTTTTGTGTCTTATTCATTCTGTTGAGAAAGTAAATAACAAGGTGATGATGACATAATCATTCAAGAACCTTTACATCCTCACTCAGTTTTCCCTCATTCACAGATTCTCTCTCTCTCTCTCTCTCTCTCTCTCTCTCTCTCTTTCTCTCTCTCTCTCCCTGAGTGTGAATGTGTATGTGTTTGTCCGCGCGCGCATGGCTGATCACCTACAATATTGAATGCCCCTCACAGGGAAACATCAGCATGACCAATCAACATTACTGTTTTTCTCCACCCTTTTAACCTCTTATTAATTTTTATCTGCTTTCTCTATACATCTTCTTCCTTTTTGTCTCTCACTCACTATAATACTGTACGTTTCTCTTTTTCCATCTATTTATACCTTATCATCACTTTTAAGCCCCCTTGACCCTCCCAAGAAAAACACATACACACACACATAGCTAAAGTCAAAGAAAGAAAGAAAGAAAGAAAGAAAGAAAGCAAACAATGTCCCCAGCAGCCTCTTCAAGATGGTGCCCAACCCCAGAGCAACTCATGATCTTGGAAGAGATGTACAGAAGTGGGATTAGAACTCCCAATGCTTCTCAGATACAAAAGATCACAACCCACCTCTCTTTTTATGGCAAGATTGAAGGCAAGAATGTGTTCTACTGGTTTCAGAACCACAAGGCAAGGGACAGACAGAAACTCAGAAGGAAACTCACTAGGCAATTGCAGCTACAGCAGCAGCAGCAACAACAACAACAACAGCAACTTTATTATTATCAACTCAATCAGCAAAACCACCAATTTCAAGGCTACCTCGACTACTCTACTGGTTCTTCTACTCTTCCACAATTTCCTTATGACATTTCAAATAGCTTTCTTCCTCAGGTAATAATCTTGATTATATTTATACAATATTTGTTTATTGTTCTCCCTATTAATTATAATTATAATTATAATATAAGATGCTTTACTGTTGGGGCATCTGTAACTTTTTTCAGTTGCTAAATTAACTACACATCTTGTCTGTCTTGTTTTGAGGCCGGTAAATTACAAGACAAAAATAACCTATGAAAAGTAAAAACAGTGAAAAGGGTAAACTTTTCTTTCAAATATTGACTATGGATTTGGTTTGTCTGCCTGACTTCATCCAACTAATGATTAGCTAGGTTAGACATGCAAGCACAGCCTTTTGCATGCTCTTCATGTGGAATGACATGCAAAAACAGTCTCTCGCATGGACTTTATGTGGCTTCCTCTTTTTGTGTGTGTTTGTATGTGGATGGGGATTCTATTTTTTATTTATTTTATATTCTTTTGGTTGAATAAGGCTTTGTTTTTTTCCTCTTTTATATTATTACTTTTAAAATTTTAGAGGGACTACATCCAAGGTATCGAACCTGCACTCTCTTCATTAAGTATAGGCATAAGTACCAACCGAGTTACCGAGTTTTGGCGCTTGGTGATGAAGAAGCTTTGTATCATCTTCTTGTTATCAGAACATGAACATGAACATAATTAATAATCATCAATCAAATTATTTTCAGTTTCTCATTCCAATCAATTCTAAATTTATTGACTAATACCCCTACTCGCACAAGATAAACTTGTTTAGATGCCCCATGTATCTTGGTGATTGTTTCTTAATTTATCCATACTGCTTTATCCAATTATTCTTTGTTTATTTTGATTTTATTTATTTGGTTGATATAAGTTAGATCTATAGATACCTTCACTTGAAAAACTTGTGATAGACAACATTTATTAGAATAAGCTTCTAAAATTATTTCACATGGTTTTTTTTTTTTTAATTTTATATATAACTATTTGACATGGAAACAGTATATAACAGTAAATAAATATTATAACCAAAAAATTTTCAATCTACATCTCTTCAAAATTTAGGTTAAAATAAATTATGTACGCACAATATATAGGAAATTGGTGAAATCCTTCATATGTGGCAAGAACTATTATTTGCATGAATATCATTAATATTTTTATACTTTAAAAAACCTATAAGATAGCACAGTCTTATGTCAATGACATGATGAATCTATATGAGTGTTAGTTTTAACGAGTTAAAGTTCATAGGTAAGTGTAAAGAATGGTTAAATTTATATTAAATTAAAATATAGAGATACCAAACTTAAAAAAAATTGGTATTCTTAACAAAAAGATAATTAAGATTAAATTTCAAAAAAAGGAAGAAAAAAAAAAAAGATAAATACGCTATCGATATATACAACAAATTGGTTATGCTTAAATCAAAGTCTTTAGCTCAAATTATTACAGAAATATTTAACTAATAAACAAAAAAATGGACAAAATTGGGGAAAAATCATATAAAGCTTTAGTAATTTTTAACACTATGGTCCTGCTTTTATATTAAACATGAGTGCATGCAATTTCAATAATGAAAACTAAATAATATTTTCAAGAAAAGAAATCATGAGAGAGAGGGATATATAGAGAAATTTTAAAAATAATGAAAGCATTTATTCAAAGGGGTGTATGAAATTTTTGGATTAAAACACACTAATTGAAAATATACTCTAGCTTCAACAAACTAGATATGAGTTTATATAACTAGTGCTATAAGTGAAAAATTAATTGAATTTCGGAATTATAAAATCTCCAAAACAATTTCGCAAAGCCCATCATAGGCATATGGCAAAAAATGAGTTATTTCCTAAAATAATTTTATAAAACTAACATAGCCATAAGGTCATTCTAAAGTTTTTAGAGATAAAAGGAAAAATCAGATTTTTAAATAATAAACACAAGTGATTGAATTCTTTTATTGATTATGTTTTTTGGAATAGGGAGGAGGTGGAGTTGCATCAACACAAGTGATGAACTACACGTGGAAGGAGGATAATCCACAGAGGTTGGAGATGGAGAAAATGTACGGCCATGATTGGATGATGATGGAAACGGATCCAAGTTCTCCACCTTGCGCTAGACCCCTCCAGACTCTAGAACTCTTCCCTATCACAGCTACTAATCTCAAAGAAGAGGGCACCACATCCAAGCAATTCTAAGTTTCTAACATTCCACAACTCTTTCTCTTTGTCTTTCTATCTCTCTGTGGTGCTATAGATACTCTTAAATCTTTCTGTGACTTTATTTATTGTCTTGGTTTCTGTTATGTTTCTAGGCTCTAGTGTGGGAAAGATCTCAATTGTCTAATGAGTAATGGATTCGGGTCCAACAGTGCTACTACTACAAACGTACCTGTTTTCATCACATGTGTGTATTATGATAAAATTAAAAAACCTGCGCATTGGGTTTGAAAATGTTGTTATTTTTTTCTATTGATTTTCAGCTTTGTCACATGTACATCTTAAAGCTGCCACATTGCAACAATGGTACTTTGTGGACGTGGTCCGGAACAGCTTTTTGTTTGTCTTGGACCTTTCAGACAAGTCAATGCAATACTGATTATACTGTTAGAGGCAACGAAAATCAACACTAAAAGTCTAAAACCCGATCTATAGGACAATGATAATTAAAAAAGAACTGTATTGGAGGCTTAAGTTAATGCTAGTTTGAAGCTTGTGATGGTGATTATACGGAATAAAACGCCCTCATATGAGGTCTACAAAACGAGGGTCATGGGAAAAGGGCAATGCTACGGAGAGATGAGGACCCATATATGCATTACTCTTTCCCATAATCCATTGGGATTGTTTTTACCTTGGAATTTGAAATAAAGAACCATTTAAAAATGCTTTATTACTCAATAAGGTTATTGCTTGGCTTTTTAGAAGGATAAGGTTATTGCTGATTGCTCTTAAGTTTGGATGAGCACCAAACCGATTCAATTTGATATTATAATATAATGCTTGAACGGTTTTGCAAATATTGTAGGCCTTGTTGATATTTGTTAGCACTTAGCATTCATCTATAGTAAGAGTTTGGTCTCCAAAAATTATAAATTGGCCCCTCTAAAAAAAATTCTTTAACAAACTAAAAAAAATTGTGGTACAGTATCTCATAAAAAAACAATAGCATTACAAATAGATCTAGATTATACAAATTTTAAAAGCCTCACTCAAATTCATTATTTTTGTGAAAAATAATACACAACAATTATTTAGTAGTCCTAATATGGTTATATTTAAGGCATGTGTCTTAAGAAATTTCATTGCTGTCAAATTCCTAAATAAAATACTTATTTGATATGAGTAATAAATTGTTGTCTAAAGAATTGTAGGTTTTATCAATAAAATGCCAACAATGCACTTTTTGAACTATGTGTTCAATAATTCAATATTCTTAGTTTTTGTAATTTTCTTTTCTCTAATGCAAAATCACATGAACGCACAAAACATATCTAGATAGACTGCTACATAATGCAAGAGAAACTCCAAAACATGCTATATATCCAGACTGCATATGTCTCTACAAATCAACAACCAGTGAATTAATTTGTTCACCTAAGCGCTCAGGCAATCATAAGCTGAATTCCTTCTTCGCAAGTTGGTTGTTATGGACATGATCCACTGAGATGAAGTATTAAGAAGATTAAAATATGATAATTATAAGCTCACCAACCCCATTGTTGAGGGAGACTAAACCAATATTATGGCAATTAAGTGACCAACTTCATCAGCAAAGAATTAGGAGAAAGAGGATCAAATTCGCAAGGAAAGCAAGAAAAACAACAATTGTATTCATATACAGAAATTGCAAATCTTTAGGGATCCTGTCTGTAATACTCATGTATATAAAGGAATATCTGTAACAAAAGAAAGCACTGCAAAATAAAACATATATAGGACAGATTTCGTGGACGTAGGCTTTCATGGCCAAACCACATGAAAACTGTTGTGTTCTTTCCTTCGTTTGCTTCTATTTTAACAGTGTGGGGGCATCAGAGGTTGTTGTCCCCAGCTGTGGCCAACCCGAAATTGTATGTACCTTCTATCTTCACAGTCAAAAAAAAGAAATTGTACTTTTTCTTTCTTTCTTTTTTTCTTTTTTTTTTTCTTTTTTTTGATAAATATAAGTTTATTTATAGAAATACCATAGCATAACAACTAGCGACAAAATTTCAAATGTCTAAAAATTTCATTTTGGTCACCTATTACTTTTAGCTTCATTAGAGAGGAAATAGTTAAAACTATGAATTTAGCAACATATTATAATTATTTCTTAAAAAAATAAAAGCTTCACTTGGTTTCTAAGTGGATCTAGAATATATATATATATATATATATATATATATATATATATATATATATATATATATATATATATATATATATTAAGAGGATTCAGAAAGTTAGTTATAACTTCAAAAAATATCAAAAATATCTCTAATCTAATTAAATAATCCTTATTTTTAAAAAAATAAAAATATGATTAAAATTGTAATTCAACAAAATTAAAATAAAAAAAAATTAATGAAACTTTTTTTCTTAAAAATTAGCACATTCTCTATTTAAACATATCTCACGTACGTTTGATACATTTTTTCTCTAAAAACTAGCACACACTAAACCTAGTAATTTACTTACTCCATTTAAAATCTTAAATTTTAGTTTTATAAAAATTCCTTCCTGTATAACCTCACTAACAATAGATATATTCAAATTGAAAAATTGCATTAAATTCAAAATAAATAAATAAAAAGCCTCATCGCATGTGCGGAATGCGTGTGATGAGGCTAGTGTGCATGTTTGTGTGTGTGTGTGTGTGTGTGTGTATATATATATATATATATATATAGAGAGAGAGAGAGAGAGAGAGAGAGAGAGAGAGAGAGAGAGAGAGAGAGAGAGAGAGAGAGAGAGAGAGAGAGAGAGAGAGAGAGAGAGAGAGAGAGAGAGAGAGAGAGAGAGAGGTTCAAGTTATACCTGTTGTAACTCTAAAGTGTTACATATTTTTTAAACCATTGGATTTAAGTAGATCCAACGGTGAAAAGAAAAATCCTCATTAATGCTAATATTCTAATTGATCTCATTTATTATTCCTTATTTAATACATTCCTTACTTATTTCTAAACCCAAAAAAATTTATGTCTGACTCTTTCTTTCTCCATTGCACTTCTTTCTCTTTCTCTCTCTATCTCTATCTCTTTGCACGTTTCTCTTTCTATCTCTTCCACGGCTAGGTCGTCAGCAGCAAAAAAAAAAAAAAAAGCCACAACCTACCTAACTTAGATTAATAACAAAACTATTGCTATGCCGTTTTGGTGTTATGGATGAGAACCAGTTATGCACGAATACACATCGTTTTGCTATGCCATGTTATTGCTTGGTCCTTTGACATGTAGATGATAATTATAGTTGCAACCAATGAACGAATGCCCCTGGGTTGATTTGTGGGAATGGGTAAGAAAGTACCTTATTTATATACAATGGAATTTCTTTACGCAATTTTTTAATAAAAATCTCATGAAAAAAATAGGGATGATCTTGCAATTACCAGAGAATTGGAGTATAGGAGTTCTTAACTATTTATTTAGGAGTCTAATATAAATTTCTGAAGAAGCAATTGAAGTTTGGGGTGACAAAGCCTTTACTGGTATTTTATAGCCTTAAATATTGTTTTTCTTCTTAGTTTTACTATTATAGGTACTTTTAATTTTTGAGTGTTTATTTATCAGTCAGACTTTAGTTAGAAATTTTCAGCTCAGAGAGCATGCTATGACAAAGTAGTACATCACAATTCAAATTTTTAACTACTACTTTACGTGGTTACTTTCAAGAGTTTTAGTCAGACTCAAAGAATTCCTGATACCTTAGGAAAATTTCAACAATGAATTACTCAATTGAACTTGATTTTTATCTTTGAACCTGTAGAAACAAATTGACTTACATTTCAACCTTATTTTTTAACAACTCTAAATAGTAGTTTATAAGGGGGAAAAAAGTCAACTCTAAACCAATTCAAGTGTACTACTTGCCTTGTTTAGAGAAATGGATAGGGTTTGAGGGACTAAGAGCATCAACAGTGGGACTTGCAAATGTCATATGCCACTAGTATTTAGCATCTAAGCCTTAAAAGCCCCCAACAGCCGGACTTGCAAAATCATCCCATTGCAAAAAAATTTACAATCTCGCTACAGTACCATCTTATATGTAAGATGATACTGTAGCAATATTGTATAATAAAAATTAGTTTTTTATTTGTCTGATGCTTCTTCTCTCTCCTCTCTCTCTCATTTCATTTCAATTTCTCTCTCCAATTTCTCTCTACTTCATTCTACTCTCTCCTCTTCAAACCTGAAACCCATACAACCTCAGCACTTCCTTCCTCTCTATCTCAGACCAGTTTGCTAGGATTTCGATGGGTTTGTAATGGATTCCGATGGGGTTGCTATGGATTTGTGGGTTTCTGTGGGTTATGGGTTGATCTAGGCATGGTGGTGGGCTGGAAGCAGTTGATGGTGGGTTTGGATCGGCGTGGATTGGCGAGCTGGGTTTGAATCGGCGTGAGGGCTGAGTTTGGATCAGTGTGAGGGCTGGGTTTGCCGGTGAATTTTTTTGAATGGGTTTGCTAGTGTGGCTCCGATGGGTTTGAATCGGAGCTCAGATGGCTCCGATATTGATTTTTTTTTAATGGGTTGATCGTTGGGTTTGATGAGTTTTTTTTTTTTTTTTAATGTAGTTTTGGTTTTGGTTTGATGGTGGTGGCGTTGCTTTAGGGTGGTGGCGCTGTTTGATGGTGGTTTAATTTGGTTTTGGTTTGACGGTGGTTTAACGGTGGTGGCGTTAAGCCCATGAGAGACCTTGCTGGTTGTTTTTTTTCTTTTTCTTATCTATTCTTGTGCTAGAGGTTGAGGGACAGAGACAAAAAGGAAAAGAGAGAGAGAGAGAGAGAGAGAGAGAGAGAGAGAGAGAGAGAGAGAGAGAGAGAGAGAGAAATAGAAAAAAAATAATAAAAAAGAATATTTAAATAAACTGGGAAAAGAAATAGAGTTTTGGGATGTTGGGTGTATTGAAAAATTATATATTATAATTGATAAAATAGCTTTTTGGGATGGTAAAATAAGATGGGATGGCATTTCTGGCTGCGGATGCTCTAAGAGCACTCACAAAAGTAGGTGTATAATATAAAAGGGTGCAAAATTTACACATTTTTGCTTTAAAATGAAATATCAATGAATGTATAATTATGTAAGTTTACAAATGGACAGGATTTGAGGGCCTAAGAGTACTCACATTAGTAGGTGTATAATATAAAAGCGTGTAAAATTTACACAATTTTGCTTTAAAATTAAATATCAGTGAATGTATAATTATGTATGTAGACGACTAAATTTCTAGTTTGAAATAAATCAAACAAGTAAAGTAGTTTCACAAATGCGAATTTGTATTGATGAATGTGTAGTACAATTCTCTGAAATTATAAAAGAGTGATCCTCTGATTCGATCTCCTTGCAAGACTTATTGATTGGAATTGTGGTAATGTGATTTTAACTCAAACACAAAATATCCTCAATTTGATTGAGGAATGGATCGAAAATCTTTGAAAGGAATTACAATGAATATCTGACTATGAGTTTGTTAGAATTTCTTTGTTCTTCATGTTCTTCGTGCGTTCTTCTTCTTTGAAGGTTTGCGGTGGAAGTTCTTCGATGCTTTAGAGGCTTGAATATGTAGAGCTTCGTTGATTTATGGTTTGTTAAGGTTTCTAGAGGCTTTTGAACTTGATTCCAGCAAACCTTAGGATCTAGGCAGATAGTTTGGATGATTCTTCTTCTAATGTACTTCGATTTTGAGGTTGAAGTTCTTGAAATTCTTGAAGGCTTTGAGGCTTGATTCCTACAGAGTTTTTGTACTTCTGAGTGCTTCTTAATCTTCTCTGATGCTGTTTGTGCTCTAGATGGCTTGGTCTCCCCTTAAATGCCTTAGGAAGACTTCTATTTATAGGAGTTTGGGGGTGGGTAAGCGATATGTGACGGAGTCTGATTGGTGACACATGTCACACCCTGATTGGTCCGCTTATGTCATCGCTTACACGTGCTGGATTGCATATGTTATCGCTTACACGTGTTGGACTGCTTATGTCATCGCTTACACGCGCTGATGTATGATTGGTTTTTGCATGACACTTGGCAAATTTTTGTTGGTTTCTGAGTAGTGATAGCAAAACCTAGCAACAATACATGGCGCTTTGTAATTGGTTGTATTTTGTGAATTTGGTAGTATGATGTGTCAGCTTGTGATAGGTCGAAATTTTTCTCTTTCTACAATGTAAATTTACAAATTTGCTCTCTCATAGAAAATGCCATTTTGACACTGTAAAAACCTACTTTATCATTTTAGCACATCATTTTACAACATACCATTTATCAGATGTTCTATACTTCAATTCTATACATTAAAATAATATTTACAACACATTAAAATAATATTTACAACACATTAAAATAATATATTAATTACTCCCTATCATCCTCATCCTCATCGTCAACAACAACGGCACAACCACCACTGCCACAACAACGGCCACCAACAACCACTGCCGCAACAATACCGACAGCCACCACTGGCACAAACTCACATCCACCAACGCCATCTCAAAAAAAAAAAAACACACACACACACACACACAAAACCAGAGAGATCAGCACAAACCTACATTTACCAAACCAAACAAACCCACATCCCAAACCCACCACCGACACAAACCCACATCTACCACCAGCACAAACCCACATCCACATCCACCACCGGCACAAACCCACAAACCCGAGATCGGCGTGGCGAGATCGACGATTGCGAGATCGGCGTGGCAAGATCGGCGTGACGAGATCGGCGATTGTGAGATCGGTGTGGCGAGATCGGCGATGAGAATGCCAGACAGAGACGTAGAACGATGGCGTACCGTTAATCGGTGAGGCCGCCGTACCGTTGAACGATGGCCTACGTAGAACGATGAGATGGTGAAGGAGGGTGATCTGTGATCGACGGCTTGATCAGTGAGGCCACCGTACCATTGTTTTGAGGGTGAGGGTGGTGATCTGAAGAAGAAAGAGGGAGAGAACATGGGTCGGAGAGAGAGAAAACAGTGAGAAGAGAGAGAAAACGTTGAATTAAATATTGAGAGGAGAGAGAAAATGTTGAATAAAAAACTATTTTTCTGAAATGGCATTTGTGTCCGTACCGTCTCATATTTGAGACGGTACTGTAGCATGTTCTAAAATTATAAAACATATAGAACACCTCATGAAGTTTGAACAGTAGTGTTTGGTGTGCCAAATGCCAAATGTTTGGTGTGCCAAATGCATTTGGCACACCTGATGAAAATGCTCTAATCGTGTAAATTAACATACATTATCGTTTTGAGTTTAGTTTTTTTTATACTTTCTTTACGTATTCTGAGGATAAAAGAATAAAATAGATTTTGGTTGTTTTATGCGGAAAAAACAAAAGAAACAATTTTAAAAATTAGGAGAAAAAAAATATTTTAATAAAATGTAGTGTAAGATAAATAATGAGATGTGAGGTGTTTTAAAAAATAAGTATGTAAAATAGAAAAAATATGTTCTTATGCTAAAATAGACAAGAATTTTTGTGCGTTACAAGTGCTCTAAGGTCTTTATAGTTTTCAAAATATGGGTATCTTGAAAATTTTGTATATAATGTCTTTACATGAGCTAATACAAGTGCTCTAAGGTCTTTAAGTTACTTTTGGGATTGTCTATGTTAAAACTTAAAATCCCATCCCTCTTCCGTGTGTATTTATTTCTTGAACAAACAAACAAACAAAAAACCTTTTTGATAAATGGTAGTATTTCATTTTCGAATACAAATCCTTTGTCCCACCTATCTTCACTGGATTGAGATATGATGCTATTGCATCATGCAATACTTTTTGAATGGATGAGATTAAAACTCAAAATGTTTATTTTCAATCCCAGTCATTAGATTTTAACTTTTAACTTTAAAAAAAAAAAAAAAAAAAAAAAAAATTCCCTTTCACGCACTAGGGGACGTAATTATAAAGTGAAATAGTCGTAGTTATTGCAATAAATCCAAATCTATCTCCACCCACCCGTTTGATATTAAAAACTTCCATAACGTGAAAACTGGGCTTCCTTGATATCGAGTCTTATAGGAAACCTATCTTTGTTTTCCAGTGGGCTTTATATTTCAAAAAACTCCTTAGTTTAGGCCCTTCCCTGGTTGCCACCTCCTTTATTTTCCAATAGCTATTACCGGAACAACACGCACTATAAAGTGCCCAAGGTACTTTATAGGAGCAATGGCCCTCGGTTATGTCTTGGCCCATTCAATGGGATGACAAGGCTTGGCAATAAAGAAATAGCCCAGTTGACAAAATAAAGTAATTCATCAAGGTAAGAGGTACCCGACCCAAATAAATAATTTAAAAAATCACCAGATTAGTCAGATGAAAGGCCTAAAAGTTCTGGGATTATTTGGGATTTTATTGATCTTAGAAATTAGGGTAAATTACAACTTATCCACTTATGGTTTGGTCGAAATTTAAATTATCTACCTGTAATTTAAAATTTGACACCTTACCCATCTAAGGTTAGTTCAGTTAAAGTTCCGTAACATACTTCTGTTAAAAATATAGTCAAATATATTTTGTTCCACTTTTATGTCTCTTTCCTCCAAAAATATAAAAAACCTAAAAATACAAGATAAAAAAAGATCTAGCGGAAAAATTTTATCATGAGATTTCAAACTACAAGTAGACAATTTAAATTTTGGTCAAACCTCATATGTGTAAAGTGTCAAATTTCAAACCACAAGTAGATAACTTAAATTTCAGTCAAACCACAGGTGGATAAATTGTAATTTGCCCTAGAAATTATTAAATGTGCCATATAAAAGAATGATCACGTGGCGTTTATGGGAGAGCATGACAAGCAAAACGACAAAAAGTGTAAGCAATAATGCAACATGAACCCAGGGACAAAGCCGGAAGTTAGAGTTAGGGGAAGTTTTGCTCGGTTAAACCACAGGTGGATAAATTGTAATTTGCCCTAAAAATTATTAGATGTGCCATATAAAAGAATGATCACGTGGCATTTATGGGAGAGCATGACAAGCAAAATGGCAAAAGGTGTAAGCAATAATGCAACATGAAACCTAGGACAAAGCCTCGAGTTAAAGTTAGGGGGGAGCTTTGTTGTTGGCTACATGCGGTGGATTTGACTTTTGGCTTTTCTACTTAGCCTGCAAGGGTTTTCTTTTATTATTATTATTATTATTATTATTATTATTATTATTATTATTATGTGTGTAGAGTTTGTTTTTTGCTGATAAGGACAAAATTATTTTGTTTAAAACTTTTTAAAGGGCCAAGTTGTTTGTTTTTTGTAAAATTGGTTTATCATTGTCTTAATTTTTTTTTAGCTTTGCTATTGTTAATTTTTTTTGTTAGGCTAATTTTTTGGGCTTGTATATTTTGTTTTAGATTTTAGATCTATAAATTTTTTATGACCTTTAAAAGGAGGAAAGTACTAGATCTACAAATTATTGTTATGATGAGTGGTTATTAGTAAGTAAAAAAGTTATGTAAGTGGTGGGACAAGATACAAACTAATAAGAATTTGCTACTTCAATAGTTTGTAAAAATGTTGTAAAAAAATTTGTAACAGTAGCATTTCTCTTATAATGATCAACGATATTATTAAGGGGGAAAAAATGTAATTTTATTGAATGAAATTGCTAAAATTAGTACCTATATATATATATAAATATATTATTTTTATAAAAAAAAATTAGGGGGGGGGGGGGGGGGGGATGGATCCATGAATTGCTCCATCAATGCATGAACCTACAGGTCATAGCAATTAATCAAGGCTTTAGAATTCATGCCAGTCTGTGTATAATAGAAAAAGATGTAAAAATTACATAATTTTTCCTTAAAAAGTCTCACATCAATTCGCGTATTATTGTGTAAATTTACAAATTTGCCACAGTAATTATATAAATTTACACTGATACTATTCACTTTGCATTTAATTGTTTATTATTTATTTACGTATCTCGAAGATGAAAGAAGAGAGTGACTGAGTGAGTAGTAGTTTTTATATATGAAGAAAGTGAAACAATTTTAAAAAAAAAAATCGATATTTTAATGAAATGTAGTATAATATAAATAATCTGATGTGGTGTGTTTTGAAAAGTATGTAAAAATAATAATAATAATAGTTCTTATGCTAAAATAGATAGAAATTTTTGCACGAACTAATACGAATGCTTTATAGATGAGTATATGCATATTATTTGCTTGAGTATAGGGTAGAGCACTAGTATTAGAGCATCTCCAACCGGAAATTCTATCCTATCTTATTTTACCATCTCAAAAAGCAACTTTATCAATTATACAATACAATTTTACAATACTCCAGCATCCATACTTTTATTTTCCTATTCTACTCATTAAAATAATATTTCTACACAATAAAATAATATATCCCACAATCACCATCATTTACAATACCACACATTATTTATTCTTTCTCTCTCTTTCTTTTTGTTCAAGAACCACAATCACCACCACCGCTGCACTACACACACCTAACACCACCACCACCACCACCACCACCACTGCCACCAACCCATAATCTACCGTCAACACCAACCAAAAAAAAACACAGCAACCCACGATCAAACCCACGCCACTGCACCTACTACCCAAGTCGTTGCACCACCAAACCCACGCCGCTGCATCCACTGACCACGCCATTGCCCACCAAAATCACACCTGTTGAAATCAACCCACCACCACCCACCGACCCAAAACCCACTCCCACACAGATCACAACCCACCTGACCCACACAACCCACGCGACCCAACACTAACCCATCACGATCTCCATCGCTAACCACTGCGAAGCTACACAATCTTCACCCACAAACACAACAAAAATTTATGAAAACTAGATTGCTCAATTTGCCTTTGGGTAGCTCGATTTTGTTGAAGCTCGAAGGAAGCGGATTCGCCGCTAGGAAGCTTGAAGGAAGTTGATTTTGTTGACCCATGCGGAGAAGGAAAAATGAAAGAGAGAGAGAGAGAGAGAGTTGCAGGAGAAGGAAAAACACGGAGACCCACCACCGCCGATCTAGAAACCCACCATGCCAATCTCCAACTTAACCGTGCCACCATGCCGATCAGAGAGACAAAGAGGATGATGACTGCTTGCGTTGTGTTTCCATTGGGTTGATGAGAGTTTAGTGTAGAGTGAAGGTAATGAGAAGAATCAGAGAGCAAGAAGAAGAGAGAGCAAAAAGAAAGAGAGAGAAGAATCAGAGATAATATAATAATAATTTTTAATTATACAATGTTGCTACAGTACCATCCTACAAATAAGATGGTATTGTAGCAGTATTGTAAAATTTTTTTACAATTGGCACATTTTGCAAGTCCGGTTGGAGCAACATTTGAAGGCTGTGATGGTAAAATATCTTAACATTTACAATATAACATTTGGGTTGCGGATGCTCTTAGTGGTGCTAAAAAGCTATATTGCTATTTTTAGCACCACCATATACCAAAATGTGGCTACATTGGTGGATCCAAAGCTATATTTTTTTGGCTCCATAGTTACAGTGCATAGCTACTTTTAGTTGTGCACTATAGCTCATATGTGTGTGTATATATATATTATTAAATTATTGTGTTCACACTGTTTTTTAATTAAAAAAAAAATTCTTTTGGTTGTGTTCACATTGCTTTTTAATGAATTTTTTATATTATTTCAATCAAATAGCTAAAAATATAGATTCATTAATGTTTGGTGTATTGTAAAGTGAGAAGGTAAAATAAATAAAGTAGTTTTTTGTGGAGTCATATTGCTAAATTTATGACTCCACCAATGTGGATGCTCTAAGGGGATGGACTATTTTTTATATGTACATTATTATTCTACCTTGACAAAACCCAGGTATCTTTAATTACATCATAAGTTACTAGAAGCATGGAACTAATTGACAGGAAAAAATCAGAATGTATCTCTTTGAGGTGGTAACAAGAAATAAACATTTATGAAGAAATAGCTTAGCAACTTTAGCTTTTAGGTCATTCTTCTTCATTGCTTGTGTTGGGTATATACATGTGAGTCTTTGTCTCTCTATAGGCTTCAAGACCTCTCTGTGGACCATGAACAAGTCCTACTCACTCCCCTTTGTTTAATGGGCTTTTTCCTTAATTTACTAGTGCATTATCTATGGGTTTCCAACTATTAACCCCGCACATTTTTTTCCATGGGAACCTTGCACCTCACCATCACCATTGTCCAGCACCATTGACAAATATTCTTTGTTGGGCCCTTTCCAAGATTGTTTGACTAGGCTTTATTTTTCCACCTTTTGTATATTGACAGAACCCAGGTATCCTTAAATTATATCATGAGTAGTCTAGAACCATGGGGAATAAATTAGGATGTATCGCTTCGAAACAGTAAAAAGAAATAGACATTTATGGAGAAATAGTTTGGCAACTTGCTTTTAGGTCATGCTTCCTCATTGCTTATTCAATTGTTTGGATGGTCTTGTTTTGTTTGTAGCTTAGAATTCACTTGTGAACTTTCATTTATGTAAAGCATCTCCTCATCAACTACTATTTATACTGATTGCAGATACGTCAAAGAATTGAAATGACAAGGGTAAGTTGGAAGCAATGTAGGGGTTCAAAAAACTTCACTTTTTAGTTGAAAATGTGACACAAGATCAAGTGTGTTGTACCAAAGGTATTTCCCACATAATACTATAGGACCAAGTTTGTGAGCTTAGCATGAAAGAAGTTTAAAAGCTAATAGCAAGAGCAGAAGGAACGCTAAGAAACATGGTTGCAAGGTAAATCTAGCACAAATGTGAACTTCATAGAAATTCTAATTCAAACTTTTTACCTGCTTTGTACATATGCCTATACGTTTCTGAATGTACAATACCAACAACAAGAAGAGGAACATCTTTAAATAAATGAAAAATAAATAAATAAATAAATAGTGTGCCTACTAAAGTTTTGCCATTGTGAAATAGCTAAACTAGAAGTTCTCCTTGTGGAAGTGGAAGCGCGTTGATGAGTTTAAACTAAATTCTTGGCAAAGCTTCTTTAGTGATTTGGTAAGTGCAGTGCTTCCACAGTAAAACACACCTGCAACAACACCAGCATATTTAATAATCAACTAGTAGTAACATATAACTGATAGTTTGCGGCTTAAGATCATCATAATAATTGGTTGTTAAATTATCAGAAAAGGCATTACCTATTACTGATGATTGGTGTGTACTTGCCAAGTCAGAAAAAACTTTCTTCCAGTTGGGTCTTGCAAAGTGTGTTCGTATCTGTAGTAATAACATATTAAATAACATACTCAAAATTTACTAAAACTGCATTACATGACAGTTTTTGTGTACTAAGTTAATACCCGACTTTCAGAGACAACATCAACTCCATTCTTAGCATGTTGCAGTTGCTGCACCATGGCAATAAGTGCAGACCGTGCATCTCCTTCTTCGTAGACACTAGTCAGGTAATTGTGCATTTCTATTACATTCTGCAACATATAAGGATCACATAAAGGTTCTAGTCAATTGATTAATGTAAATGCACAAAATTTGAAGTGGAGTTGTTCTATGTTTCAAACCCACATTGTGGTCATACTCTGCAATATCATCCATGACACCTTTAAACCAGTCAAAGGAGCCTTGTTCCCTTGTTACCCAGTAAAAATATGCTCTTTCAGGACCCTTCTTATTTGACCATGATGAATTGTTTTGTCTTGAATCCTGCATTTAAATTCTTTTTCAAAGTCAATGCCAGATATGTCCACATATCTCCAACAAATTTATATATGGTTTGCATTTTGACTTACATCTTCAAGGTCAGTTGGCTTGATATGGTTTAAGAGGTCTTTTAGAATACTAATGAATGGAGTGGCCCCAATTCCTAGACCTATTAGCAAAAGGATGTCATACTTCTTGTAATCCTGAGCTGGGGCTCCATATGGTCCTTTGATAAGGATCCTTGGATAGCTGCCACAAAAAAGAGGAGGTTTGAGTTACGATACCACGCTGAGAATTGTGAAACAGGTTTGTCTAGGATTCTGCTCACTCTGATTGTGAAATATCATAGTTTGGACACGCTTTAGTTTCCATTCTCATGAGACTTCCTCTTCTTGTTTGGGTACTTTGGGCCTCACAGACCTGCATTTCTTTGATTCAGTATGTTGTAGGAAAAAAGAATTTGAAATATGTGCCTCAAAATTCCAGGATGTTTACAAGGTCCGGAAGACATTAGGCATAAGGAAGAATTGAAATCCTGTGTTTATGATTCCAATGCGATCTCAGAAAAAAGTGACTTACTATTGTGGTTTAGGCATTATAATATGCGTGTGCGTAGCATGTAATTGTAATGTGTACATCACCTGTGCAAATCTGTTTTTAAGCTCTGTAGTCCAGTCTCCCAAGGTCCTTATGTGGACACTTAAGTAGTCATCTCCTGGTGCTGAAGTGATGGAGAAAGGATGCCTGCAACAAATGAGTAGTGTTGGGTATAGAGATTGCAGATGGGTTACTTTAATTATCATTGTATCTGACTTATTACCATTCAAAGTTTGATATATCTGGACACTTGACAAAAAGGTACATTCCACTTTTATACTTGAATCCTAGAGGTTTGCTCATGTATAGTGCTAAAACATTTCCCGTGTATATGATTGCCTGCAATGTCCAAGAAATAGGATGAGTTTGTTTCATTTTCCTCAATTTGTATATAAGTTGACATGAAGTTAATAACACTTACCTTAATGATGTCAACCTGATGATTGCTTTCATTAATTAGTGTAGAAGCTCTCTCACTAGCATATAATAGTACAGGCACAACAAGATACATCCATGTCTGCATAAAAAAGAAATGCTACATATTTTCAGCACCAAGTTATGGCCTGTAGTGAAGTAAAGATAGCAGACTAGAGATATAGTTGTTGTCAGGAATGATTTAGAATATGGTATTCACGTATGAAGTGAGAAACAGAATTTAGTGAGAGTTCCAAGGACTTCCGGAAGACAGAAGACTTAATTAAGACTGAAAGTAGATAAAGGAAACAGCAATGCTTAATGTTGAAAAGCAGTACTAAGTGAGCAAAAATCATTCGTGGAACACAATTAAGATGCCACGGTGACACTTGTATTAAATCAGCAACAAGGAAGGAGTTATAATTAGTTGGGAAATTTTTATGAAAATATCAAGAAGCCAATAGCAATATATATTATCAGAAATCTAAAGATGAAATCCAGGAAGACTATGTTTGTTGTTCCCTGTTTATGCCTGTTTGATAATGAAATATATGTTGTCATTACAAAATTTGAAGTTATTTTGTATAATTTTATAGAATAGATTATTGACAATTTATTGAATAATATGTGATTGTACTAGAATATGCTCAATGGAGAAGTTGCAAATACTAGGATATCTCTATTACTGAAAATCAATACATACCGTCTTATTCTGCCAGTCCTTTGTGAGGAACAAGAAGTAGCCATGTATGACCAAGAGGATATACGCCAGCACCAGCAAATGATGTGCATACCAGAAGGAATTGAACCCGGCCAAATTGTTGAGAGGCCATGGTAACTTGATGACATTTCTTCTAAACGAATGTGTGGCCAATGTGAAGGAGAAAACCATTATAATGACCATTAGAATCCCGGTTACACCTGGGGTACTTTCCACCAAATCCATGTAACTTGGCTGTTTGTAATTGAAATTAGACCCTAGAATTGTCATGAACTTTTCCTTTGGACATGATACCAACCTTGTAAAATCACAAGTTATGTGCACTGTAGCATGAACAAAAGTCCCAACGGCTATTCCTAGTGCATATAACTTGTGGAAATTTATATTGTCGTCAAAGGGAACTAAGCTACCGAGAAATGTTGACCTAAACTTAGTAAGAGTCTTTCTACAAACAGGAAAAAGGATGAGAGCCATATTGAACTTCAGAGTCTCGGCTGCACCCTTGGCAATGCAGACACAATAACCCATGATTTGGAATGCCCCATGGTGCTTGTATTGATTGAACTTCCAAAGATAAAGGACCAAGTTGATGGTTAACCACAATGTGACAACCCATATCCTCCTCCAATTATCATGTATACGTTCCCCAGTTTCAGATAAGAATCTGCTAACAGGAGTTCTGTATCTCTTGGGGATCATAGCCCTTGTTAGAGTTTGGGTTCTCTTGGAAAGTTTCTGGTTACCTCCATCTTCAGAGCTCACCATTCCCCTTAGTAGAGTTTCTAGTTGCCACATCTGTTTGGAACAGAAACTTAGAAGAAATGCTTTGCCTCTACATGTATGCCAGGAATGGTAAAAAAACAAGAAGAATGGAAACTGAAGGAGCTTCAAAAATTAAAGATCTTTTACCTCTATATACCCTTGATGGTCAGGATCAAGCTCTTCCATGATTAAAGATGCATATATCGTGGCTTGCTTTTTAAGATTTCCTAGCTTGTTTGCAGAGGCGCTCAAAACTATAACCTTTTACATAACAATTTTCAGAATTCTGACTCATGAACATTTTAAGAAGAAAACAGAGAGGATAGAAACAATAAATTCATATAGGTCTTTTTCCTCACCTCCTTCACCTCATCTTCTGACAGCTTCCCATCCCCATTCTTGTCACACCTGAAATACATTTTCTACATTCCTCATTCTGGTTTATGCCTCATGCATTATTATGCATCATATATATATGCCAGAGAGAGAAAAGAAAGTTACTTACATGTCAAAAAATATTTGAAGCCTAGAATCAAGGTCTTGGTTAGTCATGTCCTCCCAAAACAGTCTCAACTCTTCTCTTGTTATCCCATTCGTTGTGCATATTTGCCTGCGCCTTGCTAAGGCATCATATAATTCCCCGGCAAAGTCCTTTGATTCTGCTCCCATTCCTATAAATAAATTTAAAAATAAAAAATAAAAATAAGAATTGAAAGTCTCACATTGTATTCCATTAAAGCAAATACATTGTTTTTTGTTTCAATTTACCAATACAAGTTCCAAATTTGTCTCTGCAGAGGCTCCCATCGGGTGCATGTTGATTGAAGCGCTTCTCAATGGACCTCCACGCGTCGGCTTCTTTCCCAGTCGTTGTCCGGTCGAGAAAGCGTAAGCTCTTAAGGCCTCTAGATGCCCCAGATGCCATTCTTCCCATCCTAGGTACATTGTTGTTACTTTGGATACCATTCCTTTTCCTTACACTACTAATGCTTTTCTTCAAGGATTTTATTTGTTTCAAAGGTTTGCATGGGTTGTTAGTCTCATCTGGCTCATTGTTTTCTATAGGAACGTCCACCAGTGGATCAATCTCAATGCTTTCAAGAATCCATTTCGATGGTGATCCCTCTCCGGCCACGGCCATGTCTGACACGTTTGACACCATGAAAGAATGTGTTGTTATCTTCCCTTTTGACTAGGCAAGAACAGATTGACAAAGTTGATGAAGAGGAAGATAGAGAAAAGAGTTACACAGTTACAATGTCGAGAGAGACAGAGAATAAAAGGGGGATCTGAAATCGGTGAGGAAGGAGGGTAGAGTAATAGAAAGGTTCAGTTTCTTTAGTTAGTTGTCTAATAATAGGATAATAATGTTTCCAATATTGTTTTTGTTTTTGTTTTTTTTTTTTGAGAAACTTGTTTTTGTTTTTAATTGTAAAGAAGAATGAATGGATCTTCCAAGGAGAGTTGATTTATGTTGTTGCAATTTTTATTAATTGACAATGTTTTTTCACATTCACCATTCAATTATCTCTTTATATCTTACATGCAATTAGAAATTAATAACTATCACATTCATATAGTATTTAAATTTGAAGCTTTTTATTATTTAAAATTTTAAAATTACATACAAAAATGAATTAATGAATAAAAAAAGTAACTAATATTCGATTAATATGGATTTTGACCTGAGATTTTAAAATATTAATGTAATAATAAAAAATATATGGTACGTGAGTGATATAAAGGAAAAGAAAGAATGGGCTCACCTGTTTTTACTCTGGATGTGTTGTTGCATGCTTAAACTGAAGGAAAGAAAAAAAAATGGTGCGAATTGCAAACTTGAAGTTGCAATGAGGAAACAACTGAGAGAAAAATAAACAGAAGAAGAAGAAGAAAAAGAGTGAGGTAGAAGTAGATGCTGCAGATTTTTTTTTTAGAATATATGGTGGTTCATTGAACTTTGGAAATGGGAGCCTTAGAGAACATGGCCTGTTGTCGGCAGGTGAGGAGGACGAGGGAATACAAAGGTAAAAACGAAAGATTTTAACTTTATATTCGGTGGGATTAAGATTTTAAGTTATATATATAATTCAACGATAGATTTATCAAAATTCACGTTTAATTAAAAAATATAAAATGGAATAACATTATTTAGAGGAACTTGAAATCCAATATATGAAGAGAATCCCATAACTTTGTCTTGTAATCCCATATCCCATAAATTTAAAAACTAAGAAAATTTCTTGTCATGACTTTTTGTAGATAATTTGTGGTTGTAGCTACTAAATTTCAATCTGGAAACTCAGAGCCTTTTGACCTTTCTTTTGGCACAAAGGAAATTACATCAATTGATTGACTTTAGTGAAAGTTTGTCTTCTTGTAAACCAAATATCGAACACTCACTATGCAATCCATGTGAGTTGAGTGCACATCCCTGTTGAGGTTCTCCACAGCTGGATTTTTTTTGTTCTTGGCAGAATAAATTAAACCATGTTATAGCACTAATTGAGGGGAGGACAAGATCGTTCACCGTCTTCAACTACCTCCACAATCATTGACTGAGGGAGGTAGGAGATGGGGATTGTTCTTACCAGGTTAAAAAACCAAGATAATTTTCCCCCACAACGTTGAAAATTGAAACTTTATAGTGTTTTTTTATTTGGTTGGAGAACTTTGAAAACCATATTTAAAAGCTGTTTATGAGTTACGACCACCGTGAGGTTTACACGTCTTCTTTTTGTCTTCTTATGCTTATGCACGTTCTGGATGGGATTCGCAATCGCCTCTTGAATGATCGAATTTTTTTTTTTTTATAGGATGAATGATTGAACTTGAGTATGGTCTATGTCCAGACCAACTTAACAAAAAATTTTCGAACCTTGTTTAGGGTATTTAAGTAAGAGGGCTTGGCCCATTTATATGTCTCATTGTTGTTAAGGGAGAAAAAGGTTAGAGAAAAATGCCACACCAACCCTTTAAGAAGAGAGTCCAAATGCCAATAGCTTCTCAATTGGTGAATACAAATCCTGTGTGTTACATTCCTCAACCCAAAAATAAATAAATAAATAAATCCTCTATGTCACTTTTTGTATTTCATTTTATATTCTACCAAATTTGTGGAGTATAAAGTAGAATACAAAAAATGAGATATAAAATTTGTACTTCTCAGCTAGTTAGCATTTCTTGATGTTTCTGAATGAAACATTCAGGGTTCAAATTCCCTTTCCCCTAACTATTGAGCTTAAAAAATAAATTAAAAAAGAAGAAGAAGAGAGTCTTGATAAATATGGTTAGGAAAAGGAAAAATATTATTCCTATTATATTTACCATAGTCATTGTTGATTTTATTGATGGTGAAGACCAGGGCTATCCATGGGTCAATTCAGGTTAGGTTTGTGCTCAACTCGAACTCAACCCGATCACTTCAGGTGGGGAATGAAACCCATCGTGGACTCAAAATGAATAGAAGTTCAAGCGGCTTTGGTTATTACTGGTGGTGATTGGATGTAGGTTGGAGTCGATATTACAGTAGGGAGAGTAGATCTCATTGGATATGTTGAGATCTCGTCAGATTTAGTCAAAATCTGACTGGAATCTCATAGAGAAACCCTCATTTCGGCAGAGAAACCCTCATTTCAGCAAAGAATGACAATGAGTAAAGGTGGAGATCTGTTGGAATTGGGTTTCTTGCAATGACCCGTCACTCAACCTGAAAGCTGTCAAATTTCAAAAGAGTCAACTGTCGTTGACTGCCACATTGAGCGGATTGATCGACTCTCAGTTCGAGCTTGGTCGAATCTATTGGTTTGGAGAGTTTCAATAGGATCTATTGGTTTGGGAAATTGCAATTTCTTAAATCAAGAATTCCATACTCTCTTATAAAGGGTCTTTGTTAATATTGAATTTAAAACCCATACCAATAGTAAGATTGTGATCCTTATGTAGTTAATAGTTATGTTTAGTTTAGTAACAGTTGTCAATGAATTGTTAATTTAGTTCATTATAGATTGTTAATTGAAACTGTGACCCTTCAAATATTGTATTTTCTCTATATTCAATTTTTAACGATCTCTAAAAAATAAAAAGGTCCTATTAATAAGTCCTATAAAGACATTTGTTAATGGACCATTTTAAGAAAGTTTTGATATCATTTTTATGAGAAATATATATATATATATATAAAATAAATAAATAAAAACAAATAAAAAATCAGTTTTTTTGTCTCTTAAAAATATTTATAAAATTATTTCATAAACCAATACCATTAGCGCATTCGTTAACATTTCCACCAAAAAAAATTGGGAAGGGAATCATTGGTGATTTAATTACGCCTGTGAGCAATGTTGAGCTGAGCTCAATCGTATTTTTATTTTTTAAAGTAAGCTTGTATTAGGGATACTTGGGTTGGGTCAAACTTGAGAGTTTTTTTTCTTTTGAAGAAGAATGGGCAAAAACAGGTCAAATGTAAAACTATTACATACAACCTGCAAGCAGGCCCATCTTTAATAGGGAGCTGCAACAGGCCCAAAGATAACGCAAGCACTCCAATACAATACATGAAAGGAAATGCTAATGGGCTTTTCACCTGATGGCACCTATCCCTTCTCCCGTCTCTCTCTCTCTCTCTTCTTTTTTGGATAAATTCTCCCATCTATTGTGTTATTGGTTTGGAAAACAACCCCACCCCCACCACTTCCTCCCTGCCAGTTTCAAACACAAACACAAAGAAAAAGAGAAAACTGTAGCGAATGCTGAGAAAGATAATATCTTTTTACTTGTTGCTCTCTTACATAAATATGTATTGCAATATATAGTAAAAGTTGTCTTATAAGAAGACAAACCAAAAGATAAGAAAATTCTAAGGACAATACGTGTCCTTGTAGTATAATATATGCTAAAATACAAAAGAATAATAATAATAATGATAATTACTATCTATTCTTTTTTGTTTATTTACAATACTTCTATGATTTGTCACTGACACTTGTTAATTACAGTATTCAAACTAACTTAAATGTTTTGACACTACAAAGTACAAACAATATACTGGCACTTATTAGTTACAAAGTCAATCCACCATAAATAGATATCCCTTTGTTACGTTATTGTACTTCATGTGAGATTTTTGACCAAAAAATTAGCTTTATTAGCTCTACATCCTGTAAAATTAGACAAAAATCTGATATAAAGTACAATGATGTGACATAAAATAATTTTTTTAACGGCACCATAAACACAACCCTATAAATAAATCAATCAAAATGAGATGTCCTACAAACAGCAAAGAGTTGTTCTTTTTTTTTTTTTTTTTTTTTTTTTTTTTTTTTTAACACTAAATCAAAGAGTTTTGTTTTGGAAAGGAATGCTTAACAGCCTTGCAACTAAACAATCAGTATATAAGATCAAAGCTTTAACCTTCAAAAGCTCAGCCTCTTATATAATTCTCTGTCCATGAATTCAAGCATTTCTTTCTATCTATCCACACGACAGATGATAGATAACGGCAGCCAAGGCAAAGTCAATAAGTAGTCTTTTTTAAAACTATTCCCTTGAACTAATTAGTAATAACACATAAGTTTCTCACAAAACGTTGTTTAGATGAAGATATCCTCCTCAGCTTCCCCATACCTTAGGCATCCTACCTCTAAATCAATCATTTTGCTTGTAAATTGTATGCTCATAGATACCAGCTCCATGTGACTATGTCTAAAAACTTTAGAAGTTAGAAGCATTTTCATGGAAGAGATGCTTCTTTTCTTTTTCCCTTTTGCAATATCTCATCATTAAACTTAGACCAATATTTTGGAATAACGGGTCCTAGTATTAAGAGGACAAAAGTGACATGCGTTGGTGACCTTGGATTGATTGGAGTGCTTCCTTGAACTTTCAATGCTTGCTTAAAATTGAAGCTATATAAACAAAGTAATTATAAACAAATTTGCGTGTTGAAAATTTTCATGTCTGTAATTATAAACAAAGTGGTCTATCTAAAGATTTTTCAAATTACACTCGTGCAAAAGCCAACTATTTTCTACATCAAATCTCTCTCTTTTAGCAATGTAATGAATATTGTTATGAAAAAAATATCCTAATAAAATTATTTTAAAAACATATATACACACACACACACACACACACACATATATATATATATATATATATATATATATATATATATATATATATATATATATATATATATATATATATGTGATTGGTCAAGTAAAGGGTTACACAAATGGTTTTTTATGAAATATATTTAGAGGATTCTCATCCATTTATGTTAAATAAAAACAAGATCACCCAAAAGTCACTTTCTTTATTTTACATAATTACCTTTACAACACATCTTACATGGCTACATCTCATTCTTCATTTTGGATACATCATATTAAAACATGGAGGTGTAGCTTGATAGTAGGAGTCCTTGTCCCAACACCCAGAGAGGAGTAGTTCGAGTGATAGCTCCAGCAAGGCCCGTGTGGTACACGTGGTATTACACATTGCCATCACGTGGCATGAGCCCACACCGAAGACCCCCTTTTTTGTTTAGCCAAAAAAAAAAAAAAAACTTTTTCTTTCTTTCTTAGCAAACCCAATCTACCCATCACATCGTATTATAATAATCTCTCTTTTTTTCCTTGTTTAGAGGAGAGGGAAAGAGTGAATATAAAATAAATAAATAAATAATTGAGGAAAAGTTTTTCATAAGCAACACTGTTTATGTATATTAGATTTGCACTATAGCATTGTGTATAATTTTATGTAAAATAGAGAACAAAATAGAGCTAGTTTTTTCCCTTTTGTTTTTTAGCTCAGTGTTATCTATTTTGCATTTTTATGAGTTTTACATAATTGGATAAATATGTTCTTACTTCTTAGTTGATGCTTGTAAAACCTTCTTCTTCTTCTTTTTTCTTCACAATCCATTCTATTAACCAACTCATTCCACCCATCATACTTTATAAAGAAAAAAGAATGGATCTTTGGTCAAGTTCACTTGGTGACTAAAAAGGTCCAAATTTCATCCAACCATATAAATTTGGCTTTGCCCAAGATTCCCCATGCTTTCGACTCGGGCTCATGGCCTACAATTTTCTTCACTTCAAAAAATTGGTCCACGGTTTATATCATTGTTATATTGTGTAATTGGCTTATGACAAGTGTGACGGGCTAAAATTGAATAGTCAGAATTCTAACCACACACAATTTACTTATAGAGATGGGATGCCAATCATCCTTAGCTACCCTTGTTAGAGTGAATTAATCAAGATATATTTGATTTAGTGCTTGGAATATGTGTAAGACAAGGAAATCAAATAATACTAGTCTTGGATTGATTAAGTTATGCTCCTCGGGTTCGATCTGAGGTATAAGTTTACACTTGTTCTTGGGTTACAATGCTATCACTCTCTTTTCTCTTCTCTCCAAATGTTTCATCCCCCTTTTCATAGGGATCTCTCTCTCTCATATAGTTATCCAGGTTGTATCTTGGCCTTCCACTTGGAGGGCTGGACTCATTTCCCCTGATACTTGTCCCATCATGGTCTTACTAGAAGGTTTCTCTACTAAGTTGTGAGCTATGATGACCAAGGTTTTCAAATCCGGACCGTTCATTGAACCGTAAAAGGGAGAGGTTTAAGGTTTTTAAGGTCGAACCAGGATCAAACCGTGATAACATCATAATTAATTTAATAATTAATTAAAGCCTAAATATAGATATTAAATTTATAAAACTAGCAAAATTGACAATATATCTATATATGTGAGGGAAATTTAATGGTTTTCAAGCGTATATTTAATAATTAAATAAGAAAGTTAATAAAATAAAATAATAACCCTGAAGACATTAAAATTTATGATTAATTTTTGAAGTAAAGTTGAATATCTTTGAAGAATTTTAATTATAAATTTGTTTTTATTCCTTGTAAGAGATGGATAATTTAATTAAGTAGAATAAAATTGTGTTAAGTTGTTTTTATATAAAAAAAAAAATGCTAAGGGGTTCACGGTTCTCGCCACCGGTTCGTGCGGTCCAACCCCAGTTTTAGGGGTTCACGGAATTAACAAAAAATCCAGTTCTTTATGCTTAAAAAACTGGTTTTCATCTCGGTTCCCGTTTTCACGGTCCAACCTCCCGGTATAGTCTAGGTCTGAAAACCTAGGTGATGACACTATTCAGGGGTCATTCCTCCATTAATGCATCCAACTAAATGGGTACAGAATATTGAATGCTGAGGTGATGGATGCTTTATATGTACTCTTCCTTCTCTTGCTTGATGACAAACTTTCCTTCTTTTCTTCAGTACGTGCCCGATGGTCTTCAGAACTGGACTTCGGCCCTTCCAAGGATGTATCAGTATCCTTGGGGTCCTTGGGCATTTAATCTTCTTGGGTTTGTGGTTGTGTTGTAATATTTGCTATGAGGATTCTTTGATAGTACTTCCCTAGGTTTGCTCCTTAGAGGTTGATCTCTTCTCACTTATTCCTATCCTCGGCTTCTCACCCTCCCACAACAAGTATCTCTCTCATTGTTGAAATGATAATTTGAATTTTCACTAGTTGTAAAATGGGTTGTCTACGTTGGCATTAGTAGTGATTATTTTTTTATGTTGCAATAAATTCTCAATTTCGATAATTATTTCATTGGTGTGTTGATCATATAATGGAGTTGCATATTCTTAGCTTAGTTTCGGATCATCAAGAGGAATGTAAATATTTTTAGAATTAATTGTATTTGTATGTTAGTAAATAATTTTATTTGCAAAAAAAAAAAAAAAAAAAAAAAAAAAAAAAAATCACAAATTATGAAAATTTACTATTGAAAATGGAACTTTGTTGTTATCAGCATAATGTAGTTTGACATCTAGACTTCAAATAATTGTTAAATAATTTTGGAGTATGCCAATGACTAGGTAAGGACTAGAAAATCAACAACCTGTCAATTTGTTTTTAGCATGGTTGTATTTGTACAATTTTACTAACCCTTTCAATTACTATTATGTGAGAATTATGACCCAAGGGGACCGCTTAAATTCTCCTTTTTAATGGGTAAAAAAGGAATAACTAGATTGTAAATCTTAAGATGGAGATTCAATTGTTGAAATTGTTTTCCCCTAATTTAGGGACTTACATTACATGTAGTCGCCCTTAATTAATTACCAGAAAATTAAGAAAACCTTAAAATGTACCTTATTAATAAATGGTCCAAAATTACATGAAATATCACAAGGATAGAATATTACATTGTTTTGGTTTTAGATACAATCTAATGAAAGAAAAATACATTGCTTTTTTATGCCACTGCCATGTAGGTGTGCCTTGGCATGAAAGTGGCATATGTCATTTTTTATAGGAATTTGGGAAATGGGTTTAAAATGGGCTTGAACCATGGGAAATGGACCATGGAGTTTGACATTGAGCTATATTTGTTTTGGTAGGGACTGGGGCTCTTCATCGTTGGGATCAAGGACTCTAAATATTTGGTCAGTACAAAATAAGATGTCTACTTAACTTATTTCTCATTATTTTCTGTGACTTACCCACATTTTCGTGCGAAGAAAACATATACATCTATCATTGATGAAAATAAAATATAATTTTTATTTTATTTTATTTTATGTGATTTAAGACCGAAGACAATTGAGGAATTTTGATTAGTAAAAATTTTATTTTAACAAATTAATTAATAATAAGTTGACAATTTAAATGAGAAGATACGAGAGTTTTATGCAGTTAATGAAGAGTTAGTATTTGGGTCAAATTTGGAATCACACATTGAAGAGAGAGAGAGAGAGAGAGAGAGAGAGAGAGAGAGAGAGAGAGAGAGAGAGTCCTTGTTAATTTATAACTATAAAGAGTTATTGGGCTTATATAATGCATGAGAAAATGGAGTTATTTTAGGGTTTTTGTCGATAAGTGGCATATGCCACTCCTATGTAGGCATACATTGGCATGAAAGTAGAGTATGTCATTTTGAACAAGAACTTGAGAAATTGGTCTAAAATTGGCTTGACCTTAGGAAATGTGCTATGTGGTTTGACATTTAGCTATGTTAGTAAGTTGCCCATGCGATGCACGGATAATGTTGTGATGTTGTATGTATGACAGTTTTGAAGAATGTTGTACATATATTATAAAGAAAAAGTAAGCTAATTTAATAATCAGAGCAAAGAAACATATACATTTTGAGATATTAAAATTTAAATTGGTAGCAATGTATCACAAAAATCAACCTACTCAAACTATATAATGAGTCAATGGCAAGGTTTTCTTTATCACAACAATGAGCTAAAGATTAAAAATAGAGAGACAAACTGGTATGAAAAAAGAAAAAGAAAAAAAGGCAATAGTGTTACAACAAAAACAAATATTAATATTTTCTCCATTATTCCTCCATAAGCGTATTTTGTTTTAGAATTATTATTTTTACTTTTATTTTTAATACTAAAACGGTGAGTATACTAAAAGTCATGATGAAGAGAGAATGTATGGTGTAAGCTCAAATAATTAATGAGAGATAAATGAGATAATAGTAAAAATAAGTTAATGTGATATATATTGATTGATTTGTTTTGGCAAGGATCGGGGCTCTTTATTATTGGGATCAAGGACTTCAGATGTTTGGTTGGGACAAAACAGAATTCCTATGCTTGCTCACTTCCAAGTGCAGGAGATCGTAACATATTAACAAGGCCGACCCTAGACATTTTGGAGCCTTAGGTGAGAACTAAAATGGGGCCTTCTCCAACTCCACTTAAAATTCTTACAAAATAGGGCACTCTCCTACTAATTCATGTCTTCAAAACAAACTTATCCAATTTTTTTTTTTTTTTTTTAAAGGAAAATTATGACACTATACTAAAAAAAAAAAAAACTCATCACACATGCAAAGTGCGTGTGATGAGGCTAATTTATATATATTAGAGTAATAAATATTACTTTTTACTATAATAGATAAAATTATATAGATTAATTAATATAATTATTTTAATTATATATAAAAAATAGTGTTTTAAAATATTCAAAATAAGTGGTCAGATTTATTTTTTTAAAAAGAACAAATTTGGTAAATAAAACTATCTTCCTAAAACCTTCATTTCAAATCATTTTTCCCATTCCCAAGCTCCCACCCACGTGGCCACCTCTACTCCTCAACTTTCCCATTACATTTATTCTCTCGTATATTTATTTATTACTTCTTTACAGTTTAGTAGTTTATGATGCTTCTTTCTTTTCAGTTCTTCAGACTCTCAACTTTGTCTTTGTCTTCTTTCTTCTCAATTCTTCTTTCTTTAGAGGTTAAGGTGGGGTTTAGATCCATGTTGCGCGTCTGCATTTTCTTATTTGCGCGTTTTCTCTCTTTTTTTTTTTTTTTTCCCAGCCGCAGATTTTGACTTTTCTCTCGTGAACAGTGCACCCGTGCACTGTTCACGGGACCCATAAACTCCACTTTTCAGCCACTTTTTCATTAAAAATGGGTCTCACGGTACTATTCACACATTTAAAAATTATTTTGCTACAGTGTTTTCAATTTTCAGTTTTCAGCAAAAATAAGTTGTATCCAAACGGACCTTAAGGATGATATTTTTGGGATAATTGATTTTGTTTGGACCAAATAATTTTTTGAGGTATCAATATTTACAAGGATGTTCTAGATTTTTCATTCTTTGGTCACAAAGATGTATAAACTTTTTTGGAGTTTCATCTGAAACTAATTTTTTTTTTTACTACTTCTTTTTCAAAATTTTGGGGCCCCCTTCCAATTGGGGGCCTTAGGCAATGGCCTAATTGGCCTAGTGGAAGGGCCGGCCCTACATATTATTCTAGGAATATTAAGGTTAAACCACATAAATCAAAGTAGATTAAAAAAACAATGAAATCATATAGAAATTGTAGTGAAGAAGAAAAATAGTGTTGCTTGGTAATTGTTATCAATAAAAAAATAATGATTGGTTTAAATCAATAATGTAAACACCAAGGTGTTAGAATGTTTCCCTATATCAATATAAAATTCTTTATAATCCAAATTAAAATTACGTTCTGAAAAAAATATTTGTATATTTGATTGTTTTAAAGAACGAAAAACATATGATTTACTCAAACTGAGACAATTTAGGAACACATAACAATGTGGCTAGAACAGTGTTCAAAAAAAAAAAAAAAAAAAAAAACCCATTCACTTTAAAACTTGATTTTTAATTGAAACTATGACAAATTCATCTAGACAATAAGAAAAATACAATTGAACTTATTGAATGCATGGAAGAACTCATACATCAAAAAAAATATCATGGATTGAACAATCAATTATGTTATCATTTTGAAGATCAAGAAGAGTCACAACGAATTACCATATCATTATAGAGGAAATGTAACCCATAGCCCTAGCTAGGGCCTTAAGTTGTCACGAGAGAAGAAGAAAATGAAAATTATGTTTTTGTGTAAATCGATTCCCTCTCAACCCTGTTGAATCCCCAATTTAAAAGAAAACAAGAAAAATAAAACTCTTGACTTAGTAATTTTCTTATTCATCAAGAAAATAAGAAAAATACAATTGTACTTATTGAAAGCATGGAAAAACTCATACATCAACAGTAATATCATGGATTGAACAATCAAATATGTTATCATTTTGAAGCTTAGGAAGAATCGTAACGAATTATCATACCGTTATAGAGGAAACATAACCCAGAGCCCTAGCAAGGGCCTTAAGTTGTCATGAGAGAAGTAGAAAATAAAAATTATGTTTCTATAAAAATTGATTTCCTCTCAACCTTGTTGAATCCCCAATTTAAAAGAAAACAAGAAAAATAAAATTCTTGACTTAGTAATTTTGACCCAGAAATTTAGTAGCAAATTGTGATTTAATTTTGGCCATCTAAACTTGCAAATTTGGGAATACTCAAAACAAGATAATTGTAGTGCTCGAAGTTACCGTTCTAGAACATCCATCCTTGGGTGATTACCATTTTCGAGGAGAGAGTTACGCCCAAAATACTGACTAATGCTTAGATTTGAATTTCCCAAATTTCAGAATTGCCTTTGATTGTTTCCTTAATTTGAACGTTCCAGACATGGCCTACCCCTAACAAGCAGTACACGCCCTAGGCAATCAACTGCACTTCCTAAAACATTTAAACATGACACTAATGGTTCTTTGGGCACAATTTCCCAGGCAGCAAATTCATTATCCTTTACTCGTCCTATCTACTCTTGTAAGTTCATTTTTCATATGATTTCTTAAAAAGAGAAGAATACACACAATAAAATGACATTTTATTCAAGAAATTATGTAAAAATAAATAATAGGGACTAGTGCAAATCTTAGTTTAATTATACAAATTAAACATAGTAAGAAGGATATAATGCCTAATAGATATATAATAACTACACATTTTTAAGTTGTTATCACTTTGCATAACTTATTTCTCATTATTTTTTGTGACTTACCCTCGTTTTGATGAAAAGAAAACATACATATTTATCAACGATGAAAAAAAAAATGATTTTCTTAGCCTTTTATTTTATGTGATGCAATTGAAGATTGTTGAAGTATTTTAATATTAAAATGTTATTTTTTAATAAATTAATTAATAATAAGTTAACAAATTAAATGAGAAGATATGAGAGTTTTATGTGTTGAATAAGGATTTAGTATTTTAGTCAAAATTGGAATCCCACACTCATGAAGGAAACTTCAAGCATTGAAGTTCTAAGAAATTCTAGCTCAAAATCATTCATAGAATATTCAGAGAGTATTCATTCAAATCCTTCCAATCCTTGAAGTTCCAATGGAATCAAGTTCTAAAAGCTGTTTTAGATACTTCAAAAAACTCCAAATCATTAAAACTCTACGAATTCAAGTCTCTAAAACCTTAAAGAACCCCAAAAGCCTTCGAGTACGAAGAACTTTCAAAGAACACTAAGAACTCAAAGAAAGAGGAATCTTTAATAAGCATACAACTAGTGATTTGTCATACTTTTTCTGTAAAGACTATATGATTTGTCATACAAAGAAGATTTTAAGTTCGAATCAAGGCATGTTTGCACTACTTGTGGATTGAAGAACTTTTTTAAAGATATTAAAACAAATGATCATTCCTTTGTAAAATAATTAAACATAGAGAATTGTATCCATTCATTAATACAAATTCATATCTGTGAATCGATTTTAATTATTTATTTTTCAAACATTAAGGTTTTGTTTACAAAGACAAAAAAGTAAATTTAAACTAACAAGCTAGCTAAAATACGAAACTGATCAACAAAATCTAAAAACTTTTAATTTAATTTTTGAATAAATTTAGAGACACAATTTTTACCATTTTTTTTTCTTCCTTTTTAATGTGGTGAAAAGTAAAATGATTTGAACAATAAATTCATGTGAAAGCGATTTTTTTTTTTTTTTTTATATCATTTGTAACTAATGATCTCAACAATTTGGTGAAAGGGGTTATTGTGTCCCTACCAAAAGTTGTTATGAAACTCGTGGTAATGTTGACTTTTATTATGGTATTATTTTTTTGGTCATAAATAGAATACCTGCTAATGTGATTCCTTCCCGCTAATATATCTCATCAGACAAAACGACGTCGCGGTTTATAGACCGCTTAAAGCTAGCGAGTTTGACTAGCGGCGATCTGGGAAGTAATGTGGGGATGAAGCCCAAAAAAATTAGAAAAAAAAAAACCTGGCCCAACCAGCCAGAAGTGCGTGTGTGAGTGAGAGTGAGTCAGACTCAGACTCACAACGGTCTCTTCCAGGAACTCGCTCGGCTCGACTCACTGAGTCGTCTTCTCTGTCTATCTCTCTCTTTCACACACACTAACACATACCCAAACCCTTTTCCACTCTCTTTTCTCTCTCAAATCTCTGCACACACACGTCTCCTTTCTCTCTAGTACCCATTCTGAGCCCTTTTTCGTCATTTTGCTCAGCCTCGCGATCACACGGCCCACCTCCCTCCACGTCACCATCGTCTTCTTCATCCTCTGCCACTGTGACCCTTCTTTCTCTCTCCCTCTCTATTTATAACCGCCTCGTCCTCTTAGGGTTTCACAGACTCACCCAAATTCTCTCTCTCTCTCTCTCTCTCTCTCAAAAAATTTCTCGTTGCGACCTCGACACCTTCGATGCCGTTAATTTCGCCGTAGAAGAAGCTCTTCGACTCGCGAATGAGGTACTTTTCGATCCAATCCAATTCTTCTTAGTTTTTTGTTTTTTGTTTTTTTTTTTTTTAATAATTCGAATTTCATTCTTTGTAATTAGTCACGAATTATAGGACGAATTGGCTTTAATTTTAAGGTTTTTGATATTGTTGTTGTTAGGGTTTTGAAATTGGCTGTGTGTTGGATTAAGATTGGGGATTTTTGGAAATTGCGTTAATTGGAGCTGCTGTAGTTGCTTTTGGTTTTGAGAGTTAATAGTTTGGGGGAGGGGGGGCCGTTGTGATTTTTGTACGTGTGTGTGTGGTTGTTAATGTTTCATGGCGATTGAGAAGAATAACTTTAAGGGGTCGAGGTTTGATCCCGAGTTTTCGCCTGGTAGTAGGGAGAGTATGTCCAGTGATGAGGACGAGCATCAGCGCCGTAGCTCAGCTGTGGAATCAGATGATGATGATGAATTTGATGATGCTGATTCCGGGGCGGGGTCTGATGACTGTGATTTGTTGGAATTGGGAGAAACCGGGGCGGAGTTTTGCCGAGTTGGGAATCAGAATTGCAATATTCCATTGGAGCTGTATGATCTTCCGGGTTTGGAGGATATATTGTCAATGGATGTGTGGAATGAGTGCTTGACTGAGGAAGAGAGGTTAAGCCTAACAAATTTTTTGCCTGACATGGACCAAGAGACGTATATGATTACGCTAAAAGAGCTTTTCACGGGTTCTAGTTTGCATTTCGGGAGCCCCATTAAGAAGTTGTTTGATATGTTGAAGGGAGGGTTGTGTGAGCCAAGGGTAGCTCTTTACCGGGAAGGTTGGAATTTCATTCAGAAGCGGCAACACTACCATCATTTGAGGAAGTATCAGAACAATATGGTTGTTAATCTTTGCCAGATAAGGGATGCTTGGTTTAATTGTAGGGGATACAGTATCGATGAGAGGCTTCGTGTTTTGAATATTATGAAAAGCCAAAAGAGTTTGATGTCTGAGAAGATGGAATATGTGCAGTCCGACTCGTCGGAAAGAGAGTCGGGTGAACATTTGTGGAGCAGAAAGAGCAAGGACAGGTCCCAGAGAATGGGTAACCAATCTGCATATGGAGTGGGCTCAAATTTGGACATTCCTTCTCGAGGACGGTTGATGGGTTTGGATCCAGAAAATTATGGAAAGCAGAATCCTAAAGGTATACTGAAGCTTGCTGGGTCAAAATTGCCTTTGGCAAAGGATTTAGTTGGCCACCATCCTTCTGTTTACCCTGGTTTGGATATGAATTCTGGGCCGTATGGTTCAGCAGCAGCTCTTTCTCGTCAGAATAAGGCTGCAGGACTCAAGACAAGGGATCAGATGAAAGGTCTTGATGAAATTGATGTTTACCCTGGTTTGGATATGAATTCTGGGCCGTATAGTTCAGCAGCAGCTCTTGCTCGTCAGAATAAGGCTGCAGGACTCAAGGCAAGGGATCAGATGAGAGGTCTTGATGATGTTGAAGAAATCACATATGGAATGGGTGTCCAACGGGATCGAAATGTCTCACGTGGTAGTGCGAAGGAGAAATCTGGAATTTTGAAAGTGGGAAAAAAGCATGGCCTTTCAAGAGGTGATGATTTAGCCACTGACAATTTTATGGGTCTGCCTATTTCTTCAAAGGGTGATTTACCAGGCTATGGTAGGAACAGGAATTCGAGTAAGGTGTTCACAAAGCCTCCTAATATGAAGACTTCCTATGACACTGTCAAAAAGTCTAAGTATCCTGAAAATGTTCAGCAATTTGCAGTTGGGGATCAGATGAAGTTGTTGAAAGGCCGCGAGCTGCAGCTGGGACCGAAAGGTAATAGAGCTGACTCATCAGATCGTGCTGAACCTCATTGGCATAAGAGGACTCACGGGGAAGGTTTTTCTGTGGATTCGTTGCATAAACTTGATGATTGGGATATCAGGGGTAAGAAACGGAAGCCAGGGAGGGAGTCCCCTGATCTGAATTACAAATCCTATAGAGCTTCCTCACCACAGATGAATGACAGATTTTTTCTGACTGAATTGAGAGCAAAACCATCAAAAGAGAAGATGAAAGGTAATTTTGTACAGAATGGAGTCCCAGACTTGGCAGGGGTGAAAAGTAATAGAATGTTTATTAAAAGTGAAGACACAGAATCAGACTCATCAGAATTTGACGATGATGAGGATAGCAATCCTTTGTTGAGGAGTAAGTCGGCTTTCCCTGGTGGTGGTATGGAAGGTTCTCAATCTAAGTTATTGCAGTCTAGCCTAGATGCTAAAAAGGCCAAGTTTGTTAAGAAGGATATGAAAGTGAATGCACGGGATCTTGAAGGAATTGCACATCCCTTGAAAAAGATGGGTGGTTTTGGTGATCATGGGCATGTGCTAGGAGTAGATAACCACACTTTAAAGCAGAAGGGTAAAATGCGAGATAGCAGTCCCTTGCATGATTCCACTGGTAGAGTTTTGGGAGACAGCTATGCTTTACGCTTGGGTAAGTTTAATGATGATGGTGATAGGAAACAAATACACAAATTGGGCAAGAATGGCAAGTTGCATGGGGAACCTGGTGAAAGGTTACATGTGTCCTCATTGAAGACCTACCCTTCTGAGAAAAAGCAGAAAGGGGATGTAGGCCGTGACCATTCTGCTTCTCAGTCAATTTATTTGCGTAACAATGTTGCTGATGAGGAGGATGATCCACTTGAAAGAAGATTATTCGTGGATGGTTATGGGCAGGGTAGGTTTGGGAAGAAAGGACAGAGTAAAGAAGGTCATGTGAGTAATCGTAATGGAAGATCTGAGGCTCCATTAATAGTTTGCAATACAGTGACAAAAAAGCGGAAAGGAAAGGTGGATGTGACAGATGTGGATGGCAGAGATGAAGATGATGATCTGCAGTTTGACATTATGCAGCAAATTGATGATTCCACTCCTTTGAAGAAAAAGACAAAAAAGAAACTGGACCAAGATTCTGTTAGTTCAGACATGGAAAACTCTGAGCCACCTGTTACAGAAATGGGAGCAGTAGAGATGGAGCTGGAAACCAAACCACAGAAAAAACAATTCACACCGATTACACCTACAGTTCATACTGGCTTCTCATTTTCTATTATACACCTTCTCTCTGCAGTTCGCTTGGCAATGATTACTCCACTTCCAGAAGATTTGGAGGTTGGCAAACCTAGAGAGGAGCAGGATAAAAAGCATGAGGGCAGTGTTAATGGGGTCCCTTCCCAGGAGAAGGTGGATGTCAATGTCTCAGAACCTGCTGGGCAAGGGAATGTGCCTTCTCTTACTGTTCAGGAGATTGTTGACCGCATCAGGTCAAACCCTGGAGATCCTTGTATACTTGAGACGCAAGAGCCACTTCAGGATTTGGTGAGAGGAATTCTAAAGATATTTTCATCCAAAACAGCACCTTTAGGAGCAAAAGGTTGGAAGGCGCTTGCAACCTATGAAAAATCTACAAAGAGTTGGTCCTGGATTGGCCCAGTTTCTCATGGTTCATCAGATAATGAGACTGTTGAGGAGGTGACATCTCCTGAAGCTTGGGGTCTTCCTCACAGAATGCTTGTCAAGTTGGTTGATTCTTTTGCTAACTGGCTGAAAAGTGGTCAGGAGACCCTTCAACAAATAGGAAGTCTCCCTGCACCACCTCTGGCATTGATGCAGTTCAACCTGGATGAGAAAGAAAGGTTCAGGGACCTAAGAGCTCAAAAGAGTCTTAACACCATTAGCCCAAGCTCTGAAGAAGTGCGAACTTATTTCCGTAAGGAGGAAGTTCTAAGGTATTCAATTCCTGACAGGGCCTTTTCTTACACGGCAGCTGATGGAAAAAAATCCATTGTAGCTCCTTTGAGAAGGTGCGGTGGTAAGCCTACATCAAAAGCTCGAGACCATTTTATGCTGAAACGTGATCGACCACCACATGTTACAATTCTTTGTCTTGTGAGAGATGCAGCTGCCAGATTGCCTGGAAGTATTGGCACTCGAGCAGATGTTTGCACATTAATAAGAGATTCTCAATATATTGTTGAAGATGTGTCTGATTCACAAGTTAATCAAGTTGTTAGTGGAGCCTTGGACCGTTTGCACTATGAGCGTGATCCTTGTGTGCAATTTGATGGGGAAAGGAAATTATGGGTTTATTTACATAGGGAAAGAGAAGAAGAAGATTTTGAAGATGACGGTACTTCATCTACGAAGAAATGGAAGAGGCAAAAAAAAGATGCTGCTGAGCAATCAGACCAAGGGGCAGTTACTGTGGCTTATCATGGGGCTGGGGAACCTGGATATGATTTGTGCTCTGATCTTAACGTAGAGCCATCTTGTATTGATAATGATAAGGGAACAGAACTTGTACATGATGATGTCAGACAAAATGTGGAGGACAATGTTGATATAAATCATGGTTCTGAGCACAGTGACACACATCAGGCTCCTCCAATGGGTTGGGAGGCTATTGACTTAAATCCTATGCAAGAAAACAAATTGCTCTGTCAAGAAAATTCCACAAATGAAGATTTTGATGATGAAACATTTGGGAGAGAACGGCCAGTTGGACTTGTAACTGCAAGCATAGTGTGAGGAATTCTTCAGGTAGTTTTTATAGCACAACTCTGGAATGCTTTTGCACTCTTGTATTTGTCCATGCCTGGAAGCTGTGTGATTTTTTTTGTATATTCCAAATTGAATGATTTGTTTACATGATGTTTTCATTTTTCTTGAAGCCTGTCATTATCTTTTTAGTATGTCATATGGTTCTGTGTGGAATAAAATTGTTGCATGATAATGAGGTCATAGGACTCTTTATGAGATTCTGGGTTCTTCAAAGCATTAGATTTAATTATCATCACTGGTGCACCATAGGTAATGAATGCTTCCACTTCCACATTGACAATTTAGATAGCTTAGGGTTTCAAAATTAAATCAGTATTTTTTTTTCCCCTTTTGGGGTTAATCTCAGTTTATTGCACAGTGGAAAAGTAACTTGGGTCCAAACCAATCCCCACCATGTTCCTCACCTTCTCTACCCTATAACATGGTGCCTCCTTAATGCTAATGAGCCCTAGCTCAAATTCTGAAAAGTATGGTGACTTCTGCTAATTTGGTCAAAATGACATTGTCATCTTTAGCCTAGCAAAATTAGTCATTGTCCTCTTTGGCCTAGCAATTTTAGTCATTGTCCTCTTTGGCCTAGCAAAATTCGTTGTTAGCTTGGTTTAGTTGGAAGGCTAAGACAATATTAAGCTTATGGGGAGATTTGAATCCAGCCGAGGGTATCACCTCCTTCAGAATATACCGCTAGAATACTAGCATCTCCAAATGACACTGACATCCTTTCAGATTTATATGCACTCATTTCCCCTTTTCTGATGTTTTATGTGGAAAATAATTATATGGATTTATCAATTTTAGGTGTAAGGCCCACTGTAGGGGCAAAATAGGTGGAAAAAGGAAGAAACAGTTGCATGTGTTTAATGGGAGTGATAAGTGCTACCTAAGTTGCAAAACCTAGTTATACTTATAAGTTAGTTTTATACCAAAGATCTTGAAAGATTTCAAAATCATTTCTGGAATTACAAGGGAGGATAAACACAGAAACCTAAGGTTATGTTTGGTTGGAGTGAAAAGTGGGTGGATGGAAAATAAAGGAGAGAAAAGTGGGGAGAAAAAACTGGTGGGGTCTTGGTGTTTTCTCCCCGGGCCCACCAAAAATCAATCTTCCCAAATTGGGGAGATTATAGGAGAGAAAACAAGGAGCTTGCTTCTCGTTGCTTTTGGACAAATATACCCCAGCATACATTCTGGACGTTTGGGCTTTTGGCTTCCATTTTTTTTTTTGGGGCATTTTTCTAGACGTTGCCTTCTTCTTCTTTCTTTTATTATTAATTTTTTTCTTTTGTCTTTTTCTGGATGTTGCCTTTTTTTTCTTTTTTCTTTTTGTCTCTTTTCTCTTCAGTTTTGTTGGTTTTTGTTTTTGTCTTTTTTAGAAAACAGTTTTGGATTAATCTCTTAACCTTTTGCATTTTATTTTTTTCATTTTAATGAAATGCCCTTCTATACACAATTTTTTTAAAAGTATATAATGTGTTACCTTTTGTTTTATATAATATGGACATTATGGTAAATTTATACCAACTCTATTTTCAATCCTCTCATTTTTCATCTTAACCAAACAAAAAGTTTTCCATCCCTCCACTTTTCCACCCTCCCAACTAAACACAAATGAGGGAAACTAAATTTTTTTATTTTTTTTTGGATAAGTAATAAGTTTTATTGATATCAAATGAGAGAAACTAAAATCTTTTCCATCCTCCCAACCAAACGGACCCCAAGAGTGCTTTGTATCTGCTGATTCTGAAATGTTGGGCTATCAGTTGTTTGTAGTTATTTGTTATGATTTGAAAACAGAGATTGTTTGCATAAGTAGTATATTACTGAATCTGTGTTTTGTTGGGCAGTGGTGGTTATTCCTCCTTTTGGCACTGGAATTGTGCTTTATAGTCTATCTTGGTACATTTTGCAATAAAATTTGATACCAGTAGAGACTAGAGATTTTACTTATGCATCCTGTTTGTGTTAGATCATCATTCATTTCATCATAGATTGATTGAAGGTCATTGAAAAGATGTCTCTTGGTGCATTTTGTTCGCTTATTATGAGTAGAAAGTTAAAATCTGATTTCTGCAATCCACTGGCTTGACCCTTAAATTTGGGGTGTACTTGCGATCTGACTCGGATGTTTTAATTTTCTTTGCAGGCTTTGTGCTTTACGTACGCTAGATGGCCTGGTCAAGGCGTGTCTTATACATTGAAGCTTGTTACCTGTATATTGATGCCATCGGGAAATGTAGAATAGAAAGTTGATCTTGTTTGAGGCCATTGAATATGTTCAAGGCAGGTGGATATCTATAATGCTTCCGCATCCTATAAATAATGCCTTTTTGTCCTAATATCCATATCATTTGAAATATAGGTTCATTTTGAATACTTCAGCTGAGCGAAGTGAAGAATTTGGTATTGTGTAGTGTGACAGCACAATATTTTATCCGCATGTACATATGTTTTAGATGAGGTTAAATTGGTAGTTCTTCTTGATCAGAACACCCCAACCCCTTAAAATAGAAAGAGATATAGGAAGGAAGAAAAAGGGTAGGAATGTCTCGGTTATGCTGTTATATCTCACATCTTGCAGGGGCTTTGGGCTGGCATGTAGAATCTGTTAAAACTGAAATTTTGAGCTACAACGTTAAAAGCTCTTTACTCTATAATAAAAGTAATGAATTGAAATAAATGCTCATACTTTTTTCAATCTTTCAATAAGTCTAGATAGGTACGCATTAGTCTAGATAGATAAGCATTATTTTCCACAAGATAGCAGGGTATTGGTATACAATAAAGGGAAAAGATAACAAATGCTCGACATTGGTTTAGAAATTATTTTTAAAAATATTTTATGAAAAAAGATTTTTTTTTTCTTTCTTTTTTTTTTTTTCATAAAAGTGGTATTGAAACTTTTATGAAATGGTTCACTAACAGATGCCTTAAAGGTACCCGTTGATCGGGCCTTTTGAAATAATCATAATGTTAATTTTATGTGTAATCATGTTACATTACAATTTATTACTTCAGATATTGTGAAATTTATTGTGTAAGTAGTGTTATTTATTTATTGTACTTAACTTGGGTTTAGTGCACCAAATCCATCTTAACGTGCTATGGATTTACTTTTGGCCATGTGTTTGCAATGATTCAATGCACTGGAGGCATTGATAAAGATTGAGTTTTAAATATTAATTAAGGAAGTATTTGTTTATTTGCTTTTGTTACTTTTCGATACATTTAGGTCGATTACGTAAATATTGATAGTTAATTGAATTAATTAGATTGAAATCTGAAAGATAATTTTTGTCATCACTCACGTCAAAAAGTTATTTAGCAATAGTTGCAAACAGCTATAGTTTTGTTTTTGTTTTTCAATTAAAAAGCATTCGTGAACGATATGTAATTAAAACTTTACAGTTTTACAGTAACCTAACCAAATATCTTATTGGTGAAGCTAATACAACAGGGGCATAGGATTGAGTATTCCATGATTTAGTATTGATAAAATTTCAGTATAGTCGTTTTACAAATTGTTGGTCAAATTGGGTTACCCATTCAAGTAAACTGGGTTGCTCATTCAAGTTCAACCCACTAACTCCTCCTATAGGTTAAGGGTGACAATACTTGACATGAATTATATTGACCCGTTTAATAAAAAGTTTATTCAAGTATGACATGTGAAATCTATTCAAACTGTTTGACCTATTTAATTGAAGGTCAATTTTGCCAATTTACCCTTCAAAATTTATAGTTGTAATTATGTTTTAATTGTTGATAACTTTGGAAACTAATACATTCTATAAAATATGAAAATTGCTAACAAGTTATTCATGTTTGGATATGTGTGAACATATCTATATGACATATTTATCAAATAGGTGGTGTCAAGTCATTTCTACCCTAACACGACTTGTTTATTAAACGGGTTATGTGAGTTATGTCAACTTGTTTATTAGATAACTTTTGTGTGTCAAGAGATCTTAACACAATTAATTAATAAACGTGTTCTGTTTACGTTTAATTATATATTTGAATAATTATAATTTGACATGTCACACAACATGTAAACACAAACGACCACCCCTACTAATATAGCTTGATTGGGTGTGGTTACAAATGAATATGTATGTATTGTTATCCATCCATCTCACTGGTTACAGGGAGAGCTTGACTTTTCTTGAGTAGGGGGGGGGGGGGGGGGGGGGGGGGTGTTGTTGATCCCAAAGGCCTCATGCCTGCTGTATGTAATCTTTGACATATTAGGGACTATCGCCAACCTTGTAGAAACACCATACGACCCTGCACTATTACCACCTTGTAGAACATCATTACTAATGTCAATGTTCCTGATAAACCTGACAACCCTCATAAAATGTTCTAATACACAATGTAAAATGTGTTATAGGCCAATGTACGAGTTACATATCACTCTTGCATAAACCAATTTTGTTTCTTTGAGAGTTTAAATAGGTGGGAAGAACCTCTTTAACAGGAGGTTTTCAAATAGCAGTCGAGATGAAATTATTGAACACTAAAACCTTTTAACACAAACACTCAAAAATATCCACACCAATACTTCAGTGGTAGTAGTTATAAGCAGGGAACTTCAATGAACTGAATTCCCCACAAAACGACAAAAATGAGAAACAAAAAACAAAAATTATCTACTATATATTTCTGCCCCCACAATGATTTTCATTTTTTTACCCCTCTTCTTCCGGAAAAACAATTAACAAATAAGATAGGTGAGAGACCGAGAGTTATGTACACAATTTCTTCGTACCACTATTTGTTTGGTTCCACTCTCCTTAGTTAATAGCAGTGAGAGGAACTCTGGAATCTCTTACAGACTGGGCAGCCTCATACACCCCAGCAATATGTTTTACATCTCCATTTGCTAGCCTTGCAGATTTTGCATCCCAAAATGCCTTCAACAATTCCTCAAAAGAAGGGGTTCTGAGTTCTTCAATGGATGCTACACTTGGTAGATTGAATGATCTCTTTCTTGGGGTTGAACAAGATGGTTCGTCCACCTATCATAGGTTTGAAATCTTGTTAAAGAACAAGTACATGTACATCTGGGTTTCTGGATGATAGTTCTATTTCCACATCCATTACATTTGAGAAAAAAAAAAAAAAAAAAAGGTTCTCTCACTGAATGTGTCAATACAAGGGTTGTGAAGATGAGAATGTCCATTTAATTTTCTTAACTAGGAACAATTAGATGATGTCTTTATAAGTTTTCTTCTCTCTTGCATTTTGTCATGTTGACGTGTAATAGGACAGTATTAAAACAAGCCATAATGTTAAACAAGGAACGCATCATACTAAAAAGCCTCCAATGATCTTACCGTGTATTCATGCAGAAGGCAAATCCCTGCATTTTCAGTTATCTCTACAATCTTGTGGTAATGGCCTCCCTTTAGTTCCCTTAAATCCCCGCAACAAGGAACTATCATAGAATTTAGATTTCCACATGCATCATGGTCAAGTTGTAGTGAATCTGCAAGTTTTTGATTCATAGTTTGATAAAAATTTTCAGTAATCTTCCGACACAAACTTCAAATCTATGTAATAACATGCGTGTAAAATTAGATACTGACGATCAATGGACGAAAGCAGATCCTTGTTAGCAATGTTCACATCTTCTAATGCAGTTGATACAGCAGAAGAAAACCGTGCACGTAGGATTTGGTTGGCTTCCATTCCTCTCCTGATTGAAAAGGAAAAACTGAAATGAGCAATATTGAACAAAGATTCAGAGCAATTCTATCAGGAAGTATATAAGTACATACCTAACAATGGAATCCACAGAAGCAACATTGCTCTTTTCTAGACCGAGCAAGGATTCTTGAGCATTCTTCCATTGTTGTGCACCCAAGTTTGCCTTCTTCAAACTGCAAAATTTTGGTAGCCAAAAGTTCAGGGCATATACTAGAAAATAATTTAAGGAGACCAAACCATGCCAAGACCAAACGTGTTATCTATTATCATCTCATTGTAGCCCATACCAATTCTGAAGAGCCTCTTCTAGGTCTTTCTTTCCACATTCCACAGCAGAAGTATCCTCAACGTAGTGAGATTCTGTTTTTTCCATGTGAATTGTCCATTCAGCTTTAACAGAAGAAGTGGAATCTTGCATAGTCGACATTTCTTGTTGTAGTTTGTTGGTTCTGCTGTTTGCACTCTCCCGAAGATCATTTACTGCCATTTGGACCTAAGGAAACACAGAGAGTTACTAATCAAAGCTAAATTTAAGTTACAACTAATTTACAAAAAACCTCATTTAAAGATGAACAACATGGATGCAATGAAGAGAATATTTAGCAGTTTAATAACAAGAGGTACCAGTTGTTTCTTCCTAGCATTTGAACTTGCAAGCAGTTCAGCAACTTTCTCCAACAATTGCCTTTCTTCATTGGCAGCACATTCCTAAGAGTATTTTGAAAAAAGAAAAAAAAAACATTTAATACAAAAGTTCAAGGCTTTTATCATGATCCATCCAACTTAAATAGAGAACTACAACCACCTCAAACTTCTTTTCAAGTTCAGACAATTTCTCATCATTGACTGTTTGTGCTTCTTCCACAATTTGGGTCAAGTTAGACGCATGCATGTCCAGAGTCTTGAAGAAGTTGACGGTTATTTTAGAAACTGATCTTGCAGTTTCTACTGCCCTTGCATGTGCCTGTAACGGGTAACAGAGAGAAGCATTTGTTCAACAAAAGTGATAATAATCCAAACACCTCTAATATGAAGTCCAAAAAAACAACTTACGAACCTCACGCTGCTGTTGTGCATAAGCAGATAGCTTCTCCTCTTGCTTGTGAAGACTGCTTTGAAGATCATTTAGTAGTGCATCAGCTTCTGAAGCAATTCCTTTGAAGAGCTGAATCACATATAAATGAAGTCAAACACATAAAAAAAAAATAAGGAGAGAGAAAATTCAATAAAAGTACTATTAAAGAAGGTAACTTACATCTTCAAGGGCTGATGAATGCTTAGAAACTTCAGAATTCAGGTTACCAAAAGTTGATTGAGAATTTACTTCAAGTTCCCCAGTTATATCATCCAAAGCTTTAACACCAGAACCATACATAGTTTTCAACTTTCCCAGCCTTCCTCTAAGTTCTTCAGTAGCCTTCAAGTATAGCAAAAGAAAAAATTAAGTGGATTGACATCAAACCTGAAGAACACACGTAATCATCTAGCTTGGATTGTACCTCTACTTTTGTTGATACAAAGGACTGCATATCTTCCTCCATGTCCTTCAGTTGCTGCTCCTGTTGAGTCACAGAAGCTGCCACGGTCTTGTGCAAGATTTCAAGCTGTTGAGTTAATTGGGACTGGAATTTCTGGATAAGTATTCTATTTCCATCTTCAATTTTATCCTTGCGCTCTGAAAAATCAACCATGATCAGCAATAAATCACCTCTAGTTTGGGTTGACAATACCCAAAACAAGTTGAATTTCCAAAATGATACAAACCAATTTTGGCAAATAAATTGGACACATCTGATGCAGCATTTTCTAGCTCTGCTCGAAGCTCAAATGATCGCTCAACAAGTGCCTTCTCTGAAAAATTAACAGTAAATACAAATATCATCAATCACATGAAGATGAATCCAAAGAACCATAAATTTCAAGCATCAAAAGCAAATGCAAATATGAACAAAGTGTAGGACAATTAAGGCCATTTGATCCATCAAATATAAAGACAAATGAAAGACTTTGAAGTTTATATATATATATATATATATATTGGATTACAAATGCACGAGGCTTTCAAATGTTCATCAGATATGTCGTTACTTAACAATGTATGAACAAAAGTATAAAATTCTGGTTAGAATTAATTGCCCAAAGTTTTCTCCATGCTCAATCTCCAAGATGCTTTATCCTTTTAATCAATAATCTTCAAGATAGATATTAGGCAGAAAGTAGAGATACTTGCTAAAAAATTAAGCAGAAAGCAAAAGCAGTGCTATATGGAGACTAAAATTTTTTTCTAGAGCACAAGAATGACACTTTGCTCACCAGATTTGAGGAGATTGAAAATGAGGAATTCCTTTTCTTTTATTGTTGCATTTGCCTGTCTGTGCTTTTCCTCAAGATCAAAAAGTGAATGCTCCGTTTCCTCGAGCTTTTTCTGAAGTCACATACAACAGAGAGAACTTAAGTTCACGCACAACATGGAAGCAGAACAATAAGTTAAACAAAAAATGTAAGGCCTGTACTTAACCACCCAAATATATTATACCTCAGTTTTTTCAAGTTTATCACTCAATTCTTCTGTCAAAAGTTGCTGAGAACTGTAAAGTTCTTGAAGCTCCATCAGATGCTGGTCAAAAATCAGAACATAATTATTTTCATTCAAATGTAGCAACCTGGAGAGAACTGTGAGGAAAAACATCCCAATGGAACATACCTTGTCCTTAGAATCGGAATCAAGTTCCATTCGCTCTATTTTTTCAGCCATTGCCTAGGGTAAAAGAGAGATTAACAAATATTAACAACACTTCCATTCCAATTCACGGTAAAACTCAGAAACAAAAAATATTCCATAATCCAATTTTATGGAAATAGCTGAACCTTCTTCTCTGCTTCTTCATTAAGATAACGGTCTCGTGGAATGTAGATCCCATTCTTCTCTCTTGCAGCATATACCTCTAATGGAACACAAAGAAACACGTCATATAATTTACTTAACAGAAATCAACAATCCAACGCACATGCGCGCGCACATATACAGAACAATCTAAGTGGTAGTCAACCTTGCTTCAGCCGGTCAATTTCAGAGTACAGATCCTTGATCATTGCAGATTTCATCATCTTCTGATTGATCTGAAATAATAATCAAATGCAAATCATTATGGATGTTACAAAGAAAGGAACTCAAATCAACAATATGAGAAACAGATTTACACTAAAAGAGGATTGACAACACACACACACACACACACACACAGTGAAGCACCTACTGACCTCAGGTTTATTCTTGATATTCTTGGCACGGTGTGCATAATCTAGGGTGCTGAGTGTTTCTTCCAAACAATGAATGGAGGGTGAAATTGTAGCGATGATGCATGTCTTCGTTTTCCCTCCCAAGGAATCCCTCAATAACCTTGTTAGTTTGCTATCCCTGATATTCCAAGCACCATATAGCAATTAAACTTACTTTCCAGGTTTGCATAATAACCAGGAGACAGGAGGACACCTATTAAATAGTTATACATAGTAGTTCTTACCTATATGGAACATGACCAGAGTGTTCAACTAGTGCATTAATAACTCGACCCAGGGTAAGCAAGCTCTTATTAATCTCCCCGGCTTCCCTCGCTCTACCCTGCAGGTTACAATTTCTTTGCAATCAAATACGAAAGGTAAGAGTATGTCTCTTTCAGTCAGAGACTCAGAATAAAACATAAGACGTACTCACAATATGATGCATCTGCTCTAAATAGTTACATAATTTCATGAGCTTAAGTTGAATATACATTAGTTCTATTCAGGTCATACCTCTCTAGCACCAGAACGTGAAATATTCTCAGAACCCGCAAGGTCAACAAGGTTCAGCTTCCCACATTTAATCATCTCTTCTCCCTCTGGTGTACACTCCTTAATGTGAATTGTGATTGAAAATATTGAGTGAGAACGACTGCTTTGTTTGTTAAGAAGAGTTTCAGCTGTACGCCTTTTTGCAGAACCTTTCTCCAAGATTTTGTAAATTTCATTCGCAGTACATACTATCTCTTCTTCCAAGCCTCTCACAAATACACCCCCTTTTCCATCCTCCATTAAAGCTATGGGTTTCTTAGATTTGTCATCTATGTATTTAGAAGTTTCCTCTGGGGCCAAAAGATCTGTTATTTCCTCATTGTACAGCTCTAAAAATGTAACTTTCATGCTATATTCAGCATTCTGAGCTTCTAATATATCAAAAATTTGCTTAACCGCTCTTGGGATAACACCCGCATCATTAGGAAACTCCCCATTCTACAAAAAGCAACAAATTTATCAGCAACGAATACAAATTGAAAGCCGAGACAAATACATATAAATTCAATTGGTATGAAACAAAACCTTTTTTCTTGCTCCTCCTTCCATTGTATATGTTTTCCCAGTTCCTGTCTGACCATATGCAAAGATAGTACAGTTATAGCCCTCAAGTACTTCATTCACAATTGGAGACACAGACTGTTCATACAGTTCCTTCTGTTGGGAGTTCGGACCAAAGACCTAAACCAAATTATCCAACATTACAATCACTTCCACAAAGTCGCAACAAATAACACAAAAATCATTCAATAAAATTAAATTCTGTCAGTTTGGCAAATAAAACCGGGAACTGAACACAAAAGCAACATTATCACAATTTTCAAATTTACATAATTTTGAACAACACAAAAACAAACAAAACCCACAAACCCCTATCCTTAAACAAGTCTAGAGCTCAACCAATCCACTTATTTGAGGTACATTTTCCTAGGATTTCAGCATCAACAACAAAATGAAACACAAAGAACTTTAAAAAAATTCAAAATCTTGCACACCCCTACTACACATTCCAAAAGAAACAAACAAAATTAAGCATAGCAAACCTTGTCAAAGGCGAACGTTCTATCAATCTGCTTGTTGGCTATATTCTGAACCGCGCAAACTTCCCTTCTATTCTCATTACAAGAAATCACCACCGGTGTGTGGACCCTCAACTCATCATCACTCAATGGCCTAAAATTAGCAAAATCCAAAACACCAAAAATCAAGATTCCGAAATCAAAACCAAACCTAACTTAACAAATCAGCCGAATTTGGAAACTCGAAAACTCACCTGCAACGCACAAGAACCTGCACATTGACACCTTTTTCTTTGTCATTCTTGGAGCTGGAATTGGAATCACCAGATCGCAGATCTCGCACAGCCTTGTCGCTCGACCGCGGAGTCTGTGCCGGCGATAGTGATACTAATCCTCCTCTTCTCTGCTGTGGCTGTGTGGAATCCATGGTGTTATCGTAGTTCCTAAGTCTCAGACCTTTCCTGAATCGGTCAGAACTCACTGAGTCAATCAGTATAACTGAAAATTGAAAATTCTTTCTAAATTAAGCCAATTTATCATGAATCGGAACTTTTCACCGAACAATCAGAGACAGAGAATGCGAAAATTTTTATTTAAAAAAAAAAAAAAAAGGAAATGAAAATAAAATGTAGTGAAAAGTACCAATGTGAAAAGAAAAAATTGAAGGAATTTTGATTGGTAAAAGATAGTTGAGACTTGAGTGAGGTACACTGTTGTTGAATCTACAGGCGAAATCGACTCGGCACCAAGAAAAGTTTTAACTCGCTGAGTTGACTCAACTCATAGTTCTCTGCTAACTCCGTCAATGATCAATCACACTCTCACAAAACTCACTCACTCACACAATGCACACAGATTGACCAATAATTGCGCAACAAACTTTCTTTTAAAAAAAAAATTATAATAAATAAATAAATGAAAGATTGAATGTGAAAAATCGCAGTGTTATTTGGTTTGATTAAAAAGAAAAAGAAAACACAGAGGGACAGAAATGGATGAGCCCGAGTTGGATCGAAAATGACCGATCGGGAAACTAAATCACAAGGAAGTGAAATCGGAAACGAAAATGGAAAATGAAACTTACAGTAAAAGTTTCAACTGCCGGTATTTCAAGAACTTCGAGTGCGGTACAAATGGCGACGATTCTTTTACAGCGAGAGAGAGAGAGAAAGTGAATCAGTGAATTTGGATGGTTCTCAAAGATTTTAATAAAGCAGAGAGAGAGAGAGAGAGATTTGGAAATGTGATAGAGAAGAGAGAGATGGTACTGTGTGAGTGAGAGAGTGTTGTTTGGATGAGCTGAGAGAGAGAAAATAAATTAAAATATTTAAATATTTAAAAATAAATAAATAAAATTTTAAAAATGAACGAGACGTTACGTGGCGTTAGAGAGAGAGAACTGAGAAGAGGACGGCACGGACGGCTGGGGTTAACGACTTAACGGCGTTAAGGAGATCCGTTTCATTGGAATTTTTTCCGACCGTTATAAAAGGACAAAAGGTAATTAAAAGCTTTTTTTTGAAATCAGATATATATTTTTTGAAACCGAATCTGTGTCGGGAATTGGCCCCTTGCTCTCTCAGATATTGCGAGATTGCCCAATGGTATTAATAAGATTAGTTATTAATATTTGAATTTTTGAGTGTTTATTTAAAACTTGTGTGTGTTATTTAAAAGGGGATTGAGCAGAGCTGGCTCCAATCCGTGAAAAAAAGTGGGGTCCTTTACAAAAATTTGAAACATATAATAATAAGGGATTAACATTAGTAAATCGTTGTTTATCAAAAAAAAAAAAACATTAGTAAATCATTTTAAGAAATTTTTTTATGAAAAAACGAAAAAGTAATTAGCTATTTTGATTAATGTATTCCTTAAAGGTACACATTAACTAGATTCTAATAATAATGTCATATAAAATGTATGAAATATATTTTTGTTCCCTCTTTTCTAACGACGCTCATGTAGAAATTTGAAATGGGAAACAATTAATGTTGTTTGCTTTTCAAGTTTTTAAATTTGCAGGCCAATAGAGAAGATTGTGAGGTTGTGAATCATCTAATTTGAATAATTTGGGTGGCATGGTAATAGACAAATTATGTTTACCAATAAGCTTAAGTTAGTAATAAATCATGATTGATCATTGGATTTCTATAGATATTTACTTGCTAATTTGGGTAATGGGGGTAATCAAGGGTTAATTATTTGAACAAGTGTATAGTTCATTACTTCTTCTGTCTCTCTCACACAAGCAAAAAATTAGTGAGAGAAATAAATTGACCCTAACATGTTTGTTGGTGTTGGCTAGAATTAATCAATTAGGGTTGAGGATTTTTCTATATTTTACTATTTAAGTATTGTATAGGAGACATTGAAAACTATTAAGAGAAAAAAAAAAAAAAAAAAACTGTTTTATATATAAAAGTAGAAACTCATATTTTTATAATAAAAAAAAAAAAGTCGAAATCATATGACTGAAAAAGAAACAGTAATAGCATCCAATCAAAAATCGTACAATTTTCTTCAAACATTTTTTGCTTATAGTAAAGTAACTTACATTAACACGGTGGTGGAATAAAAAGGGGGCAAGTGTACCACTATTCTGCCTATAAAATCTTGCATAGGATTTCGTAGAAGAAAGGGGCAATATACTTTAGGGACTTCTAGGAGATTTTACTTTTTTGATTTTTTAAATGAGATTGGTAGAAAATTTTATTGCTAATAAAAGATTTTACTTTTTTGTTTTTTAAATGAGATTGGTACATGATGAAGGAGCATAGTCCCTTAACTAAAATTACAAAAATAACCAAAAACTCTGATAAATAGAGAAAAGAAACAAAGATTTCCACGCAAAAATTAGTTGTGATCAAAAAAAGGCAACCCAATTAATGTTTTTTTTTTTTAGCCAAAATGTCTTAGGAAAGAAAAGTTATGAGAAAAGCTCCAAGCGGAGCAACAAGAGAGCCATGGTGGCAAACCCCAAATTTAGAGCCACGGTAGGCATTTTTTTTTTTTTTAATTGTTGGTTGTACGTGCCACTAGTGAGGAGTTAAATAATTGATTTTTGTAAGCTAATATGGGATCTTGTTTAATATAATTAACGCGTTTAACAAGTGTATTATATAAGTGAATTTAGGGATACATCTAATTTTACACTCAATTCCACACCCAACTAATGTGTTTAGTTATAATCAGTGCACAGTAAATTGAGTATTAGTGATGGATTTATAGAAAAGTAACGTTATGCTCATTATAAATTGATAAGTCAATACAATGTGAAATTACATAGTTTTGCTGTATTTTTACTCTCAAGTTAGGGATAAACAAGTTAATAATGCCACTTCAAAAGTTTTATTTTGAAGGGAAAGTGTAAGGTAAACGTAATGAATTTTGTTCAATTATAGCAAAAGACAATGCGTGATGCATCCAAAGAGGACCCAGACACACATTCAACACCTGCTTTTGAATTTTTATTATTATTATTATTATTTTTAATTTAGTGGATAACACAAAAAGGAAATTCAGACCTATCAGGCGCTTCTCCATTTCATTTTAGGCCACAAAGATAAATTTTGAATAGGCCACAGCACAAGTAGTCAAAAAAAAACTTTAGACAACATTTATTAATTTATGAACATTGGCACTCCAATATGTGAAACGTTGGGATCAATAACAATCAAGCCTTAATTTTAAAATTTTGGGGCCATATACAAATTTTCAACTCATTAATGAGGGTTCGTCATGCATTCTTTATCATCATTCTATTCTATGTGATGTTATGTTATGTATTAGGATCCTCTATATTTGAAATGAATTCATTTCATGGTTTGTATAAAATATTACAAATCTAAAAATATATCAAGGGCCATATTATTTAAAATGACATGGTATTATGTGTACTCTTATATTCAAGAAATAAAATCTTAATTATGAAATGGAAAGAATCTTGTTATGTAAAGTCATACATTTTGTAAGTTCCTCAAAAAAAAAAAAAAAAAAAAGGTCATACATTTTGTAAATTCCCTAATTGACATACTATCTTTGTTACTTTTATTTAATGTTATTTCTATTTCTCTACTTTTTTTTTATTCATTAATGAAGTCACCCGTTCTCATTAATGCATTGATTGTTCTCTTTAGAATATAACCAAGTCATTTCAAACAAATTTTTCTCGTCTTTTCATTAATGGGTCGTGCATGCTATTAGGGCATTTGTTAACGTATAATTTTAGAAAAGTTTTTATACTATTTTAACGAGAAATATAAAAAATAGTGAAAAATCAGTTTTTTTTAGAGTAATGCTACAGATACAAACTATTTTATAATATTTTTACAAACTGATGATGTGGCTTTAGCATTTTCCAAATAGTTATTATAAATAAAAATGTGATATTAGTGATGGACCCACTTTAATGAGAAATATAAAAAATAGTGAAAAATCAGTTTTTTTTAGAGTAATGTTACAGATACAAACTATTTTACAATATTTTTACAAACTGATGATGTGGCTTTAGCATTTTCCAAATAGTTATTATAAATAAAAATGTGATATTAGTGATGGACCCATATTAGAACTAGTAAAAATTTGTCACATCGACAGTTTGTAAAAATGTTGTGAAATAATTTGTGTCTGTAGCATTACTCTTTTTTTTATTTTATATAAAATCATTTTTAAATTAATGCCCTTAAAACATGAATTAACTTTTCTTATAGTTAATAAATGTCTCTTTCATTTTTAGGCAAATTATATTCCTCATGACCAAGTTGTACCAGCTGGGAAACGAACTCGGATAAGCTTGTTGCTTAATTAAGTTACATATCGTAACTGACAAATATTTGTAGATGATGTTTTAAGAAAGCCATTGACTTTTAGTCCATCACAGCTAAGATGGAATCTAATTTAATTCTAATTAGACTCTACTCCACCTGAAATGGGAGAAGCTGATGGAATAATGGATACCATCTTTATTTGCCAAAAACTTTCAACTTTTTTGCCTTTTGCTTCAGTGTGTTTTTTTATGACAAAACATCAACACATTTGTTTACCAATTTAATAATATGATAAACTTAATACAACTCTATAGGAAATGTACTCAACAAATTCCTACAAACAAAAACCAATCAGTTGTTTCTCAAAAAAAAAAAAAAAAAAAACCAATCAGTTGATTAGTGAAATTAATCTAATGAGGTGGAACTGTTACACTAGTAAATGTTTCTTACTATCACATTGTTCGCACTTAATGTGATTAGTTCATAAAAGCCCTCATGTATCAAGAAAAAGAAACGGGAAAGAACATTAATTGGCACTAGCGTCATTGACAGAACAACCCCTTTATTACTTTTAACTAATCGCCTGGTAATGGAATTATTACTTCAATTCACGGGCTCTAGTTAAAGGTTCTTCTTAATCCATTTGTTGATGGACTATTTTGAAAAAATTTTAATATTATTTTTATAAAAAATATAAAAAGTTATCAAAAAATTATTTACTTTTTTCTTTTCTCAGTAAATTTTTTTAAAAATATCTTATAAACTAATGTATTTAGGATATCCATTAACTTTTCTTATTCACAATAACACCGTATTCATCCAAAAAAAAAAAAAAACACAATGGGATGGGGACACAAAGGGAAAAGAAATTTGATGATAATTTTAAGGAAAACAATCAAAACACAGTGGAAAATTCTATCCATTTTATTTTTATTTTTTTCTCGCCCATTTCACTCCAATCAAAAAAAAGAAAATCACATTTTTCTTTCCCCGTTTCCTTTCTCCGTTTTCCCTCACTTTTCATCACAACCAAACAGTGTAAAAATAGAGTGGAATTCTCATAAAGAATGTGAAGAGATGGGGACACAAAGGGAAAAGAAATTTGATGATAATTTTAAGGAAAACAATCAGAACAAAGTGGGGTTTGTGTGGTGGTACTGGTAAGGTTGCCCCACGTGATAAAGAGTGATGTGAGCAGGCACATGCTATTGATGCGTTTTTTATTTCAAAAACCTCTCATTGCCTTATTTGCCTAAATAACTCTTGCTGCCCTCACCGCCCCGTATATTTGACCCTGTTTATTATCTTATAAACTCTTTTTCAAAGCTTCCAAGTGAAACAAGATCCTTTTAAGGTTTTGTAGGAATTCAAGTCATTCTTTACATGGAAAACTTTCAATTCACCTTTAAGGACATTTCTTTGTTCTTCATCCATTTGGTGAGTTGCCACATCTGACATAATTGCTTCTAGCAGGTATCTCTTCTTGTAAATTCTACTAGCTAGTTACTTAGGGCATGTTTGATACACTAAAAGGAGATTACATTATTAATAGTAATCTTTATTACTGAAAATAGAAGATATTGTAATGGAATAATTATTACTATTCATAAGTTTGGTTATTTCATGTAAAAAGGTTGCAAAAGATGATATATATGGAAAATTTTTATTTTAAGAAATAAATTAATTTTAAAACGTATTAATTGCATGCGCTAAAGAATAGCTAGGATTAGTCATTTATTCTATGTAATAACTAATTAATGTAATAAAGATGCTACCAAATTACTAAATAGCAATTACACATGAATTGTTTCTCATAAAAATAAAAGTTATTATGTACACATGAATAACTATTTCATTGCAGGAGCTATTATAGTGTACCCAACATAACTTTAAATTCTTTAGTGAAGGACTAAACAGTTTCAATGAAAGGATGAAAAAAAAAATTCTTGTGAACAAAGAAAATGAATGGATTTTATAAGACTGAATGAAACTTCAAATGCCCTAGATATCCATCCCCCTTTACCTAAAAAGGTGTAAAGGACTAGAAGGCTAGATTATATGACTGTAAAGCACGTCCATGATGAATATATATATATATATTTTGTTATTCGGTTCTTCAGTATCCATCAAGCTTTGGCCAATTCTGTGCCTTGATTCGATTGGGGCTTTTGTTTTTAGTGTTGTTGGCTCTTTATTGTCGTTCTCACCAATATGAAACGAAATTATAAAACGTACAACCATCAACCATGTAGCCTGTAAGCTGTAACTGTAAGTCCTTATAAAAGCCAAAAAGAAGTAACCATTTTTTTTTTTTTTGGGGATAAAAGAGAAAGAAGTAAAGTTAGATTATTGATAAATTAAAAAAAAAAAAAAGGGTACATCCTCATGTGACCATTCATTTCCAGAAGTTTAAAAATCTAGTAAGAGTTCCAAACAGGTAAGAGAAATTAATGTAGTTTCCTTCAAAGTAAGAAAAACTATTTTTTGTTTACCAAAAAAAGAAAAAAGAAAAAACTAATGAAATTTAATACAATACCAACATTCAGGTGGTTTAGTTCGTAGGATACTAGGCCAACAAGTCTCAAGATTTAGGTTTGAACCTCAACAATTAACTGTGTATTGGTGCTCCTTATATCCATCTCCATCCCAAATAGTTGACCTAAAAAATAAGTGAGTTCCTCACACAGACCGGGAGTATAGGGTCTTGCCTAGGAGCGGGTAAGATGCTACCATAGTCATATCCAAGTAAGGAAGCCACACTGGTCGCCCCTCTAACTATTTTTTGTTTACCAAAAAATACAATCTTGCCCTATTATCAGACATTTTTCTATATACATTTTGAAGGAACTTAATTTGGGGAATTTTATTTTACAAGACTCTTATAAATTATATCTCACATGTCTTTTTATGTTAGACCCTTGATTTTCAAGATGGGTGATTGAACGTGGTGGCATCTTCCACTTGGTGTGCATGGAACAATGCTGAGTTCTAGCCAGTTTACTTGAACAGTTCGATGTGTTTACACGGCCTGAGGTGTGTTAAATATTAAACATGTTCACATAATAGTGCACAAGTATAAAATAAGTGGTAGCAAGTAGCAACATGCCAACATGGTAGAACAGTTACCAAGTAGTTACTTGTTATGAACAGCCTTGTCAATGTGATGGTATAGCATGAAAAGCTTCCAGGGAAAACCAGTTGTGTCCCGAAGACTGTTCCTAGTTAGTTAGCAAGTCCAGGTTCAGTATACCAAAGTAGCTGCCATTATAGTAATTTCCTATATGTTTCTTAAAGTTGTTGGGGGCATCATTAAAGAGAAGGTAAAATAGAATATATCATAAGGGAAAATAATATATTATGTCTATTTGTGTAAATTTTGTTAAGCCTTGGTAGCTGATTTTGACCAAGGCATATCCCAAGTGAGTGATTTGTGTCCATCGTACTTTGTGGTAAAGTTTTAAAAGCCGGGAGTATTCTCTTGTGATTTCTCTGTGTTTTGTGGTAAAGTTTTAAAAGTTGGGAGTAGTCTCTTGTAATTTCTGTGTGTGGTGTGAACTCTTTCACACAAGCAGTTAGTTGTTTTCCTTTTGCTTTGTGTACTGTAGGGTTATTGACTGAGATTAAGTAGGATTTAATTATTTAGTGGCATCATAATGCATAAATTTTGGTGAGAAACTTTTTAATGACAATCGGTATTAGAGTGTGGTTTCTGGATCATGGTAGGTGAACGTTCTTTGGATCAGTTTATGAGAAAATGATCCTATGTAATTTCTGTGTGCCGTGTATTCTAAGATTCATTACTGTTGGTTAATTTTTTTTCGTGTTTGTGTTGGCTTATTGGTAGAAAATTTGGGCAAGAAATTTGCCCGTGACACTTTGCATGAGGAAGTTAAAAAAATCTACCTTTTATTTCACAAGAAAATATACTAAATATCCTATACAAGTTTCTTGTCTTTCATATAAAAGTAACCCACAGAATGTATCATGTATTTCTTTTAATATATAATATACCGCCTTTTTATCAGTACTATTTTGTATGATATTCCCTGCCTTGATTTGTTAGCTTTTGACAAAATTGAGTTAAAGTGTACTAGAACTATTTTTCATTTAATGCAATCTTCTTATTTACTCAAAAAAAAAAAAAAAAATCTACTTTGACTCTTCGCATCCTAAACACATCATAATCTTATTTAATACAATACTTTGACTTTCTCTTTTTAATTAAGCCAGCTTCCATCATGTATGGTACTTCCATACTGTGGTGATACTGACAATATATTCACCTAACCAGCCATAATGATGATTGCTCATTTAACACTAAAAAAAAGAAGAAAAAGAGATGTCATTAACTTCTTTGAACGTGAACAAATCCTCTTCCACACATATATAGTTAAGGGCACATGGATGGTCTAGAGGCATTTGGATCACCACTCTCTATTAAACAAATAAATAAAGAAAGAAAGAAAAGGCTCAGCAATGGCCAGATAAATACACTGGCTTACTCTAGTTTCTGAAGCTGTATAGGAGTCAATGCGGAGTACCGGTCCGATCACGCTGCCTATCTCTTTTAAAACTGAGGCATCATAAAATTCTATTGGCAGCTCAGGAAGTCTTACCCAAACAGCAACTGAAGAAAGCTTTGCTTCAGAGGCTTTGAAGTATGGCTCCCACGGCATAATAGCTAGAAAATGCTCCCCAATGAACCACGGACCCTCACGGAGCACATGATCATAATCATCGATACAACTGAATCTGATTAGGAAGAAATCACGACCCAAATTCACACAGTCCATCTTCGCCTTCGGTTCCCATAGCGCATTGATTTTGAAAGTGAGATAGTTGAATCCGACTGATCTACCGTACACTTTCACTATCAATGCCTTGGACCACGGCGCCCTAATGCGAGCCTTTGTTTCCTTAGATAATTTCACCTCAGCCATACCCTCTAGCAAAGGTTCCAGTTCAGTATCGGACTCATATTCTTCCTTCCAATCCTTGTCAAATCTGAAAGCTTGTTCATAAGCTCCAGGAATGTCTCCCAGAAGGCTATCCTTATAGCTAACGAGTTTCCTTGGCTGCGTGAAGCTTCTAGCTCCACTGCTTTCTTTAAACTTCTTTACACTGCGGTGTAGTTCATCCTCTTCTTCACTGCTACGTTGAGTTGGCGTAGAGAGTTCAACGTCCATCACTCTGTTTTCTCAGTTGGTTTCAGAGCTCGTGAACAGTAACAAAGCTTCTAGTTCTCAAAGGGGTATTTTTTTTTGCATTCCTCGTCAATGCCGGCGCCGCCCGGAGACCCTGGCTCCGAGTGGGTAGGATGGTGCAACGTGTAATGTACGAAGGTGTATCTTCACTTTGTTTTAGCTGTGGTCGTCTCGACCATAAGAAGGAAAACCGTAGTTTTCAACTGAAGCAAACTGTCAAGGAGAATAATGGACAAGAAGAACAGAGAATCAATGAAGGGGTAGTTGCGTCAAGACCCAACGATACTAATGAAGGGGTTCAGTCCGAATCAAACTTTGGTCCTTGGATGGTTGTAACGAGGAAAAGAAGTGCGCGACAGGGACGTTCAAATGGGCAATCAAAACCAAATCAAATGAGCCAAATCAGAACTAAGGGTAATTCGGACTTTTCCCAAGAGCATTATGATAAGGGAGCGAGATCAGGTAAAGATATTGGGATATCACATCCTACTGACACGGTAGACCTTATAGTTGAAACCACACGTATTGTGGCAGCCTAATCTTCGCAAAAAGATCTTGAAATGGGTACCGAGTGTATGGTGGAAGATAGTTTAGAAACTTTGGGCAGTGTACTGCCACAGGAGATGCGACAGAGTGAGGGGAGTAAAAGTAAAAATTTGCCCAAGTTGAAAACCAAGGGTAGCAACGAGTTGGGGGTCAAAAATTCAAAAGGTTTAAAGGGGTCTAAGCTTCTAAAACGTCCTTTGTTTAGCTTTGGGAATAAGAGTGATCTTCAACAAAATTCAGAAACTCAAAGGGGTGAAATTCAAGCTGAGAATGGAGGGGTTATTGAGCGGGCTGACCCCATGGTCACAAATAGGCTGGGCCATTTGGTACAGGGGCAGAGCAGTGAGGATTCCAGACGAGGTAATAGCCCAAATTCGAGCGACACCGACAGAAACTCTGGGATGTTCAGAGGAAGAGCTGGGACTAGCATGGAAGCATCTCTTTCCCATAACTCCAGCAAGTATCAGAACCGGAGATCTTCCTTTGGATCACAGCGCGTGGAATCTCACGCCGAACCCGTGGTGGAAATTCCTCACGGACATTCCGAAGATTTCTTGGGAGGCAGCGGAGGAGTTGAACAGGCAACGACGACCATCAGTTGTGCCCCACTGGGACGAATCCGGATGGATAATTCAAGAAAGGAAACTGGTGGATTTTCGGGGGATGGCTACGGCTCACATGGGGAACCACCCAACTTTGAAACTGATCCAACTCATGGCCCCAATGCAGAGATGCGACGTGCTACTTTGCTGCAAGGAGGAGATTGCGGGTATTCTGAAATACATGATAATCTGGAAGCCAGAGTGGACAGCTTCCAAAAGCCTTTTGAGGAGGATGGGATGGAATATGGTGGAGTCAGCGATGATGAATGCTAATCCACCTGAAATTGAGGTACCTTTAAGCCATTTTGTCAAAATGAATATATTATTATGGAATTGTAGAGGAGCTCTTAATGTTGATTTCAAAAGAAGAATTTTTGAAATGGTTGTTAATCATCGCCCTTCTATTTTGGTTGTGACGGAGACGAGGGTCGGTGGAGACAGAGCTGGAAAAATTATTGAAGGCTTGCCATTTGACGGTTACGTTACCACGGATACAATCGGCTATGCCGGGGGACTGTGGATACTCTGGAGAACGGAAGATGTGGATGTTTCTCCCCTTTCAACTACTGAGCAGGAGATTCATGCTTCTATTAAGGTGCGTTCTACTAATCTAATCTGGCTTATGTCTGCAATTTATGCTAGTCCTCGGTTAGCTGAAAGAAGAATTTTATGGGATAATTTAAAAACTGTGGCTCACCTCCATAAATTACCTTGGCTCATGTTGGGAGACTTTAACGAAGTTCTGTGTGGAGAGGATAAGTTTGGGGAAATCAAGTAAACCTTAATAGAGCTCTAGAGTTCAAGGGGTGCTTAGATGAGTGTAATATGATAGACTTGGGTTTTGCGGGACCTAAATACACGTGGACGAATCGTAGGCCCATCTCAAGCCTTATTTTGGAAAGAATTGATAGGTGCTTTGCTAACCCAATGTGGAGGATCCTTTACCCAGAAGCTGTAGTAACCCATTTACCTAGAATTTTCTCAGATCATTGTCCGGTGCTTATCGAATTATGTAAATCTAGTGCCAATCATCTAAATAAGCCTTTTCGATTCCAAACGATGTGGATGCTTCATCCAGATTTCCCAAGAGTAGTGCAGCAAGCCTGGATTGAAGATAGAGCATTACATATAGCAATTTCAGATTTTATAGATAAAGCAAAAAAATGGAATGTGGAAGTTTTTGGAAATCTATTTGCAAGAAAAAGGAGAGTGTTGGCAAGATTGAATGGTGTGCAGAAAGCCCTTGCTGATAACCCTTGTGATTTTTTGATGGACCTAGAAAATCAACTTGTGTCAGAGTACTCGCTAATTCTCATGCAAGAAGAGGAGTTTTGGGCTCTTAAGTCCAGACTTAATACAACCACGTTTGGGGACCGAAATACGTCCTTTTTTCATGTATCCACAGTTGTGAGACGCCATAGAAATAAAATAAGATGTATCAAGGACACTGTAGGGAATTGGATTACGGAGGAAAATGAGGTAAAGGAGTATATTAGGAATGGATTTAAAAGCTTGTATACCACAGAGCTGACGCTTTCAACTAGGACCTCGGATGTTTCAACTTTCTCTTGCTGCTTTCTTACACCAGAGGATAGAGCAAAGATAGATTGTGAACTCAGTATGGAGGAGATCAGATCTGGACTTTGGGCCCTTAAGCCTTTTAAGGCTCCTGGACCCGATGGCCTTCATGCGGGGTTCTACCAACATTTCTGGTTAGAGGTTAGAAGCTCTGTTTGTGAGGAAATTAAAAGAATTTTTGAACATGGAATGGTGCCGAGTTATCTAAATGAGACACTGATTTCATTGATTCCTAAATGTCAAAATCCAGAATCCTTGAGTAATTATAGGCCCATCAGCTTATGTAACTCAGTTTACAAAGTGGTTTCGAAGATCATTGTGGCACGTATTAGACCTTATCTTAGTAACTTGATCTCGCCTGTGCAGACTACTTTTGTGCCTGGTCGAAGAGGTATAGATAATGTTCTTATTGCTCAAGAACTTTTCCATGCTTTGGATAAAAAAAAGGGAAGAACAGGCTTTATGGCAATTAAGCTGGATTTAGAAAAAGCTTATGATAGATTGGAATGGAGCTTCATCCATAGAGTTTTGCAAGCTTTTCAGTTTCCCCCAAAAATCCGTAAGATTATAATGAGCTGCATTACATCTCCTAAAACAGCCATCTTGGTGAATGGGGGTGCCTTAGAGCCTTTTGAGCCTACGAGGGGCATTAGACAGGGAGACCCCTTATCCCCGTACATCTTCATCTTGTGTATGGAGTATTTAGGCCACCTTATTGAGCAGAAATGTGTGGATGGATATTGGACCCCTTTGAAGGCCTCTAAGGAAAACTTGGGCTTCTCCCACCTTCTTTTCGCGGATGATATCATTTTATTTTGCAAGGTTGACCTCGCTGCCTGTGAAACAATATTAGAAGTGCTTGAGAAATTTTGTGCAGAATCTAGGCAAAAAATTAGCTCGGAAAAGTCCCGTATATACTTTTCTCCAAATGTTAATGAAAGATTGAAGGAGGAAGTTTGTGATAAATTAGGCATATGGGAGACTCATGATATTGGGAAGTACCTGGGCTTCCCGATAAGGCATAGAGGGGCTGCGAGGAATCCTTACAAATTTATAGTGGAGAAGGTTATGAGCAAATTGGCGGGGTGGAAGGCTAAATACCTCTCCTTTGCTGGTCGGACGGTGTTGATTAAGTCTGTGATGTTAGCCGTCCCAAATTATGTGATGCAAGGGGTGGCTTTACCAGTCCATATATGTGAAAAATTAGATAAAGTTAATCGGGATTTTCTATGGGGCTCCACGAGTGAAAAAAAGAGAATGCACATGGTGGGTTGGAGCAAAATTGTTAGGCCCAAAGAAGAAGGGGGTTTAGGGATACAAGCGGCTAGGGCAAAAAATATAGCCTTGCTTTCAAAATTGAATTGGAGGATGTACCATGATCAAAATGCTCCGTGGGCTGAGGTATTACTTAAAAAGTATTGCTCCTCTTCGAGAATGAGGTCAAGGAACCCGGAAATTCTGCCTTCATCACCTAATTGGAAAGCTATCAGCTTGGGGTTTCCCATTTTTATGAAAGGGATTTGTTGGGGAATAGGTAATGGCCACGGGGTCAAGGCTTGGTTGGATAATTGGATTAATGGTGATTCTCTCCGAGGCATGATAGAAGGACCCTTAAGGCAAGGAGATCAAGGATTAACAGTGGCGGACTTGTGCCATGGTCATGAATGGAGATGGGATCTCCTTTCCTTTGAGTTGACGAATTCAATAAAAAATAAGATTAAAGCTGTTCCAGTTCAGTTGTTTGGAAATAGGACTGATTTTATCATGTGGAAGTACTCCAAAGATGGAGTTTTTTCCACAAGCTCGGCCTACCAGCTAGCTAATGAAGATAGCACAACTGAAAATCAGTTTCAAGGGCAGTGGCTTTGGAAACTTGATGCTCTTCCAAGGATCATAAGCTTTCTTTGGCTATGTTTTCATGGTAGTATTCCTGTTAAAAGTGTGCTGGCAGCTAGAGGTATAAATTGTGGTAAGAATTGTCCATTGTGTATTCGGCATGAGGAAACCATTGTTCACCTTCTTCGAGAGTGTGAAGTTGCTCGGGACCTGTGGTATAGATTGGGTGTACCTGCCTCACACATAACCTCCTTCAATGAAGACTTTGAAACTTGGCTTAAAATAAATTGTTTAAGCACAGTTAGGCACAATACATTTGTTCCTTGGAGTATTTTGTTTGTTTTTGCGGTTTGGTGTCTATGGAAGAATAGGAATAAAGTAGTGTTTGAAAACACCATTCCGAATCCCAGGTTGGATAAAGAGTGTATTGTTCAAGCAAGGGAGTATTTTTTCTGTGTGAGTAAAAGCCGCCAAGCTGCTTCCAGAATTGCTATCCCTGTCAGATGGACTAAGCCATTAGGTGGTTGGCATAAGCTTAACACAGATGGAGCGTCGTGTGGAAACCCAGGTAAGGCCGGTGGTGGAGGAGTTATTAGGGACTGCCATAGAGACTGGGTTAAGGGGTTTTCAAGATCAATTGGGCATACTACTAGTGTCATGGCTGAGTGGTGGGCACTGCGTGATGGCCTGAATTTGGCCATTCAATTGGGAATAAGCCAGCTGGAAATAGAACTTGATGCCAAGGTGATTGTGGAAATGCTTCAAAACACAAACTGTCCTAATAGAAACTATACTACTTTACTGTGTGATTGCAGGTGTCTCATGGCCAGGTTCAGGCAGGTTCAAGTGGGACATGTGTTTAGAGAGGCGAATAAATGCGCCGATCTTTTGGCTAAGAGGGGTTGTTCCTTGTTAGAGAATTTTGTTGTGTTTGATACCTCTCCCTCTGATGACTTAAATATATTGCTTGAAGCTGATAGGAATGGTCTGTATTATTATAGGCATGTTGCCAACACTTTGGCCTCTGTGGCCTTTTTGTAGTTTCTTTTCTGTTTAATCAAGTACCTGTTTAACCAAAAAAAAAAAAAATACACTGGCTTACTTAGTTTCTTTCGTTGAGTGAAGTGAAACTGTTACTTGGTACATACTCTACATACATGCTGCGTATGCTTTACTTCATGACTACTTATATACATCTACGTGGGGCCCTTTTCACTGACTTTTACACTGAAAGAGATTTTGATTCTTTCTAACTATGAAACCATATGCTGCTTTAAACTCCAATTGCTAACATGTTCCTTTAGCTAAAGTAGTAGCAGAGCAAAAGTGTCGTATTCTTACTTAACATGTCCCAATTGCCAACCTCATTCTGGCAGCAAGTTAGTTGGTGGGCTTATTCTGTAAGTCAAGTTGTTCCAAGTAAAATTGGTCAAACTGAAACATGTTTTAAAGATAAGGTAGCTGCTGATTATTTATCATTCATCATACAAACAAGAAGATAAAGAGAGACAAAGTAATTAATATATATATATATATATATATAGAAGAGCCCAACGAATGGAATTGAAGTATAAATGCCGCAACACTGTATATGTTATATTTGAGTCAAGATATGGCATTAAAATGTGATAATATAAATAATTTTTTAACCACTTAAGTTGCATTTGGGAAATGAGTTTAAAGTCGGCTTATTTTACTATTTAGTTTTTTTTTACTATTATTTAGTTTATTTTTGCTGCTATTTATGAGTTTCACTGTACTTTTTGGTATTATTCATAAGTTCCACTGTATTATTTTAGCTAGCTTTTATTTTTATTTATAATACTTTCAGCAAAAATTTTTTAGTTTCAGCTAAATAAACTGTTCCCAAACGAACTTTTAGTACCATAAAAAAATTTGGGTGCTCGTGTCTATGGATAAGCAAAAGAGGAAGTGTGGGGTAGCTAGCTTTGTGTTTAAGCACAAGTGTTGCAGAGGTCATGTGGGTAAAAGGAATAAGTTTCTGAGTCTGAAACATAGAGAAGTTAATAAAACAAGCAAAAGATGATGTGGGGTAGCTCTAGTTTTGCTTTAGGGGAAGCTAATGCAGCGAGAAGTATGTTTTGTTATTGCTTGGAAGGAAAAAGAGATATACAATCCCCATAGTTTAAGAAATCATCTTACCCCAAGCTTTTGGAGAATTTGGACAGCACAGCAGACAATCATAGTATCCCATGTTACCCACCTATACGGTCTAACATCATGGGTCCTCAAGTCAAAAAGAAACAATATGACAACAGAACATGAAAATGGCAAGGAGAGTGTATTATATTGGATATTATTTAGTGTATTTGCTAATTTGGAACTTTTACTTTTGGTCCATTGGAGTTGGAGGCCCATTAGTCCTATAAGCTACACGTTCAAATTGTTTGGACCTCAGTTTGAGAGGCAACTCTCTTCCTTTGGACCTCAGTTTGATAATTTTGAAGCCTAGTTGTCCCATTCCATAATGATAGCAACTTCCAATCAAGATAGGCTAACAACAACTATATGGAAAATGAAATGCTTCAATAGTACCATGTAGGTCAACACCAACAGCCTAGTAGCTCACTAATACTCTTATTAAGGAACGAGGTTGAAGGGGGATTAAAGATTTCTTTGTCAATACAAAGGATGGGCAATAGAAGTGTTTGAAAGGACCCAAAAAAAAAAAAAAATTATGGAAAAAACAAACAAAATCAGACGCTCCATTTTATTCTTTTGCATATTTTAATTGGGTACCTAGACATACAAAGACAGCACTTTTCAATAGATGTAAAAAATGCCACCCACAAAACCATCAAATAAATTCCCAAATCCTTTAGCTTTTTAGTGACATTAACATATTACCTAATGCCTAATTTAAATTTGAAATTCTAAATCAATGCCAAGGTAATACCATATTGATGTCACACTATGCTTACAACATAATTTTAAATTGTGGAAATTGCAATTAATTGTCGTTTACTCTAGTTGACATATATAGTCTAACTGTAGCATATTTCTCCTCTCAGACCTCTTAAGCTGTTCTCTTCTTTGGTTATTCCTTGGATGGAGAGATAGCTAGATGATAGATGACACTGCCAAGGGATTAACTGTATATATATATTTATATATATCCAACTCACCTATCATTTGAAGAAATTGAAAGAGGTACAACTTGATTCTTCTCCAATGGTGCACCAAGGACAAGATTCACAAGACCATCCATGCATATGTCATGGATCTCAAATTTGTTTTATAAGGTTCTTCAAGTTTCTAGCGCTTTGAGTTTTTACTATAAATTTTTCTTAGCAAGAAAAAAAAAATTTCCTACCTCAACCTGCATTTATAGAAAGTTCATCAGAGTAGTAGCTCAAATGTATGTCAGATTTAAGAGGTGCTAGCTGTTCAGGGAAACACTAGAGTTGAATGCTATTTCATGAAAACACAAGTAAGGAATGCCATTTCACATGATTTTTTCTTTTTAAATTATATTTTCATTAAAGCTTGGATGTTTCATGGTTTGTAGTTGGGACCGCGAATGGAGAGGGTTAATACTAGTGATTTAGATTTAGTTTCATGAATCTAATGGCATATATAGTATCGTATCATTTAAATTTTCATTATACAAAATGCATATAATTGCATATTTTTAAAATGTACCCATGTATATATGTGCATGAGCTATAAACTAGTTTAAATAATAAAAGGTCCAATAGAATTTATTGTCTTAGGCCTCAAACTATATATTGAGTCGGCCTTGGTTGTTTCCACGATGTGTAATAATCTTTGTGAGCTGATCCATTCAAGAATTGATTGATCTACAAATCCATGACAAAATGCAATGGGTAATCAAATTTTATTTATTTTTGGTCTTGGACTTCTTAGTCTAGTTTTAATTAAATACTAAAGTTCAAAGTTCAGGTATTTTAATTTAGAATTGTATAGTTTTCTTTATAAGAAAAACTAGATCTTAAATCTCCTTTCCTCCATATCTTATAACGTTTGAATTATGTGCTTTTTTTTTTTTTTTATTTATAGAAGGGTAGGTTTAGATGTCCCATTTTTGGCTAATTAATTAGATTGCACATTGACTTTAAAAAAAAATTAAATTAAATAAAGATTGCAAGCACATTGCCAAATAGAGCCCAAACTTCTTTGGTTGGGCCGGTTCTACTGGACTTAGCACTACCGGTGTAAACCCTTGAATTTGATGGCCTGACCTTTGTTTGGAGTTTACTTCCATATGGCTCACACGACTCTCACGAGATTCCAAAAGGAGAAGTCTCCATATGCATATATTCGTGGAAGTTCACCCATTCATACGTACGACAAGTATTCACGGTCGTTTAACCCAAAAATTAATATGAAAATAAAACTTCCACCCACGGAACACGGTCAAAAAGTGACAAACAATAATACATACCTAATACCTTAGTTTTTGATAATCTACCTTATACCTTAGTTGTTAAATCATATTGGACGACTAGACTCACTAGCCATCAGTCAACTTGTACTCACTCGGAAATGTTTTTCTTTGGAAAATGACCTGCTTTCTTACGTTTGGTTACAAGCCTGAAGATGAGCCAGACCAAACAACAACACAAATTATAAATTAATCTCTCTTTCTGATGAGCCAGACCAAATTAATCTCTCTTTAATTATGTGAGTTTTTTTTTTTTTTGGGTAATAATATTTCTTGTGTAAATTGTGACGTGTGTTGATGTGTGCGTGTATAATATAAATATAATATAACTTTATATATTTAATAATTAGAAAATACAAAGGATTTGTTACATGTATGTATCGATATAATACCTTTTTGTTATAAATTTAGTGATTCAATAACCAAAAAAAAAAAAAAGTTAGCGATTGTTCAAATATTTGAATAGTTAAGTAAATATTTAATATATTATTTATGTATAGATAAGTGTAACTATACGGGTCAATAATTAATAAACACAATGCTAGTAGGTTGAGTTTTGTCATTTAGTTTAAAATATTTTTAGAAAAACAATGACAAATGAATAGTGATAACTGTATAAAAATAAAAATTTTATATAAACTTAACAATATAAAATGGTCACACCTATCCACACTGACAACTGATAATAAGATGTTAGGTTCTAAGAATTTAGGAACTAAATGTATTAGAACTTCAATTTGTATTGTGTTGGCAAACCATGATTAAAACATAGAGTCTAGATTTAGGCTTGCTCAAAGTGTGTTTATTTGTAAAATTGGAATCAAGTTATTGCAGAATTTATTAGACTAAATTTGCAAGACTCGATTGATCGAAAATTAGACTCAATCGATCGAATCTCGTGCAAATTTATTTTTCTACAGAATTTCCAATTCAGCGCAAGCCCGTTTGACATGTAGGGTTTTATGTTTTACTCCAAGTATAAAAGGAAAAACCCAAGCTACGATTTATTAGACTAAATCTGCAAGACTCGATCGATCAAAAATTAGACTCGATTGATCGAATCTCGTGCAGATTTATTTTTCTGCAGAATTTCCAATTTAGTCTAAGCCCTTTTGACATGTAGGGTTTTATGTTTTACTCCAAGTATAAAAGAAAAAACCTTAGCTACGTTTTAGAAGTCTTTTTTGTGCTGTGTGTTGAATCTTTTGTGAGATCCAGAGGTGTTTACCTTCATACATACTTAGGGTTATCAATATCAAGATTCATGTCAAGAACTTGGTGATCGCTTCAGTTGCTGCATAAAGAACTAAAAGAAGATCTGAAATCTTTAAGTGGAGTCTCAAAGTCACAAGTAGGAGAATTTGTGATTGTAGTGGATTAAGGAAAGAAGTAGTCCGTGGACTCGAAACTGTCACGTGGTTGTGGTAGTAAATTTTCTACTCGAGGTAGTAATAAGATGTTAGTTGATGGGAATGACGAAATTACATCCCATAGACAAAGACAACACTAATGACGAAGAAAGCATCCCTGACGAAGTCATCCTGAATAACGAAGAAAACAGTCATCATTGACGAAGGCAGGGGAGTCATTCAATACAGTCAATCAATGACCTGGGCAGTTACCAAATCAACTGGGCAGACCATTGGGAGCCTCTTAAAAGTCCCATTATTGGACCAGAGGCGTTACTTGGGAAAGCATTAACAGCCACAACGGCTAGCCCCTAAAGCCACATGTATAAAGCCCTCACACAGTCAACAGAAGGTACGGATATACACTCACACTTTGAGAGAGCACTCTGATTCTTTATCTTGTTTTGTCATTATTCTAACTTTGGCATCGGAGGCGTTGTGGCAGGCACCACACCGGTGACCCTTATAGAGCATACACTCACACCAACTAGGGATTCCATCTACCCATTCTTACTGACGAGCTCGTGCTTCATCAGTTTGGCGCCGTCTGTGGGGACCGACATTTTCAGATTCATATTTGAAAACGTGGTTTCCAGTAACTCTCTACATTCAGATGGAATCCAACCCAGATTCAGCAGCCTTGGCCCAGCAAGTTCAAGCCCTTGTAGCCACCATTGAAGAACTCACCAAACAAAACCAGGAAATGAAGCTACGACTCCAGCAGGTTCAACAGGCTCAGCAGGACGAAAGCCGGTCCAAGGGTAACCTGGAGGGAGAAGGGGATAGCCACAGGAGAGGTACCCCTCAAAGGCCAACTACTCCGGACGAACAGAACTTAGATCTCCTTCGAGAAATGAGGAAGGAGATGGACGAACTAAGGAGCGCCATCAAAGAGAAGACGGATCGAAGCGTAGACAAAATGGTAAGGGCTACAGATTCGCCTTTCACCACAGCGGTACTTGAATGCCCTGTACCGTCAAAGTTTCGCTTACCTCAACTAGAGCCATTCGACGGACTCAAAGACCCTCAGGATCATCTTAATACCTTTAAGATGACTCTGGGTCTTCAACAACCACCTGACGAGATACTGTGTCGTTCCTTCCCAACCACTCTCAAAGGAGCTGCAAGAGAATGGTTCACGAAGTTGCCGACCTCGTCATAGACAACTTCGATCAATTAAGTAGTGCCTTCTTGTGCCATTTCATAGGGGGACTACGTCCAAAGAGGCCGGTAGACTACTTACTCACCATAAGACAGGGAGAGAAGGAAACTCTGAGGTCGTATGTCAAACGATTCACCTGGGAGACTCTGGAGGTGGATGAAGCCGATGACAAGGTGCAGCTGACGACCTTCAAGGCGGGGCTGAGGTCCAGAGATCTTGTGGCCTCCCTCGCAAAGAATCCACCAAAGACGATGGCAGAAATGCTCATGAAGGCACAGAAGTACATGAATGCTGAAGATGCTTTAGCTGCCATAAAGGATACTAAGAAGCCAGGCGACAAGGCCAAGAGGGAAGACGAACGTAGGGGGCAGAAGAGAGATCGACCAGATCGTCGGAACTATGACGGGAACAGGAGGAAAGATGATAAAAGTTCTCGGACGGTAAGATTTACTCCTTTGGTTATGCCTGCTGACAAAATCTTCACGCAGATCAAGGATGTGCACTATCTCAAATGGCCCAGACCATTGCACTCATCCCCCAATGTCCGCGACAAGAACAAATATTGCCGGTTCCACAAAGATCACGGCCACAACACGGAAGATTGCAGAGACCTAAAGGAGCAAATAGAGGAGTTAATACGGAAAGGGAAGTTATAGAAATATGTGAAGAAAGGAGAATATAGCAAGTTCAGAGGCGACAATAAAATCCAGCATGAATCCTTCTCCCGGGATGACGACAGTCCGTCCCAGCCTCCACACAAGGTGATCGGGGAGATAAACACGATTACAGGAGGGCCGTTTTCAGGAGGGTCGTTTAAATCACTCAAAAAGGCATACCAGAGACAGGTTAACAGCGTCCACGCCGTACCCCCGTCCAAGCACCGACGAACATACCAGGACATGTCCTTCAGTGAAGGAGACGCCATGGGAGTGAAGCAGCCCCACAACGACCCCTTGGTCATAATGCTGAATATAGAAGGGTTCAATACCAAGAGGATCCTTGTCGATAATGGCAGCTCCGCGGACATCATCTACCTCCCAGCCTTCCAGCAGCTGAGACTAGATCCAAAAAGACTGCGCCCTTTTGACTCTCCACTTGTCAGTTTCAGCGGAGACAGGGTCTACCCCAGGGGTATAGTGACATTGACGGTGACAGCAGGGACCTACCCAGTGCAGTTGACCCGACAAGTAGACTTCCTGGTGGTAGATTGTCCCTCATCCTACAATGTCATCGTTGGAACACCCACGCTCAACAAGTGGAAGGCGGCAACGTCAACCTACTATTTGAAGGTAAAGTTCCCAACAGATAATGGTGTCGGTGAAGTGAAAGGAGATCAAGTCCTGGCAAGAGAATGCTACCAAGCCGTCCTGGCTGGGAAGGAGAACCACACGTGAATGATTGAGGAAAAGGAAGAAGACAGGATAGAGGCCCTGGAGACGGTGGAATTGGTAGAAGGAGAGGCGAGCAAGACGACCAAGATAGGAACGACGTTGAGCCCCGAGATGAGAACAAGACTCATAAGGTTCCTCAGAGAGAATCTAGATGTCTTCGCATGGAGTCACGAGGACATGCCGGGCATATCTCCAGAAGTCATCCTGCATAAGTTGAATGTGGACCCAGAACGGAAACCCGTCCAGCAACGACGAAGAACCTTCGCTCCAGAACGAGACCAGGCAGTTGCAGAGGAAGTCACCAAACTCCTGACGGCAGGGTTCATCCGGGAGGTGTATTATCCTGAATGGCTAGCAAATGTAGTCCTAGTAAAGAAAGCAAACGGGAAATGGAGGATGTGTGTAGACTTCACCGACCTGAACAAGGCATGCCCAAAGGACAGCTTCCCCCTACCAAGAATAGACCAGCTCGTGGACTCCACAGCCGGGCACAAGTTACTGACATTCATGGACGCCTTCTCAGGGTACAACTAGATAAAGATGGCTGAGGAAGACCAGGAGAAGACCGCCTTCATCACAAGTCAAGGACTCTACTGTTACAAGGTAATGCCTTTTGGGTTGAAGAACACCGGGGCTACGTATCAGAGGTTGGTGAACAAAATGTTCAGCCAACAGATTGGCAGGAACATGGAAGTGTACGTGGACGATATGCTCGTCAAGAGTAAAGAAGAGCTCGCACACCTGGACGACCTGAAGGAGACATTTACTACCCTCAAAACACACCAGATGAGGTTGAATCCAAGTAAATGTGTCTTTGGGGTTGCGTCAGGAAAATTCTTGGGATTCATGGTGTCCCAAAGAGGAATAGAAGCAAACCCAGAAAAAGTGTGAGCCATCATCGACATGACGTCCCCCAGGACCGTCAAGGAAGTTCAAAAACTCACAGGAAGAATTGCAGCTTTGAACAGGTTCGTTTCCAGGGCTACAGACAAATGCCTGCCCTTTTTCAAGACCTTGAAGCAGGCCTTTGCCTGGACCGACGAATGCGAAACTGCGTTCCAGGAGCTAAAGCGTTACCTGAGCAGTCCACCCCTTCTAAGCCGGTCCAAAGAAAGGGAAAACCTATACTTATACCTGGCAGTGTCAGCCTCGGCAGTAAGTGCAGCCCTGATCAGAGAAGAGGGCAAGAAGCAGCTCTCGGTTTACTACGTCAGCCAAGCCTTCCAAGGAGCTGAGTCCAGGTACCCAAGGATCGAAAAGATCGCGTTTGCGCTGATAGTAGCCTCGCGCAAGCTAAGGCAATACTTCCAGGAAAATCCCATTCTTGTAATGACGGACCAACCAATCAAGAAATCAATGAACAAGCTCGAAGCAGCTGGAAGAATGGTCCAGTGGGCGATTGAACTTAGTCAATTTGACATCGAGTACCATCCTAGAACGGCGATCAAGGCGCAAGCTCTGGCGGACTTCATCGCAGAGTTCACTCTTCCAGACGAAGACAGGATTACCGACGAGGTAGATAGATGGACAATACAAACTGATGGTTCGTCAGCTCAGAGGAAGGGGGGAGTAGGGGTCGTCATAACCACCCCTGACGGAGAAGTGCTGAAATATAGGGTCCAACTAAGATTCCCAGCCACCAACAACGAAGCTGAATATGAGGGGATACTGACGGGACTGAGGCTTAGAAAGGCACTTGGTGCTAAAAACTTGTTGATTCAAAGTGATTCAAAGCTAGTGATCGGGCAGATTAGGGGAGAGTACGAAGCAAAGGAAGAAAGGATGCAGAAATACCTCAAGCTGACGAAACATCTGACTCAAGAATTCGATGTAGTGGAGTTCGTGCAGATCCCAAGGAGTCAGAACATAGGGGCTGACGAAGTCTCAAAGCTAGCGTCATTAGAAGAAGGGGAGATTAGCACAGATCTGGCAATGGAGGTCCAAAAACGCCCCAGCATTGAAGAAATTGCAACATTCACCATCCAGGGCACAGACAGCTGGATGACACCCATAATATCCTACCTCCAGGATGGGCACCTCCCTCAGAGCACGGAGGAAGCTAAAAAGATCAAGAAGAGGGCGGCCAGGTTCACGATCCTTAATGACGCCTTATACAAGAGAGGCTTCTCTATGCCTTACTTGAAGTGTGTCGACGAAGAAGAAGCTAGATACATTCTGGAAGAAATCCACGGAGGAATTTGTGACGACCACACTGGCCCCAGATCCCTGGTAAACAAGGTAGTACGAACAGGATATTTTTGGCCAACCATGCAGGTAGACGCTGCTGAGATTGTCAAGAGGTGCAACAAGTGCCAGCGATACGGGAATGTGCAACGGCTTCCAGTAGAGAGACTGACGACTATAGCTTCCCCATGGCCATTCGCACAATGGGGAATAGACATCGTCGGCCCGCTACCCCAAGGTAAAGGTCAGGTAAAGTTCCTGCTTGTTGCTATTGATTATTTCACAAAGTGGGTTGAAGCAGAGGCTCTAGCGACGATTACTGAGGCTCGAATTCGGAGCTTTGTGTGGAAGAACATAATTTGCAGGTTCGGGATTCCCTTGACGATCATATCAGATAATGGGAGGCAGTTCGACAGCCAAGGCTTTAGAGAATTCTGTTCAAACCTTGGAATCAAGAATCAGTTCTCATCCCCGGGGCATCCCCAAGCAAACGGACAGACGGAAGTGACGAACAGGACGCTGCTCAAGATTATCAAAACCAGGCTGGACGATGCGAAGGGTGCTTGGCCAGAAGAATTACCTAATGTCCTGTGGGCTTACAGAACCACAGCCAGAACCCCGACAGGAGAGACACCCTTCAGGCTTACCTATGGCACGGAAGCAGTAATCCTAGTAGAAGTGGGGGTAACAAGCATCAGACGAGGAACATTCAGCGAAGGGCTCAATGACGATGAATTGCAACTCAACCTGGACTGTCTGGACGAAGTAAGAGACAACGCATCCAGCAAGATGACAAAGTATCAGAAAAAGATGGCCGAGTACTACAATAAGAGGGTGAAACTCAGGCGACTGGACATAGGAGACCTCGTCCTGCGTAAGACCACCACAGCAACTAAAGACCCTACTCAAGGAAAGCTGGGTTCTACATGGGAAGGACCTTACCGCGTCATTCATTACTCAAGACAAGGAAGTTACCACCTGGAAACCATGGACGGACAAAGGCTCCCCCGACCATGGAACATTGAGCATTTAAAAAAGTACTACCAGTAAATGTAATAGACGAATGTATTCGTTCTTGAATTTAATGAAAGAATTATTCCTCTGATGTCTTTGTGCAGGCAGTTCTAGTCAATCATAGGGCCCATGAAACACTTAAGTAACAAGATTCCACCTCGACGGATGTAAGTTACTGACGACCATTCCAACGAATATAAAACACTAGTAACAAGATTCCGCCTCGACGGATGTAAGTTACTGACGACCACCCTAACTGGTATAAAACACTAACGTAACAAGATTCCGCCTCGACGGATGTAAGTTACTGACGATAACCCCACGGGTATAGATTACTAAAGTAACAAGATTCCGCTTTGACGAATGTAAGTTACTGACGACCTTTGTAGCGAATACAAAGGCTGTAAAAGCGATAAAACGACTAAGTGACAAAATTCCGCTTTGACGGATGTAAGTCACCACAGGTACAAGCCCCTAGCAAATGTAAGTGACAAGAGCTCGACTGACGGATTCACACAAATCAAAACAACACTCAGATTGCATTCAAGATCGTCAAAACAATCAAGTAACAGATTATTGACGAATAAACAGATTGCATAGTGCAAAATATGGACGAGTATAAATCAGCCAAAACATCTGCTAAACAAGTAAGTATGCTTCATTAAAAACCCATAACCACTGGGCCGCAAACATTGTTTTCAAAGTAAAATTGATTGTTCCCGAATTAGATTTACAAAAAAGAAAAAGGCCCAAAACAGGACGGGCATCCAACAAAAATAAACAAAAGAAAATTTTTCTAAGTAATAAAGTCAGGCGTCAGCAGCAGCATCTTCACCGGCAGGTGTGTCAGTAGCAGGCTCAGGAGCATCACCATCCGGAGCAGAAGACTGAGCAGCTTCGTCCATAGCCATCTCCTTATCCACCTCCTCCAGGTCCAGGCTCTCCATGTTAACCCCAGTAGGATGCTTGACCAGATACCTCCTGAGAAGCTCGAAGCCTTTGAAGTACCAACTGAAGAGTACGGTATTGTACTCGTCAGTGGTCTGGAAAGCCTCCACGGATCTGGCAGCGATGGTTACGAGTTTCTCTTTGGCTGAAAGAAGCTGCTCATCCTTCTCCTGAGTCAACTTGCGCTCAACCCTGAGGTCGTCATCCAGTATCTTGACCTTCTCCTTCAAAGAAGTTGTCTCGTCCATAGAGGCAATCAAGTTCTTCTTCAGGTCAAAATTCTCTTTCTCCAAAGCCTCCATTTGGGATGTTAGAGATGCCACCTTAGCCTCTTGAGTGAGGTATTCGGTGGTAATATGGAGGCTCTCTCCCAACACTTGGAGGAAATCATAGAGTCGTTAGTAAAAAAAAAAAAAAAAAAAAAAAAAAAAAAAAAAGAATGGAAGGAGAACACCGTACCTGGACGAGCTTGTGAACATGACGACAAGCGACCTCGTTCAATGACATGTCGGAAAGAGCCCTCAAATCCGCTGGAGTGACAACCTCGTGAGCCTTGTCCACGGCCAACCTTTCATCATCCCATATTGTGGACGAGCGAGTATCAGCCTTCTCCTTCTCCTTCTCCTTGCCAGTCACGTGTGGCCTTTTGGAGCCGGGAGTAGGGATCTCCTCTATTGACGTGGTTGGAGAGGCCATCCTCGTCGTCTCAGAAGCTATGGGATGGACGGAACTAAGGGGAGTGGGGGCAGGGCCCTTCCCGGTCACACGTACGGTTTTCTTCCCCAGGTTGGACAGCGGTTCATCCTTTTTGGATCTCATCTTCGCGTACATGTCTTTGTTAAATTTTGTCGTCATCTCTGCAAGAAGAAAACGTTTAACAGGAAATCCTAAGTGTACATGAGAAGAATCAACACTGACGAGTATAATACTTACTTTTTTTGTCCTCAATACCGATTTGGCGAAGAATGTAAGGAGACGTGTCAGGACCGAGGTTGTAGAAAGTGAGGGTCCGGGGGTCAACCAGGTCGTCCCAGTTCTCAATCGTCTCAGCGTACCCGATCGCAATTTCAATGCATTCCTTGTGCCGGCTCTTAAGCTTAGGCCGTCTCTTAACTGTACCAAACAAGAAACAAAGGAGTTAGCAATACTAAAGCCTCAAAGGTGGCAAAATTAAAACGACGGGGAGAAATACTGACGCACCTAAGGTCGGGGTTCCCCACCGACGGAGCAACCTCGGGATATCACCCCAATCATTGCTAGATTGAGTCTCGAAGTCATCCCCAGACACAAAGAAAAAGCGCGACTTCCAATACCTGAAGGACGAAGGTAAGCCCTTGACAATCCTCGTCTTTCTCTCCCATGGGACTAACTCGTAATACCCCCACTCCTTGGACTCTTTCAAACGGTATAGATAGGTGAGTTCACCCATCCTGATCATATCCCCATTGGAGGCCAACCATATTTGCATACAGTTGATCACGATCCTCCACGAGTTAGGCATGAGCTGCCCGGGAGCAATACCAAAATGAGCCAAAAGTTCCATCAGGAATGGGTGGACGGGGAGCCTAAGCCCGCAGGAGAAAGTTGACTCGTAAAAACACACTTCACCCGGAAAAAAGTGGCAGGCCCTATCTTCGTCCTTAGGAAGACGAACACGAACCCGCGTCGGAAACTGGAACTTATCCTTGAACCTACTCACAGTTTCGGCGACCAAACCACACACCTCCCTGAGGGCATAAAAAGCCCTAACCTCCCGAGGACCAGAGACGGCTGTATCCCCTTCCGCTGGGTCGCCATTAGACGACAACCCAGTCTCGAGATCGCTAGAACTAACCTCGACATCACTTCTCTCCTTGCTAAACCCTTGAACCAATTAAGCGATTGACGGAGCAAAGGCAACAAGTCGCCCAAAACCACGCTCAGACAATTGCCCTCAAACACAAAATTTTCTAAAAACGGGTAAGTACCCAAAGACCCTCCTAGGCGCGCAAAAAGAAATGAGATTGATGGGCAAGCTGTCCTAAGTCCTAACCTCCAAAATATCAACCATGAAAGTATAGAAAACAGAGGGCAGAGAAAAACGATACAAGCTAAATCCTCAGAAAATCAAAGACCGACAAAAGAAAAGGAAGAAAAGGAAAGAGAGAATTAGAAACTACACTGCAGTAAGAAAAAAGGAAAATATAAGGAAAGGACCAGTAAGGAAAAACGTACCTCCAATGGCGGAACACCAAAAGAACAGCACAACGATTTGAAGAAGAAGAAAGTCTCGAGAAAGAACGCTCAGAGTATCGTTTGGGTATTTTTTCTGTTTTACTTTCTGAAAAGTAAAAGAAATTAGAAGAGGAGAAGTTTTAAACTTAGGCAAAAAAAAAAAAAAAACCATTGAAAAACCAGCGGGAAACCCAAGAGTCATACCATTAATTCCACGGATCAGCACGCGCCACGTGGCCACGTTGCGTGTAGCGCCGCCACTAAGCATTAAATTCTGAACAGAACCCCAAGAGTCGCAGACAGCTCAAGAAAACTTTTCATCTTCCGTGATCGTCATGACATGTCACGGACGACCCCAGAACCTGGGGGGCAACTGATGGGAATGACGAAATTACATCCCACAGACGAAGACAACACTAATGACGAAGAAAGCATCCCTGACGAAGTCATCCTGAATAACAAAGAAAACAGTCATCACTGACGAAGGCAGGGGAGTCATTCAATGCAGTCAATCAATGACCTGGGCAGTTACCAAATCAACCGAGCAGACCATTGGGAGCCTCTTAAAAGTCCTATTATTGGACCAGAGGCGTTACTTGGGAAAGCATTAACAACCACAACGGCTAGCCCCTAAAGCCACATGTATAAAGCCCTCACACAGTCAACAGAAGGTACGGATATACACTCACACTTTGAGAGAGCACTCTGGTTCTTTATCTTGTTTTGTCATTATTCTAACTTTGGCATCGGAGGCGTTGTGGCAGGCACCACACCAGTGACCCTTATAGAGCATACACTCACACCAACAAGGGATTCCATCTACCCACTCTTACTGACGAGCTCGTGCTTCATCATTAGTGATCTAAGTTTTATTATACAAACTTCAATTCTTTTATAGTGGATCTGTTTTACCTTGAGGATAGTTAGGTTAAATCCTCTCCAAGTTTTTTACCAGTTTGGTTTTCCTGGGTTATCATATCGTGTGTTCTTTATTTTTCCGCATTATTTACATGATATTATTTGAATATTGTTAACCTAGAACTGAATAATTTATCTAAGTAATCACTTGGCTAAATAACTAGGTTAAACAACTTGTGTTTTAATGGGTCTAAAAACATACATAAACTATTATGTAATGATTTTCAAAATATAAAAATTTGTAGAAAAAAAATTGTAAAATTTGATGTATTTGCGTGTTTTTTTTTGGTTGATAACTTGATATATTTGAGGAAGAGAGTCAATCTCGTACTGAAGGCTGTACCAGTTTGACTAGTGAAACGATATATTTCGATACCGGTTAATACCGGTGTACTGTTTCGGATTTATCGTTATTTTTATATTTATAAATAAATAAATAAATATCATAAAAATAAAAGTTTACTATAAAATATTACCTCAATTCAGAACAAATTATTTATGGTGTTAAACTTTAGCATCAACTAAAAGAAAAATATATATATATAAAAACAAAAAGCTTAATTGTTCATTACTGAGAAAACAAATAATACAAATACGTTACCATTTTACTTTTATAAAAATTCAAAAATTAAAAAAACTAAAAAAAAAAAGGTTTTTCTCTATACCAATCGGTACGCCCAGTACCAGCCGAAATGCCCGAAATCAGCCAGTACACGGCCAGTACGACCAGTATTTAAACCGGTAAGAAATATTAGAGTTTCGGTACCGTGCACGTATCGGTATAGTACATACCAGTACAGTATGGTATCCTCTTCCTTATATTCAAGTTCTTTATTTATTAAATTGTGTTTAATTTAAGTTTCCTAATGACCCTCTAAAAAAATTTCATTGAGCCTTCACTGCACAATGTACAATTTCCCTAGGTCAAAATGATATTTAGTTGTTTTTGAGGGTGACTTTAAGCCTAGACCACTTAGGTCATGGCATAGGCCCCCTATTAGAGAAAGACCCCCAAATGTAGGGGATATATATTTTTTTCTTTTTATTAAAAGAAATATATGAGTGGTATAATTTTTCCTCCAGTCTTAAGAAAACCAAAATAATTGACTGATGTTAAAGATAGTACAAATATAGTACAAATATACATTAGTCTTACAAATTGATGTGTCATTAATTACAAAAAGTAATTCAAATACTCATTTATTATCTTGTTCAAGTTCCACCAGTAAGTGTGTTTGCAAGTCAATTAAGGTAAGGTTTGAGCTCAAATCATACTTGAACCAAGAACAGAGGACCCTTCATTGACCGAGTGCATCAACGGGTTAGATTAAGTTGGATTTTCTGTGGTCGAGTTGGTTTTGATTGAAATCGAGAGAGGCGTCTGAGATTGATAATCCGGTGGTTCTTACTCAAAGATCTTACGATCTCCATTAGATTTGGCAAAGTTCTCCTCAAAAATCAACCTAACTACCATTAAGTGAATTAGTCATATTAGAAGTAAGAATAATATATTTTACATAAAATATAGAACTAAATATTATTTTAGTGATATTTAAATAACAAAAGGCTCAATTGAATTTATGGCTTTAGACCTTAAACTATATTGAGTCCACCCTGGTTGTTTTGATGATGTGTAGTGATCTTTGTGAGCTTATCCATTCAAGATTTTGTTGTTTGGTTAATTTCAAAACTATTCTAACCTTGTTCCTTGCCAAAGTTTTAAGTTAGGCCATAATACAGTGTCGGCCCTTAAAGTCTATACATTGAGTGCTTTTATTAGACCTTGATGTTTTTGATGAGAGGTTTTATTACCATAAGGTTTAAAAAATAAGTTCTATTAGTTTTTCCATATGGTTTCTTTAATTTTCTTATATACACAGGTTAATAGAGAAACAAAATGGCCTATTTTCAGTGACGTGTCATTAAAAAAAAAAAAAAAAAACACGCAGTGGCTCTACCCTATCCAAACTCATATTTGAGACTTAATTTCGAATTGTAATCCTTTTTTTTTTTTTTTTTTTTTTTTTTTTTTTTTTTTTTTTCTAAATTTATTTTTTAGCTTCAAGTACCTGCTATGAATGGAAACCAGTTCTCAGGCCCAGCTCAATTTCTTTATGTTTTGCGGTGTGGCATGTGATTATTCAAGAAAAACTATAGCATGCGATGTGGATCAAGGGTCAGAACTATAACCTCCACTCTCCATCCATATTGTTGATTTCCAGCCATTAAGATGCAATTTACACCCTTATGTACTTCATATTGCTTTCAATTCTTTCTTTCCCAAATACTCTTCCTAACAGAATTAAGCTTCTTTGATTAAAAAAAAATCTTCATAAAATAACTACCAATTAATTAGAATTTCAATAATTCTTAAAAGCAAAAAATCACACAAAGAAGATGGATCCCCAAAAAATAATACTTGAAGCCAAATGTGATTTCAGACCACAGTCGCTTTGGGCTCAAATTGGGGGGGGCTGATATACAGATTTGAATTATCTAAAGTTACTGTGTATTTATTTTTGATAAAAAAATAGATGTAATTAAAAATAAGTCGCCTCATTACTTTGTTAATCACGTACAAAAAAAAAAGTACTAGAAGTAAAAGAACTCATTTTTTTTAAACTTTATGAACCTAAAGCGTTCATTTGAAATATTGGAATTAAAGACAATCAACTTTTAAATTTGAGGGACTAAAAATATATTTTGACATTTAAGTTTCCTATATTTTTGGTAATGACATTTAAGTTCATAATATTTCTTTTCTTTCCCTCACTTCTTTTGTAACCATTAGGCCTAGGATCATTATTCTTGAATCTTGATGTTAAGGTCTATCCCGCTCACTTCATAATATTTCTCGTTCATAATATTTTGCCGTGCTTTTTGGGCTGGGCTGCGCACTACTGTCGCCCACCATCCAACTGCCCTGTAAGCTGACCTTCGGCTTTTTGTTTGACGTTCCCTTCCCTATGCCCCACACGAGGTTACAAAAGGACAAGCCTTACTGAACAACAGTGTCCATATGTATGTATAGCGTTCTCTAAGAAAAAGAAAGAAAAAAAAGAGAAGAAAAAGAAACTTCCATTCACTTTCCCAAGAAATTACCCCTTAATTTCCTTTTGCTTAGTTGTTAATCATATTAGACGACTAGAGTAGACTCGGAAGTCAAATAGTCAACTTGTTCCCACCCAGAATAGAGGCTCAAGAAGCATTACAAATTCTTCTCTTTCTCAGATTGTTTTGCATCAATTAAAGCTGAGAGCAGAACAAATACAAGAATGTCCAGCAGCCTCTTGAGCGTTTTCTCTGTACTTCCATTTGTTTGAATGAAAATCTAATTCATCCAAGCAAAGATATATTGGTGTCCCCTTTTTTTTTTTTTTTTTTTTTTTTTTTTTTTTCTTAATAAAAATTTTTGGCATAGTTTGGTAGATATGGCAGATCCTGTTACAGGGGCTCTTGTGGGGGCAGCTTTTGGAGAGGGATTTACTATTTTGCATGAAACGGTTAAGAATGTTGTAGGCCAAGCCATTATGTTCAAATCCATTCTCAAAGACTTAGAATCCACGCTAGAGCGTATATTACCACAGGCCCAAAGAATAAAGGAAGAAAGCCTAGCTCTTGCTCGCTCAGAAGAGGAAACAAAGAGCTTGATCGAAAAAATGGAGAAGGGCAAGGAGCTGGTTCTCAAGTGCTCCAAAATCAAAATCAAGCGTTGCTGGAGTTTGAACTACTGTATCAAAGCCTATTCTTATTCGAAACAACTCCAGGAGTTGAACTATTCCATTGAAAAGTTCTGTCAGGTTGATTTGATATTACAGATCGTAGGGACTGGGTTGGAGACTTTGAACAAGCTGAATCAGAACACAAGCATTGCGTTGGAGACTTCGGCCAAGGTGGATCAGAACACAAGCATTGCGTTGGAGACTTCGGCCAAGGTGGATCAGAACACAAACATTGCGGTGGAGACTTCGGCCAAGGTGGATCAGAACACAAGCATTGCGTTGGAGACTTCGGCCAAGGTTGATCAGAACACAAACATTGCGGTGGAGACTTCGGCCAAGGTGGATCAGAACACAAGCATTGCGTTGGAGACTTCGGCCAAGGTTGATCAGAACACAAACATTGCGGTGGAGACTTCGGCCAAGGTGGATCAGAACACAAGCATTGCGTTGGAGACTTCGGCCAAGGTGGATCAGAACATAAACATTGCGTTGGAGACTTCGGGTAAGGTGGATCGTGTTTTGGAGCGTTTGGACAATTCTGACGTAAGGATGAGATTTGGGTCACGGACACTGTCGGTGCCTAAACCCCGGGATGATATTGTTGGGTTGGATTTGCCTTTGAAGGAGTTGAAGCAGCTACTGTCTAATAAAAAGGAGTCGCTTCTTCTATTGACTGCTCTTGGAGGTTGCGGGAAGACCACACTCGTCAAAATGCTTTTTTGGGATGATGATATTAAAGGTACTCTTTCTCACATTAAACCTCTTGCCAAGTAAAATAATTCTACTGAATACAGAGTTCATCACTACTAACATGTCTTGCTGTGATTGAGTGGTACATAATAAAACTATAAAAGTGATGACAGTGATATAACCCATTTAAAGATTTTAACGATTGTGAAAATCTACATAATAAGAGATTATTTTAGTTAAATAATTAAATTGTGATAGTATGTGGATAGTTTTTGGTAAAAGTAAACAGTTAGGTAGTTTAAAAAACAAAATGCGTAGGGATGAATCCTAAAATGTACCATTGATTCATTATTACTTAAACTATAATTGGAACAAATGTGAATACTTCATTCACACATTAAGATTTCAATTGATGTAAACGAATTGAATTACATTATGTAAAAAAAAAAAATGCATGTCTCTTGAGGTAAGATATGAAAGGTCATTGCTGTATATTTTCATTCTTTTCTTTTAGTCCTTTCAATAGTCACAGCAGTGCTTTTGGCATATTTCATCCTTTGGAACTACTTCCTTAAGAAGGAGTAGTGATCAAGAAAATGTAAGGAGAAATAAATTTTCTTATCTTCATGATTGGTAGAAAATTGCTTTTGCTCACTTCTTACCCTTTTCTGGGTTGGGAATTCTGTTCATTTCGCTTCACCACTTTGTGTGTAGATGTATAAAGTTATTAGACATGAAATGTTCCTTTCTGGCAGCTTTCTATCTGCATTGTGTTTGGATAGGCATATATGGGGAAAAAATATTTTTTGTCAACGTTTCACAAGCTCCCAACCTGAAGGTCATGGTACAAAAACTGTTTAAGCATAATGGTGAGGAGTGTCCTGAGTTTCAAAGTGATGAAGAAGCAATTGACCAGCTAGAGCAACTGCTGAATGAAATTAGACAACCTATATTGTTGATATTGGATGATGTCTGGCCCGGATCAGAATCCCTTATTGAGAAGTTCAAGTTTAATATTCCTGATTACAAGATTGTGGTGACTTCAAGAACTGCATTTCCAAGATTTCCATATAGATATAAATTAAATCCATTAAATCGTGTAGATGCCATGAGTCTTTTTTGTAACTCAGCATCATTGCAAGACCAAGACGAGAGCTCTGACATTCCAGAAGAATATATTGAAAAGGTACTCTGTCAATCTATTATATATATTCTTGTGTTGATGGGTGCATGATAGCCTATATACCTGCCAAAATCATGTTTTCATACTTGCACATACATTTAAGCTTGTTTGTTTTGTTTCCGACAAAAAAATTGTACCCAGCACTTGAGTGAAGATAGGGGTAGAAAAAAAAATGTCATACTTCTGAACAAAGTGTGGTTTAGACAACTAAAATCATGGCCAATATTATTACCCTTTAACCTATAGACAACAACTGATTTTATATGGTTCCTTGAATTGCAGTTTGTAAGCGGTTGTGGGGGGTTGCCAATAGCCCTTAAGGTGATTGGTGGTTCACTCCGTGGGCAACTTGCAGATGTTTGGCTCAGTAAACTAACAAAATGGTCCGAGGGTCATTCTATTTTTGACTCTGATGCAGAGGTGCTTGATTGTCTCCAAAAAAGCCTAGAATTTTCTGCTGATAAGACCCTCAAAAAGTATTTCATGGACCTAGGTTCATTTCCTGAAGACCAAAGGATCTCTGCTACTGCCCTCATTGATATGTGGACAGAATTACATGAACCAAGAGAAGAAGATGTCCATGTAATTGCCAATTTGCATGAACTCCACAATCGGAATTTGGCTAGTCTTGTAATGACAAGGTTTGAAAGTTTTTAATTTCTGAAGCGTGATTTTCTAGTAGGATATAAATTCTTCATGTAATCATTTCTAGTTGCTAGTTGTTATAGGATATAACTCTATAAACGACCTGAGGCCCAAAATATTACGTTATGTCTTCCAGTTTGATTAACTTCTTATCACAATTGATAATATATTATTATAGCTTCTTTGAAATGTCAGGGGCCAATGTAGAATTGTTTTATACCAATGATGCTAAAGGTGATTACTACAAATATATAGAGAGAAGGAAACTTATATCAAACCAGAAACAATAAGGGGCTCCAATTGCTCTGCCCAAGAAAAGAACAGAATTCCAACTTTTGGTAGACAGAATGCCTTTTTGCTTCACTGTTATGGATGGAAACTGGTTGTGTCAAATTCCCTTGGATTTGTTGTCCTATCTTTATCTTTGTTTGAATATCATGGAATTCATATTTTTCTTATGTGAGGACTGTAAGAATTTGAATCTCTTCTAAGCTTATACTTTGTGCAATCACTAGGAAAGATGAAACTAAGATCGACTACTATTACTATCCATCTAAGCAACCAGGAGCCAGTACTACAAAGGAAAAGACTAATTGTGGACATCAGTGGAAACAATCCACCGAAGTGGTGGACGGAACAGAAGCAACCACTCATTAATGCACGCCTATTATCTATCTCAACTGGTTGGTTAATTTTCTCCCTAACAGAGATACACACACAAACTTGCACACATGCAATGTAACCTAAAATTGAGTATATTTTTACACCATATAGAATAATTTTCTTGCAGATGAATTGTTTTCGTCAAGTTGGTGCAACATTCAAGCACCCGAAGTTGAGGCTTTAGTTCTGAATTTTCAAACAAGGAATTATGCCTTACCCGAGTTTGTGGAGAGAATGGTTAAACTCAAGGTTATAGTTGTCACTAATTATGGTTTCTTTCCTGCTGAATTAAGCAATTTTCAGCTACTCAGGTCCCTCCCCAATCTAACGAGAATTAGATTAGAGAAGGTTTCAATTCCTTCCCTATGCAATACCCTTGTTTTATTGAGGAGTTTGAAGAAATTATCTTTATTTATGTGTAATATTGGTCAAGCTTTTGGGAATTCAACCATACAGGTTTTAGATTCATTGCCAAATCTAATGGAGATAAACATTGACTATTGCAATGATTTGGTGGAATTGCCTGGATGGTTATGTGAGGTGCTCCCCCTGAAAAAACTTAGGATCTCCAATTGTCATAAGTTGCCTTTACTGCCCGAAAGAATTGGAAACTTAACAAATTTAGAAGTGCTAAGACTTAGGTCTTGTACTGAATTGTCAAAGTTGCCAGATTCAATCAAAAGTCTCCATAAGTTGAGCATTCTTGACATATCTGACTGCCTAAGCATTTGCAAGTTGCCAAAACACATTGGTGAGTTGCATAGTTTAACAGAGTTCCACATGAAAGAGTGATTGAGGTTGCAGAATCAATTGCCACCATCAATTATGGAGCTTCAGCAGTTGAAGCTTGTGGTATGTGACGAAGAGAGGGCCAAGTTATGGGAGCCTTTCAAGGAATTCCTCTCAAATTTAAAGGTAAAAGTGGCTAAGAAAGATATCAACTTGAATTGGCTTCCCAAATAATGATTGTGGGGGCCAGTTTCTTCTTGAAAAATTTTGTAGGTTTATGATTTGATATTGTTCTCTTCCGTTCTTTGTTCTTTTGTCCTTTTTTTTTTCTTTTGTAAAGATCATGAAATAAGTGGCTTAGTACACTCAAAAAAGGAAATGTTTTTTAGGAGTTGCAGTTGTAGATATATTATATGTACCCCTTAAAGGTATTGGGAAATTTAATGCTGAGGGATGTGAATGCATAGTTTTCATTATGTATGGTTACGTGGAAAAAGAACTTGTAAAATTCATTTAGTAAAGCCTTTTTCCTTGGAGAACTTGAACATACACTTTGTTAGCTCATTTTCTCCTCTTTTTCTAATTTAGGGTATGTTGGTTGAGATGATGAAAAATTTAGATGATAGAAAACAGAGAGGAGATGAAAAAGTAGGAGGATAGAAAAGTATTTAGTTTCTCTTATTTGTGTTTGGTCAGAAGGGTAGAAAAGTGGAGGAATGAAAAACTTTTTTATTTAGTTGAAAATAAAGTTTGTATAAATTTACCCTCATATCCCTATTAAATAAAACAAAAAGTAACACATCATACTTTAAAAAAAATTATGTTTAGATGGACACTTCATTAAAGTAAATAAAAAAAAAAAAAAAAAAGCCAACACAATAACAGAGAAAGAAAAAATCAAAGGAAAAAAAAAAAAAAAAAAAAGCATCAACATGTTGGAGGTGGAATCCAATGTGAGGGGTATTTTTGGAAGCTCATTCCATGAGTTTCTCGCACTGAGTTTTCTCCCCATCATTTTGGGGAGAACTTTTTGTTGGGCCAGGGAGAAAACACCCACGCCCTACTATTTATTTTCCTTCCTCCCTACCCAACCAAAAACACTCCAAAAAAGTTTTTATTTTCATTTTTTCTCCAAAATTTTCCATCCACCTTATTTCACCTCCAAACAAACACACCCTTATTGTTATAGGAGGAGCAGCAACTTTAGAAATTTTTTTATGGTGCCACCAAGAAATTTAAATTATACGAAATCTAATAAAGAAATAACTTAAATATATCAGCCTCTTAAAAAAAGTGCAAATATATAAAGTATTACAATTTCTTTCTACTAACAAAGAGAAAAAAAAATATTGATAATAAATAAAAATGTAATTAAGAATGTTGAGATGAGAATTATAAAGTGAAAAAATTTAAAAATGATAATATATATAGAAGAGTAAAATGGAGATAGAGAGAGATAATATTTGCTACAACTAAAAGTCGAGTTGCTAAGGAAAGAAAAACCATTGCAATTGCAAAGCCAAAAAAAGTATAACTACTGTTGCCACCAAGAAGAACTCATGAACTACAATATTTCTCTTGATACATTTTTTTTAAGGAAAAATGAAATTATGAATTATTTTTATTGAATGGCTAAATGAGTTACAAATTTGAATGATGAGAAATTTTTATCTTTTTGTTTTTAAATAGGCATTTAATTTGTTGAATAATTTGTTCACTTCTTGTTGTTGTTTAGTCTAGTCTTTTTTTTCTTTTTCTTTTTTGAGAAAAGATAAATCCATGTGGTTTTATTAAAACACAAACTTAAGGGATTACATCAATGTGAACTAAAAAAGAAATATCTTGCAGAACAGATTCCATCCACACTAAAAGAGGAAAAGATTTCTTCGCTTTCCTAGCTAAGGCATGGGCAACCCCATTGCCCTTTCTTTTAACATGAGAGAAACAACAGGTTTTTAGTAAACCCATTATAAACTTACAATCTTTTATAATATGACCAAAACCTGATAGATCAGAACCTTCTCTTGATAAAGCTTTGAACACAATTCCTGAATCTCCTTCAACAACACACTGCTGAAAACCCAACTCTATTGCCAACAAAACTGCCCTTCAAAATGCCATAGCTTCTATAGCTTCCACCCCTCCCGATGGTTTGTTCACCTTCTCAGCCAAGGATGCCATCACCTCGCTCCTTTCATTTTTGATCACAAGACCAATACCCGCTTCCTCTAACTTCGAAAATATTGTGCCGTCATAATTTATTTTGTAGGTATCCTTTGGTGCTGGTTGCCATTTGGGCGCTGCTGGTTTCTGGTGTGTAGTACCAACGCGCTGCTTGCTCTGAAACTCTGATAAGGACTTTAAGGCAGCCTCAAGTAGCTTATCCACTGGTATGCTAGGCTCATTGAAGTGACATTTATTTCTTCTACACCAAATGAACCAAGCCATCACCATGAATAACTCCACGTTTCCGTCCCTCTTGTCCAAGTCTGCATATCAGGTCCATCACTATCAATGGTTGATAGAGTAGTTTCCGCAGGCTGTTGAAGTCAGGGCCCCATGCGGCGGGCATTTTTTCGCACTCCCATAAAGCTTGGAACACTGTCTCGTTTGCCTTGCCACATGAAGAGCATAAAGGCGAGTCTAGAATTTTTCTCTTGTACAGATTCAGTACTATCGGAAGTGCCTCGTTGCAAGCTCGCTCGCAAATATTTTGCATTTTCTTTGGGATGTTGAGCTTCCAAATGCCATTCCAGAAGCTTCTCTGTGCGGACTGATCTGAACCCGAAGCTACTTCTCTATTTTCCATTTCGTCGAGGAGCTGATACCCAGTTTTCACCGTGTAATTTCCATCACTACTTTGTGGCCATACTATACAATCTTCCTGACTCGTCTTGCACAAAGGTATGGCATTTATTCTTTGCACCAAAAATGGAGAAATGAGTTGATCAATTAGTTGCCCATTCCACTCCCCTGTTTCAGCATCAATGAGGCTAGAGACCATGCTATCATCTAGGAATTCTTGACCTCTAGCTGTTGCCTTCAGTGGGAAAATTCTGGGGATCCAGTTATCATGAAAAATTCTAGTTTTATTTATTTTTATTTATTATTATTTTTTTCCATCTCCAATTCTCCATATCATCCCTTTCTCCACCACCTGCCTTGCCTTGAGGATACTTTGCCAAGCATAGGAGCCTTTGGCCATCTTTGCATAAAAAATTGAACGTGACAGGAAATACTTGGCATTAAACACCTTATACAACAATGATGTTCTATCCGTTGCTAACCTCCATACCTTTTAGCTAGCATTACTTCACTGAACCTAACCAAATATTTTAATCCCGTTCCTCCATCGGCCTTCTTCTTGCAAAGTGTTTCCCAATTTTTCTAATGAGTTTTTCTTTGACCTCCATGCTCACCCCACCAAAACTTTCGGATTTGCATCTCGATGTCTTTACAAAGATCTACTGGCAACTTGAAGCAACTCATGGTGAAAGTAGGGATAGCTTGGATTACCGCTTTTAGCAAAACCTCTCTTCTGGCTTGGGATAGGAGCTTTTCCTTCCATCCTTGTAGTTTGCTCCACACTCTCTCCTTTATGTAATTTAGGCTTGCCTTTTTTTTCCTCCCAACCACAGTTGGTAAATCAAGATATTTTTCATATTCCTTAATCTTGTACTCCTAGAAAAGTAGGTACCTCTCTTTTTGTTTCTTCGACGACAGCTTTGCTGAAAAACAAGGTGGTCTTGCCCTGGTTAACCTGTTGCCCTGATGCTTTTTCATACACCGATAGGATATTTTGGATCACCTGTAATTCTTCCATTCTTGCTCGACAGAATAGCAAACTATCATCTGCAAAAAATAGGTGAGTTATTCGAGGTCCATTCTTACATAAAGAATACCCTCTTATAGAGGAATTTCTTGCTGCTTGTTGAAGCAATTTGTTCAGTCCTTCGAAACAAAAAAGAAAGGGACATAAGGAGAGAGGATCCCCTTGTGTTATTCCCCTTGTAGGGTAGATATTCCCTTTTGGTTCTCCATTTACAAGGATAGATTAGGAGACTGTGCTGACACATTCATAGATAACGGCTATCCAAGATTCACAAAAACCCATCTTTCTCATAATTTCCGTCAAGAACCTCCATTCAACTTTGTCATATGCCTTGTTTATATCCAGCTTTAGCGTCATAAAGTCTGCCTTTTTTTTATTTTTGAGTCTTCATCTGATGTAGCAACTCAAAAGCCACCAAGATATTATCTGAAATAGCTTTATTTGAATGAAATGCACTTTGTGATTTAGAAATAATGAAAGGTAATACTTTTTTAAGTCTATTTGCGACAACCTTAGAAACCAATTTGTAAATAATATTACAAAGAGCAATAGGACAAAAATCTGAAACTCTAGATGGATTTTTAACTTTTGGAATAAGAGTTATAAAAGTACGATTTATAGTGGATGAGATGGAACCTGATTTAAGACAAGTGAGGACCACTTGTGATACTTCCTCCCCAATAGTTGGCCAAAATTTTTGGAAGAAGAGTGGAGGAAGCCCATCTAGCCCAGGTGCTTTTAGAGGATCCATTTGCTTCAAAGCTTCATCAGCCTCTTCCTTCACAAATTCCGCACTTAACATATTGTTTAGCTCTGGTGTGACTATTGTAGGAATTGCTGACAGAACATGCTCAAAATTTTCTGGGTTGGCCAAATGGAACAGCTCCTAGTAGTGGGTAATTAAAATTTGAGCAATATCCTCTTCATCCTTGCACATCTCTCTCATCTAGAATTTTGCAACCCCTTAATCTGATTCCTCCTATACCTATGTGATGCTTGATTATGGAAAAAGCGTGTATTTTGGTCCCCCTCATGCAACCATAAAGTCCTTGACCTTTGTCTCCACTTTTTTTCTTCTTTGATCAGTAAACCATTTATCCCCCATTTCAATTGGCTCACCTTCCCTACTAAACCACCCCTAATTGCTAATTCTTCGGCTTTCCTTAGCTGCTCTTTTTTTTCTTTTAACAACCAAGTAATGTTTCCAAAACTCAACTGGCTCCATTGAGTTAGTTTTGCTTGGCACTCCTGAATCTTACCCTTCACTTGTTCCATCAGACCCCCTACCATAATTCTGCCCCAAGCCGATTCAATAATGTCTTCACACCCTAGGTCCTTTAGCCACATTTGTTCAAATCTCCCAGGCTTCCTTCGTTTCTTTTGAATACCTTTTGGCATGATTATTATAGGTTTGTGATCTAACGAACCACACTCCAAATGAACAACCTTTGTAGCCGAAAAAAGCTCAATCCAATCCGTAGTGGCCGTTGCTCTATCCAACCTTTCCTAAATTATATTATTCTCTCCATAGCTTCTGCACCAAGTATATTTGCCCCCCACAATACCCAAGTCTTTGAAGCCACACTCATCCACATCTCTAAATGCTTCCATTTGTTTGATCGGCCTTGGCCTATCTCCCAATTTCTTATGTGCCTTGGCAATTTCATTGAAATCCTCCGCACACACCCACGAGATCGAATATTTGTTTTTCAATCTTCTTAGCTTTTCCCATGTTTCATGTTGAAGGTTTGTGTCTAGATTTCCATAGAATCCTGTAAATCTCCATTCGTTTGCCTTTCACTTATTCACAATAGCATCAATGTGATTAAGGGAGTATGTGTCAACTTCAAAATTGCACTCTGCCTTCCAAAAAACAGCCACACCCCTTCTTTGTTGACTCTTGACACTTCGATCATTCCACCAAATTTACATCGGACCTTGATAGTTTCTACCCTAGCTTTATCGAGCCATGTTTTGGCTAAGAACACGACTAAGGGAGCTTGTGCCCATATCAAATCACCAAGCTCTTGCTCTGTCTGTGGGTTCCCAAGCCCACAACAGTTCCAACATAGGATATTCATCTTCAATGGAAGGGTTGAGCATCAACCTCTGCCAATAGGATAGGAGTTTTCCGATCATCATGTGAAATCAGTTTCTTCTTCTTCGGTAACTCATGATCATCAATGTCTAAACCAACCTGCTTCAATGTTGATGGTGATAGGATTTCATGGATTTCTGGCTTTTTTTCCATACGAATTCTTTTCCATGTTGGAGCAAGGATCGTGATACCCACTATTGTATCTGAATTAGGGTTTGTTTGTGTAAGTGGCACGTGAGACTCAGCTAGCTTAGTGTTTTTTGTTTTGGATAGAGCACGTGATGGGTATGCTCACTTAACAGGTTACGTGATTTCAAAGTAGGTTGCACATTTTCTACTTTTGGCGCCGCCTTATTACTCCTACACCTCGAGATCCTTAGTGCTTTAGCAATAATGGCTTCTCCATAAAGAGTATCCTTTTATAAATCAAATTTCCTTAACTCCTGATCAATCTCATTTATCTTCTCCTTGAAATACTCTCCTTGATTCCCGGCTTTAACCCTGATGGACTGCAGGTCCAGGCTAGCATCCATTTCCTTATTGAATTTAGTAACACCCATCGTTAGTTGTGCCTTTAACGCAGGATTTTGTAACTGAAACTCCTTAATTCCGCCTCCCTGGGTCCCACCCTACGCCATCATTGTCATTGCTTTCGAACTATAGCTCTCCTGTTTCCTTCCCTTCGCCTTAAGCTCCTTCTTTTTTTCTTTATAGTATCCTGGGACTACGATCATAGAGTTTTTGTGTGTGGGCAATGGAGCAGCACATAACCATGGCCCATACTCTTGATCTTTTGGCTGCAAGGTTCCATTGCTCTGTATCTAGTGTTCACAGTCCTTGTCAAAGTGGTTTAGACAGCCACACTAGTAACACACATTAGGGAGGCATTCGTATTTGAAAGAGTCCAACCTTTTACTCCATTCTTTCGTGTGAAAACTCCACCACGGCATAAGGGGAGATTAACATTAACCCGAACCCTAATTCTCATGACTTCACCCTGTTTAACTTCCTTTTGACTCACCTCCCTCTTGACTTCTCCCATAGCTTCTCAACTACATCCCACTTAGGAATTTGATTGGTATATCATTGACTTGCATCCACAACAAGACCTTGTCAAAGACTAAATCCCTGACAGTTATGCTATGGTCATATCGTTGGATCATCACCAAGTGTTTGTCAAAACTCCATGGTTTCCCATCGAAAATTTTCTCCACTTCTTCTTCATTATTGAACAAAAATAATAGTATGTGGATTCCAACATTACGTACCTTGAAACCATTTTTTGACCTCCAAATGGGATTGGAGGTTCTAATAATAGCCTCTGTATTCAACGCTCGTCTTGTGAGGAATTTTGCTGCAATAGTGCAGTTTGACAAATCTGTTTCCTCATCAAATTGAAATTCACCACCTTCCCTATCATTCAAAGACATATTCTCCCAACATTGCGTATGCGTATCCATTATCGCCCAAAAGATTATCACTCAAAAGCGAAATCTCAACAACACTCAGTGTTTCCCACAACCCCAGAAAAGATTCCCAACAAACCTACAAGCAACAGTGTTACTTGAGGGACTCAAAAAACCTTATATGAAGAAAAATGGCTAATTCTATGGACTAGGACAAGAGAGGGGCTGCTTCCATTAGTACCGATAAACTTATTTAGGACTCAAATTAGTCTTGTTTTTGTTTGGGTTATTTAGGCTAATAATTATTGATGTTGTTTAAGCTATTAATTTTTTTTTTTTTTAAAGGGGTTAAAAGATTATGTTATAAAAGTATTATGAAAATGTTGTGTCATACTTTGTGTTTCTAGATTTTCTTTTTTTTTTATTAGTCAGTTTTTGTTGAGACAAAATTTATTGTTTAATGTATTCAAGCCGCGTGGGCCGCCATGAAGTATAATTTCCACCGAGCGGCGGGTAGAATCCTTTGCAGACTACTTAAAAACGCAACGAGGTATTGTAAGTGGCAGAGTGGCCTTATTGCCACGATCCATTGAGATTCAGCTCTGTGTCACTTCTATTCGTCCCTCCCCCCCTCCTCCAAATCCCCCCCGCCCTAAAAAAAAAAAAACAAATCTTTGCTTCCGGAAAAATTGGCCTCTGCCTTTTTCCATTTTTGTATCCCTAAATTCATTCCATGATTTTAGAGGAGGATTCTAGCAAGCGGTTCGGCGTTCTGAGTGTTTTTGAATTTTTTATGATTTTTCCTATTTTTTGGCTTCAGAAAATCATAAAAAATAAAATATGTTGAATCTGGCATTCAAATTTTGATAGGTTGAAGGTTGGATTTTTCTTAGCATGTGTACAAAAAATCAGGGCAAGACTTGAAGAATTGCTCCAAAAAAGACCCATTATTCCTCATCAACAAATCAATGTTTCCTTGTGCCAGAGATTTTTTCTTAGGTTAATTTTTTGTATTTTTTTTTCTTTCTACACCATTTTAAGTAAAAACACAGTTTTACACACACACACAAAAACTTAGGATTAAAATACTTTTCATCCTTTATGTTTAGGGTAATTCACAATTCCTCCTTAAAACTTTAAAATCAAGCAAATTTCCCCTTAATATTTTGGAAAAAGAACAATATGTCATATTGTTATTCTCTTAATTAAACTTTAGTGAAAACTTATGCTTCTTAAAATATTCCATTGTTTAATGTCTAAAATACTCTTTCTAAATTTTAACATCCCAAAAAATTTCTTGATATATTTCCTTGCCTTTTGTTATCTCTCTCTCTCTCTCTCTCTCTCTCTCTCTTTTGTTTTTTTGTTTTTTCCTTTGCTTGCCTAAAATGGATGTTCATTAAAAACTAATTAAGCTAAAAATTGCACTTAGACTCATGTAGAATGATAAAGAAGAAAGTATAAATGAAAATATGAATGAAAACATTTTCATTGTGTATAGTTGAAGGTATTTGACGAAAAATTTCAATTGTAGCATATAGCATCATTCATTGTGAAAATTTAAATATTGTGACAAAGTTTTAGCAAAACTCAGTTACTTATTGTTGGAAGATAATGATATTTATTATCATTCTTAGAAGTTTTTAATGAGTAGATATTACCTTTAATAAATAGGTATCATAATTCTTATACAAATGAGATTAATTTTGTATAAACATACATATTTTATGTATATAATTTCATACTTTTTTTTTCAAATAAAAACATTATCTTAATTTTTTCACTCACATGCTTTGCATGTGCCACCAACACTAGTTAAACATAAAAGCTCTTATAAACATAGGATACCGATGGATACTTTCTGCCTTTAATAAATTAATGCTTTATTTTACCCATAATAAATTAATGCTTAACGTGAAACTGCCTTTTGTGATTGATTTGTATCCATGTATTTAGTATATCCGTCGGTTTTACATATGAACACCGCGGTGTTCATACGTAAAACCGATGGATATACCATATGTTTAGCGTATAAAACAATTAGACGTTCCCATTTTTGTTTTAAAAAAAACTTGAATAGTAGTTTGCTGTGTGCACCCATTTTGCAGTTTTCCATGACTTGGAAATTTACTTTTATTCAAGGATGGCAGGCCATAATGTGCTGCTGATCAGTGGCGAAGCCACGTTCCCCGGGTGTTTCTAGGAACACTCTGAACTGAAAAAAAAAAAAAATATATATATATATATATATATATATAATAATTAATTTTTTTTATTTGTTTTCCCTTTAAAAAAAAAAAAGAACACCCTCAATCAAATTAGGAATACCCTCTATGGGGCCCAATAATTCGTGGCCCTGGCCCATTTTAACATTGGAGCCCAAGGCTCGAGCCGAGGAGGGGTATAGCCGAGGATGGGTAATAGAAGCCCAAACGGTCTTGAGACACAGCCGAGGATGACTCTATCCTCGGCATATCCGACGCCTCCCTGGAAGAGAGGGCAAAAACGGTATAAGAATAGCTTGGAGAAAATCTAAAATGTCTATGTCAATAGAGGAGGAGACGCTGGATAGTATAGCGACCAAGGACAAAAGGAAAGCTGCCATCACTGCCATTCAATACTCTGCACCTGACAGAGCCATGCTCTTCAACTTTTACAACCACCCCCAACCACTTTGGGCATGGGCTGATGGGACAAGTATCAGCCTTGAAAAGTCGATCCTACACGTGGACGAAGGATAAGGAATACAGGTTAATATAAAAAGAGGAACAAGCGATCTAAGGAAGGGGCTGGGAAAAATGGCCAAAAACCAGAGCCTCCCAGTCCGCCTCCAGGAGAAAGACTCCTCGAAGCGAACACGATTTAATTCTATATGAACACCATGACTAACTACCGTCTGGTGACCAGAGAGCCTAGCCTTTCAAACCCACACTCTACAAAATGATATTGTCTAGGCCCTCTTTACGTACGAGCCCAGTATTATCTTGGGGTCGTCACGGATCGAGCCCTTACACCCTCAAATAAATAAATAAATAAATAAATAAATATATATATATATATATATATATATATTTGTTCTACTTTCAAGTCGCAAAAAAAAAAAAAAAAAGCCCAAAAAAAATTTTTGAACTAAAATCTGAAAAAATAAATAAAATTGTAACAGAGCAAGCCCACCAGGAAAAAAAGTCCAACATCAATCGGTAAAGCAAACTCAATCTAAAGAAAAAAAAAAAAAAAGGTAAAGCAAGCCCAACAAATTACAGTAGCAAAACCACGGATTCTCAAAAAAAAAAAAAAAAAAAAAAAAACCAAACAAAGCAAACAAACCAAATCCCAATATATTGAAATCAGATTCTCAGAAACCAACGAACAGCGCTTGAAAGAAAGAAAGAAACCTAACCTGAAGTCTAAAGAAAAAAGCACAACCATAAACCCAATTAACTGAGCTCCAGAACGCCAGAACCAATGGATCACCGGATCGGAGAAGGAGATCGCCAGATCAAAGAAAGAGATTGGAGATCGAATCGGTCTTCCTCGCCTCGATGTGCTGCCAGAGTCCCTACGGCGCCGCCCCCGGCCCCTCAGCCTTAGGCCTCCAGATCGAAGAAAGAGATCGCCAGATCGGATCGGTCTTCCTCACCTCGACGTGTTGCCAAAGCCTCGACGGCACCGCCCCAGCCCCTCAACCTCAAGATATTTCATGATTTCATCTCTATCTCAGTCTCTCTCTTCTCATCTCAAACTTCTGTCTTTGTCTCTCTGTCTCAGTCTCTCTCTCTCTTCATCTTAGTTTCTTTAATTCTCTTTATTAATATTTACCCTGTTTTTGGCTTTATCTGGTGTTGGTTTTTTTTTTTTTTGGTGCTAAATTATCCGGTGTTGGTGTTGGTGTAAGGTGTTGGTGAGATTATTAATTATCTTTTAGTGTTGGTGTTGGTGTCTTTTGGTGAGATACAATAAATTGACTTTATCTGATTGGCTCTAGTCTTGTGATTGGGGCCATGGGGCATTGGGGCAGGGTAGTGCAAATGTACTGTGTGTTAGTGCTAGTGCTAGTACAAGTGTGCAATTAATAATTAATAAATATGGCTGTGTGCTTTGTGCTAGTTGATTAGTTCAATTAATGGTCATAAAATATGTATCGAATCACTCTTTTTTAGACTTGGACTTAAGCTATACGGCCTATATATTTTTGTGTTGCATAATTTATTTATTTATTTATTTTTTGTTAAGTAATAGTGTGATATTCCAAGTATCAAACAATCATAGTAATTAGTTGAACTAATTAATTTTGTTTGTTTGGGATATGAATTAACCAATAATTAATTGGGGAAAGCAACTAATAAACAATAATTAATAATTTAATTAGCCAATACATTATAAAAGACAAATAAATTATATTATATTAGGCTAAATAATAATTAATAATTTTATAATTAATGAAACAACAATATAACAAATTATGGTTTATAAAAGACAAACAAATTAATGAAACAACTAAACAGCAATACATTTGGGAAAAATTCCTAGAGCCGAGAGCTCCTACTGGAAAAAATTATGCTTCTTAAGGAACATCCTGAGAAAAATTCCTGAAGTCGCCACTGCTACTGACTGTCATGGCCAACAAAGGAAACCGTTAATTCTTCTATTCATTCAACAATAACCTATTATTATTATTATTATTATCATCATCTCATAAAATTTTAGACCTAAAAAACAAATGCTTCCATAGTACATAAAAAAGGAACAAAAAGAGATGACCAAATGAGAATATTTTTTGGGTCCGGCATCTTATTATTATTATATTTTAAACAATGATATTAAAAAATATATTTGCTTGGAAAAAGGTCTGACACATGGGAACAAGAAACAACACTTACATTCAGCTTAAAAAAAAAAAAAAAAAAAAAAAAAAAAAAAAAAAAAATTATTGGTGGGTTTCCATGTGCAATGTTGACTTAGTTCCCCGGTTGGTTCTCACTATATATATATATATATATATATATTTTAATGTCAAAAGTACCATTTTTTTTTTCCGGTGAAAAGCGGGATGATTTATTTAAAAACTAAGTTCATACAGCACTTATAAGTGTGTTGGGGTTACAAAGCCGAGTTTTCCCCAGGCCAGTCAAGTCCCTCATATATGATACATAAACAAAAGTGGGACATTCACTATACATAGTCATCCTAGTTTGGAGATGGGTCCCCCACTTTGCCAAAGCATCTACACAGCCATTTGCCTCACGGAACACGTGTTGCATGTGCACTTCCCATTCCTGCTCCAAAAGTTTCCTGCAATCACAGATCAAGGGCAGAATATTAGTGGGGTAATTTAAATTTGAATTTGTTAGCCAGTTTAGGACCACTTTAGAATCTAGTTCCAGTTGTAGGCTCTTTACTCCCATATTCCTAGCCATTGCCAGTCCTTGTCTAACTGCCTCTAGCTCGACCATATTGTTTGTTGCAAGGCCCACATGCATTAAGAATCCTGCAATCCATTGTTCTTGGCAATCTTGAAGCACACCCCCTGCTCTGGCCAATCCTGGGTTATCTAGGGCACTCCCATCAGTGTTGAGTTTAAGAAAGGGGTAGGGGATGCTTGCCAACTGACAATCTGAGGAATCAGATCCAAGGGTCGCTTGGTGGTACCGGCAAGGAAATGAAATTCAATTGCCGCTTGAACAGAGAAATAGATTAGGCTATGTTGGGATCGGGATTTGTTTGTAAATATTCTTTCATTCCTTGCTAACCAAAGTTTCCAATAGGTGAAGGGAAAATAGACCTGCCAAGGGGGGTGATGGGGTAAGGCGGGCCTAGCCATCGTAGTATTATATCGCAACCACTTTTGAAGCGGCAACTGGAAGAAAGACAAGGGCAGGATACCTAGGGATTGGTGCCATACCTCTTTTGCCCATGGGCAGTCCCGGAGAATGTGAATGGTCGTTTCAGGTGAGTGGCATCTGGGACAGTGGGTATCCATATTAGACCGGCCAAAGGCGATGTATGTTTTGGTGGGGAGACGGTCCCGCATAGCCTTCCATAGAAAGATTTGGATCTTTTTGGGACAAAGGGATACCTAGATCCATTGCCAAAGGGCTTTGTTCCAAGGGCCCTGATGGCGGTGAAAAAGGAATTTAGACGCGGGTTTGACGGAACATGTACCCTTGTTGTGGGGCCATAGAAAGGAGTTACTAAGGCTAGCAAATTGGGCCACCAGAGTGCCTTGAACAAGGTCCTGGAGTTGGGTGGGGAGGGGAAGATTTAGAGATTCAAAAGACCACTCCTGTTCATGTAAAGTGTTCCATATTTACACTATTCATGCAAGTGTATACAACAAGTGCACATGATACCATATAGCTTTGTGCACATAGAATATAAATTATATAATAGCTATTTTCATATTTGGATAATAATTTCCATTTGCCTTTTATAAAAAGTATAGAATCTTGTTTTAGCATTATTAAAATTACCAAACAATTTTTTTTTCCCTTTCAGAAAACAATATATATATATATATATATATTATTTTGACTAATCAAACATGTTTTTGATTTAAAAAATACAAGAAAATTGTTTTTTCTTTCTATTTCCAACAAGAAGTTTTTGAAAATAGAAAACAAAAACTGTTACTAAACATAACTTAAAAATTGTAGTGAGTTTCGTTTTACTTTTAATTAAGGGCCAAATGTACAACCCCATGGTTTTGATCTTAACATTATGATGAAGTATATTTGTCATTTATGATGGTTTGGATCTTATGATGAAGTGTACTCTAGGGAGGTTTTTGTTGTAGATTGATAATATTTACCTTTACGCGTACGAATTATATTTGAATAAGGGTTTGTTTGGATAAGTTGTTTTAAAAAGTGCATTTTTAAAAATGAGCATTTTTAAAATGTGCATTTTGAAAACACAAATTTTAAAACCATGTATAAGCGTTTGGCAAAACTTATGAGAACATTGAGAAGATTTTTGTTTTTGTTTTTTTTTTTGTCAACTAAGCATTTGATCTATATTTGTCTAAAATTATTGTTTGAGCATAAATTACCAAACTAGGACACAACTCTAACACCAAAGTACACTCATAAAATAATTTTAGTCAAATTATAGTCACCCCACCACTATAGATGTTCACCAATCTTTTTTTTCTTTTTTTTTTTCTTTTTTTCTTTTTTTGAGAATCAGCTATTCACCAATCTCAATAATAATATAACTTCCCATAAATCAGGCCCAACCATCTATTCTAAACCATAAAAACAAAATAGATTTGAAAAGTTGAAACCCAAATCACAAATAACGTAGTGAAAAACTAATGGCGTTCTCTAATTGTGGTGATTGAGCTTGTAGATGGTGCAATTGAGGCTCTGCCTGATAATGACTTAAAATGTATACTTGTTATATATTTATGTGGGTGTTATCTTCTTGTTACTATGCTTAATTTGTATAAGTAAGTCATGATTTGCATTAGTCTCTATTACTTATCTTTACATAATTTCTTGAATAAGATGTCATTCATTATGTGTAATTTTCTACTTTCAAGAAATCATGTAAAAAAGATGAGTTTACAAAAGTCTGTGAGAGAATGGAGACCAAACTATAATTAAAGAAGAGCTAAAAGATTATTTTTAAATGTCTAAAGAGGTGCAGCTAGAGTGCTTGGGTTGTCTACCATGTTTGGAAGTTTCAAATAAGGAAAGAAATCAAAGAGGCAGAATTTGAAAAGGAAAATTTAGATTTGATCACTGATCAGTATTTTGGGCATATCTCTCTACTCAAAAATCCAATTGACACAAAGCTAGATGAGTTGGAACCATGACTTAAATATCTACAACTTTCCAGTTTTGAGTTTTTCGAAATTCTCAATTTTTTAAGGCTAAAATTAACTCACAAATTACTGCAGTAAACCTGGACGAAAATTAAAATAGTAAATGTTTTATTTTCTTTGGACACTTTTTATGTTAGGGTTTCAAAGGAAGGCTGTGTAAAACGAATCGGGCTGAGAAAACCTTGTATTTTTCTTTCTCTGATGGCAGCCTAAACTTTTTGCTAAGACTAGGGGTTATGTTTCTTCTATACAATATGAATATTCAATGTAATTCTTTCTAGGATTTTATGAACAACATATTTGATTGTTCAATTGGATTTCTTTTGATGTATTAGTTCTTCCATGTTTTCAATAAGTTCAATCATGTTTTTCTTATTTTTTAGATGAATTTCTAATAGTTTTAAATAGAAATCAGGTTTTAAAGTGAATGAGTTTTTCAGAAAACTTTTCTAACCGCATTATTAATCGAGGTTATCATGTGTTCTTGAATTGTCTCAGTTCAACCGAATCATAAGTATTTAATTGTATAAGAACAATCAATTATGAAATATATAATTTCTTAGATCACAAAGAATTTCATATCGATATAGGGAACACTCCGATGCTCTAGTATTTACATTATTGAATTAAATAAGTTATCATTGTTATTCTTGTTTACAATTACCAGGCAAAAATTATTCTTCATCTTCACCAATTTTTTTTTTTTTTTTTAATTACATTGTCTTTGAATTTACTTCGCTCCTTGTGGTTCGATCTCGGTACTCCGAGAATTATATTGCTATGATCTCCTACACTTGGAAGTGAGCAAGCAATTTTGGCGCTGTTACCGAGGAGCTACTGCATATTCAGAGGCAATTTTTTTTTTTTTTTTTGTTTTTTGTTTTTGGAGCAAAGCATAGCTGGTGGAAATTCTTCTATTGGTAACTTCGTTCCATTTTTTTCCCCTATTTTGTTTTTATTTTATTTTATTTGATTGTGGATTCATTGTTGCATGAGCATTTGGATTAGAAACGAGAGAGGCATATTAGAAATTTTTGAAACTTACTTTGGTAATATTTTTCACACACCTTCACCTTCACCTTCACCTTCACCTTCTTCATCAATCATAGGTGATGAAACACATAATAATCATGAGAAGAATAGAAGAACTATGTATGAACTGTTGCATCCCACACAAAAATCTATTCCTTCATGCATCATGTTTCCTCTTAATGCACCACATGTAGAATTGAAATGAGATTTATTAGCAATACTTCTTGACTTTAGGGGACAAGAAAATGAAAATCCTTATGTCTATGTTAGAGCTTTTGAAGAGGTAAATTAGTAGTTTCTATGCACAAAATGTTATTGAGATTGCTAAGTTACATTTCTTTCCTTTTTCTCTTAAGGATAAGGCAAGAAGTTGGCTTTGCACCTTGAAACCTAGGTCTATAGGTAGTTAGGGGGAGATGGCCCAAGAGTTTTTTAAGAAACATTTTCCTCCCCACAAAGTCCAACAAGTAAAAAGAAGGATAGCTAGTTTTGTCCAAGGAGAAAATGAGACCTTATAGCAAGCTTGGGAAAGGTACAAAGATCTTTTTAATTTCTGCCCAACTCATGGATACAAAGATTGGAGGTCGGTTAGCTATTTTTATTCATTGTGAAAAAGTGCATTTACTTTTGTACTTCTTTTTAATTCTATCCATTTTATTTTATTTTTTTTCTCGCCCATTTCACTCCAATCAAAAAACAGAAAATCACATTTCTCTTTCCCCGTTTCCTTTCTCCGTTTGCCCTCACTTTTCATCACAACCAAACAGTGTAAAAATAAAGTGGAATTCTCATAAAGAATGTGAAGAGATGGGGGACACAGGGAAAAGAAATTTGATGATAATTATAAGGAAAACAATCAAAACAAAGTGGGGTTTGTGTGTGGTGGTACTGGTAAGGTTGCCCCACGTGATAAAGAGTGATATGAGCAGGCACATGCTATTGATACGTTTTTTATTTCAAAAACCTCTCATTGCCTTATTTGCCTAATTAACTCTTGCTGCCCTCACCTCCCGTATATTTGACCCTCTTTATTATCTTATAAACTCTTTTTCATAGCTTTCAAGTGAAACAAGATCCTTCACATGGAAAACTTTCAATTCACCCTTAAGGACATTTCTTTGTTTTTCATCAATTTGGTGAGTTGCCACATCAGATATAATTGCTTCTAGCAAATCTCTTCTTTTTTTTTTTTTTTTTTGATGGGAAGACTCTGCTTTCCTTTATTCATTACTAAAATAGTGGCTTACATCCTGAGCACACGCGAGCTCAATTTGGCTAGGAGTTTCCTCCAACCACACCACAAAGTCCCCAATATGTCTTGCAAATTAGGCTAACAGATGGGCCGGCTTATTGCCCTGCCTTTTTACATGAGTAAAAGAAATAGAACGGAAATTCTGGGTTAACAGTAGGATACTAGTGACAATAGTATCAATGCAGGTGGGTGCCTCCGTGGTTCCTACAAGCATCTGGAAAAGGCCTAAAGAATCAGTTTCACATACAACCTCCCTAAATCCCATCTCCCACGCGAAAAGGACTGCTATCTCCATTGATTTTGCTTCAGCTTCCAAAGTGGCCAACGGTGCTGGAATCCTCTTGCTCATTGCCGCCAGCACATTACCTTCCCAGTCTCGTACAACCATCCCCATTCCTGTGGCATTTAGCTCCTTTAGCACAGCAGCATCCACGTTCACCTTGTAGAAAGGGTGATCAGGCGGGTGCCATTTCACTGCCTCCATTGGTCTGGGCGCTGGTACTTCCTCTGTTACAGCATGGTACTCCTGCATTAAGGCTAAAGCCCGTTGGACAATGGCTTTTCCGGGTCTACCAGATCCTCCATGCCGGACGGAATTTCTATTTTTCCATATCTCCCAACACAGTGTCATAGTAGTTTCCAAAAGCCCCGAAACAGGTACTTTGCTTTTCACAATCTGCCCCACCACATCCATGAAACTCCACCATGGTTCAATGTAAAAAGGGAGAACTAGTTTGCTATTTCCCCATATATCTTTGGCTTTCTCACAAAACCAGAACATATGGCAATTAGTTTCAGGTTCCTTTCCACATTCACTGCAAAGATCATCCTTTGTTATCATTCTTTTCTTCAAGTTCACTTTATTGGCAAGGATATCTCTGCAAGCCCTCCAGGCAAAATTTCTAATCTTATTTGGAGTTTTCATGCTCCAAACTCGTCTCCAGATTTGCTTCACCTCTGTGTTATCCGAGCTCGCCCCTTCCCTGTTCTGTCTACTATCCTCCATTATTAAATGATAGGCACTGCGAACTGTGAATCTGCCCTTCGCTGTGCAAGCCCAAACTAGCTTATCCGGAGGTAGCCTTGTGCTAAGAGGGATGCCTAGCACCATATCTGCCTCATGAGGCTAGAAAATTTGTCTCACCAGAGGTACCTTCCACTCCTTTCTCTCATGATCAATGAGTTCACAGACTTTGGCATCGGCCTCAATTGAGTTTTTTGGAGAAACTACCTTATATAAGGATGGTGAAGGTAGCCACTTTTCAGACCATATCTTGATGCTGTGTCCATCTCCTACTCTCCACCGCATCCCCTTGTTCACCACTTCCTGTGCTGACATTATGCTTCTCCATGCGAAAGAGGGATTGTGGCCAATCTTAGCTTGGCTGAAATTACTGTCCGAGAAATACTTAGCTTTAAACACCCGAGCAAACAGAGAGTGTGTATTTGTCTGGAGTCTCCACCCTTGCTTTGCTAGTAGTGCTTTGTTGAAACCCTTTAGATCACGGAACCCCATTCCCCCTTTCTCTTTTGGTTGACACAACTTTTCCCAACTCATCCACGCAACCCTTTTCTCCTCCTTCTTCTGCCCCCACCAGAACTGGCTAGCCATGCTAGTTAACTCATCACAAATTGCGTTTGGGAGCTTGAAACAGCTCATTGTGTAGGTAGGGACCGCTTGTGCCACTACCTTTATGAGAACTTCTTTTTCGGCAGTTGAGAGCAACTTCTCCTTCCAGCCAGCCAGCTTCTTGGCCACCTTCGCTTTTAATTGTGCAAAAGTATTGGTCTTGGATCTACCAATTAAGGAGGGTAGGCCTAGATAAGTTTCATGTTGTTTGATCACTTGAGCACCGAACATATTTTTGATTGCTTCCTGGTCCTCCATGGGAGTGTTTCGACTGAAATAAAGGGCTGTTTTTTCCTTATTCAACTGCTGACCCGAAGAGTCTTCATACACCTTCAAAATTCTAAGGATCTCAGAACTTTCCACCACAGTTGCTCAGCTAAAAATTAGGCTGTCATCTGGGAAAAATAGATGCAAAACTTTTGGACCCCTCCTACATGCTGAAACACCTCGCAGTTTCTTATTTTGCATAGATTGGTGAAGCATTGCAGACAAACCTTCTGCACACAGTAGAAAAAGATAGGGTGAGAGTGGATCCCCCTGCCTTAAACCTCTTGAAGGTATAATCCGCCCCATTGGTGTACCGTTAATGCGGACTGCATAAGTAACTGTGTTTATGCATCTCATAATCAGTCCAACCCAACTTTCTGCAAAACCCATTTTCTGCATGATCTGCTCCAAACATCTCCATTCAACCCTGTCATAGGCTTTGCTCATGTCGAGCTTCAAAGCCATTTCCCCTTCCTTGCCATTTCTTTTTTGACTGATATGGAACATAGTCTCCGATGCTACCAGCACATTGTCTGTGATGAGACGTTCTGCAACAAAAGCACTCTGATTCTCGCAGACCAGGGTTGGCAACACCTGTTTCAGCCTGTTTGCAATAGCCTTGGAAGCAATTTTGTAAGCTACATTACACAGACTTATTGGATGGTATTCAGTTACTAGTTTGGGGTCTTTCACTTTTGGAATTAAAACAATATGGGTTTCATTGAAATTCAGGGGGGTAATTCCTAAATTCAAAAAATCCAAAACAGTTTTAGAGACAACAACACTTACAGTGGGCCAAAATTTCTGATAGAAAAGAGGTGGCATCCTATCTGGCCCCGGAGCAGTGGTTGGAAACATCTGCTTCAAAGCTCTCTCGACTTCCTCCACCCGGAAATCCCGTGTCAATAGAAAATTGGTCTGAGCAGAGACTTTTCTGTGAATGGCACTGATAAGCTCTTCTTTTACCTCTGGGTTTGAGGTTGAGAAAAGCTTCTTGAAATAACCCACAAAGGTGCTTCCAATATCCTCTACTTCATCCCTCCAGACCCCTGTGTCATCCATAACTCCTAGGATAGTATTCCGTTGGAATCTACCCGAGGCCTTTGTATGAAAAAATGACGTGTTCCTGTCTCCCGACTTAAGCCAATTTATCCGGCTTCTCTACTGCCACATTGTCTCTTCCATATCAAGGAGTTTATTCAGCTCATCCCTCGTATTTTGAAGGTCTGCCATAACTGTGTTTGACCCTTTTTGACTTTCTAGGCTCTCAAGCCTATTCTGAAGAGCCGCTATTTGTTTACCCACATAACCAAAACAAGTTTTATTCCATACCGTCAGTGCTAAACGGCATTCTTCCAGACATCGAGAAAGGGTAGATGTAGACCCACTGCATTCGCCCTTTTCCCAAGCACGCATTACCACCCTAGCACATGATTCCTCCTTAATCCACATTTCTTCGAAACGAAAGATTTTAGGACTTCGTTGCTTTGGCTTACAGTTTAGTAGCTCCTTCAGCAATAAGATGCAATGATCAGAGCTTGAATTAGCCTTGTGGTGTAATTGAAAGCCTAGGAAACGCCTAGACCATCCAACCGAGACCAGGGCTCTGTCTAGACGTTCCCAAATCCATCCTCAATTGCCAAATTTTCTGCTCCATGTAAAGTCCTGCCCTATGTATCCCAAATCACGGAGTTGACAAGTGTTGATTGCTTCACAGAAACTTGCCATCTGACTTGCAGGACGCCTACTTCCCCCTTCCTTCTCTCCATCGTGCATCAGCTCATTAAAGTCTCCCACACAGACCCACGGTAAGGAGTTGCCATTGGATAATCATTTAAGAAGTTGCCACGACTCAATTCTCTTGCTTGTTTTCGGGTTGCCGTAAAAACCCGTAAACCTCCACTCTTCCGAATCGCCCCCTGGTTTGATTATGGCATCAATGTGGCTTTCCGAAGCGGACTGTACATCAACAATCAACGATGGTTTCCAGAGAAGCGCTAAACCTCCACTCCGTCCGACACTAGACACCACAAGACCTTCGGGACGCTTAACCCGCTCCTTTACTTCCTCCATTTCTGAAACAAAAAGCTTAGTTTCAATTAAAAAAATTAAAATGGGATCTTCAGAAGTCACTACCTTCTCAAGAGCACGAACTGTTCGGCGGTTCCCAAGCCCCCGACAGTTCCAGACGAGCAAACTCATTGCTTCAGGCGGAGCTGACCTGCAGCCTCCGCCGATCCCATATGCTTGGCCATGAGCTGACCCATCTCCACCACCTCTCCTTCGAACTTGCTTCTTTTCTCAGATACGACATTCTCATCAAGCTCTTGTAACACCCTTGATTTTTTCCTTTTACCTCCAATCTCAACCAATGCTTTGATTTCTTCCTCACCTTGTAGCCCAACTCGAGGAATCCGTTTCCATGTGCCCAGATTTTCTCCGATTTGTGGTCCCGTGGTGTGAATCTCCTTTCCTCTCGCTGGGTATGTTTTCTCCTTACCCACTCCTTCATTGAAATAATAATCTTTTATCTGGGACTGCCCTGAGTCCGTAGCTCCTTTAGTGGGACTTTTGTTACATACCTGGGCTGAGTGATCTGCTCCCAATAAGCTCCCTTTCCCATCAATCGTAGATTTATTATTTTGGGCCTCACTAATATGAGCTGAAGCCTTTTGAGGGCTAAAGTATGGGCCAGTATGTGATGATCCCATTCCCTTAGTTGTTTGAGCTGTATCTCTCGATTGTGGGCCTTGATATGCGGCCTGTGTTTTTGCACTGGTTGGGTTAAACTCCTTCAATCCCTTAGATTGCGTCTGCCGTTTTGAACTTTCCTTATCTTCCCCCTTAAAAATGTCAACAGCATTTATGGCCTGATCTAACTCCCTTAATTGCTCCTCAAATCTCTCTGATCCCGAGAGAGTTGGCGTCAAATCTTCTATTACCATATCTGAAACGGATGGTGGTTCCGTTGGTGGCGTCGCAGCCGCTCCACCGGCTGGAAAGTGTTTCTTAAATCGAGAGCCCTGGTTCAGTTTTGTAGGCTGGTGATTATCCGGTTGTTCCTTCCTTCTTTCCTCCGCCTTCCCCGGTGTTCTGCGCTTTAGCGCCTCCGCCACCTGTGGTCTTTGCAACCGGTCTGAATCGGCTCTCAACCAAGGCCCAAATTGTTTGTCTTCCGTCCCTAGAGACTCTTTGCTACTGATCCAGAGAGGGCAGTCCCTATCATCGTGCTCTAGGAGTCCACACCAGTAGCAGAAAATGGGTAGCCTCTCATATCGAAAGTCCACCCAACTCGCCTTTCCACCCCCCATTCGCACTGTCCGTCCTCTGCAAAGTGGCTGAGTAATGTCCACTACTATCCTGACGCGGAGATACTTGCTCACACTGAAACCCTTCTCACCTACGTCCACTTTCTCAATCGTCCCCAATGATCCGATAATTCGTTCAGCCACATCTTTTGTTTGCATCCTCATTGGTAAGCCATGAATTTGAAGCCAGAAATGGACCTTATCAAAACTAATAGTAGAAACAGAGTCCCCTAGTTCAAACTTGTGGAGGATCACCAAATACTTATCGAAAGACCACGGACTAGCCCATAACACTCGTTCCATATCCTCCTTATTTTGAAATAGAAACAGCGTTGTATTGTCTCCATCATCCTGTACTTCGAAGTTCTCCGACGTTTTCCATATCGGCTTGAGAGCTTTAACTATTGCTTCCAGATTAATGCGTCACTTAGTTAAAAACTTTGCGGCCAGGATAAAACCTTCTGCTACTTCTTGATCGTCCAAATCCACTTCATCACCCTCTTGTTCTGAGAGTTTTAGGTTCTCACATTTCTTTGCTAAATCTTCCATTCTGTTCTGAAGAGAGAAAAACAGAGAAAAAGAAAAAAACCACACCTTTTCTACCACGAAGGAGAAACTATCCCGGTCTAAGACTAGCGCCGTTTTTCACCTCTCGGTTTTCTAGAGAGAAAACCTAGAGAGAAAACTCCTTAGCAAATCTCTTCTTGTAAATTCTACTAGCTAGTTACTTAATTAGGGCATGTTTGATACACTAAAAGAAGATTACATTATTAATAGTAATCTTTATTACTGGAAATAGAAGATATTGTAATGAAATAATTATTACTATTCATAAGTTTGGTTATTCTATGTAAAAAGGTTGCAAAAGATGATGAATATGGAAAATTTTTATTTTTTTATAGGGGAAATAAATTAATTTTAAAACGTATTGCATGCGCTAAAGAATAGCTAGAATAACTAGGATTAGTCATTTATTCTATGTAATAACTAATAAATGTAACGAAGATGCTACCAATTTTTTTTTTTTTTTTTTTTTTTTTTTTTTTTTTTTATACATGATAGAATTCTACTCTAGCCTAATCAAAGTGTATATGTGTGTGAAGCTCCCTTCTAGAGACATAAACCCCGGTTCTTGCCCCCACACCCCACAAGCACTTATACTTGTAGAGTAACCATCGCATCAATGGTATGCGGTGGTAGATGCTACCAAATTACTAAATACCTATTATACATGAATTGTTTTTCAAAAAAAAAAAGCTATTACTTATACATGAATAACTATTTCATTACAGAAGTTATTATAGTGTACCAAACATACCTTTAAATTCTTTAGTGAAGGACTAAACAGTTTCAATGAACGGATGAAAAAAAAAAAAAAAAATCTTGTGAACAAAGAAAATGAATGGATTTTAGAAGACTGAATGAAACCTCAAATGCCCTAGATATCCATCCCCCATATCCTAAAAAGAAGTAAAGGACTAGGAGGCTAGATTATATGACTGTAAAGCACGTCCATGATGAATATATATATTTGGTATTCGGTTCTTCAGTATCCATCAAGCTTAGGCCAATTCTGTGCCTTGATTCGATTGGGGCTTTTGTTTTTAGTGTTGTTGGCTCTTTATTGTCGTTCTCACCAATATGAAACGAAATTATAAAACGTACAACCATCAACCATGTAGCCTGTAAGCTGTAACTGTAAGTCCTTATAAAAGCCAAAAGAAGTAACGATTTTTTTTTTTTTTTTTTTTTTTGGGGGGATAAAAGAGAAAGAAGTAAAGTTAGAATATTGATAAATGAAAAAAAAAGGGGAAATTACACTTTACCCACCTGTGGTTTTCTTGAAAAACACTTTGCCTACCTGTGGTTTAAAAATTGATACTTTACCCACCTGAGATTAGCTCCATTTGTCTTCAGTTACCCACCTCTGTTAAAAATAAGGGTAAATTTGTTACTTTTTTATGTTTCTCTCCTCTCAAAACATAAAAAAAAAAACTAAAAAAAATTAAAGGAAAAGAAGATCTAAAAACTAGGTTTTGTAAAAATTAAAACCTAACTTTTAAATCTTCTTTTCATGTATCAACTTTTAGATCTGTTTAAACACTTTGTACCATAAAATGTTACTATTGGGTTCCCCTCATAACCTTTGTCGCACTTGCAACGGTGCCCAGGCCTGTTTTTTGAATCCTCACAATGGCTATTCTCTCTCCATACTTTGTTCTGAGCAACTTCATAGTTCTCACAACCAATAGCCCAATCAAGAACCATCGGATGGGAAATATTTTTTTGTAGACTTGTAAGATAATCTGAGGAGAAATTAAATTGGTCTTTTTGGATAGCAAAGGCAAAGCTACATGGATTATTGAAAGCCAGACGTGTTTGTGGCCATTAAAGCTCTTTGCTTCTACAGTAATATTTTTCAAACCTCCTAGAATATCCATCTGGCAACACCCAATCCCAGAGCAATTTCCATCGACTACATCACTTTTTGTTTGACATTTGGTCAAGCAGCTGGACCTCTTTTAATTTTTAGGTTAGAAGATCTAAAAGTTGATACATGAAAAGAAGATGTAAAAGTTAGGTTTTAATTCTTACAAAACCTAGCTTTTAGATCTTTTTTTCTCTTGATTTTTTAGTTTTTTAATGTTTTGAGAGGAGAGAGACATTAAAGAGTAACAAAATTACAAATTTACCCTTGTTTTTAACAGAAGTGGGTAACTGGAAACAAACGGAGCTAACCTCAGGTGGGTAAAGTGTCAATTTTTAAACCACAGGTAGGTAAAGTGTTTTTCGAGCAAACCACAGGTGGGTAAAGTGTAATTTCCCAAAAAAAAAAGAAGGTACATCGTCTTGTGACCATTCATTTCCAGAAGTTTAAAAATCTAAAAAGAGTTCCAAACAGTTAAGAGAAATTAATGTAGTTTCCTTCAAAGTAAGAAAAACTATTTTTTATTTACCAAAAAAAGAAAAAAAGAAAAAACTAATGAAATTTAATACAATACCAACATTCGGGTGGTTTAGTTCATAGGATACTGGGCCAACAAGTCTCAAGACTTAAGTTTGAAGCTCAACAATTAATTGTGTATTGGTGCTCCTTATATCCATCTCCATCTCAAATAGTTGACTTAAAAAATAAGTGAGTTCCTTACACAGACCAGGAGTACAGGGTCTTGTCTAGGAGCGGGTAGGATGCTACTATAGTTATGTCCAAGTAAGAAAGCCACATTGGTCGCCCCTCTACCTATTTTTTGTTTACCCAAAAAAAAAAAAAAAGCTAATGAAATTTAATACAATCTTGCCCTATTATCAGGCATTTTTCTATATACATTTTGAAGGAACTTAATTTGGGGAGTTTTATTTTACAAGACTCTTATAAGTTATATCTCTCACATGTCTTTTTATGTTAGACCCTTGATTTTCAAGATGGGAGATTGAACGTGGTGGCACCTTCCACTTGGTGTGCATGGGAACAATGCTGAGTTCTAGCCAGTTTACTTGAACAGTTCGATGTGTTTACGCGGCCTGTGGTGTGTTAAATATTAAACATGTTCACATATAGTGCACAAGTATAAAATAGGTGGTAGCAAGTAGCAACATGCCAACATGGTAGAACATTTACCAAGTAGTTACTTGTTATGAACAGCCTTGTCAATGTGATGGTATAGCATGAAAAGCTTCCAGGGAAAACCAGTTGTGTCCCGAAGACTGTTCCTAATTAGTTAGCAAGTCCAGGTTCAGTATACCCAAGTAGCTGCCATTATGGTAATTTCCTATATGTTTCTTAAAGTTGTTGGGGGCATCATTAAAGAGAAGGTAAATAAGAATATATCATAAGGGAAAATAATATATTATGTCTATTTGTGTAAATTTCGTAAGCCTTGGTAGCTGATTTTGACCAAGGCATATCCCAAGTGAGTGATTTGTGTCCATCGTACTTTGTGGTAAAGTTTTAAAAGTCGGGAGTATTCTCTTGTGATTTCTCTGTGTTTTGTGGAAAAGTTTTAAAAGTTGGGAGTAGTCTCTTGTAATTTCTCTGTGTGGTGTGAACTCTTTCACACAAGCAGTTAGTTGTTTTCCTTTTGCTTTGTGTACTGTAGGATTATTGACTGAGATTAAGTAGGATTTAATTTATTTAGTGGCATCATAATGCATAAATTTTGGTGAGAAACTTTTTAATGACAATCGGTATTAGAGTGTGGTTTATAGATCATGGTAGGTGAACGTTCCTTGGATGAGTTTATGAGAAAATGATCCTATGTAATTTCTGTGTGCTGTGTATTCTAAGATTCATTACTGTTAGTTATTTTTTTTTTTCGTGTTTGTGTTGGCTTATTGGTAGAAAATTTGGGCAAGAAATTTGCCCGTGACACTTTGCATGAGGAAGTTAAAAAAATCAACTTTTTACTCCCCAAGAAAATATTCTAAATATCCGATACAAGATTCTTTTCTTTCACATAAAAGTAACTTCACAGAATGTATGGTGTATTTCTTTTAACGTATAATATACTACTTTTTTATCAGTACTATTTTGTATGATATTTCCTGCTTTGATTTGTTAGCTTTTGACAAAATTGAGCTAAAGTGTACTAGAATTATTTTTCATTTAATGCAATCTTCTTATTTACTCAAAAAAAAAAAAAAAAAACTACTTTGACTATTCGCATCCTAAACACATCATAATCTTATTTAATACAATACTCTGACTTTCTCTTTTTAATTAAGCCAGCTTCCATCATGTATGGTACTTCCATACTGTGGTGATACTGACAATATATTCACCTAATCAGCCATAATGATGATTGCTCATTTAACACTAAAAAAAAGAAGAAAAAGAGATGTCATTAACTTCTTTGAACGTGAACAAATCCTCTTCCACACATATATAGTTAAGGGCACATGGATGGTCTAGAGGCATTTGGATCACCACTCTCTATTAAACAAATAAAAAAAGAAAGAAAGAAAAGGCTCAGCAATGGCCAGATAAATACACTGGCTTACTTAGTTTCTTTCGTTGAGTGAAGTGAAACTGTTACTTGGTACATACTCTACATACATGCTGCGTATGCTTTACTTCATGATTACTTATATATATCTACGTGGGGCCCTTTTCACTGACTTTTACACTGAAAGAGATTTTGATTCTTTCCAACTATGAAACCATATGCTGCTTTAAACTCCAATTGCTAACATTTTCCTTTAGCTAAAGTGGTAGCAGAGCAAAAGTGTCGTATTCTTACTTAACATGTCCCAATTGCCAACCTCATTCTGGCAGCAAGTTAGTTGGTGGGCTTATTCTGTAAGTCAAGTTGTTCCAAGTAAAATTGGTCAAACTGAAACATGTTTCAAAGATAAGGAGGCTGCTGATTATTTATCATTCATCATACAAACAAGAAGATAAAGAGAGACAAAGTAATTAATATATATATATATATAGAAGAGCCCAACGAATGGAATTGAAGTATAAATGCCGCAACACTATATATGTTATATTTGAGTCAAGATATGGCATTAAAATGTGATAATATAAATCATTTTTTAACCACTTAAGTTGCGTTTGGGAAGTGAGTTTAAAGTTGGCTTATTTTACTATTTAGCTTATTTTTACTATTATTTAGCTTATTTTTACTACTATTTATGAGTTCCACTGTACTTTTTGGTACTATTTATAAGTTCCACTGTATTATTTTAGCTAGCTTTTACCTTTATTTATAGTATTTTCAGCAAAAAAAATTTAGTTTCAATTAAATAAATTGTTTCCAAACGAACTTTTAGTACCATAAAAAAATTTGGGTGCACGTGTCTATGGATAAGCAAAAGAGGAAGTGTGGGGTAGCTAGCTTTGTGTTTATAAGCACAAGTGATGCAGAGGTCATGTGGGTAAAAGGAATAAGTTTCTGAGGCTGAAACATAGAGAAGTTAATAAAACAAGCAAAAGATGATGTGGGGTAGCTATAGTTTTGCTTTAGGGGAAGCTAATGCAGCGAGAAGTATGTTTTGTTATTGCTTGGAAGGAAAAAGAGACATGCAATCCCCATAGTTTAAGAAATCATCTTACCCCAAGCTTTTGGAGAATTTGGACAGCATAGCAGACAATCATAGTATCCCATGTTACCCACCTATAAGGTCTAACATCATGGGTCCTCAAGTCAAAAACAAACAATATGACAACAGAACATGAAAATGGCAAGGAGAGTGTATTATATTGGATATTATTTAGTGTATTTGCTAATTTGGAACTTTTACTTTTGGTCCATTGGAGTTGGAGGCCCATTAGTCCTACAAGCTACACGTTCAAATTGTTTGGACCTCAGTTTGAGAGGCAACTCTCTTCCTTTGGACCTCAGTCTGATAATTTTGAAGCTAAGTTGTCCCATTCCATAATGATAGCAACTTGATAGGCTAACAACTATATGGAAAATGAAATGCTTCAATAGTACCATGTAGGTCAACACCAGCAGCCTAGTAGCTCACTAATACTCTTATTAAGGAACGAGGTTGAAGGGGGATTAAAGATTTCTTTGTCAATACAAAGGATGGGCAATAGAAGTGTTCAAAATGACCCCAAAAAAAAAAAAAAAAAAAATCTGGAAAAAACAAACAAAATCAGACGCTCCATTTTATTCTTTTGCATATTTTAATTGGGTACCTAGACATACAAAGACAGCACTTTTCAATAGATGTAAAAAATGCCACCCACAAAACCATCAAATAAATCCCCAAATCCTTTAGCTTTTTAGTGACATTAACATATTACCTAATGCCTAATTTAAATTTGAAATTCGAAATCAATGCCAAGGTAATACCATATTGATGTCATAGTATACTTACAACATAATTTTAAATTGTGGAAAGTGCTCTGGATGCACCCATATTACCTGTGGACTTGCAATTAATTGTCGTTTACTCTAGTTGACATATATAGTCTAATTGTAGCATATTTCTCCTCCCGAACCTCTTAAGCTGTTCTCTTCTTTGGTTATTCCCTGGATGGAGATTGGAGAGATAGCTAGATGATAGATGACACTGCCAAGGGATTAACTGTATATATATCCAACTCATATACCATTTGAAGAAATTAAAAGAGGCACAACTCGATTCTTCTCCAATGGTGCACCTAGGACAAGAGTCACAAGACCATCCATATGTCATGGATCTCAATTTGTTTTATAAGGTTCTTCAAGTTTCTAGTGCTTTGAGTTTTTACTATAAATTTTTCTTAGCAATAAAAAAAATTTGTCTACCTCAACCTACATTTATAGAAAGTTCATCAGGGTAGTAGCTCAAATGTATGTGAGATTTAAGAGGTGCTAGCTTGTTAGAAATATTGAGTGAATGTATTGTATTTCTCAAGTAATAAAACATACATGTATATAAGAGGTAGAGTATGTAGTACAAGTATGCGTGTTATACAAGTAACCAAGGTGGGCGTAAGGCCCACAATTTATTACAAATTTACATAGTTGTTCAGGGAAACGCTAAAGTGGAGTAATATTTCATAAAACACAAGAGAAGAATGCTATTTCACATGATTTTTCTTTTCAAATTATATTTTTATTAAAACTTGGGTGTTTCATGGTTTGTAGTTGGGACCACGAATGGAGAGGGTTAATGCTAGTGATTTAGATTTAGTTTCATTAATCTAAAGACATATATAGTATCACATCATTCAAATTTTCATTATACAAAATGCATGTAATTGCATATTTTTAAAATGTACCTATTTATGTGCATAAGCTATAAGCTAGTTTAAATAATAAAAGGTCCAGTAAAACTTATTGTTTTAGGCCTTAGACTGCATTGAGTTGGCCTTGGTTGTTTCCATGATGTATAGTAATCCTTGTGAGTTGATCCATTCAAGAATTGATGGATTTACAAATCCATGAAAAAATGCAATGGGTAATCAAATTTTATTTATTTTTGGTCTTGGACTTCTTAGTCTAATTTCAATTAAATGAATAAAGTTCAAAGTTCAGGTATTCCAAAAAATTTAGAATTGTTTAGTTTTCTTTATAAGAAAAACTAGATCTTGAATCTCCCTTCCTCCATATCTTGTAACGTTTGAATTATGTTTATTTATTTATTTAAAGAAGGGTAGGTTTAGATGTCCCATTTTTGGCTAATTAATTAGATTGCGCATTGACTTAAAATAAATAAATAAATAAATAAAGATTGCACGCACATTGCCAAATAGAGCCCAAGTTTTTTTGGTTGGGCCGGGTTCTACTGGACTTAGCACTCCCGGTGTAAACCCTTGAATTTGATGGCCTGACCTTTGTTTGGAGTTCACTTCCATATGGCTAACACAACTCTCACGAGATTCCGAAAGGACAAGTCTCCATATACATATATTCGTGGAAGTTCACCCATTCATACGTACGACAAGTATTCACGGTCGCTTAACCCAAAAATTAGTATGAAAATAGAAACTTCCACCCACGGACCACGGTCAAAAAGTGACAAACAATAATACAAGCCTGAAGATGTTTTTCTTTGGATAATCTACCATATACGTTATACCTCAGTTGTTAAATCATATTGGGCGACTAGACTCACCAGTCATCAGTCAACTTGTACTCACTCGGAAATGTTTTTCTTTGGAAAATGACCTACTTTCTTACGTTTGGTTACAAACCTGAAGATGAGCCAGACCAAACAACAACACAAATTATAAATTAATCTCTCTTTCTGATATGATATCTGAAACACCGAAACAAATTGTAAATTAATCTCTCTTTCTTACACCCCATACGTATATCAAAAACACCCAAACAATATTACTCAAACTCCTTTACCAAACACTCCCTTGGTATCTTTGACTTTAAGAGTAAAGAAATGTTTGTAAGTAGTAGGTATCTCTCGCTTTATTATAAATCTATATTATATGTGTGTGAGTGTGTATGATACTTTTTTTTTTTAGAATCATGTGTGTCTGAATTAATTATGTGAGTTTTTTTTTTTTGGGTTATAATATTTCTTTTATAAATTGTGACATGTGTTGATGTGTGCATGTATAGTCTAAATATAATATAACTTTATATAATTTAATAATTAGAAAAATACAAAGGATTTGTTACATATGTGTATTGATATAATACCTTTTTGTTATAAAATTAGTGAATCAATAACAAAAAAAAAAAAAAAAAAAGTTAGTGATTGTTCAAGTATTTGAATAGTTAAGTAGACATTTAATATATTATTTATGTACAAATAAGTGTAGCTATGCAGATCAATAATTAATAAACACAATGCTAGTAGGTTGAGTTTTGTCATTTAGTTTAAAATATTTTTAGAAAAACAATGACAAATAAATAGTGATAATTGCATAAAAATAAAAATTTTATACAAACTTAACAAAATAAAATGGTCATACCTACCCACACTGATAACTGATAATAAACTATTATGTATTAATTTTCAAAATATGAAAATTCGTAGAAGAAAATTGTAAAACTTGATGTATTTGCATTTTTTTTTTGGTTGATAACTCGATATATTCAAGCAAGGGAGTCAATTTTGTACCGAAGGCTGTACCGGTTTGACCAGTAGTATAGTATATTTCGATACCGGTTAATATCGGTGTACCATTTCAGATTTATCGCTATTTTTTATATTTATAAATAAATATATATAATAAAAATAAAAGTTATCATAAAATATTACCTCAATTCGGAGCAAATAATTCATGGTGTTAGACTTTAGCATCAACTAAAAGGAAAAAAAAAAAAAAACAATATAAAAAATAGAAACCTTAATTGTTTATTACTAAGAAAACAAATAATACAAATAAGTTACCATTCTGTTCTTATAAAAATTCAAAAAACTAAAATAAAGGCTTTTCTCTATATCGACCGAAATGCCCGGAATCAATTGGTATAAGGCCAGTATGACCAGTATTTAAATCGGTAAGAAATGTCGAAGTTTCGATACTGATGCACATACTGGTACAATACATACCGGTATGGTAAGGTATCCTCTTCCTTGTATTCAAGTTCTTTATTTATTAAATTGTGTTTAATTTAAGTTTCTTAGTGACCCTTTGAAAAAGTTTCATCGAGCCTTCACTGCACAATGTACAATTTCCCTAGGTCAAAATGATATTCAGTTGTTTTTGAGGGCGACTTTAAGCTTAGGCCACTTAGGTCATGACATATGCCCCCTATTAGAGAAAGACCCCCAAATGTAGGGGATATAATTTTTTTTCCTTTTTATTAAAAGAAATATATGAGTGGTATAATTTTTCCTCCCGTCTTAAGAAGACCAAAATAATTGACTAATGTTAAAAATAGTGCAAATATACATTAGTCTTACAAATTGATGTGTCATTAATCACAAGAAGTAATTCAAATACTTATTTATTATCTTGTTCAAGTTCCACTAATAAGTGTGTTTGCAGGTCGATTAAGGTAAGGTTTGAGCTCAAATCGTACTTAAACCAAGAACAAAGGACCCTTCATTGACCGAGTGCATCAACGGGTTAGATTATGTCGGATTTTCCATGGTCGAGTTGGTTTTGGTCGAAATTGAGAGAGGTGTCTGAGATCAATAATCCAATGATTCTTACTCAAAGATCTTACGATCCCCATTAGATTTGGCAAAGTTCTCCTCAAAAATCAACCTAACTACCATTAAAAGAATTAGTCATATTAAAAGTAAGAATAATATATTTTACATAAAATAAATAAAATATAGAACTAGATATTATTTTAGTGATATTTAAATAACAAAAAGCTCAATTGAACTTATGGCTTTAGACCTTAAACTATATTGAGTCCACCCTGGTTGTTTTGATGATGTGTAGTGATCTTTGTGAGCTTATCCATTCAAGAGTTTGTTGTTTGGTTAATTTCAAAACTATTCTAACCCTTGTTCCTAGCCAAAGTTTTAAGTTTGGCCATAATACAGTGTCGGCCCTTAAAGTCTATACATTGAGTGCTTTTATTAGACCTTGATGTTTTTGATGAGAGGTTTTATTACCATAAGGTTTAAAAAATAAGTTCTATTAGTTTTTCCATATGGTTTCCTTAATTTTCTTATATACGCAGGTTAATAGAGAAACAAAATGGCCTATTTTCAGTGACGTGTCATTAAAAAAAAAAAAAAAAAAAAAACACAGTGGCTCTACTCTATCCAAACTCATATTTGAGACATAATTTCGAATTGTAATCCTTTTTTTTTTTTTTTTTTTTTCCTAAATTTATTTTTTAGCTTCAAGTACCTGCTATGAATGGAAACCAGTTCTCAGGCCCAGCTCAATTTCTTTATATTTTGCGGTGTGGCATGTGATTATTCAAGAAAAACTATAGCATGCGATGTGGATCAAGGGTCAGAACTACATAATTTGAGGGACTAAAAATATATTTTGACATTTAAGTTTCCTATATTTTTGGTAATGACATTGTTTCTAGGATGGTGGGGTCATTGTTAGTGGTCCTGTATAGCTGTTTACACTACAGAGTCCAACTTCAACTTCATTAAGCGGTGTTCATAATATTTCTTTTCTTTCCCTTACTTCTTTTGGGACCATTATTAGGCCTAGGATCATTATTCTTGAATCTTGATGTTAAGGTCTATCCCGCTCACTTCATAATATTTTGCCGTGCTTTTTGGGCTGGGCTGCGCACTACTGTCGCCCACCATCCAACTGCCCTGTAAGCTGACCTTCGGCTTTTTGTTTGACGTTCCCTTCCCTATGCCCCACACGAGGTTACAAAAGGACAAGCCTTACTGAACAACAGTGTCCATATGTATGTATAGCGTTCTCTAAGAAAAAGAAAGAAAAAAAAGAGAAGAAAAAGAAACTTCCATTCTCTTTCCCAAGAAATTACCCCTTAATTTCCTTTTGCTTAGTTGTTAATCATATTAGACGACTAGAGTAGACTCGGAAGTCAAATATTCAACTTGTTCCCACCCAGAATAGAGGCTCAAGAAGCATTACAAATTCTTCTCTTTCTCAGATTGTTTTGCATCAATTAAAGCTGAGAGCAGAACAAATACAAGAATGTCCAGCAGCCTCTTGAGCGTTTTCTCTGTACTTTCATTTGTTTGAATGAAAATCTAATTCATCCAAGCAAAGCAAAGATATATTGGTGTCCTTTTTTTTTTTTTTTTAATAAAATTTTTTGGCATAGTTTGGTAGATATGGCAGATCCTGTTACAGGGGCTGTTGTGGGGGCAGCTTTTGGAGAGGGATTTGCTATTTTGCATGGAACAGTTAAGCATGTGGTAGGCCAAATCATCATGTTCAAATCCATTCTTCAACGCTTAGAATCCACGCTAGATCGTATAGCACCACAGGCCCAAAAGATAAAAGAATTAAACCTAGCTCTTGATCGCCCAGAAAAGGAAATAAAGAGCTTGATCGAAAAAATGGAGAAGGGCAACGAGCTGGTTCTCAAGTGCTCCAAAATCAAAATCAAGCGCTGGAGTTTGAACTACTGTGTCAAAGTCTATTCTTATTCGAAACAACTTAAGGAGTTGAACGATGCCATTGAAAAGTTTTGTCAGGTTGATTTGGCATTACAGATCGCAAGGATTGGGTTGGAGAATTCGGTCAAGCTGGATCAGAACACAAACATTGCGGAGCAAACTTTGGCCGGTGTGAACGGTATTCGGGATCAAATGAATTTGGGCGTAAGGATGAGATTTGGGTTACGGACACTGTCGGTGCCTAGACCCTGGGATGATATTGTTGGGTTGGATTTGCCTTTGAAGGAGTTGAAGATGGAGCTGAAGAAGAAAGAGGAGCAGGTGCTTCTTTTGACTGCTCTTGGAGGTTGCGGGAAGACCACTTTGGTCAAAATGCTTTGTTCGGACGACGAAATTAAAGGTACTTTTCTCGCCTTAATTATTTATTTATTTATTTATTGAGAAGACACCTACAATATCTTCAATAGCCTCTCTAAAACTATGTTTAGAGGGCAAATTCACAAAAATTAGCTCTAACAATTTCTCCAAATTGTAAAAAATAGAGTAGATAAACTACCGGACTCTCCACACATAACTCTTTAAATGAATTTTTATGACTAAAATATTCAACCTCTATCTCTTTTTCTATGCACTTTAAGAATAAAAAATAAAAATAATATTAACGAAATGATGAAAAAAATAATATTTAAATGTAATAGTGAGTGGTTAGAGTTTATTGAAAAATGTATTTGAAAAAGTAGGTAGATAAAACTATTTGCTCTCTAAATAGTGTGAAAATTTGGATAAGTTGTTGGAGATGCTCTTCAACCTGTTTGCAAGTAAAAATAAGAACAAATAAGGAGTGAACTTTAGCGGTTAAATTGTATTTTCTTATTATATTCTATAAAAAATTATTATCTATATTACTAATTAAATTTTTAAATTTTAAATTTTTTTTGTCTTAAATTATGCATGAAAAATAAGTTTATGGGTCAAACATTATATAATACCTAATTTGAACTAAATTTCAAATTTAATATGCATGTTAAGAATATATAAAACATACAATTTAGCAATTAAAATATATAACTATGTTAAGTTAAAATTTTAAAATATGTAACTATGTTAACTTTTAGTGGGATTTTGTAGTCATAGCCTACAAAATAGTTTGTAGGCAAATTATGTCCTAAAAAAATAAAATAAGTCTATTGATTACAAAGGTTTTTTTTTTTTTTTTTTCCTAAATTATAATACACACACATATATAGATATGTGTGTGTGTGATTAGTTGCTACATAATAAGAGTGATAAAAATGATGAGCCTTTTTGACCAATTGTGAATATATTTTGTTTGTAGTATTGCTCTTTTAGGAAATATAGTTAACAATTTCTTAGTGTGATGGACAAAATTTGGGAATGAACTTGGCTATAGCATAAGGCTATAACTTCACTCAATATATTTTTTTTATTTAATGTGAATTTTGAAAAAGGATTGTATTTTCTTTTTATATTTTCTATGCTTGAAAAATTTTCAAAAAATCAAAAAAAAAAAAAAGCTATGTCATCTATTAATTGTTTAAATTGCAAGTTTTTGTAATATAAAACTGTGTATAAAAAATAAGTTTATAGATCATATAGTAAACAGCATTTGATTGACACAAATTTTGACATGTGTTTTAAGAGTGTAAAAAACATGCAATCCGATAGTTATATTTTCAACGTATATAGCGTTGTTGATTTTTTTAAAGGAAGTTATAGCCTTAAGTTATAACCAAGTTTGTAATCAAATTTTGTAATTATGACAGTATGTAAAAGCAAACAATTAGGTTGTTTTGAAAAGAATAGATAGAGAATTTCATTGATGAATGCTAAAATGTACTATTGCTTGATTATTATATATATTTAAGGCTAAAATGCAATTTGGACCATTAAGGTTTAACTGAAATTCATTTCAGGTCTCTAACTTTACTTTTGTCCAATTAAGTCCTCTTAGTTTCAAATTTATTTAATTTATGATTTTTGTCCAATTCCATTAAAAAATTGTTGTTAAGTATGCAATTAACTAATGAAAAAAAAAAATTGAAAAAAATTCTAACATAAAAAATCAGTAAAACATTTTTATTAATTTTATAGATTTTTTTATGAGAAAACTAGTTTTTTAATGGCAAATTTTTTATGGAATTGGACAGAAAACCTAAATTGAATAAATTTGAAACTTTGAGAACTCAATTAAATGAAAATAAAGTTAGAGAACTAAAATAAATTTCAATCAAACTTAGAGAGTTCGATATGCAATTTAGCCTTTATTTAACTATAGTTGAGACAAATGTGAATTGAACTACACTTTGAAACAAATATATCTCATAAGCATAGTTTTAAAAATCAAACCTAATTAGCTGATTCAAAGGGAAACTGGCCATCAATCCGGTCCAGTAAAAACACTTAAAACCGGTCAAAAACCAGGTAGAATTGGGAAACCAGGTAGAATTGGGAATCGGGGCCAAAATCGATTCTTTGACTATACTTGTTTTTAAAACCATGCTATATATATATATATATATATATATATATTTTTTTTTTTTTTTTTTGAGAAGCTCATAAGATAAGATATGGTTGCTATTTATGTTCATTATTTTGTTTCATTAGTCTTTTATAAATTTACAGTAGTGCTTCTTTCTTTGGAATTACTGCCCTTAAAAATATTAGTGATAAAAAAAAATTTAAGGAAAAAAAAATGGGGCCGGAATTGTTTATCTTTATATATAATTGTTGTAGTTTCCTAGACAATTGCTTTTGCTTACTTCTTGCCTATTGCTTGGTTTGGGAATTCTGTTCATTTCACTTCACCATTACGTATGTAGACGTATAATGTTAGCAGACATGAAATGTGCCACGGTGGCAGCTTTCTGACTATATTGTGTTTGGATAGGCATATATGGTGACAATATATTTTTTGTCAACGTTTCAAAACATCCCAACCTAAAGGTCGTTGTAAAAAATCTATATGGTCCAGCACACGATTTTCAAAATGATGAAGACGCAATCAACCAGCTGGAGCAACATTTGAATCAAATTGCATCAAATGATTCAAATCCTATATTGATGATCTTGGATGATGTCTGGCCTGAATCAGAATCCACAATTGACAAGTTCAAGTTTAATATTCCAGATTACAAGATTGTGGTGACTTCAAGAACTGCATTTCCAAAATTTAAGTCTAAATATAAGTTAAAGCCATTAGATCATGAAGATGCAATGAGTCTTTTTTGCCGCTCAGCATCATTCAAAGACATGAGCTCTTACTTTTCTACAGAAGAAATCGAAAAGGTACATTTTCAACCTGGGATATATATATATATATGAAATATGCTTAATTTTGTTTGAACTTTTGCCTTTCGGCACGGTATGCATAAGACCAAAGATATAATCATATAAATTCTATTTTTGTGTTGATAAGTACATTATACCATATATACCTGCCAAAACCATGCTTTCATCCTTGCACATGCATTTAAGCTTGTTCAAATTGTTTCCGACAAACCAATTTTCCCCAGAACTTGAGTGAAGACAAGGGAAAGAACAAAATGTCATACAAACCACGTTTTCATATTTCAGAACAAAGTGTGGTTTAGATAACTAAAATCTTGGCCAATATTATCCTTGTAACCAATACACAATTACTGATTTAATTTGGTTCCTTCAAATGCAGATAGTAAGAGGCTGTGGGGGGCTGCCAATAGCCCTTAAAGTGATTGGTGCTGCACTCCGTGGGTGTTCTGTAGATTCTTGGCGAAGTACATTACTGAGATGGTCTGATGATGGTCATTCTATTTTTAAGTCTGATAAGGAAGTGCTTGCTTGTCTCGAAAAAAGCCTAGAATTTTCTGATAAAAAGAGCATCCTCAAAGAGTATTTCATGGACCTAGGTTCATTTCCTGAAGACCAAAGAATCCCTGCTACTGCCCTCATTGATATGTGGACAGAAATACATGAACCAAACCAAATTGATGTCCATGTTACTGCCGATTTGCATGAACTCACCGCAAGGAATTTGGCTAGTCTTGTAAAGACAAGGTTTGCTCAGACTTTTGATTTCCGAAGTGTGATTTACTTGTAGGATAAGTTTTTCGTGTAATCTTTGCTAGTTGCTAGTTTTGATATGATATACTCTATACATGACCAAAGGCCCAAAATATTGCATTATGCCTTCTGATCACAAATGATGATACATTATTATAGCTTCTTTGACATGTCATGTCGGGGGCCAATGTAGGATTTTTTATGCAAATAATGCTAAAGGTGATTACTAAAAAGAGTTAGAAGGAAACTTATGTTACTTTGAGAAAAGGGGGTGATTCTAACTTCTATTTGTCTATTCTTTTTTGTGCTTGTCTTATATCCATTTGATTTCAATTATGATGGATAGAAACTGATTGTGTCTATTTCCCATGATTTTGTGTTCGATTGTCATGGAATACATATTTTTTCTTATGTGAGGATTGAAGAAATTTAATCTCTTCTATGCTTATACCTTTGGCCATTCACCAGGAAAGACGTGATTGCGGTCAGCAACTACTACAATGAAGACTTTGTCACACAACATGATGTTCTTAGAGACCTAGCTATCCATTTGAGCAGCCAGGAGCCAATAACAGAGAGGGAAAGACTGATTGTGGACATAAGTGGAAACAATCTACCAAAGTGGTGGATGAAACAGGAGCAACAACTCATCAATGCACGCTTATTATCTATCTCAACTAGTTAGTTCATTTTCTCTCGGACTAAAACCCACAGACATGCACACTGTATGTAACCTACAAATGAGTATCTTGTAACACCATATTATGTTTTTTTGCAGATGAATCGTTTTCATCAAGTTGGTGCAACATTCAAGCACCCAAAGTTGAGGCTTTAGTTCTGAATTTTCAAACAAGGAATTACACCTTACCCGAGTTTCTGGAGAAAATGGTTGAACTGAAGGTGATAATTATCACTAATTATGGTTTCTTTCCCGCTGAATTAAGCAACTTTCAGCTCCTTAAGTCTCTCCCCAATCTAAAGAGAATTAGATTAGAGAAGGTTTCAATTCCTTCCCTTTGCAATGCCCCTGTACCATTGAGAAGTGTGAAGAAAATATCCTTATTTATGTGTAATATTGGTCAAGCTTTTGGGGATTCTACTATACAGGTTTCAGATTCATTGCCAAGTCTAATGGAGATAAATATTGACTATTGCAATGATCTGGTAGAATTGCCTACATGGTTGTGTGAGGTTCTTTCCCTAGAAAAACTCAGCATCACCAATTGTCATAAGTTGTCTGCATTGCCCGAAGGAATTGGAAACTTGGTGAATTTGGAAGTGCTAAGGTTTAGGTCTTGTACCGAATTGTCAGAGTTGCCAAAGTCAATCATAAGTCTTCATAAGTTACGCATTCTTGACATATCTGACTGCCTAAGCATTATCGAGTTGCCAAAACACATTGGTGAGTTGCATAATTTGGCAGAGTTACACATGAAAAATTGCTTGAAATTGCGTAAGCAGTTGCCACCATCAGCTGCTGATCTCAAGCGGTTGAAGCTTGTGATATGTGATGAAGAGAGGGCCAAATTATGGGAGCCAATCAAGGAAAGTTTCTCTGGTTTAAAAGTAATGGTGGCTAAGGAAGATATCAACTTGAATTGGCTTCAAAAATAATGATTTCTGAGACCTGCGTTTTCTTGGAAATTTTTGTAAGTTTTATTATTTTAGATTGTTCCCTTCCATTGTTTGTTCCCTTTTTCATTTTTCTTTTTTAAAGATAACGAAATAAGCAGCTTAGTACACTATGAAAAAGGGGAAAAAAATTGGGAGTGGCAATTTGCTGATATGATGATATTCCCCCAAAAAAGTATTGGGAAGTTTAATGCTAAGGGATGTGAATGTGATTGTTTTGATTATGAATGGTGCTGTGGAAAAAGAACTTGTAAAAATGTATTCAATAATATTTTTTTTCTCATTCTTGTCTTGCATATACAACTTCGTTAGCTCATTTTCTTTTGCTTTCCTCCTTTTTTTTTTTTAAATGGTCAGATTGATAATATCATATTATATACTATATGTAGGGTCACGTTTTTCAGCCTAGACCCAAGATGTATGGGACCTTAGACTAGTGAGCCCGGTACAATGAATTTGTAGAAATGGACAACAGTTAACATGGTGTTTTTCACGATCAAGCTGAGATGAACCGGGTTTATCAAAGAGGATTGGTCCTCGACATGGTCCGAGAAGCTTTTTCTGGTGCCTCTTGTGTAACAGGGGTTTCACCCCCCCCCCCCCCCCCGCTGTCTCCTTCCACCCTCTTTTATAGTAGTTTCCTTCCTCCTGAATTGGGTTCCTAGTGCTGATACTTGTCCCATCAGCCCTTCCCTCTAGTTGTTGGGAGTGGTTGTAAAGGTATAAAAGCATGGCTATGTCAGGCACAAGGCACTGAATGCAATAATGGTAGCCTTACCTTCAGCCATTTCTATTTTCTCTGTTGTCCTTTTCTGTTTTAGTACTTTTCCTGTTCCATGAAATGACTCGGAGTGTCATTACTAGTAGCAGGTTGCTCCCTTTGTCCTCGGCTACATCCATGGCTGAGGAGGGTTCTTCCCATGGCCGAGGAGGGGTTTTTCCTTGGATTGAGCCCTCGGCCCTACGTAGACATTGACATGGGCTTCCCGATCTTTTACCCCCCACAATAGCCCTTCGAGATTCTTCTTTTCTTCCCCATGGGAGGAAAGGAGAATCTCGATGTGATGATTGCCCTTTCATGCCCATTTTGCACTATTCCTGGTTGTGAGACATTCTTTTAGTTTATCCAAGCTGTGTTCCTGCCATTTCGGTACACGATGGGCGCTTTCATTAAGGTCTCTTTACGAGGTGATACAAATCCAACGGCTGAAGACTGCTTTGGAAATTGAGCAAGATTTATCTCGCTTGTAATTCTTTCTTGGAGATTTGGGCGAATTGATTGCCACTAGGTTCGCATCCTATATAAGACACATGGGGGGAGGTCGTTCTCCTTTATTCGCAGAACCTTGAGTTCTGCGGGAGTTTCAGGCTTTTAACTCTCCAAATGTTCCTAAGGACCCCACTAAGGTAGTGATTGAGATTTAAACAGTGAAATGGTCAAGGATAAGGGTGAGGGTGAAGGAACCATACCTTCTTCAGAAGCCACGGGCGTCTCCGAGATTTGGAATGACATAGTTAAGGCAAGGGAGGCAGAGACCAAAGATATTTCTCCACTTCGACTGGACAAGAAAGAAGTCTCTCTTCCTTCAGCCAAAATCTGAAGCAGGTGTAGGTTGCATCAAATTTTTGGTGCGACAAAATTTGGATTTTATCCGGCGCCGTGTGTCATGCGTGTGCGGATTTGGGTTTCTCATCGCCGGTACCATCCATACTTGCTTGATTGCTGCTAGAGCAATACTTGCTCAATTGCTGCTAGAGCAAGTATGTGGATTTGGCGTTTCTACTTCTTCTTCTCTCCCATCTCCGGTGCCATCCATACTTGCTCGATTGCTGCTGGAGCAAGATTGAGGATTTATCGTTCCCGTGGACTGCTTTTTATAGTTAGCTTTTGATATAGGCTTGTCCAAGCCCTTTTATGTACAGTGTATTTCTTCTTTATCTAATAAAAAGACGACTTTATTTCATTTTGCGTACCTTTTCTTTCCTGCAATAATTATTTTGTGAATGGGTGTGCTGGTATCTTTTCTTTTGAATAGTACTTAGAATTGAGGTCGTTGATGGTAAAGAGTTGTCACCCTGAACTTATCAAAACTTACGGGCACACCACTACCAACCTTAAGTAAGTTAACTATATAGGACTAACTAGGAAAACAACCGCATGTTCTACATTGCAAATAGTGTGACCGCCCAAGGCCGTGTAACTTAAAGTAAACAGTCCGAAGGGATTACCGGGTACTAAGGTTCTTTTCCACGTTTATGACGATGTTTATAGCTTTGACTTACTTTAGGCGTCTGGTCCGAGGACCGAGGCATGATTGAATTTAGTTTAAATGCTTAGAAAGATACTATCGCGTGTTAGTTTCCACAAAGCAGGAGATCTGAGGACCATGCAAGACCTTTGTTCCATCTAGGACTTAGGTTTTTCTTGAAGTAGCTAGTTTTCCCATAGGCTTAACCTCGAGGACCATGCAAGACCTTCGTTCTATCTAGCACTTGGACCTTCTTGAAGCAGCTAGTTTCCCCATAGGTTTAAGTCCGAGGACCATGCAAGACCTTGGTTCTGTCTAGTACTTAGGCTTTTCTTGAAGTAGCTAGTTTTCCCATAGGTTTGAGTCCGAGTACCATGCAAGACCTTGATTCTGTTTATTACTTGGACCTTCTTAAAGTAACTAGTTTCCCTATAGGTTTGAGTCCAAAGACCATGCAAGACCTTGGTTCTGTCTAATACTTAGGTTTTTCTTGAAGTAGCTAATTTCCCCATAGGTTTGAGTCCGAGGACCATGCAAGACCTTGGTTCTGTCTAGTACTAGGACCTTCTTGAAGTAGCTAGTTTCCCCATAAGTTTGAGTCCGAGGACCATGCAAGACCTTGGTTCTATCTAGTACTTAGACCTTTTTGAAGTAGCTAGTTTCCCCATAGGTTTGAGTCCGAGAACCATGCAAGACCTTGGTTCTGTCTAATCCTTGGACCTTCTTGAAGTAGCTAGTTTTCCCATAGGTTTGAATCCGAGAACCATGCAAGACCTTAGTTTTGTCTAGTACTTGGACCTTCTTAAAGTAGTTAGTTTCCCCATAGGTTTGAGTCTGAGGACCATGCAAGACCTTGATTCTGTCTAGTACTTGGATCTTCTTGAAGTAGCTAGTTTTCCCATAGGTTTGAGTCCGAGGACCATGCAAGACCTTGGTTCTGTCTAATACTTAGGCTTTTCTTGAAGTAGCTAGTTTCTCCATAAGTTTGAGTCTGAGGACCATGCAAGACCTTGGTTATGTCTAGTACTTAGACTTTTCTTGAAGTAACTAGTTTCCCCATAGGTTTGAGTCCGAAGACTATGCAAGACCTTGGTTCTGTCTAGTACTTGGATCTTCTTGAAATAGCTAGTTTCCCCATAGATTTGAGTTCGAGGACCATGCAAGACCTTGGTTCTGTCTAGTACTTAGGCTTTTCTTGAAGTAGCTAGTTTTCCCATAGGTTTGAGTTCGAGGACCATACAAGACCTTGGTTCTGTCTAGTACTTGGACCTTCTTAAAGTAGCTAGTTTCCCCATAGGTTTGAGTCCAAGGACCATGCAAGACCTTGGTTTTGTCTAGTACTTGGACCTTCTTGAAGTAGCTAGTTTCCCACAGGTTTGAATCCGAGGACCATGCAAGACCTTGGTTCTGTTTAGTACTTAGGCTTTTCTTGACGTAGCTAGTTTCCCCATAGGTTTGAGTCCGAGGACCATACAAGACCGTGGTTCTATCTAGTACTTGGACCTTCTTAAAGTAGCTAGTTTTCCCATAGGTTTGAATCCGAGGACCATGCAAGACCTTGGTTCAGTCTAGTATTTAGATTTTCTTGAAGTAGGTAGTTTCCCCATAGATTTGAGTCTGAGGACCATACAAGACCTTGATTCTGTCTAGTACTTGGACCTTCTTGAAGTAGCTAGTTTCCCCATAGGTTTGAGCCCAAGGACCATGCAAGTTCATGGTTGTGTCTAATACTTTGGCTTTCTTGAAGTAGCTAGTTCCCCCATAGGTTTGAGTCCGAGGACCATGCAAGACCTTGGTTCTATCTAGTACTTAGGCTTTTCTTGAAGTAGCTAGTTTCTCCAAAGGTTTGAGTCCAAGGACCATGCAAGACCTTGGTTCTGTCTAGTACTTAAATTTTCTTGAAGTAGGTAGTTTTCCCATAGGTTTGAGTCCGAGGACCATGCAAGACCTTAGTTCTGTCTAGTACTTAGGCTTTTCTTGAAGTAGCTAGTTTCTCCAAAGGTTTGAATCCGAGGACCATGCAAGACCTTGGTTCTGTCTAGTACTTGGACCTTCTTGAAGTAGCTAGTTTCCCAATAGGTTTGAGTCCGAGGACCATGCAAGACCTTGGTTCTGTCTAATACTTGGACCTTCTTGAAGTAGCTAGTTTCCCCAAAGGTTTGAGTCCGAGGACCATGCAAGACCTTGTTTCTGTCTAGTACTTAGGCTTTCTTGAAGTAGCTGGTTTTCCCATAGGTTTGAGTTCGAGGACCATGCAAGACCTTGGCTCTGTCTAATACTTAGGCTTTTCTTGAAGTAGCTAGTTTCCCCATAGGTTTGAGTCCGAGGACCGGTTCTGTCTAGTACTTGGACCTTCTTGAAGTAGCTAGTTTCTCCATAGGTTTGTGTCCGAGGACCATGCAAGACCTTGGTTCTGTCTAGTACTTGGACCCTTTTGAAGTAGCTAGTTTCCCCATAAGTTTGAGTCCGAGAACCATGCAAGACCTTGGTTCTGACCTTGGTTCTGTCTAATACTTGGACCTTCTTGAAGTAGCTAGTTTCCCCATAAGTTTGAGTCCGAGGACCATGCAAGGCCTTGGTTTTATCTAGTACTTAGGCTTTCTTGAAGTAGCTAGTTTCCTCATAGGTTTGAGTCCGAGGACCATGCAAGACCTTAGTTCTGTCTAGTACTTAGGCTTTTCTTGAAGTAGCTAGTTTCCCCATAGGTTTGAGTCCGAGGACCATGCAAGACCTTGGTTCTGTCTAGTATTTGGACCTTTTTGAAGTAGCTAGTTTCCCCATAGGTTTGAGTCTGAGGACCATGCAAGACCTTGGTTCTGTCTAGTACTTAGATTTTCTTGAAGTAGCTAGTTTTCCCATAGGTTTGAGTCCGAGGACCGGTTCTGTCTAGTACTTGGACCTTCTTAAAGTAGCTCGTTTCTCTATAGGTTTGAGTCTGAGGACCATGCAAGACCTTGGTTCTATCTAGTACTTCGGCTTTCTTGAAGTAGCTAGTTTCCCCATAGATTTGAGTCCAAGGACCATGCAAGACCTTGGTTTTGTCTAGTACTTAGATTTTCTTGAAGTAGCTAGTTTCTCCATAGATTTGAGTCCAAGGACCATGCAAGACCTTGGTTCTGTCTGGTACTTAGGCTTTTCTTAAAGTAGCTAGTTTCTCCAAAGGTTTGAGTTCGAGAACCATGCAAGACCTTGGTTCTGTCTAGTACTTGGACCTTCTTGAAGTAGCTAGTTTCCCAATAGGTTTGAGTTCGAGAACCATGCAAGACCTTGGTTCTGTCTAGTACTTGGACCTTCTTGGAGTAACTAGTTTCCCGAAAAGTTTGAGTCCGAGGACCATGCAAGACCTTGGTTCTTTCTAGTACTTAGATATTCTTGAAGTAGCTAGTTTCCCCATAGGTTTGAGTCCAAAAACCATGCTAGACCTTGGTTCTGTCTAGTACTTAGTTATTTAGAAAGTTGTCATTATGCGTTCATTTCCCCAAAGCCAGAGGTCCGGGGACCCGACATAACTAAGGTTCTGTTAAACCATTTCGGAAGATTCTGGTTTAGCTTTCGGCTTCTTTCTCCGAAGGGAATTCAGCGAACCGGACTTCTAGGCCCACGAGAATTAGCCCCTTGACAAGTGCACGGGACACACACTTGACGTCAGAAACCCCTAGAACCGCGCTCTGTTTAGCAATCCTTCCCTCGTAGTCAACACTTTGAAGTGTAGACCTAAGCGGAAGCTGAGTTATGACAATGACGGTGTGTTCTTGGAAATAATGGGGAGGCTTTCATGTAGCTTGCACCACCGCCAAGATGGTCTTCACAAAGGACTCTTGCTGATAGGAGCTTGATCCCACCGTGATTAACTGTTGTATTCACCAACACACAAGCTCTTTCCACAAACGACACCAATTGTAGAGTCACGTTTTTCAACCCAGGACCAAGATGTATAGGACCTTAGACCAGTGAACCTGGTACAATGAATTTGTAGAGAGTGGGTCAAAGAGTTAGGTTGTAGTGTATGGACACAGTTAGCACGGTGTTTTTCACGATCAAGTTGAGATGAACCGGGTTTATCAAAGAGGATTGGTACTCAGCATGGTCCGAGGAGCTTTTTCTGGTGCCTCTTGTGTGATAGGGGTTTTAGCCCCCCTTCTGTCTCCCTCCACCCTCTTTTATAGTAGTTTTCTTCCTCTTGAATTGGGTTCCTAGTGCTGATACTTGTCCCATCAGCCATTCCCTCCATCTGTTGGAAATGGTTGTAAAGGCAGAAAAGAATGGCTATGTCAGATACAAGGCATTGAATGCAATAATGACAGTCTTTCCCTCAGACAATTCTATTTTCTCTGTTGTCCTTTTCTGTTTTAGTACTTTTTCTGTTCCATGGAATGACCCGGAGTGTCATTACCAGTAGCAGGTTGCTCCCTTTGTCCTCGGCTACATCCATGGCCGAGGAGGGTTCTTCCCATGACCGAGGAGGGGTTTTTTCTTGGATTGGGCCCTTGACCCTACGTAGACATTGACATGGGCTTCTTGGTCTTTTATCCCCGACACTATATAATATGTGAAATGTTGGGATTAATAACAATCAAGCCTTAATTTTAAAATTTTGGGGCCATTTGCGAATTTTCAACTCATTAGTGAGGGTTGGTCGTGCATTCTTTATCATCATTCTATTCTATGTGATGTTATGTATTAGGATCCTCTATATTTGAAATGAATTCATTTCATGATTTGTATAAAATATTACAAATCTAAAAGTATATCAAGGGTGACATTATTTAAAATCTTAAATGTAAAATGGAAAGAATCGTGTTATGTAAAATCATACATTTTGTAAGTTCCTCAAAAAAAGAAAAAAAAAAAAGGTCATACATTTTGTAAATTCCCTAATTGACATATTATTTTTGTTACTTTTATTTAATGTTATTTTTAGTATTTCTCCACTTTTTTTTTATTCATTAATGAAGTCACTCCTTCTCATTAATGCATTGATTATTCTCTTTAGAATATAACCAACTCATTTCAAACAAATTTTTCTTGACTTTTCATTAGTGGGACATGCCATTAGGGCATTTGTTAACCTATAAGTTTAGAAAAGTTTTTATACTACTTTAATGAGAAATATAAAAAAAAAAAGTGAAAAAAATCAGTTTTTATTTTTTTATAATTTTTAATAAAATGTTTTTTAAATCAATTTTAAAGCATGAATTAACTTTTCTTATAGTTAAAAAATGTCTCATTCATTTTTAAGCAAATTATATTCCTCATGACCAAGTTGCACCAGCTGGGAAACGAACTCGGATAAGCTTGTTGCCTAAGTTACATATCGTAACTGACAAATATTTGTAGATGATGTTTTAAGAAAGCCATTGACTTTAGTCCATCACAGCTAAGATGGAATCTAATTTAATTCTAAGTAGTCGCTAACCCGTGCGATGCACGAGAAAACTATTGGAAAATAATAAAGCATGCATATATTAAAAGACATATTGTCTTGCGGTATAGGACTATTTACTTCCATACGCTGATAATATTGAAATTTAAAACCAAGAATCTGTGAAGCATGAGACTGCAAAGAATGACAAAAGTATTAGTAAAATAAAGCTATTCAATTAGTATACTATAACTTGAAGACCAGTCAACCTATGACACATCCTTACCTTGGGAAAAATTGGAATCAGTTCATATTGAAATTTAAAACCAAGAATCTGTGAAGCATGAGACTGCAAAGAATGACAGAAGTATTAGTAAAATAAAGCTATTCAATTGGTATACTATAACTTGAAGACCAGTCAAATCTGTGAAGCATGAGGAAAGCAAGACCTACTGGTTTATGGAGAAGTTGTATATAGGTTTTCGTTTATGGAACAGTTGTATTACTAAGGGAGACAACACATACAAAGCAACAAAGACACTGACCTTTCCTTTGACTGAACCCCTCATGCCTTGAAAATCAACCACAACATGAGCACATGTTAAAATTGTACCATCCTGATCAATTATAGTTCCTGACCCTATACTCTTTCCATTAGTAATGCCATAGAACCCTATCAAACACAAAGATCACAAACAACTGTTAGATCCTATTTTTAAACAAATTAACTAAATCTCAAACATATACAACGACCCAAAATATATACCCTGTGGAACCGAAAGATTTACTACAGCAGGACCAACCCTAGCGGCAGCATTTGCAATTGTATCTCTCCCCAAAAAATTGCAACATGGTTTGGGGTCACCTCCAACTGCCCCCAAAGAATTGTCTTTCTTTATATCCGATGATGGAGCCGAACCAACTCTAGAAGAAAATAATAAAAGTAACGAAGGGCAGGGAAATATGTATTGCGTAATTCGCCATGGTAGCGCTAGTGATTCCTGCAGAGCCACAGGAACCTTCACTGCTACATTTGCTCCTAAAATGTTATCATAACAAAAGCATATAAGATTTTTTTTTATAAAGAACCAATTGGAATTGTTGTGGTCTGTTTGATTTAAGAACATACTAAATAAAACCCAATTCTCAGTTTTGTATTTTAAGAAAGACCCACAAAGAAAGAATCAAAATTTAAACTTTAGCTACATTTGCTCCTAAAATTTATCATAACAGCATATAAGATTTTTTATTTATAAAGAACCAATTGGAATTGTTGTGTTCTGTTTGATTTCAGAACATACTAAATAAAACCCAATTCTCAGTTTTCTATTTCAAGAAAGACCCACAAAGAAAGAATCAAAATTTAAACTTTAATACTTCTCAATTATACCAAAAAGAAAAAAAAAAAAAAAAAAAAAAAAAAAAAAAAAAAAAAAGAGCAAAGAAGTGGTAAAAGAATCAAAACCCAGAAAAGAAAATTAGAAGCTTACTGGAATTTGAGTTGCTATTGGCATACAAAACACCCAACCCGGCAGAAGCGATTGCTATGATGCGAAGGAGAGAGTTTCTATTGGAAACTGAGAGCTTTCTCTACCACAAAATTGTTTCTGAAAAAATTAGATAAAAAATGAAAAAAAAAAAATTGGCACTGTGAGAATATTAATGAAAGGAGGTTCGGAAATAAAAATGAGAAGATGAAATAGAAGAAGAGTACCAGAAAAATGGACATAGCTTCGATGAAAGCAGAAGACCACAAAAGAAAGAGCAGCTGTGCTTGATTCAAAACCCTAGTTAAAACCCTGGTTTATGCAAGAGAAGGCGCATAAATATTTAGTCCTTACGTTTAGGTTTAGGTTTAGGTTTAGGTTTTAAGAGATTTATATATTACTACTATGTGGTTGAATTTCCCGTGACATCAGTTTTATGTTTTTTTTTTTTAATTTGTTTTTATATTATATTTAAAAAATGTGCTGACATGGAAAATTGTGGAAGCTTCAAAAACTTCGATTTTATATATATATATATATAGATTAGACTCTACTCCACCTGAAATGGGAGAAGCTGATGGAATAATGGATACCATCTTTATTTGCCAAAAATTTATTCCTTTTTTGCCTTTTGCTTCAGTGTGTTTTTTATGACAAAATTAGCATATTCAAAATTAGTTAATTTTTAATTTTTTTTTGTTAATATAAAAATTACTAAAAATTTTATCGTTTATAAACATATTTAGCATATAAACTACAGGAAACTATGGAATACCTAAACAGACACCCGTCATCCATGAGAAACCCAGATCAGGTCGAGGAAATTGTTTCAAGTTTGGTGTATATGGCTACAAAAATCTTCAGGCTGCAGGCAACACCTTTTTGCAAATCATCAACACATTTGTTTACCAATTTAATGATACGATAAACTTAATACAACTCTATAGGAAATATACTCAACAAATTCCTACAAACAAAAACCAATCAGTTGTTTCTCCAAAAAAAAAAAAAAAAAACCAATCAGCTGATTAATGAAATTAATCTAATGATGTGCAACTGTTACACTAGTAAATGTCTCTTACTATCACATTGTTCGCACTTAATGTGATTAGTTCATAAAAGCCCTCTTGTATCAAGAAAAAGAAACGGGAAAGAACATTAATTGCATTCGTGGGAATGTGTCTACCTAAGAGCATCCACAGCACTGGAGCTAAAATTTTAATTTTTTAGCTCCACCAAAAGTTATTTTATTTATTTTACCTACACACATGCTACAGGCTGCAGCAATGGATCTATTTTAACTTTCACCACAATAAAATAATATAAACATCACAATAAAATAATATATCTACTACAATAAAATAATATATCCACTATAATAAACAACAATTACAACCACCTGCAACTGCCACCGCTACCACCGTCGTTGCCACTGCCAGCGCCACCACCACTGCCATCGCCACCACATGATTGCAAATAATCGTCTAGTGTTAACAAGTGATTTTTTTAATCCCAAATTATACTTATACCTTTTTTTTTTTTTACTAAAACAATTTCTCAATCATCATGATAGCCTATTATCGTCTCAACTGTCCGGAAGCAATCTTGGAACAATGTGAACTATGAAATGGAGGAACTTTATAAGAAAATATATAAAATAGAACACATATTATAGCAGAAACAATGTAGTCCATAGATTACGCACATACATAACTCAAACCAAATTACAATAAAACTCACACACTCGCACAAGTTTCTATGACTCATGCTTCTCAACATACAAAAAAGAAATTTCCTACGACTCGCCTTGCAATTGCCATAAATGTTCAACAAAGTCCGACTGGAGTTGAAAATGAATTTCTCGGTCTCTAATGCGTCCATACCTCTTAATGTATGACAAAATTCATCACTTTGTTCACGTAACACTTGTAGAGGAGGATTATCCACTCCATCAATTTGTTCATAATCTAAATCTACCACTTCATTATCATCCCGTTCATCTTCCTGCTCATCTTCAACAATCATGTTATAGAGAATTATGCACGCTTTCATGATCTTTTGGAGTGTTTCAAGATGGAAAAATCGTGCAGGTCCACGGACAATTGCGAAACGTGCTTGAAACACTCCAAATGCATGCTCAACATCCTTCCTACACAGCTCTTGGGCTGCTGCAAATAATTTATACTTCTGTCCTTGTGGAGTTGGGATTGTTTTCACAAATGTTGCCCACTTTGGATATATGCCATCAGTAAGGTAATATCCCATTGTGTAGTCAAGACCATTGATTGAGTAATGTATTACAGGAGCACATCCTTCAGCAAGTTCATTAAATACATGAGACCACTCTAACACATTAATGTTATTATTTGACTCAGGTAACCCAAAAAATGCATGCCATATCCGAAGATCATATGATGCTATTCCCTCCAAAATAATAGTAGGCTCACGAATATGATCACAATATTGACCTTTCCATGCAGATGGACAATTTTTCCACTTCCAATGCATGCAATCAATTGAACCTAACATACCAGGAAAACCTCGGCGTTTGCCATGAGCTAAGAGTCTAGCAATGTCTCCATTGTTTGGCTTTCTCAAGTATTCCTTAGAGAAAACATCAATTACTGCAGTAACAAATTTTTTCAAACTTTTTAATGTAGTAGTTTCTTCAATCTGCACATATTCATCTATCAAATCACCCGATACTCCATACGCAAGCATTCTAAGTGCAACAGTTATCTTTTGTAATGAAGATAAACCAAGTTTTTTGGCACTATTTCTTTTTTGGACAAATTAAGAGTCATGAGCTTCTACCTTAGATTGAATACGGAGAAAAAGAGAATGCTTCATCCGAAATCTCCTACGAAATAAAGCAGATAGATATGTTGGTGTGGGAGCAAAATAATCAAGAAAAAGCCTCTCATGGCCAACCACAACAAAATAAATATAACCAATTCACGCACAAGTCACAACATAAACACATACATCTAAAAAAAACAACTTGGAAAAGAAAATTTAGTAAATTGATGTGTTCAGAAGAAAGGGTTACTGGTTTAAAAAGAAAATTTAGTAAAAACACAAATAGATTTGCTTTAAAAAGATAAGTAAAATAAGAAATACTATGAATCTCATTGTTCATAGATTTATTCTAAGACCTATGATCTCAAAACCAAGCATATGATACTAGGAATGTTCAATGAATAGAAATAATTAGATCAAAGACACTCATAGTGGCTGTAACAGCAAGATATATAATAGTTTCATTTTTCAGTCTACAAAGAATTATATCAATGCCTATCACAAGATTGAATGGAACTTAACAAAAGATAAAAAAGATTGCACTTTAAAGTCTTTGTTAGATTGCACTTTAAGTCACAACACAAACACGTACATCTAGTTTAAGATTAAAGTCAAGTGACATAAGCCACTACAAAATACATAAGTTACTACCAAAATACATAAAGGCCTACATAAGCTACTACAAAATACATAAAAGCCTAAGCTACATCCAAAATGCAATCAAACCCATTAATTACGTGAACTTCGTCTTGCCATGATTTCCTCTTAGTTGTTCATAAAAAGCTTTTTGTGCTCCAGTCAAGCCACTTGTATCTTTCATCATGATTCTCTCCTTCTCTAACCTTTCTGTCATCTCAAATTTTTTCTTCTCAATCATGATTCTTTCCTTCTCAATCTTAAGTTTTTCTTCACTTCTTTCCTTCTCAATCACAAGTTTTTCCCTCTCAATAAACATTTTTTCCTCTTCCAATCAAGTTACATCCTCAATCAATTTCAATTTTTTGGTCAAATATTCCCCTACATCTTTTCCGGTGGCTTTGTTCTTTCCGATGGCCTTTTTGGCCTTCCTACCAATGGGTCTCTCAAAATTGGAAGTGTCACCAAGTCTGAACCCACAATCCCCTTCACCAATAGATATTGACTCCGGAGTTGGAGGCACGGATGATCTTGATTTAGCATTGTTAGGATTAGCAAACTTTGGTTGGTCCTTTAACATAAGCCAACAATGGTCAAGAAGAAAGGGTTTCTTGTGCTTCTCTAAATACAAAGCCTTTGCATTGGTAATCTAAAAAAATTAAAAGAAATATAACATGATTAATATCTTCAAATTATTGGTGAATGGACATGCTAACACTATTGCAATATAATTTATACCCTATCTTCTTCGGTTATATCACTTTGATGATGTGCGTTAACTTGAGCCATACACCTGGCAAACTTGTTTGTTTTTTCACTAATCGCTCCCCAACGACTTAGCAAGGAGATAATAGTACGTGTGGTACCAGATGTATTGTACTATATGAAGTATTCCCAAATTTTTTGACGAAATGTATTTTGTGTTTATTCATTACTATTTATGGCATCAACACTAGTATTGAGCCATGCTGACACTTGGAGTTTATCTTCCTCTACACTAAAGTTAGAGCCCCGTTTTCTTTTTGTAGAAGAGGCATTTTCAACTTAAGATGGAGGTGGAGGTGGAGAATCAGAAACTGACATAGGAGTATTTTGAGACGTTCTCAAAAATTGTGAGTCAACTTCTATATCCCCATTCATGATACCCGTGAAACATGTTAGATCTCTACGTAACTCTGTGTCTCTACGTGACTCCATAAAATATGAAAAAAAAAAAATGCAAACTTCCTTGCACATAGAAAATTCCCAAACTAACATTTATATCAAACCTTAAAATACTTAGAATTATAATAATAGTACATGATTATGCATAAATACTTAATTTGACATATAGCTTAATCTCATTAAAATGACCACAAGAAATCGGCAAGCGTGTGCTTCTGTTTATGGTTTTATGCAATAGAACATAAAACTAGGACAAGAACTTCTATTAAAAGAAAACCACACAACAAATTCCTACAAACAGAAAATTCACAATACATTCCAATACAAATACATTCTATCCATTCATGGAAGCTCTAAATCAAAACGAATGGATGCTCTGAGAACAAATGACAGAACTTTTCATTGAGCAAGAATAGCAAAAAAATTATTGCATCTAAAATAATAAACTAAAAGAACAAGAAAAAGAAATCATTGAACACATTCTTTGATGTTATACCCAAATCAAAAATCCCAAGCATCTATTACAAAATGACAGAGACAACTGACCTAAAGTGGATCAGTGGAAGAGAAGTGGGTCTGAGGCAATCGGTTGAGTGGGCCTGAGGTGATCGGCGGCGTGGGTCTGAGGTGGATGGCGATGGCTGGTGAGTCGGTGACATCGAGCTTCGGTGGGAGTTGAGAGAGTGAATTGAGAGACCGGAGTTAAGAGAGTGAATTGAGAGACTGGAGTTTAATCACCGGAGTTGAGAGAGTGAAATGAAAGAGATGAGCTTCAAAGTCAAAGATGAGATGAGAGTGAATGAGAGAGAGGCACGAATAAAAGAGTGAAAAAAAAAATGTGCAAGTGGAATTATTTTAATCACCAGTAGAATAAAATAAATTTTTTTTTTTAGCTCTCATGAACAGTACACATCTATCTATAGATGTGCACTATAGCAATGGAGCTAAAAAAAATAGATTTAGCTCCATTGCTGGAGCATCATTTTGGTGTTTTAAGGGTTAAAATATAGCAATATAGCACCACTGCTGTGAGTACTCTAACACAATTTTGTTGAATTAGGCATTAGCGTCATTGACAGAACAACCCCTTTATTACTTTTAACTAATCGCCTGGTAATGGAATTATTACTTCAATTCACAGAGCTCTAGTTAAAGGTTCTTCTTAATGCATTTGTTGATGGACTATTTTGAAAAAATTTTAATACTATTTTTATGAAAAATATAAAAAGTTGTCAAAAAACTAGTTACTTTTTTCTTTTCTCAGTAATTTTTTTTTTAAAATATCTTATAAACTAATGTATTTAGGATATCCATTAACTTTTCTCATTCACAATAACACCGTATTCAGCCAAAAAAAAATAAAAACAATGGTAAGGAAAAACCAACCTTACCATAGAAAATTGGAAAGATATACAATATGTATGTTTAATAGAGAGGATAAAAGAGTAGAAAGGATAAAATATGTAGAAAACCTATCTAGGGTTTTTCTCTATGAATGGCCTCCTTACAATTTTTGGGTAATAAGGGTATATATAGTATGGGTGAAGGGTAAGAAAGTCACACTAAATAAACCTCCAGGTAGAATGTTTCATGACTACCTCGCAGAAAGGCCTTACCTGTGAGATACTCGCGAAATTCTTCAGGCTGGCATGACTCTTAAGCTTCCAGCATGTGCTTCTCACGTGGCTCTTTCGCGGGTTAGCTTCTAGCAAGACACTCGCGAAATCCACTGATTCTTCATTTTATGCTCAATTCTTCACCAACTTAATACTAAACCCAATACAATAAAATCCCACAAAATACAAGGAACAAAATTAAAACAATTACAATATTTTTTGTCATAGAATAAAGCCAACATAAAACATAGTTGTAAATCACAACTTTAAAATCTCCCCTTTTGGCTATTCTGTGACAAAACACCCTATAACAGACTCTAGACTTAAATGTGAATTTGGGAACAATGGCAAAATTTACTCACACCTAAATCTAAAACTTGTGATGAACTTAGAACAAAATACCTGTAACCTGAAACACTTGCACAAAACACATTAGACTCTCAAGGTAAATTAAGTAATAAAATGACAAGTATAATGTAACAAGTAAATATCGATCAAGTAAACATGATGTGACACATATGAGCAACTTTATCAAATACAAAATAGTCATATGGAAATTACCACAATGATCATATAGCAAAGCAAATGATCATCCGAACATGCAACCAATAAAGCACAATAGCATAAGGATGAATGCATGTCCAACATATAAGCATGATGCGATGAAAGTAACAAAGCATAGATACGAAACATACATTAAAGCACCATAAACAACGAGAAAACAAGTATAATATACAACAAAACATACCTGAAACACTTGCACAAAACGCATTAGACTCTCAAGGTAAATTAAGTGATAAAATGACAAGTATAATGTAACAAGTAAATATCGATCAAGTAAACATGATGTGACACATATGAGCAACTTAATCAAATACAAAACAGTCATATGGAAATTACCACAATGATCATATAGCAAAGCAAATGATCATCCGAACATGCAACCAATAAAGCACAATAGCATAAGGATGAATGCATGTCCAACACATAAGCATGATGCGATGAGAGCAACAAAGCATAGATACGAAACATACCTTAAAGCATCATAAACAATGAGAAAACAAGTATAATATACAACAAAACAAACAAGGTTTTCTAAAAAAAGATGTCTTCTCCCCCGTAGTATATGCATCTCCCCTATGGCTTTCTCCCCCTACGAATGTGCACGAGGTAGAATTTCTCTCTCTAAGAATGTGCATATAAGTCATATAGAAATAACGATACACTCCGGTATACTCTCTAGTATACTCTCCCCCATTTTGTCACAAATAGACAAATGAATCAAAAGGAAGGAAGGAAAGAAAAGAATATATGAACAAGGGTAAATGATGATGCATGAGGGATGCAAGATAAATGAGAAAATGAAGCTCAAATGAAAGACAAAAACATCTTTAAAAAAAATGCTACAAAGCATAGAGAACATGACATGCTAAAGATGATGGAACATGATATAGACCTAGGCATGACATAGACACAAGTTATATGTGCTAAAAGGTCTAAAAAAACTTAACTAGCATGAGTGAATACAAAAACATGTCAAGTATTAGAGTGTGTGCAATAAGGTGCATCTAGTGTGCATGTGAGATGCATGACCAATGCATGAGCAAGCACTCAAGGGGTGAAGTGTATAAAACATACAACCAAAGATCACATGATAAACATAAATAATCACGGTAATCCCCAAAAATTGGTACTCATTGGAGTCTAAAACAACGAGAAAACGCTATTTGGGCATTTTATCAAACACTTACACACTACACATGTATGTTAAACAATGCATAAACATATGAAAATCTTGTCTAAATACATGTTATTTTTGCCACAATGGCCCAACATCCAAAACAAATCATCATTTAAAGCAAAACCCAATAAAAAAGATTGAACAAAAATAAGTTTTCCAACTCCCATTTGAGAAAACCCCAACGATAAATATAAAACTCCTAAAAACATAATCTAAGGATCAAATTCAATGAAAAGAGTTAAAAATTACCTTAGAGATGTTTATGAAATGTAAAACACTTGGAATTAGTTGGGTTTTGATGTTGAAACATTAAAATAGGGGTTAGGGAGAAGATGGGAGAAGATGAGAGAAGATGAGAGAAGTTTAAAACAAATGACCCATGAAATGCCCTTTAAAAGCTGATCTGGAAATTTTCGTGGGAAGTTGGGAATTTTCGCTAGTACCCAACTAGCGAAATTAATTTTCGTAGGTACCTAACTAGCGAAATTTTGCTAGTAATTTCGTGGGTAAGCCTTACTCGTGAAATAGTCACGAAACTCTCTGTCCAAAGCTGAAAAACTTAAGAATTTGACCCTTTAACTCATGACTGAGCTTACACATGAAATATGTCACGAAAACACCCAGAAAACGTGTTTTTTCACACAAAAACAACTTGAAAAACTTTGAAAAAATGGGTGATACAAATCACTTCCAAAAGCAAACAAAAAGAACAAAATTCTTTTTGGTTTGATTCACATATGGTTGAGCACACACACATCACATTTGTACATGTATAAATACACAAATGAAATAAGCATTAATTGAACTAAAGTCCTGTGTTGTGGGTGAGTATTAAGTGTGGAATAAGTCCTTAGAACAAAGTGAAACTTCAATGATCAATTCAATCAAGTCATACACAACTGGTACTAAGTCAAATGGTCTATCTCAATTACAGAAATGAATATATATGACCTTCCACAAGAAAATGATTACACATCTTTGAAACTTTTCATTTAGCTTTTTTACAAATCATAACATTCAATCATTTTTGAACAATACATCTCATTTTGAGATCAGTGCTTGAAATTTTTTATATTTCAATATTAAGAATAAGCCTTTGGCTTTTTGAGCACCATACATTTTAATACAAGTCACTTTCCCTTTTTCCTAGTCAAATACTAGTATATGCGATGACTTTTGCAGCTCATTATTTCTTTTCATTTTGAGATTTACATTTGTTGAGCTCTTTTAAGCAAACACATAAACAGTGTGGGAAGATATATAGACACAAGTCTATGTATGTATCAAAACCAACAAAACTATTGACCAATCATTCATGACAAGCTTGAAGATTGATTTACAACAGTCACACATAGATATCAAGATTTTCCTACAAAGATAGATGTACATACAAAATAAGCTAAGCTTATAAATTCACTATGCCATTAGTACGAAGTTACTAGGCCAAACTCACATGTGACATGTGCTCAAGCATATACGATCAAACTTTTTGAATTTTTCACTTTTTATGTGTTTTTAGATTTTTACTTACACAAAAACGAAAGCATAAAAGTAAGATCAACAATAAAAACAAAACAATGTATATAAAGAGATGCATGATGCACAAATGCATGACAATGAAACATTTAATGCATGAAGGGTCTTACAAAGATCAAAAGAACATAAGCTCAACCATAGGAACCCTTCCTCATCCAAATTGAACGATTGTTTGGAATGATTGTCTCATGAGAAGTGAGACAAGGGTTGGAAGAATGAGAATTGGAGATGCGCATAGATAAGGAGGTAAGAACATCAAAAACTTTCTTCAATAACTTACCATTTTCCCTCAAAATCAGTTTTTCTTTCATAGCACAACTTCCAAAAAGCTCAAGTTTCTCTTTTCTTTTGATTCTTTTAAGAGCATGAAACTTAGAGCAATGAAGTCTTAGATAACCAAAGGCACCACAATGGTGACAAATAATGTGTTTAGGTCCACTAGGCCTTTTGGGAAGGGATCTAGCAACATGAGTTTGTTCTCTCTTTAACTTTGGATATTGAGGTCTTATATAACCAATCACACCGCAATGGTGGCAAGTAAGAACAAACTTAGATCTACTCAATTCCATAGGATGGGACCTAAACAGAGGCAAGGCTTAAAAGCCTTTCTCTTCACTTTTTGGTTTCTTTTGTGTGGAGGAATGTACACCGATTTGTCTTTAGAGGTAGAACTCACAATAGGCACAAAATCAAGTACCACAACATGATTGCAACAAATATTTTCATCATTTTTTGCAATAGGTTTAGCAATCAAACACTTGGCATGCATCTTAAGAGATTCATTTTCACATTTAAGATCATCAACAAATTGGTTAGACAAAACTAGTTTAGCATCCAAGTCCATATTCAAACATTCAAACTCTTTCAACTTTTCAAGAGAATTTTCAGCAAGTTTCTTATATTTCTCAACCAATTTGTTGGATTCATTGAGCTTAGCAATCAAATCATCTTTTTCAAAAAATAACTTGCTCAAATTTTTATTAAACTTGTTAGCCTTTTTCTTCAGGAGTTTAATGTTAGGAATATCAACAACAACACCCATAAATTCATGTAACATGTCATTACAATTATGAGGATTAACACTTATAGAGGCATTTTCACAAACACATGGCATGTTACACTCAACAATATCCAAAACACCCATAGAAGCATACAAAACACTATCCATGGCAATACACACAAGAGGTCAAGAATCACACTTAGGTAATGAAACCAAAACAAGTGAACCCGCTCTGATACCAATTGAAAGCTTGAAAATATGTTAAAACACAAAAACTATTTAGACCCCCAAATTAAAGATTACGGCTCAGTTGATTTTACTTTTACTTAAACTAAGTGCGGAATAAAGTAAATGCGAGCAAACAAACAGTAAAACTACTTTAAGCCATATTCATCAAAACACAACAGTAAAATGAAAGCTAAAAAAGTAGGGAACAAGAATGCAAACACAAGATAACACGGCAATGTGTTATCAAAGAGGAAACCAAAGAACTTGGTGAAAAACCTCTCCGCCGCCCTTCAAGCAGTAAATCGATCCACTAGACAATAGGTTGGGATACACAAATAGCAAAAGACCCTCTAGGCCTAATCTACCCAATGTACTTAAGCCCTCCAAGCTTCTACTCCAACAAGGCTTCTTGGAACCGTGTCTTGTCTAGCTTTCAGGATCCTGCAATACACCCGATTGCATCCACCAAGCCCCACCAACTTCTATTGGCAAATCCCCAAAATTTCCTAAGCTCCAAAACATTCTCTACACTCTAAAAATGTGTGAGTTATGTTTGGATACAAATCTCCTCTCAAGGTATGACAATGGGAGAGGAAAGGAGAAGAAGCTACAATGATTTCTTACTAAGGATGAGTAGCTCTCTCTCTAAAAGATGGGTGTGTGTGTTGTAGAAAACCTATCTAAAGTTTTTCTTTCTGAATGGCCTCCTTACAATTTGTGGGTAATGAGGGTGTATATAATATGAGTGAAGGGTAAGAAAGTCACACTAAATAAACCTCAAGGCAAAATGTTTCGTGACTACCTCGCGAGAAAGCCTTACCCGCGAGACACTCGCGAAATCCTCTAGGTTGGCATGACTCTTCAGCTTCCAGCATGTGCTTCTTAGTGGCTCTTTCGCAAGTTAGCTTCTAGCGAGACACTCGCAAAATCCATTGATTTTTCATTTTATGCTCGATTCTTCACCAATTTAATACCCAATATAATAAAATCCCACAAAATACAAGGAATAAAATTAAAGCAATTACCACACTTTTTGTCATGGAATAAAGCCAACATAAAACATAGTTTTAAATCACAACTTTACAATCTTGTTCAAATTCCACCAATAGGGGTGTTCATGGATCAATTAAGGTAAGGTTTGAGCTCAAATTGTACTCGAACCAAGAATAGAGGACCCTTCGTTGATCGAGTGCATCAATGGGTCAGATTAAGTTGGACGTTCCATGGTTGAATAGATTTTGGTCAAAATCGAGAGAGGTGTCTGAGATCGATAATCCGGTGGTTCTTCCTTAACGATCTTACGATCTCCACTAGAATTGGCAAAGTTCTCAAAAATCAACCTAACTACCATTAAGTGAATTAGTCATATTAAAAGTAAGAATAATATATTTTACATAAAAATAAATAAATTATAGAACTAAATATTATTTAAGTGATATTTAAATAACAAAAGGCTCAATTGAATTTATCGCTTTAGACCTTAAACTATATTGAGTCAACCCTAGTTGTTTTGATGATGTGTAGCAATCTTTGTGAGCTTATCCACTAAAGAGTTTGTTGGTTGGTTAATTTCAGAACTATTCTAACCCATGTTCCTTGCCAAAGTCTTAAGTTTGGCCATAATACAGTGTCGACCCTTAAAGTCTATACATTGAGTGTTTCTATTAGATCTTGATGTTTTTGATGAAAAGTTTTTTTACCATAAGGTTTAAAAAATAAGTTCTATTAGTTTTTCCATATGATTTCCTTAATTTTCTTATGTACACAGGTTAATAGAGAAACAAAATGGCCTATATTCTCCCATTAAAAAAAAAAGGGGGGGGGGGGGGTGCCTATATTCAGTGACGTGTCATTTTAAAAAAAATACACAGTGGTTCTACCCTATCCAAACTCATATATTCTCCCATTAAAAAAAAGGGGGGGGGGGGGGTGCCTATATTCAGTGACGTGTCATTTAAAAAAAAAATACACAGTGGTTCTACCCTATCCAAACTCATATTTGAGACATAATTTCGATTTGTGATCCTCTTTTCTTTTTTTTTTCTTTTTTAAATTTATTTTTTAGCTTCAAGTACCTGCTATGAATGGAAACCAGTTCTCAGGCCCAGCTCAATTTCTTTTTGTTTTGCGGTGTGGCATGTGATTATTCAAGAAAAACTATAGCATGCGACGTGGAACAAGGGTCAGAACTCAGAATTACAACCTTCACCTCCATCCACATTGTTGATTTATTGCCATTAACAAGAAATTTACACCCATATGTACTTCATATATATTACTTTCAATTCTTTCTTTCCCAAATACTCTTCTTAACAAAATTAAGCTTCTTTAATTAAAAAAATTTAAAAAAATTCTGCATAAAATAACGACCAATTAATTATAATTTTCAATAATTCTTAAAAGCATAAGATCACACAAAAAAGATGGTTCCCCAAAAATTCATACTTGAAGCCATATTTGATTTCAAACCATAGTCGCTTAGGACTCAGAGATTGAGGGAATGTGAAATCGGGGCTCAAATATGGATTTGGGTTATCTAAAGTTGCTGAAAGAGAAAATAGGACTCTTGTAAACATGGTAAATGCCATGATCTTGAGTATAGAACGTCTTTTTAATTTATAGGGAGAGGCATTGCTTAAAGCATGTCATGTACACAATAGATTACCTTCCAAAAATATTAAAATATCTCTATATGAGTTATGGAATGGAAGAAAACCAAACCTTGATTAGGACGAAGAGATATGAAAAGTGTGTTTGTAGGTTATGCTAAAAATTTAAAGGCATATAGATTATTAGACTTAAGCTTTATTACAGTGGTGGAATCAAGAGATGTTGAATTTATTGAGGATAAATTCAGTAAAGATTCCATAGATGTTTTGATACCTACTCAAACACAACAAGGTGACGCTAATCCTAATACTACTTTGGGTAGTACTAAAATGATTGAAAGTAGTTCACCAAGTGAACAAAGAAAGAATCAAAGAATAAGAAAAGAAAAGGATTTTGGTTCATATTTCATTTCTTATCAAGCTCAATTGTACCTTATTGAAGGAAATAGACAAGTGGTTCTAAATAAAATACCCATCGTGTTTAACACAGAGGATGATCCTAAAACATTTAACGATCAAGCTATGGGTTCTAGAGATTCAGCTTTTTGAAAAGAAGCTATAAATGATGAGATGGACTCAATATTATCCAATAATAATTGGGTTCTAGTGGATCTACCTATTAGTTCAAACCAATTGGTTGTAAATGGGTATTTAGAAGAAAATACAATACTAATGGGTCAATTCAAACATTTAAAGTAAGGTTAGTGGCAAAAGGCTTTAAACAAAGAGAAGGGATGGACTATTTTGATAACTATGCACTGGTAGCTAGGATCACATCTATTCGTGTGTTGTTAGCACTTATATCCATATACAAGTTAATTGCACGTCAAATGGATGTCAAGACAACTTTCCTAAATGGTGATCTTGATGAGGAAGTTTACATGGAACAACCTGAGCGTTTTGTACATTCTAGAAATAAAAAGAAAGTTTGCGAATTAGCCAAGTCTTTGTATGGTTTGAAACAAGCTCCAAAACAATGGCATGAGAAATTTAACTCAGTGGTTTTTTCGAATGGCTTTGTACACAATGGTGCTAACAAATGTATGTATTCCAAATTTACAAAGGAATATGGAGTCATTGTATGCCTTTATATGGATGATATGCTCATATTTGGTACAAATATGAAAGGTGCATGTGAAACCAAAAAGTATCTTTCTTCTATGTTTCAAATGAAAGATTTAAACGAAGTAGATACTATTCTAGGAATCAAAATTAAAAGACATAGTGAGGGTTTTGCATTATGTCAATCTCATTATGTTGAAAAAGTTCTTCAAAGATTGAACATCTTAATATAAAAGAAGCAAACACACTTTTTTATTGGAGCATAAAACTGGGTGAGAACCCTGGAAGAGCAATAGCGCAGCTCGAGTATGCTAATGCTATTGGTAGCATGATGTATACTATGCATTATACAAGACCAAGCATATCTTTTTCAGTGAGCAAACTTTCTAGATTTACAAGTAATCCAAGTGTGGATCACTAGAAAGCAATTGGTAGAGTTCTTGGTTATTTAAAGAAAAGCATAAGTTTAGGACTCTTTTTATTCCGAATCTCCCCAAAATAGTAAGTTATAAAGAAACACAAGAAATCATGTGGCCATTCTCTAGAATTACTATCTGTAGAACAACTTGGTTGTATCCTGAGGACAAATTTGCAATAACCCTTTAGTGACAACAGTATGGGGGCAAATATTGTCTAAGGAAAACGATATTGTGCCTCTAAGTTATCTACTTTCAATTTGTCTTTTGTATTGACATTGTTCTTCCATCATTACTTTGTGTAATATCCCCAATTTATTCGATATATTCAAGTTCTCTATTTATTAAATTTTGTTTAATTCAATTTTTTTAATGACCCCTTGAAAAAATTCATTGAGGGTCTATTTGGATATTGCTTATTACTGAAAACTGAAAACACTATAGCAAAATAATTTTTAAATACGTGAATAGTGCTGTGAGACCCATTTTTAATGAAAGTTTTGCTGAAAAAAGAGGTTTGTGGGTCTCGTGAACAGTGCACGGGACCTACACTGGACGCTTGCCGCTATCCAAACGTTCATTAAGCCTTCATTGCACAATGTACAACTACCCTTGGTCAAAATGATACTTAGTTGTTTTTAGGCCGACCTTAAGCCTAGGCCACTTAGGTCATGGCATAGGCCCCGTATTAGAGAAAGACCCCCAAATGTAGGAGATATAAATTATTTATTTATTTATTTTTATTAAAAGAAATATATGAGTGGTATAATTTTTCCTCCACTCTTAAGAAGACCAAAAGAATTGAGTGATGTTAAAGATAATACAAATTTTACTACATTAGTCTTACAAATTGATGTGTCATTAATTACAAGAAGTAATTAGAATACTCATTTATTATATTGTTCAATTTCCACCAATAGGAGTGTTTGCAAGTCGATTTAGGTAAGGTTTGTGCTCAACTCGGGCTTAAACCAAGAACAAAGAACCCTTCGTTGACTGAGCGCATCAATGAGTCAGATTGAGTTGGATTTTCCATGGTCGAGTCGATTTTGGTCAAAATCGAGAAAGGTGATTGAGATCGATAATCCGGTGGTTCTCCCTTAAAGATCTTACGATCTCCACTAGATTTGGCAAAGATCTCCTCAAAAAATCAACCTAATTACCATTAAGTGAATTAGTCATATTAAAAGTAAGAATAATATATTTTAAATAAAAATAAATAAAATATAGAACTAAATATTATTTTAGTGATATTTAAATAACAAAAGGCTCAATTGAATTTATTGCTTTACCCCTCAAACTATATTAAGTCAACCCTAGTTGTTTTGATGATGTGTAGTGATCTTTGTGAGCTTATCCATTCAAGAGTTGTTTGATCTTCTAATCCATGACGAACTGTAATAGGTAATCCAATTTTTCCTTATTTTTGGTCTTAGAATTCTTAGTCTAGTTTTAATGAAATGACAAAGTTCAAAGGTTAAATATCCCAATTTAAAGCCTTATAACTTAGTGATATTGTCTGGTTTCCTTTATAAGAAAAATTAGAGTTTAAATCTCCATTCTTTCAACCTCCATCTGTTGTAATATATGAAAAAATGAACAGATAGTAAGGGTTTTAGATGTCTTATTTTTGGCTAATTAATTAAATTGCACATAACATTTAATATAGGGGAAAAAGTATATCACCCCTCTATATTTGAGGAAATGTGAACTCCCCAAACATAAAGAGGATAAAATGCTTTTCTCCCTTTAATATATATATATATATATATAAATATATATATATATATATTTATTTATTTATTGCACATTGTGTAGTAGATAGAAACATGCTTCTTGAAAAAAAAAAAAAAAAAAAAAACCATGTTTTTTGGGCTGGGCTGTGCTCCCTCTACTGGACTTGGCACTCCCAGTCCACCCATTCGTACGACAAGTATTCGCCGTCGTTTACCACAAAAATTAATATGAAAATAGAAACTTCCACCCACGTACCTCTGTCGAAAGGTCACACCCAAGTCAATACTTTACCTTTGCTTAGTGGTTAATCATATTGAACGATTAGACTCATTTGTCAACTTGTTCTCACTCGGAAACACAAGGACTAGGTTACACCCATTCTTTCTTTTTCTCAAATTGCTTAGCATCAAAGCTCAGAGCAGAGCAACTAGAAGAGAGAGCTTTGAGATCTAAATCGCTGTTCAGCAGCTTCTCGATCGTTCTCTCTCTTTGTACTTTTGTTTGTTTGGATGAAAATCTAATTCATCCTCGCAAAAATTCGTGTCTATTTTTTATTTTTTTGGGTTAGTTGGGTAGATAGATCTAGTATTGTATTTGTTTCTTAACTGGGGTTGTTTCCAAAGTTATGTCACTTGTTGCAGGGGGTGTTGTGGGGGCGGCCTTTGGAGAGGGATTTGCCATTTTGCATGATACGGTTAAGAATGTTGTAGGCCAAGCCATTATGTTCAAATCAGTTTTTGAAGAGTTAAGTGCCACACTAGAGAGTTTAGAATCTTTGGTGAAAGAGATAAGACGATTAAACTTGGCTCTTGATCTCCCAGAAAAGGAAATAGAGAGGTTGGTCAAACTTATGAAGAAGGGCGCGAAGATGGTTGACAAATGCTCCAAAATCCAGCCGTATAAGATCTTTTCCAAAGCCTATTACGCGCTCAAAATTAAGGAGTTGAACGAAGCCATTGAAAAGTTCTGTAAGGTTGATTTGCAAGCACAGATCGGAAGGACTACGTTGCAGACTTTGGCGGTTGTGAACGATATTCGGGAGCGTATGAATAATCAGAATTCGGACGTAAGGATGAGATTTGGGTTACGGACACTGTCGGTGTCTAGACCCCGGGATTATATTGTTGGGTTGGATTTGCCATTGAAGGAGTTGAAGATGGAGCTGAAGAAGAAAGAGGAGCAGGCGCTTCTGTTGACTGCTCTTGGAGGTTGCGGGAAGACTACTTTGGTCAAAATGCTTTGTTGGGATGACGAAATTAAAGGTACTTTTCTGACATTAAACCTGTTTGCAAGTTAAAATTTTATTAGTCAAATTTAAATTTGTAGTTTTTGTAGATGTATAAAAAATAAGTTTATGAATTGATTAATAAATAATATCTGATTTGAACAAAATTTCAAATTTAATATATATATATATTAAAAACATAAATAGCATATAATTCAATGATGAATTTTTAAAATATATATTGTGGGGACCAACCCAGAATAACAAGTGGGCTGGACCTTGGGCCCATCCGAGGACCATCCCTTCCGAGGAGACGTCGCAACCCAGAATCCCTGTCCAAGCCAACTGGGGCAAAGAAAACACGTCCGAGGGGTAATTCCTCCTCGGACATTCCAAAGTCCAGGTCAATGATGCATCCCGGTTACTGTAGCCCTCACTCCAAGCACGTAAAAAGAAAGGAGATTCGAAATATCCCAGCAAAGGCTGTCACCACCACATTAAATGCACCACAGCTACTCTCCTGGCCGCATTAATGGGGAGAAAACCCCTGAACAGTGCCACCTTGGTCACTGCAACTCACAAGGAACTGGTAAGGGCGTCTGATGGGACAGGTGCTCAAGTGGGTTTGGATGATTAACAAGTGTAAGGCCCAGATGATAAAAGAGAGCTTATATAATATGTAGGAGTCCCCCAAAAGAGGGGACGGAGAAAAAGAGGGGAAGAGAGGAGAGAAAAAAAGAAAAGATTCATTGTACGAATGCATGGCCATGAATAAAACTTCTAGTCCCCCATCCATTTTCTTAATTCACGTTTCTATATCCACTAAGGACATGCAACGAACCGTCTGAGCCAACCGAGACCGAGTTCTTCAGCCCATACTCTACAAAATTCATTGTGTGGGACTCATTAAGCCAGGGCCTGACAGTTCAGGACCGGGTTAACTAAAATCGTGTCCCTACAATTAGCGCCGTCTGTGGGAACGACTAAGGTATCAGTTAGCACAACGATCGAGCATGGCAGAACTAGGCCCACACCAGGAGAACCCTCACCAGGCTAACTCTCAACAGACACAACCCATTGAGTCTCAGAGGCAAAATAACCCTGCCAACCCAGGCGGCAGAAGGAATCGTGAGGGAAGCGTGCATCCTACCCAGACAGGCCAAAGTCACACCCAGATAGGTAGTCACGTATCCCAGAGGCGAAATAGTCATCAGGCCATGCAGCGAGAGATAACTGACCTGAAAAGGAAGTTAAGACGTGTGCAGCGAAAATGATCTCCCTCTGGCTCAGACGAGTCCTCTAATGGGGAGGATGCGAGTTACCGACGGAGATCAAGGACCCCCCCAAGTGAAACCTTTTCTTACGAGAGGGAACCGCGCCCTATACGGAAACATGAAAGCCCATCCAGCAAGGGTTCGGGAAATGATGCTATGAATAGGGCGCTAGACCAAATTTCAAGGTCACCCTTCATGCATAGAATCGAAGGGGCTAAGATGCCTCGACGCTTCAACCAACCAGCGTTCGCCATCTATAACGGCCGAGCAGACCCGGTAGAGCACGTGAGTCAGTTTAACCAAAAAATGGCTATCTACTCGCAAAATGAAGCCCTGATGTGCAAAGTCTTCCCATCCAGCTTGGGACCAGTGGCGATGAGGTGGTTCAATAGCCTGAAGACAAATTTCATAGGTTCATACAAGCAACTCACTCAGGCTTTCTGCTCCCGCTTTATTACAAATACCAGAGTCCCTTGGCCCCTGAGTTTGCTATTGTCCTTATCCATGCACGAGGGAGAGACCCTGAAAGCATATTCGGACAAATATTGGGAGGTGTACAACGAGCTAGATGACAACCATGATGATGTTGCTATCAGCACATTCAAAAGCGGCCTCCCCACCGAGCATGGCTTAAGGAAATCTCTCACTGGTAAACCAGTTGCCAACGTTCATCAGTTGATGGACAGGATCGACAAGTACAAAAGGGTGGAGGAAGATCAGTTGCAAGGAAGGGGAAAGGAGAAGATCATTCCCCCCAAAGCAAGTGATTTTAGGTCGGAACGATATAACCATAACCAGTTGAGGAGAGATTTTTCGCGACAGGCCGGACAGAGTAACACGCAAACGGTGAATGCCGTGTTCAGAGAGCCAGTACAACAGGTGCTGGAGAAAGCAAGGAACGAGCCCTACTTCAGATGGCCGGGAAAGATGGCTGGAGACCCTTCCAAACGTAACCAGAACCTGTACTGTCACTATCATCAGGACCATGGGCATACTACTGAGGACTGCAGGAATCTATGGAATCACCTAGATCAGTTGGTCCGAGAAGGGAAGCTACGCCATCTTCTGCACCCCTCGAGCGGCCATCCCGATCAAGCAATGCAAGAGCCTCGAAAGGATGTGTCATTAAGACCCCCCACCGGAACGATACATGTCATCCTCGCCGCACCAGGAAGAACTGGGCCACCCCCTTCCAGGGTATTGGCTATTGGTCGGCTCCCCTCCGAGGACAGGCAAAGGGAACCTAAAAGATCTAAAAAGGGAAGCTCTTTGATATTGGGGTTCTCGGACGAAGATAAGAGAGGAACTATCCAACCTCACGACGATGCCTTAGTGATTACGTTAAGAATCGGAGGCTTCGATGTGAAAAGAGTGTTAGTAGACACAGGAAGCGCAGTAGAGATAATGTACCCTGATCTATACAAGGGGCTGAACCTGAGGTCGGAGGATTTGACAGCTTATGACTCCCCCCTTATCAGCTTCGAAGGGAAGACTGTTATGCCCAAGGGGCAAATCAGGCTACCCATCCAGACTGGATCGGAGGTGATGGAAGTAAATTTTATCGTGGTCGATGCTTACTCACCCTACACAGCGATAGTGGCCAGGCCATGGATCCACGCCCTGGAAGCCGTATCCTCCACACTTCACCAAAAAATAAAATACCCGTCCAGAGGCCAGGTAGAAGAGATTCGTGGAGATCAGGCCATGGCCAGGCAGTGTATGGTGGCCGCCATCTTATATCGGTCCCATGCTGAGTCCTCGGCCCTTGGGAACTTATAGCAACCAGCCACCTCGGCAGGGCAGGACGGTGAGCCAGCCGAGGAGATAAGGTGTGAAAATTTAGATAAATTCATCGTCAACGACGACCCGGAAAATTTTTTCCAGGTCGGGTCCGAGTTGCCTTTTCAAGAAAAAGAGGAATTGGTTGGATTTCTCAGAAGAAATGTCGATGTGTTTGCATGGGACGCTTACGACGCCCCGGGAGTTGATCCTAGCCTTATTTGTCACCACCTGAACGTTAATCCCTCTTCCACTCCGAAGAAGCAACCACCCCGACGCCCCTCAAAGGAACATGCTAGTGCTGTAAGAGATGAAGTGGCAAAGCTGAAAAGAGCAGGGGCTATTAAAGAGATCTTTTACCCCGAATGGTTGGCAAACACGGTGGTGGTAAGGAAGAAAACAGGGAAGTGGAGAGTCTGCGTGGACTTCACGGACCTAAATAAGGCGTGCCCAAAGGATCCATTTCCCTTACCTCGAATTGACCGATTGGTGGACGCGACTATGGGACACCCTCGAATGAGTTTCCTAGACGCCTTCCAGGGTTATCATCAGATACCCCTTGCGTTAGAAGATCAGGAGAAGACGGCTTTCATGACACCCGTCGGAAACTATCATTATAAGGTGATGCCGTTCGGACTAAAGAACGCAGGGTTAACCTACCAAAGGATGATGACCAGGATGTTCGAACCACAGCTGGGCAAAATCATTGAGGTTTACATAGACGATATGGTTGTAAAAAGTAAAATAGTGTCCGAGCACGTGAAAGACCTTGAAATCATCTTTGTTATATTAAGGGAGCACAAGTTGCGACTCAATGCCTCCAAGTGTTCATTCGGGGTCGGGTCTGGGAAATTCTTAGGGTATATGGTAACCCACAGGGGAATAGAAGTAAGTCCCGATCAAATCAAAGCAATTAACAGCCTACAGACTCCTCGGAATCCAAAAGAGGTACAGAAGCTCACTGGCATGATCGCAGCATTAAACAAGTTCATATCACGATCTGCGGATCGATGTCGACCTTTCTACCTATTGACAAATAAGTGGAAAGGGTTTGAATGGTCGGAGGACTGTGTTCGGGCCTTCCAGCAACTTAAGGAATACCTGTCGTGACCACCCATCATGTCCAGCCCTGAGGCAGACGAGGTACTATTTGCATACGTGGCCGTAGCTCCCCATGCTGTAAGCCTGGTACTGATACGGGATGATAACGGGGTGCAGCGACCGGTTTACTACGTGAGCAAATCATTACACGAGGCCGAAGTGCGATACTTACCTTTGGAAAAAGCAATTCTGGCGATAGTACACGCCACACGAAAGCTCCCTAACTACTTTCAGGCGCATACGGTCATCGTTCTAACCCAACTTCCCCTTCGAGCGGTGCTTCGAAGTGCCGACTACACAGGAAGGATCGCCATGTGGAGTGCGCTTTTGGGGGCCTTTGATATTAAATATATGCCCAGATCCTCCATCAAAGGTCAAGTCCTCGCAGACTTAGTCGCAGAGTTTGCTGAACCCTCCGTAGAAACAATAACCGAGAAGAAGGACATGGATGGAAAATCGGTTGGTACAATTTCAGCAGGGGGGACCGGGCATTGGAAGGTCTACGTGGATGGCGCGGCCAACCAGAGAGGATCTGGAATTGGAATAGTTTTGATATCGCCGGACGGTGCTACCATTGAGAAATCACTGAGACTCGAGTTCTCGGCTACAAACAACGAGGCTGAGTATGAAGCCTTACTTTAAGGGATGACGATGGTTCAAAGATTGGGCGGAGGGGTAATAGAAGCATTCTCGGACTCTAAGTTGGTCGTTGGCCAAGTGATGGGCGAGCTGGAAGCTAGAGATGCTAGAATGCAAGAATATCTAGGACGAGTCAAACGCCTACAGTCGAGTTTTGAATCCTTCAACCTGACACACGTCTCCAGGAATGCAAACACCCATGCAGACTCGCTGGCCACTCTCGCCACGTCCTCGGTGCATGATCTGCCGCGAATGATCCTTGTCGAAGATCTAGCCCATGCGAGTCCCATTAGAACAGACCCGGTACAGGTCCATCAGATCAGAAAGAGTCCCAGCTGGATGGATCCCATAAAAAACTTCCTCCAAAACGACATCCTACCAGAGGGAAAATTGGATGCCGAGAAGATACGGAAGAATGCTCCTCGGTTCTGGCTATCGGAGGACCACAAACTATATCGGCGCTCCTACTCTGGGCCATACCTACTCTGCATACATCCAGAAGAATCCGAGTCTTTACTTGAAGAGTTACACGAGGGGATTTGTGGAAGTCACACCGGAGGGAGGTCGCTAGCACACAGGGCACTCACCCAAGGATACTGGTGGCCGAACATGCAAAGAGAGGCCCAAGAATACGTCAAGAAGTGTGATCAGTGCCAGAGATTCGCCCCAAATATCCATCAACCCGGAGGGGTCCTCAACCCCCTCTCCAGTCCTTGGCCGTTCGCACAATGGGGACTTGATATTGTCGGTCCTTTCCCCAAAGCTGCGGGGAACAAGCGATACATAATAGTTGGAACCGATTACTTCACCAAATGGGTGGAAGCTGAACCTTTGGCCAACATTAGGGACGTAGATGCCCAGAAATTCATCTGGAAGAACATTATTACCCGCTTCGGAACTCCACACACACTCATTTCGGACAACGGTCTTCAATTCGACAGCAAGAACTTTAGGGAGTATTGCCGCGAGTTTGGGATCATTAACTGATACTCCACTCCCGCCTACCCCCAAGGAAATGGGCAGGTCGAGGCCGTGAACAAGGTCATAGTGAACGGACTGAAGAAAAGGCTGGATGAGGCAAAGGGGAGATGGGTGGAAGAGCTCCCACACGTCTTATGGACCTATCGGACAACGCCGCGACGATCAACCGGTGAAACCCCCTTTTCGATAACTTATGGGGCTGAGGCCGTGCTCCCAATCGAGAACAACTTTCCCACACTGAGGTCTAGCTCCTTTACCCCGAACAGTAACGATGAGTTATTGGGAAGAAGTCTAGACTTAGCCGAGGATAGAAGGGAAAGGGCAACAATCCATATGGCCTATTATCATCAAAAGCTGAGACAGGGATATGATGCCAATGTTAAACTACGACCTTTAGGTCCGGGTGATCTCGTGATGAGAAAGATTCTCGGCAGCGCAAAAAACCCCTCTTGGGGCAAGCTGGGGCCCAATTGGGAAGGACCGTATCGCATCACATCTGTGGCCGGGATAGGTGCTTATTATCTAGAAGATCTGGATGAAAAAACTGTACCTCGACCGTGGAATGTAAACAACCTAAGAAGATACTATTATTAATGAAAACGGCTTTGCCCATGTTTTGTTCCATGATTACCCTGTGCCCACCGGTCTATGGCAACTGTTCAAAGTTTTAAACAGAACCTAAGTCTTGCATGGATCCTCGGACCACAGGCTTAGGGGAAATTATTACTTACGCAATTTATTCCAAGTTTTAAACAGAACCTAAGTCCTGCATGGCTCCTCGGACCACAGGCTTAGGGGAAATTATTACTTACGCAATTTATTCCAAGTTTTAAACAGAACCTAAGTCCTGCATGGCTCCTCGGACCACAGGCTTAGGGGAAATTATCACTTAGAGCAACTGTTCAAAGTTTTAAACAGAACCTAAGTCCTGCATGGCTCCTCGGACCACAGGCTTAGGGGAAATTATCACTTAGAGCAACTGTTCAAAGTTTTAAACAGAACCTAAGTCCTGCATGGCTCCTCGGACCACAGGCTTAGGGGAAATTATTACTTACGCAATTTATTCCAAGTTTTAAACAGAACCTAAGTCCTGCATGGCTCCTCGGACCACAGGCTTAGGGGAAATTATCACTTAGGGCAACTGTTCAAAGTTTTAAACAGAACCTAAGTCCTGCATAGCTCCTCGGACCACAGGCTTAGGGGAAATTATTACTTACGCAATTTATTCCAAGTTTTAAACAGAACCTAAGTCCTGCATGGCTCCTCGGACCACAGGCTTAGGGGAAATTATCACTTAGGGCAACTGTTCAAAGTTTTAAACAGAACCTAAGTCCTGCATGGCTCCTCGGACCACAGGCTTAGGGAAAATTATTACTTACGCAATTTATTCCAAGTTTTAAACAGAACCTAAGTCCTGCATGGCTCCTCGGACCACAGGCTTAGGGGAAATTATCACTTAGGGCAACTGTTCAAAGTTTTAAACAGAACCTAAGTCCTGCATGGCTCCTCGGACCACAGGCTTAGGGGAAATTATTACTTACGCAATTTATTCCAAGTTTTAAACAGAACCTAAGTCCTGCATGGCTCCTCGGACCACAGGCTTAGGGGAAATTATTACTTACGCAATTTATTCCAAGTCCTGCATGGCTCCTCGGACCACAGGCTTAGGGGAAATTATTACTTATGCAATTTATTCAAAGTTTTAAACGGCATCTAAGTTCTGCATGCTCCTCGGACCACAGCCTTAGGGGAAATTAGTTCAAGGTGCGCGAGTAGTCTAGCGTCATTACAACCCTTATTAAAATTCGCTACACGGCATCCTTTGCTCTCGTCTGTTTATATTCATATCATTGTAAACGATAAATAAAGGGATAGTATCAGAAAACATCCATAGAAAACAAAGGGAATGTTCTATATTAATCCTCTGAAATCATTACAGCGAGAGGTCTTTACAAAGGAGCAAAAACAAGACAACTCTCATATAAAAAAAAGAGAGGAAGAGGAATGCAATACTTAAAAACCTAAAATCTAAACCTCAGCAGGAGGATTCTCTTTCTGCTCTGGTTGAGGAGGAAAAACCTCGAAGACGGACGCTTTCTCAGGATCCTTGGCTTTATCAAGCAGAGGAATGACACCAGGTATAGCTAAGACCTGCTCAGAAGCTTCAGAAGCACCATCAGGATTCTCTCGGATCTCCGGCGGAAAGAAAACCTTCCCAGGCAACCTCAGTGCCGAGTCTGCAGGAACTCCTGCAGCATCAAGGGCATGAGCCCATGAGATGCTGCAATAATCCCTACACACCTCCGGAATTTCCTCGGAGAGCCTGGCTTCAGTCTCTTCAGCCCCGAGCTGATAAGCAGCTTTCTTTTCAGCCTCGGCAGCCTCCCGTAGCAGCTGAGCCTCTTCTTTAGCCCGCCAGGCCTCTTCCTCAACCTTTTGTAGCGTGGCCCTGAGATCTAGAACTGTTTGTTTTTCAGTGGCTAGGTTGGTCTCGGTCACGTACAATTTTTGGCGTTGATCCTCCGCTTGGGCTTCAGCGTTCTTCAAGCCGGCCTCAGCACTCCAGCGCTCTTTCTCCTCTTTTTTGAACTTCTCCGCAAGTTCAGAATTCTCATGCTTGAGGGACCCCACGAGTTTCTCCACCTCTGTCCGAGACTGGACCTCTGCTTCAGCTAAGCTGCGATTGTTGCGGCAGAACTCCTCAGCCACAAACACTTGCTGAGTTATCTGCGAACAAAACAAAAATTGTTTCAGAACACGACAATGTTCAATGATCTAACGAAAAGGTAGAAGAACGGCTTACCATTGCCAGATCCCTTTTAAGGGATAGAAAGAGCTCGGCCTGGGAGAACCGCCTGTAGGCCTCCATATCCCGAGGGAGGAGTACCGGCTGTTCCAAAACCTCGGCTATGTACCCTGCTCGGCCCCTGTTGTATTCTCGGACCGATGCAGTGTAAGAGATAGCAACCCCGTCTAGCTCCATCCTTGGACTCCATGTGCGTGGTTGAACACGCACTTCAACCCGGTTGTCCTCCTCTCGGCCCTCTAGGGAGGAAGCCCCTTTGTTCTTTTGCCCCCGGGTGGTCTTTTGCTGCTTGCCCTAGCGGGGCACCACCTCGCCTTCCTCAGGGATATCAGCCGGCCTTTTCTTTTTTAGGTCCGGGTTAACCTTAAGGCCAAGGTCAGAAGGAACCTGAGGAGCGGCTGGAGGACGGTCCTGGGTCTGCGACTCAGAATGCACCTTCGAAAATTGACCTTTTCCTCGGGATAACATCAACTCTCGTAAGGTTTTTCCCTTGCTAGCCATATCGTCCACCTCCTCGTCTGAAGAGCCGTCCGAACAGGTTATAATAACTGGAGCGCCGACCGCAGAGTTTTGATCCTGCTCTCCTTCAAGGTCTTTACGAACCTCCTCTTCCAAATAGAACTCGTCTATCTCCTCCTCAAGAGAAAGACGCGAGGATTCGATCTCTTCTTCAACTGGCGCAGCAACGTCAAGGTTGGCTGGCGGAGGCAGTTGCACAGCTGGTGGAAGATTCCGAGCACCAGGTAACACGACGGGCTTAAGGTCTCGTGCGGCCAAGAACCTGGGCTTGGATACGTCAATCCTGGCCAACCTCAGACTACCAGCTCTTATCGCGTGACCAATGGGTTGGAAAGAACGGGTCAGTGGTCGGTAGCCCAAAATCAAATGACACGCGCGTAGCTGCCTGTCCTCGGTAACGTAGATTTCTGACCTTAGAAGATAGTTCAAGGCCTGAACGTTTACGTGGCTTAGCTTGGGAGTAAGCACAGCTTTATCTGCAACACAGCCGAGAAGGAAATTAGAATTAAAATACAAAATTTATGACTTAAGCAAAAAAAAAAAAGGGGTAAGTCCGAAGAGCTAAACCCCCTCCAGGACTGGCCCTAAAGGCGTCGCACCTGGAGTTCCTGCCCGAGTTGGACAATGAAGACCATCGCTCCACTCTCCTGAAGCAATGAGGAACTCATCCTTCATAGTCTTATTGGATATGGGGAGGCAGGAGATTGGTCTAACCGCCTCAAATCAAGATTTAAGGTAATACCCTCCTTTCTCAACGTAGTGGCACTCGTACAGGTGAACCACATCGTGCCAGGTCAGGCCTAGACCCATCCGCTCGTTTAAAACATCTATGCAGCCTAATATCCTGAACATGTTTGGAGCACACTGATGCGGTGTCAACCTATGGTGGAACAAGTAGTCCCGGGTAATCCTACGCATGGGGAGAGTCATTCCTCCCTCTATAAAGGCAATCATCGGAATGACCACTTCGCCCACGTCTCTATCTAGCAATACTCCTTCTGTGGGACAGTACCGCAGAGCCACCCCCTGCGAGATGTGGTATTTTTCCCTAAAAGCCTCCATGGCAGCCGGGGTGTCTACTAGATCTTTGAATCTACCCATCTAAGCCAAACGGGAGGAATGGAAATAAAGACCGAAGAGAAAGGTAAAATCCGAGGAGGAACTCGAAGCGACAAAACGAACGCAACTTACGGATATTTTCACCAAACGACCGGCGAGGCGATCAAAAATCTCTTCTAGAAAGGGCGCTTCGCAGAAACGATTATGGAGATTTGAAGAACAGAGGTGCTCGTGGACTTCTGGGCACTAGAGTTCTCTGGAGTTCTCTGTTCTGATAAAAAGAAAAAAGGAGCCTCTCTGGCGTTTTATATAGCAGGTGGGAGAGAGAAAAAATCCCTCCTGCTCAAAAATTCAAGGGACAATGCTGGCCGTCAGATCCACATCTCGCCGTTGGATGGAGGAGACATAAAGTTGTCTGGAGTAAATGGCCGCGCCTCGTAAATTGTGGCGCGTCAAAAGTAACCGCCCGCACGCGCGGACCAAGATTTCATCCGTTCCACCCTTAATAAATGTCAAAACCCCGCTTTTCTCCTCGGAGGGAGATCAAAACCGGAGTTTTGAGGGGCTATTGTGGGGACCGACCCAGAATAACAAGTGGGCTGGGCCTTGGGCCCATCCGAGGACCATCCCTTCCGAGGAGACGTCGCGGCCCAGAATCCCTGCCCAAGCCAACTGGGGCAAAGAAAACACGTCCGAGGGGTAATTCCTCCTCGGACATTCCAAAGTCCAGGTCAATGATGCATCCCGGTTGCTGTAGCCCTCACTCCAAGCACGTAAAAAGAAAGGAGATTCGAAATATCCCAGCAAAGGCTGTCACCACAACATTAAATGCACCACAGCTACTCTCCTGGCCGCATTAATGGGGAGAAGACCCTTGAACAGTGCCACCTTGATCACTGCAACTCACAAGGAACTGGTAAGGGCGTCTGATGGGACAGGTGCTCAAGTGGGGGTTTGGATGATCAACAAGTGTAAGGCCCAGATGATAAAAGAGAGCTTATATAATATGTAGGAGTCCCCCAAAAGAGGGGACGGAGAAAAAGAGGGGAAGAGAGGAGAGAAAAAAAGAAAGGATTCATTGTACGAATGCATGGCCATGAATAAAACTTCCAGTCCCCCATCCATTTTCTCGATTCACGTTTCTATATCCACTAAGGACATGCAACGAACCGTCTGAGCCAACCGAGACCGAGTTTTTCAGCCCATACTCTACAAAATTCATTGTGTGGGACTCATTAAGCCAGGGCCTGACAGTTCAGGACCGGGTTAACTAAAATCGTGTCCCTACAGATATCTATGTTAATTTTCTAGTGGGAGTTTGTATCCAATGCCTACAAAATAGTTTGTAGCCAAACTTTCAAAAAATAAAATAAGTCTAGTGAATACAAAGAGAGTTTTTTACTTTTTTCTTTGGTGATTAATTGGTTGGTACATAATAAAAGTGATAATGGTGATAATTATACCCTTTTTGATCAATTGCTAAAATGTTGAGTTTGTGGCATTGCTCTTTCAAAAAACATAGGCCATAGTTTCCTATTGTGATAGTATGTGGATACTTTTTGTAGTAAAAGTAAACAGTTAGGTTGTTCTTAAAAAAAAAAAAAAGAGAGAGAGAGAATTTCATTGATGAATCCTAATTTAAATGTATTATTGCTTGATTATTATTATTATATATATATTTAACTATAGTTGGAATAAATTTGAATACTTCATTCACATATGAAGATTCCAATTTATGCAAGTGAATTGAACTACATTTTGAAAAAAATATATATCTAATAAAATAAGATATGCATGGTTTGCTATTTATGCTCATTATGTTGTTTTAGTCTTTTAAATAGTTACAGTATTTGCTTCTTTCTTTGGAATTACTGCCTTAGTAGTAGTGAAAAAGAAAATGTAAGGAAAAAAAAGGGGAATTCAATTATCTTTATATATAATTGGTGTAGTTTCCTAGAAAATTGCTTTTGCTTACTTACCCTTTGCCAGGATTTGGAATTCTGTTCATTTCACTTCACCCTTACGTATGTAGACGTATAATGTTATTATACATGAAAATTGTAGCGGTGGCAGCTTTCTAACTATATTGTGTTTGGATAGGCATATATGGTGACAATATATTTTTTGTCAACGTTTCAAAACATCCCAACCTAAAGGTTGTTGTACAAAATCTATATAGTTGTGCACACGAGATTCAAAATGATGAAGACGCAATCAACCAGCTGGAGCAACATTTGAATCAAATTGCATCAAAGGAGCAACATTTGAATCAAATTGCATCAGATGATTCAAATCCTATATTGATGATCTTGGATGATGTCTGGCCTGAATCAGAATCCATAATTGACGAGTTCAAGTTTAATATTCCAGATTACAAGATTGTGGTGACTTCAAGAACTGCATTTCCAAAATTTAAGTCTAAATATAACTTAAATCCTTTAGATCCTGAAGATGCAATGAGTCTTTTTTGCCGCTCAGCATCATTCAAAGACATGAGCTCTTACTTTTCTAAAGAACAAATCGAAAAGGTACTTTTTCAATCTGGGACATATATATATGAAATATGCTTAATTTTGTTTGAACTTTTGCCTTTCGGGCACGGTATGCATATGACCAAAGATATAATCATATAAATTCTACTTTTGTGTTGATGAGTACATTATACCATATATACCTGCCAAAACCATGCTTTCATCCTTGCACATGCATTTAAGCTTGTTCAAATTGTTTTCAACAAACCAATTTTCCCCAGAACTTGAGTGAAGACGAGAAAAAAAAAAATGTAATACAAACCACGTTTCCATATTTCAGAACAAAGTGTGGTTTAGATAACTAAAATCTTGGCCAATGTTATCCCTGTAACCAATACACAATTACTGATTTAATTTGGTTCCTTCAAATGCAGATAGTAAGAGGTTGTGGGGGGCTGCCAATAGCCCTTAAAGTGATTGGTGGTTCACTCTGTGGGAGGCCTGTAGAGGTTTGGCAAAGTACATTAATGAGATGGTCTGATGATGGTCATTCTATTTTTAAGTCTGATAAGGAAGTGCTTGCTCGTCTAGAAAAAAGCCTAGAATTTTCTGATGAAAAGAGCATCCTCAAAGAGTATTTCATGGACCTAGGTTCATTTCCTGAAGACCGAAGAATTCCTGCTACTGCCCTCATTGATCTGTGGACAGAATTACATGAACCAAACCAAAATGATGTCCATGTTACTGCCGATTTGCATGAACTCACCACAAGAAATTTGGCTAGTCTTGTAATGACAAGGTTTGTTCAGACTTTTGATTTCTGAAGTGTGATTTACTTTTAGGATAAGTTTTTCATGTAATCTTTGCTAGTTGCTAGTTTTGATATGATATAACTCTATACATGACCAAAGGCCCAAAATATTGTATTATGTCTTCCTGCTAGATTAACTTCTGATCACAATTGATGATATATTAATATAGCTTCTTTGACATGTTGGGGGCCAATGTAGGATTTTTATACAAATAATGCTAAAGGTGATTACTAAAAAGAGTTAGAAGGAAACTTATGTTACTTTGCCTAAGAAAAGGGGGTGATTTTAACATTTAGTAGTCTATTCTTTTTTATGCATGTCTTATAACCATTTGATTTCAATTATGATGGATAGAAACTGATTGTGTCTATTTTCCGCAATTTTGTGTTCGATTGTCATGGAATGCATATTTTTTCTTATGTGAGGACTGAAGAATTTTAATCTCTTCTAAGCTTATACTTTTGGCCATTCACCAGGAAAGACGTGAGTGCGGTCAGCAACTGCTACAATGAAGACTTTGTCACACAACATGATGTTCTTAGAGACCTAGCTATCCATTTGAGCAGCCAGGAGCCAATAACAGAAAGGGAAAGATTGATTGTGGACATAAGTGGAAACAAACTACCAAACTGGTGGATTAAACAGGAGCAACAACTCATCAATGCACGTTTATTATCTATCTCAACTGGTTAGTTCATTTTCTCTCAGACTAAAACACACAGACATGCACACACGTAATGTAACCTACAAATGAGTATCTTGTAACACCATATTATGTTTTTTGCAGATGAATTGTTTTCATCAAGTTGGTGCAACATTCAAGCACCCAAAGTTGAGGCTTTAGTTCTGAATTTTCAAACAAGGAATTACACCTTACCCGAGTTTCTGGAGAAAATGGCTGAACTGAAGGTTATAATTATCACTAATTATGGTTTTTTTCCGGCTGAATTAAGCAATTTTCAGCTACTCAAGTCTCTCCCCAATCTAAAGAGAATTAGATTAGAGAAGGTTTCAATTCCTTCCCTTTGCAATGCCCCTGTACCATTGAGAAGTGTGAAGAAAATATCCTTATTTATGTGTAATATTGGTCAAGCTTTTGGGAATTCTACTATACAGGTTTCAGATTCATTGCCAAGTCTAATGGAGATAAACATTGACTATTGCAATGATCTAGTGGAATTGCCTACATGGTTGTGTGAGGTTCTCTCCCTAGAAAAACTCAGCATCACCAATTGTCATAAGTTGTCTGCATTGCCCGAAGGAATTGGAAACTTGGTGAATTTAGAAGTGCTAAGGTTTAGGTCTTGTACCGAATTGTCAGAGTTGCCAGAGTCAATCAGAAGTCTCCATAAGTTACGCATCCTTGACATATCTGACTGCCTAAGCATTATCTGGTTGCCAAAACACATTGGTGAGTTGCATAATTTGGAAGAGCTACACATGAAAAAGTGCTTGCAATTGCGTAAGCAGTTGCCACCATCAACTGTTGATCTCAAGCAGTTGAAGCTTGTGGTATGTGATGAAGAGAGGGCCAAATTATGGGAGCCAATCAAGGAAAGTTTCTCTGGTTTAAAGGTAATGGTGGCTAAGGAAGATATCAACTTGAATTGGCTTCAAAAATAATGATTTCTGAGAACTGCATTTTCTCAGAAATTTTTGTAAGTTTTATAATTTTAGATTGTTCCCTTCCATTGTCTGTTCCCTTTTTTTTTTTCTTTTTTTTTTTTAAAGATAACGAAATAAGCGGCTTAGTACGCTATGAAAAAGGAAAAAAAAAAAAAATTTGGGGAGTTGCAATTTGCAGATATGATGATATACCCCTAAAAAAGTATTCGGAAGTTTAATGCTAAGGGATGTGAATGTGGTTGTTTTCATTATGTATGGTGCTATGGAAAAAGAACTTGTAAAAATGTATTCAATAAAATTTTTTTTTCTCATTCTCGTCTGGCATATACAACTTTGTTAGCTCATTTTCTTTTGCCTTTTTTTTTGGTCAAATTGATAATATCATATACTATATAATAAAATTGGGCTTAGAAACTGTGGTTGTGCCAAGTGACTTTACTAAATTACAAAAAAAATTTAAAATTTTAAATATATATATATATATATATATATAATTTTTCTTCTCTTAAAGTATATTAAAATGTGTAGTTGTGTATGTAGAAATATAGCTAATCCCATGAATTAAAAAAAAAAAAAAAAAACCACTTTCATTGGGAGGATATACACATGGGAAGGAATTGATAATAAATTTGTTATCTACATTTTTCTTCAATTTTTTTTGGATAAATATCAGATTTTTGGATAACAACAAAAAAAAAAAAAAAAAAAAAAAAAAAAAAAAAAGCTAATTACGTTAACAACTTGATTTTTACGGTATAGCAGGAAAAAAAAATTGTAATTTATGTTAACAACTTAATTTTATGGTTTTTCTCAACCAAAAAAAAAAAAAAAAACTTGATTTTTACGGTATTTGATTTTAAATAAATTCCTTCTTTTTTTGCTTATATCAACTTCTTCACAACTTAAAAATAATTGTTTTAAATAGAAACAACTTCTTATCAACTTTTTTTTTTTTTTTTTTGAAGTTTACTGTGATTGAAATTTTGTTTGTCGGATAAGGGTCCATTTGGTTTGCGTTTTGGTCTGTGTCTGGCTTCTTTTGCCTTTTTTTTTTACTAGCGCCTCTTGCACTGTTCATGGGACATGAACAGTGCATAAAGGAAAAGCTACAGTAACCTAGCAGTGAACAGTAATTTGGAAAATTATTTTTTTATTGTTTTCAGTTTTCAGCAAAATAAGTGGTATTCAAACGCACACTAAATATAGGAATTGTGAGGGGTGTCCTGAGGATGGAGGCGCTAATGGCCCGAGCACGAGGAGTGTATGGGCTAAGTAGGTAGATACAAGATCGTCAATTTGACCGAGGAAGATCCAACCACCTTCATAGGAGGATGAGATGGGTTATCAACGAACTAGGGGACCAAAGAGGAAAAAGGGGGAAATGTGCTGGGGAAGCACCCATCAACTCCACATTAAATGCTCTACACCAACTAAGACAGCCGCACAAATGGGGGAAGTGATACCTGAACAATGCCTAAACAGCCTATAGCTCACCCTGCACTTCCCGCGAAAGGAGGAGATGGGACAAGTATCTAAAGAGCAACCACCACCTTACAACTGGAGGGTCAAGATGGAAGACAAACTACTATAAAAGAAAGGGAAAACCCATTGAGCAAAGGGATTAAAGAGAGAGAGAGAGAGAGAGAGAGAGAGAGAGAGAGAGAGAGAGAGAGAGCAAGGAGAGTTTATGAACTAAGACTTGTATTGTAGCCTGTTGAAAGACACCTTCCTCGGCCATACTGAAGGAGTAGTAATAAAAAGTTATTCCTTTACGTATCCCCTCCTTGTCTTTTTTCTTTGTTGTTCATCTTTGCTTGGACTTGTTCATCCTAATCCAAACCTCGGGCTTAGGAATCTTCGAGTTGATCTATCATGCCCATCTCTAAACAAATTAATTGAAGCGAGCCTCATCCCCTAGGCCCAAGCCCATAATCTTTGGGCCCTTGGGACCTTTTTAGACCCGTGCCCGCATAGGAATGAGTATGGATAATAGTTTTATTATACAATGAATCTCATCTTTAGATTTTCAAGTCACTATAAATAATAAGGCCAGATTCATGATTATTTTATTAATATTTTGAACATCCAAGTATCTGTCATTTTTCAGGATTATTTATTTATTTATCTTTTCAAATTCAGTCCCTCTTTGCTTTAAAAAATAAATTCCCAATTTTGTTTTATTTATTTATTTATTATTCATGTTGTTTTTTATTATTTTTTCAAGGAGTTTCCTTGAGGTTTTGAAGCACTCCATCAAACAATACTCTTAGTATTGAGTTTTTCTCAAAAAAATTTCTTGAACTTTATATTTACACATTTGGTTTTGATATGGTGAAATTCGGTGCCTCCTCCCTCACTTTCAAAGACAAAAATTCAATTCTTATGTAAGTTTATCTACTTTTATTTTTTGATGTTTAGTAATTTGGGTTGTTCATAATTCTTAACTATTACATTGAGGTTACCACTTAAATATGCTTTCAATTATTTTTTAAAATTATTGAATTCAAGGTTTTTCATTTAAATATGTTCTTTAATTATGCAAACTCGCTTTATATTTTTTAGGCATCACCTTTTATATTAGTTGCATAGTTATCTACCATATTCCATTCTATTAATTTTGGACTTATATATATATATATATATATTTTAATAAAAACTTAATTTTACATAATATGCATTCATTATATAACTTAAAATAAAATGTTACTTAGTTTAAAAAATATATATAGTAAAAGATTACTTTATTTCTATTATCTATTTAATTTTAATTAAAATATTTTTTTTTCATTAATTTACACATGATTCTTGATTAAGCCGTGCATCGCACGGGCATAGTACTAGTATTTATATAAAGTTGAGATTGGGCTGTGTGTAAATAAAATTTTAAAATATTAGACTATTTTTAGTAATTTATTGATAATAAATAGTCCATTTCATAGTAAAAATTATATAATTTTTAATAATACAAGGTGAGTATATTTAATTTTTATATATTCATAAATGAAAATAATTCTATCTAATCAACTCAAATAATATAATTGCAACAATAATTTAGTTATTAATTATTAGTATAGATTTGTGAAGATGTAAAAAAAAAAAATTGAGCAATCCTAAGGACTCAACTTTTTTCACATTTTTTTTACAACTTACTAAGGTGTCAAAGTTGTAATAAGAGCAACATCACTTTCATATGGATCTATTATTGACTTCAAATTATTATACATCAATCACAATATGCCACCTCAATAGTTACAATAAAAGGAAAAAAAAAATTATGTCACTAAATTTATTGAAAAAGAAAATTTAGTCATGATGTTTACATATACCTAGAAAGAAAATCAAATAGCTCATGAACAAGTAAAATCTTGTTGAACAATACAATAAATCAAATAGCTCGTGAACAAGAACAAGTTTGTTGAATAGTAAAATAAATCAAACTTGAACATATAATCTAATTTAATAATAAGCTTGAACTTAATTTGAACTTCAAAATAAACATAAAAAGGGTGTGTGTGTTGGTTTACAAGCTACATTCTAGTCCCCAAAGGTTTTTTAAGCCTTTTAGGTGTGCTGTGTGCTGTAAATTGTAATTCCTCTTCATAAAAGGATGTGTGTGTTGGTTTATAGGCTACATTCTAGTCCCCAAAGGTTGTTTAAGCCTTTTGTTGCAGAAATCTCCAATATATGACTAACTTCTTTGCATGGATCCTAGTACTTGACTAACTCCAGCAACTTAATTGATTGTTGTTGGCTGCAAAGTTCTTCACTTCATAAACGATAAAGATCAGGAAGCACTAGGTCACAAAACCCTAAGGCATACAAAATTCAGTAGCTTCACACAGAGTATATGAGTTCTAACTCTCTGTTTTCACACTTGATGACTTTTAAAATAATCCTTATATATGACTAGGGTTGTAAGAAGTGAAACCCTAATCATTCAAGTCATCATGGGCCGAATTTTAGATCTGAGATTTCTAAAATCGTAGATCTCGATAGATCGAGCTTGTCCATTAATCCTTGATAGTAGCTTGTGTCGAGCTTTAATGAAACATCTTTTCTTCACTTGTTTCTTGGATCAACCTTCATGTCTTTAATGATACCACTTGATATGTTTGAACAACATACTACTTGATACATTAAACCCAACTTAGATCTACCCAATTACAAGTAAAATGCATTTTGTCAAAGAATTAGCCAATTATATAGAAAATATGACCCTAACAGGAGGTAATCAAGAATCAAGTTAGATGAAAGTTGTTTAGTTGTGTTGATACCCATTTTCGCGACACAATTCGTACAAGCCCGATTCAACCAAGCTCGACTTCCTTATGGACTCAATTCATGTATTATATTTTATTTATTCTTTTAAGCATGGCCCAAGCCCATGCGACATATGGGAGAAATTGAGGAAGTGTGGTTTGGAGGGTATGGGTCGGTTCCTTTCGGACCTTTTGCATGAGCCCAACCCATACGTGCTACCAAGTGGGCAAAGGACACTGGTAGCACCTCAGGCTCATGGAGGAAGTCTTGTATCCAAAATTTCCACCTCAAAAGAGCTTTCATGCTCTGGATGATTGTGCCCCTAATTTTCAGCCTATCTCCATTTTCCACACCAAAACACAGCTGACCCTAAGAAAAAGGCTGAACAGCCTAGCCCACTCAGCCACCCAAATGCAGCTATCAAAAGCCTACAATGACAAGGAAAGAATAGCTAATGGAGTCAGCCACTTTATTTCCAAAATCATGTAAAAAGCAAGCCAACTCTCTTACCCAATTAAAGCAAATCTGACCATAACCTCTTTGATTGAGACCTTGGGGTTCAAAGCCTCTTCTATTGACCATAAACCAGTCACTTAGAGCACCCCAAGTTCAATACAAAAGGCCCCAATCAGATTCAAAATGGGGAGAGCCACGTTCTACCTATGACTAGAAACTTCAGAGCAAAAACCCATTCAGCCAGTCAATAATCTCACAATTCTAAACCTTAGGGGTGGAAATATGGGTATAGGGGAACCTTCCCTCTCTTCCTCACGACCTCCCTCAATTTCCTCTTCTGTGTGACTGTGGGTCGAAATTTCAGACCTGTTATGTTTTTATGCTTTTTCCGAACTTTTGTTGTTAGCATTTTGATTCTCTCTTGTCAAAGCACCATTAGCCTTTGTTTTTTATACATTGTGAATTTTGGGTTTGATTCTCCATAAACAAACACTTCTAAAGAACCCAAGGGGAGATTTGGGCCGTTTTCGCATTTTTGGCCCTTGTCGCAAAACGTCCCCGACAAGTTGCAACTTGCAAGCCTAAAAAATTTTAGTTGAGAAAAGTTCATCTTGGTTTAGTGAAATGAAGTGAGTTCATAAAATAATCAGATAGAAACTTTCTCTTAATATTTGACAAATTTTTGGTCAAGCGAACCCGTTAAGGAAAGCCACCAATTTAGCTTTCATGGTTCATTGTAACCAATTACTCCTTGTTTTGTGTATCCTATATGAACAAAATTAAAACCTTAAAAAATCATACAAAGAAGGGAAGACAACCACAAAGATCTTTAAGTGGATATCTTATCACCCAAACACAACATCACCACCTATGCTATTGGAGTGTCTTAAGAAACCGAAGAGATGTCAAAAAACCTTCAAGTAGCCTTGAAGTAACTGAGAGATTAGTTTTGCAATCGGCTAGCAACTTTTGGTGTTTGATCACTGTGAAGACATAGGCTAAATTAGCACTCGCAATAGTTTTAGAGAACTCAGATACAATGTTTGATTACTTGTATAGTTGTATTGGAGGTATTGTAACTTGTAAGTGAATGTACAGTATTGCATGGGAAACTCTCGTGGGCTCTCTAGTGAGGAAGAAGTTGAACTAGCAAGGAGCAACAAGAAAGTTGAAGATTTACACCATGCAAACTTCATGGAAGACAATACTAATGTAGTGGGAGGGACTCCGTGGATGAAAGATACTATTAACACCCAAGCATCCTTCAAGGATAAGCTTGTGGGAGAGATTCCAGGGGCATATTGGCAAGCTTTTGATTTTATTGACGAGATGGAGGAAATCCCGGAAGTTGAATGGGACATCTCATCACTAAGGGAAGGTCTTGCAGCTGTGAGGTTATTAGATGACCTGGAACAAAAGATTAGGGCTTAATGGACGAAAGCACTGATTGTTAAAGTCTACAGGAGATCAGTGGGGTTTAGCTTTCTCCAAGAAAAGATCACTGCTCTCTAGAACCCGAGAGGAAGGATTGATTGTGTGGGTCTGGGCAAGGAATTTTTTCTAGTCAGGTTCTCAGTCAAGGAAGACTACAATCTAGTTTTGGAAAAGTGCCCTTGGTTCATTGGGGAGCATTTCCTCTCTATAAGGCCATGGGTTCCAAATTTCAAGCCATCTACTTCCGATGTGTCGCCTATAGCAGTATGGGTGAGACTTAATGAGCTTCCATTTGAGTATTACCAAGTGGAAGCCTTGAAAGAGATTGGGAGCACTATTGGGATTGTTTTGTGGATTGATACTCATACTACCATGGAGTCCAGGGGCCAATATGCTTGAATTTGTGTGCAAATAGACGTGGAGAAACCTTTGATTACGGTGCTCCTCATTGGAAATTTCGAGCAACCTGTCATTTACGAAGGTATCCACATGCTTTGTTTCTCTTGTGGTTGTATCGGGCATTAAAAAGATGTATGCCCTCATATTATTAGACCAGCCCAACCACCATGCAGGGAGGAAACAGAGGAAGGTGATAAGGCTCAGAGCAACCCATGTGAAAGGCATGCTGCTGAGTCAGCTGCAGATCAACATCCAGGTACAGGTATGGATCAGGATGACTTATACAGACCTTGGATGGTTGTGACACGCAAGAAGAGTGGGTAAATCCACCAGGTATAGCAGGATCCCTGGTGTGAGCCATTATTCAGAAGAAGGACCACTCCCTACTGGAAAGGAAAGTGTGCGTGGCAGCAAGAGAAGGGTAACAAAAAATCAGGTTAATAGTGGGCCCCAGCAGGATTATGATAATGAGGAAACTGGTGTGGGCTTTATCTATCCGGTCCAAAAGGAGATGAGGCCCAAGGATGTGGGCCTTAAAACTAAGGAACTAAATATGTCTAGCTTTAGCCCGAAAATGATCAGACCAAATCAGATTACGAAGGGCAAGAATGTCCCTCTAAGGGTAGGGCGACTCATAATGCTTCAAAGAGCACTACAGGAATCAATAGAATTAATTCCCAACTCCCTTCTTCTTCATCAAATGAGCTTGCCAGAAATGGAGACCAGGTCAAGCCTAGTTCAATGTTTTTGCTCACAAGCTCATCCAAGTTCGAGATAGGCTATAAATTTGGATGGAACCATCATGGAAATACCGAAGATAGTGATTGCAGAGATAAGAGCGAACCCAACGCATGTAATGGGCTGATCTAATTTAAAGCTCAAAAAATCTTGGAGCTTCATTTCCCTCTGACAGAAGAGAGCATAAGGAAAAGGGATCTTCCTCTAACGGATCTAGCATGGCAAACGATGCCGAACCCATGGTGGCAGTTCCTGACAGATTCACTGAGCTCGAAAGAAGAAAGAAGGATAGTATGGAAGTCTATTCCCCAAATCTTGCCGATCTCGGTTTTATGCAACACAAACCCGTGGGAGATGTTGTCAGAGAGAAGGATGTTAGACTCTCAGCCGATATCAACATCGGTCATGGGAAACTGACACTCAACGAAGCTTCTTCAAGTTTTCCAACCAACGACGGAGTTCAACCTGCATTCAATAGCTTAGGAAATGGAGATGGGCATTCTATAGCACCGCCTAACTTTAATGCCAGGGAAGGGTCAAACAGGGGAGTGGCTGAGGAAGATGGGATGGAATTTGATGGAAGAGGCAAAGTTGATGCTGCCTTTTGATGAGTACCCTACTCCAAATCATGTTTTAATCATGAATATTATCATCTAGAATAGTAGGGGTGCTCTGAAGCCCAATTTTCAAAACTATGTTAGGGAGCTAGCTCAAAATCATGATCTAGCAATCATGGTGATTATGGAAACTAGGATTGGAGGAGAGCGTGCAAAAGAGATTACGGACTGATTGCCATTTGATATGGCAATTCATACTGACACCATTAGCTATGCCAGGGGATTATGGTTGTTGTGGAACTCAGACAGAGTGGAAATCTCGCTACTGGCAAAAATAGAGCAGGAAATACATGTCACGGTTAAGGTATGTGCCTCTAACTTTTCTTGGCTTTTTTATGTTGTGCATGCAAGTCCTAGGTTTGAAAAGAGGGCTATTCTCTGGAACAATCTATCCAATTTGGCCGAGCTTCAGACTATGGCGTGGGTTATTGCAGGGGAGTTTAATGAACCCCTTTTGGATGATGACAAGTATGGAGGTAAAGCTGTTAGTATAAATAGGTCCCTGTAATTTAAAAAGTGTCTTGATAAGTGCTGTATGATAGATTTAGGATTCACAGGGCCGAGATTCACTTGGACAAATGGCAGAGAATTGAGTGCCTTAATACAACAAAGAATTGATAGATTCTTTGTGAATCCCAGCTAGTGTTTACATTTCCTAGAGGCAAGAATTACTCACTTCACTAACTGCCATTCAAACCATTTCCCTATTCTTCTGGAAGCTGAACCCCATAGTCATTTTCAACTCCCCAGACCTTTTAGGTTCCAGAGCTGCTGGCTGTCTGACCCGTCTTTTCCTCTGATTGTCACTAGGGTCTGGAATCATGCTCATTCACATTAGGGAGCCATAAACACTTTCTCTGTTGAAGCAAAATGATGGAACAAGGTCCACTTCGAGAATGTGTTTCAAAAGAAAAGGAGAATCATGGCTAGACTCAATGGAATACAAAAGGTAGTTGCTGTTAGACCTATCACTCAACTTCTGGCTTTGGAGAAGCAGCTTCAAAGGGAGTTGGAAGGCATTCTTGATTAGGAAAGAGACATTTGGGCCCTCAAATCAAGAGTAAATTGGATGATCTTAGGGGATAGAAACACGTCTTTCTATCATATTTCCATGCTGGTGAGAAGGAAAAGGAATAGGATCTCGGCCATCAAAAATAGTGTTGGTGAATGGCTGTATGAGGAGAGGGAGGTGATGGATTATATCAGAAAAGGCTTTGAGGACCTTTATTCCTCTTCTTTGGCTTACTCTAAGAGATATCCTTCTTTTGCAAACCAGAGGCAGGTGACCTTGTCAGAAGAAGAGAGTGAAGCTCTCAACCATGAGGTCTTGAAAAAGGAGATAAAAGGAGCACTGTGGTCGATGAAACCTTTCAAAAGCCCCTGGACTAGATGGGCTTCATGTAGGGTTTTACCAGTGTTTCTAGCTTATGGTGGGGAATTCAGTGGTAGAGGAAATAAAAAAAATAAAAATAAATAAAAAAATCTTCTTGAAGAAGAGAATACCAGAGTACCTTAACCGAACCCTCATTGCCCTTATCCCAAAGATTAAAGGTTTTGAATCTCTAGGTAATTACCGGCCTATAAGCCTTTGTAACACCGTGTATAAGCTAGTCACAAAGATAATAGTTGCTCAACTAAGGCCTCACCTGGAAAAACTAATCTCTCCCCTTCAAACTGCCTTTGTCCCAAGTTAAAAAGGAACTAATAATGCAATTATTGTTCAGGAACTCATCCATTTCATTAGTAGATCAAAAGGGAAGGAAGGGTTTATGGCTGTAAAGATTGATCTTGAAAAGGCCTATGACAAGTTGGAGTGGGGTTTTATCAAGGGAAGGCTTATTTATACCAATCTTCCGATGGATCTGGTAGAGTTAATTATGAGCTGTATTTCCTCAGTCTCAACCTCTGTCTTCTTCAATGGGGGGATATTGGAACCAATACAACCTTCTAGTGGTATTAAACAAGGGGACCCTTGGTCCCCTTACATTTTCATTATGTGTATAGAATTTCTAGGTCAGCTCATTGAGGGTAAATGCATAGAGAAGTTGTGGAACCCAGTCAAAGCTTCCAGGAATGGTCCAAGCTTCTCCCATCTCTTCTTCACAGACGACCTAGTATTGTTTGCCAAAGCAAACCAAGCAAATTGCACTGACATCTGGGAGGTGATGAAAATTTTTGTGAGAAATCTGGGTAATCAGTGAGTGAGTCGAAGTCTAGGGTGTATTTCTCACCCAACATTGATATGGACAGCAGGGAGAATATGTGTAATATTTTAGGATTCAGGTCGACTACTTCTTTGGGAAAATACTTGGGAATTCCAATTAAGCACCCTGGGTCGTCCAATCAGGATTATAATTTTGTGTTGGGTAGAATGAAGCAGAAACTTGTGGGCTAGAAGGCAAGACTTCTTTCCTTAGCTGGCAGAACAGTTCTTGTACAGTCCTCGTTATCTACAATTCCTACATACCCCATGTAGTGTGCCTACTTCCCTGGTAAAGTTCTAGATAACATCGATAAAGTAAGTAGGAACTTCCTATGGGGATCATCAGAAACCTCAAAAAAAATGCATTGGGTGGGGTGGCAGAAAGTAACCACGGCAAAAAAGGAGGGCGGCTTGGGGATCCAAACAGCTAGGGGAAGGAATACCACGTTATTGGCTAAGCTCAATTGGAGGTTCCATGAAGAAAATGAGGCTTTATGGGCTAAAGTATTAAGGAAAAAATATTGCTCTCAAAGAAGAATCAACTCCTCTAATAGGGATAAACTCCCTTGTTCCTGAATTTGGAAAGGCATGAAGAAGGGTGAGGATGTATTCAAAGCTGGAGTTAAATGGATAATTGGGAGGAATAGTGAGGGAAATTTTTGGATGGACAACTCGACGCCTCAGGGCCCTCTCAGGAATTTAGTGCAAGGGTCGTTGAACAAGGATGAAGAGAATCTAAAAGTGAAAGAAGCGCTCATGACCAATGCCTAGAATTGGGATAAAATTTCCTTTGAACTCCTCTTGAGGATCAAATTAGAGGTCCAGGCCACGCCATATGCCATTGCTGCCAGAAGTGAAGATAGGCTGGCTTGGAAAACAAACTCTCATGGTAAATTTGATCTCTCCAGCGTGTATAAATTAGCCACCTCGAATGATGAGGACTAAGATTTCAAAGGCCAATGGGTATGGAAAGAAAGAATTAATCCAAGAATCTAGTTTTTCCTTTGGAAGTGTTTTCACAACAGTCTCGAAGTTAATGTTTGCTTGAATGCAAGAGGGATTAATCTGGATCCGATGTGTCCTTGGTGTAAAAAAGAGCTAGAAACCATCATCCACATGCTGCGTGACTGTTCGGAAAGTAAAGAAATATGGAAGCATTTGGGCATTTCTGTGGAGAATAGGAGTTTTTTTTCCTCGGATCTCCATACCTGGTTAACCACTAATGCAGCCAAGAACAAAGTGATCTTGCACAACCACCCTCCATGTAAGATCGTGTTTATGCATGCCATTTGGTTATTGTGGAAGCAAAGGAACAAAACTATTTTTCTGAAAAATAATTTCAATCCAAACCTGACAGTTCATATCGTCAGCCAAGCCAGTGACTTTCATTGGTGTGCAGCGGACTGGAGAGCTGTTAACAGATTCACAATGAAGGATGTAAGATGGGAACAACCAAGAAGGGGTTGGTGGAAGCTAAATATAGATGGATCTTCCTTGAGAAATTCGGGTTAGCAGGAGGAGGAGGAATAATTAGAGATGAGATGGGTAGCTGGGTGGTGGGTTTTTCCAGGAATATCAGAGTAACATCGAGCTTTGAAGCAGAGCTATGGGCTTTAATGGACGGGCTGAGCATTTGTGTGGACAAATTATTTAGCTATAGAAGTTGAATTGGATGCTAAAGCAATTATAGACATCCTTCTTAATCCCAACCAAACTAACTCCTTTGTATCTCCGCTGTTGGATGATCGCAGGCTGGCATCCCAGATCCCGCGGATTCATTTTAAGCATTGTTATTGAGAAGCGAATAGATGTACTGATCATCTTGCAAGAAAAGGAATGAAGCTGATTGCGGATTTTTTTTCTTTTTGAAAATCCGCCTGTGGATTTGCTTTCTATCTTTAACTTTGATTTAGCTGGTTTGTACCTAAGCAGGCGCTGCCCTGCTGAGACTTTGGTTGTTTAGTTTTATGTTTTTATTCCCTTTTACCCAAAAAAAAAAAATGAATGTACAGTATCGCTATTTCCTTATAGTGGATTTAATGACCTGGGCTAGGCCTAAAGTATTTTTCCTTGTGGGGTTTTCACTTTGTAAACAATTCCTCGTCTCTTGTGTGTGATTGTTCATATTGTAATTGATTTACTACGATTGCACATGTAACTTGGTAATTGATTACTTGGACTTGATATTGATTAATTAGTTAAAATTGATATTAAGCCGTGTAGAGTCTAAACTGAATTTTCACTAGACAACCAAACGCTTTTTCCCTCCATATTTCCTCCACGCTCCACCCCTTTCCCTTGAACTAAACAGAGTTTATGTCTTCCATTTAGAACGAGCCTTCGAACTAAGAAGAGAGAGATGGTTGCAGTCAACAGTTGAGTCATAGGAAGGGACAAATACTATATATCTAATATGATCAGTCAAGGACCACACAGAAGAGAAGGTTCATGGGACAAAAAGAACTTGTCCTGTTCCGGAAATTAAGGATTGCTATCGATGCATACTCGCAGTGGAGCGCTTGTGCGTCATACAATTCTTATATTATCTTCAGCATGCCGTATCCTATTTATTGGTGGATTGAAACTTGAGAGGGAAAACAAAAAGATATTCAGAAAGAGTAAACTAAATTCACAAAAGAAATGTTGATCATATTGACTAAAAACAATGAAAAAAGAAGACGAATATATTTAAATTGGTGCCAACCGGGGCTTGGCTCAGCTGGGTATGGTTCGTTCGCTCTGCCTAACACGCTCAGGTTCGATTCCCGCTACCAGCAGGGGTCCGTTAGTGGACATCACATCCCTAAGCGTGTGTGCTCTGCCCGGGGGTTTAATATAACCATAAACACCCCCATTTTTTATTCTCAAAAAAAAAAAAAATATATATATATATATATATATATATACATATTTAAATTGATAAATCCAAATAGATAAAATTGGAATGTAAGTAAATTCTTATCCTTTGTGTTTGATGGAATCAAACTTGGTATTGTTCGAGGCACTCATACCAAGATAACTATCATTCCACCCTCATCATGTCATGAGCCCATAGGTTTGATTACATTAATCTACGTGTAAGTGAAATATATACCAAACATAACCTACGAAGGGTCTTACAGTTTACTAGACTCATCATACACGCTTTACGCATGCAATAAGACTCTTTTTTATTTTTTATTTTTTATATTAAGTGTAGTGAAAAAATGTTTAAAAGTGAGAAAAAATAGTGTCCTAATTTTTAGGATTTTGATAAAAGTTTGAAAGCCTAAAACTTATGAACTCTTTTAAAAATGATAAATTACTCTTTTAACTGATTTGTGTTTTTAAATTTAACAGTATTCAACTAAAAGAAAGGGGTATTTTAGAGAGTTTGAGAATTTTTGTAAGGATATTTTAATACACAAAATGATGAAACTCAAACAAATGAATCTTGTTATTAATAGTATAGATAACATAACCTGCTATTTTTTATTAAGAGAATTAAGGTTCAAATCTCCCATTCCCCATAATTGTAACCATTGAAATATATAAATAAAATACTTTTATGGTCCTATATTTTGGCCATGTTTTTAATTTGGTTCTCAAGTTTTTATAATTTCGTTTTGGTTTTTATGGTTTTAAACTTGTTATCCTTTTAGTCACTGCTGTAAGCTAGCAATGTAGTCCATTAAATATGTAGGCATTCTTGGTAAGTGAGATGTCAACAAGGATCAAAATGACTGCAAGTGTAAAAAAATAAGGACCAAAAATGAAGTTATAAAAACTTAATATAGGTACCAAAAAGGAAGTTTTGCCCTCCCCCACCCCCCCCCCCCCCCCCCCATGCCACACACAAAAGATCGCTTTTAGGCAAAAGGACCTTAGCCTAAAGGCCTTCGATAAGGGTCCATTTGGTTGGTAGTGAAACAGGGAGGATAGAAAATGAAAGAGAGACAAATAGAGAGAAACTGATTTTATGGGTGTTTAGTTAGAGAGAAGGGGAGGATGGAAAATTGGTGGGACCTAGGTGTTTTATCCTTGGGCCCACCAAAATTCTATCTTCCCAATTTAGGGAGAGAAATATTTTGCAGTCAATGACTAAACTACCCTTCCTCTTACATGCTAGATCAGCTAGGGTTTTCTTTTTTGGAAATATTTTCTTGAATGTCTTCTTCTTCCTTTGGGGGGGGGGTAATTAGATGTGGTTTTTTTTTTTTTTTTTTATGCATGATTTTTCTTTTTTAATAAATTTTGGGTGATTTTTTTTTTTTTGCCACTTTTTTGTTTTAATTGGGCATCATTTTTTTTTATTAAGGGCTTATGAGTAAATTTATACAAACTCATTTTTTCCATTCATCCACTTTTTCACCCCCAAGAAATACAAATGAGGGAGACTAAAATCTTTTCTATCCTCCCACTTTTCCACCTCCCCAACCAAAAAAAAAAAAAATATATATATATATATATATATATATATATAGAGAGAGAGAGAGAGAGGTAGATTGTGCTCTTTCTTCCCCACGTTTAAGAAGTTCTTCATAATTGTAAATAAAAATAATCCAACTCAATTGAAACCTTAAGTTGTTTCACACACACCAAAAAAAAAAAAAAAATCAAAGTATGATGAATCTTCATTGATGATTGATTTCTCTTAATAACTCAAGATTTTGATTTTTATCTCAATCCCTTGGTCGTAAATTATCAAGCTTTCCTTCACCACGTATCACCACACATAAAGTAAGGTATTTATTTTTAAGAAAAGATTTTTCAAATGTTTAAATTGTATACTTGATCTATTATATCTGATTTTCTATAAGAAACTAGTCTCGGTTTGGTTAGTAATGATTCAACAAGTTATGCCTTGAATCCATCTTTACTTAGGTATGTTGAGGTTGAGTCAGAATTTGGTAAGGATGAGGTGTAAACCCATGTTTTACATTATTTAATAAGAGATTGCCACATCAGCCTTTTATTTAAAACATAGTACATCCTACCATACTTAATAATATCACATCAGCCTTTTACTTAATTAAAATATGAAATATGATGTTTATTGAGATGTTATCATGTGTGATCGGAACTATTTATGTTTTAGTAATATGATGATGTGACATGTCCTTATTAAATAATGTAAACCAGGGAAAATTCTTAAATATTCCCGAGGCACGGAGAAATAGTGATCCCTACCCTCATATTCATAGTAGACTCTGCCATGAATGTAAGAAGAGGGAGTACCATTCTCTATGCTCCGGAAGTACCTAAAAATTATTTGTAAACCAATGGATTTACACCAAGATGACTCTATTATTAAATAAAAATTTTTTAGAAGGTATTATTAAATGAAGTTGATAGTTCTTTTCATAAAGGAGAATTCTTAGGAAAATTCTAAAAATTATTCATTGATAAATTATATTTTATTGTTCTATACTTTAAATTTTATTATATTCTTATTATATTAAGATTTTATAGTGTAGATCGTGTTTCTTCTTCTTTAAAAAAGGTGAATTATAGAAAAAATTAAGTGAATCTTAAATATGATCTCTTGATTAATTTGTTACTCATAATATTTTAAAAAAAAAAAAAACCACAAAATTTAGATAAAAATCTCACAAATGAATAAAAAAATTCATAAAAAAGAGATTGAAGGTAATGATATAACACAACAAAAGGATACTAATAAAAATAATTACAATGATATTCAAACATGTAATATAATAATAATAATTGTTTTAGATAGGTAGATAAATAGGAGATGTGAGATTTAAACCCTAAATATAGGGCACCACAATTATATAACATAATAATTCTTGGTGATATAATAACACTAGATTATTTTTCAAATTTAGATATCAATTACAAAATTTTGTTGTCACTACCAATCATAAATTTTTTAGTAGATTTTCTTTTTCAAAATTAAAATTGATAAAAACTCTACTTAAGATTGATTATGTCACAAAAATATAAAGTAGATTAGCCATATTATCATATATAAAGGAAATGTTAGCAAAGCCTAAATAAATAAATAAAATTAATTAGTAGCATTTTTTTTATCTCAAAAGGCAAGAAGAATGTATTTTAAATAAAATATTATAATTTAAAATTTTGAATAAATATTATTTAATTTTGAATATAAAAATATCTCAATTTGATAAATATATGAGTTCGACAGCAATGTTACACCACTCAATATTTTTTAATTTAATGTGAGTTAACAAATCAACCGTTCGATAATATTATCTTCATGCATTTTCCATGCTTGCAAAATTTAAGACGATTAAGAGTCTGTTTGGGATCCGCTTATTTTGCTGAAACTGAGTTTTTTTTACTAAAAGTACTGTAAATAAAGGTAAAAGTTAGCTACAATAGTACTGTGTGACCCATGAATAGTACCAAAAAGTGCATTAAGCTCATAAATAGTAGCAAAAATAAGCAAAATAAGCTGGCTTTTTAAGTTTGAGTCAAACGCACACTAAATATTAATAGTCATGTCATCAATCAATTGTTTAAATTCAAGTTTTTGTAGTTTAAAATAGTACATAAAAGATGAGTTTATGGATTGAATGGTAAATAATAACTGATTGACATAAATATTGGTATGCATGTTAAGAACATATAGAACATGTAATCCAATGATGGAATTTTTTAAATATGAATTTAATAATAAGTTATTGGCTGGTGTAACATTGCTCGAAGTTACACCAGGGTGTAAGTTGAACCCGTGAATAAATTAGAAAACAAGAAAGTTCAAGAAATAGAAAACAATATTGTGGACAAACAGTGTTCATCTAATTAGAGCATTTGCATCTGGGGTGCTAAAAAAACCTCATTTAGCACCTTAAAAAACTACATTATCTACTTTAACCTCTCATTTCACAACTCATCTTACACCCCTTCTCCTATTGTTACATCACAGCCAACACTATTAATTTATTTACTCAATTCACTCTATCTTCATCTAATGTAGAGTCTCTCTCTGTCTCTCTCTGATATCGGCGTGAGAGACCCATCCTCATAAACAATGGTCTTGATCCATCAAATAAAGGCCCATATCGCAATAGAGACCCATATTGCAACAGAAAAACACCCATCAAGGGCGGTCTTAACCCATTAACAAACCCATAATTACAAAGGGCAACACATTGCCACTACCACAACCCACATTAAACTGACCAACCAAAATCCACCGCCGCAACCAATAACCCAAAATCCAATGCCAAAACCAAGAACCAAATCAACCAATCGCAACCAATGTTGATAAAAAAATCCAAATCCAAATCCAAATCCTCTAACAAAACACACAAACCACCACGAACCTGCTACCATAACGTTGCTGCAAAGATAGTTAAGACTACAGATCTAGCGGCGTTTACAAAACACACAAATCTAAACAAAGTCCACAGAGGATTGAGACTACAAAGCCTAGAATTAAATTCCACTGCTGCAAATACAATTAAGAGGTGGAAGGTGCCGGTCAAGAGAGAGAGAGGTATAAGCTTGCTACACTAAACTACTACTTGCAAGGTTGTAAATTTTTTAGGTTTAACACTCAAAATTTAGCATATGTTTAGTTTTTTAGGTTCTAAAATAGCATTTTGAGAGTTTTAGCACTCCCAATACGAGTGCTTTTTAGCAGGGCTAGCTCTATCTTAGATGCAATTGCTTAAGGGCCCCAAATGAAACAAGGCCCTAAATTTAAACCAATAAAATTAGAGTTTAAATTCTGTCCGGATGTGGCGTAAACCAAGGGGTTTATGCCACCAATAATATGACACCACGTCAACACTCAATTAAAAATCTCATTAAAAAAAAAAAAAAAAAAAAAAAAACCCAACAAAACAATGAACTTTCTGTGTTGATGTTAGCAACAATGATGTTATCGAAGGCATAAAGAAGTTGAAGAAGTCACCACCGTCGGTGAATTTTTTTTTTTTGAAAATGAATATTCATTCATAAAAGAAAGAAATGTTACCACCAAAAACAAAGCAAGAGGAAAGAACAGAGGAAGAGCAGGACACAAGCACCAAAAGAGACCATGAACAAAGACACTAGCCAAGAGGATTGGAGATTTGAGAAGCTGGATTGGAACAACTCCAGAGATAGTTAATTACCTGCTATGTACAAAGACACCATGACCAAGTCAATGATTTGGTCATCTCTCTTCCTCCTTCTAAATTTTATTTTACCAAACCTTAAAAACAAAAATAAACCCCACAGCCACAATAGACCAAGAACCCAGGTTCAAAAACACACATGCAAAAGAAAAAGCAAAAGCTTCAAAATTTAATCACCTAAAAACAGCGGAGACACCAAATCCTTGTCTTCCCCCACCAAAATCCACACCTTTATCCCATATGCAAATCTTGAGCCAAACCCATAAACTTGCACACAACCCAGATTGGATATATATCTTAAAAAGATTGTACCTTGGATAATGAAAATTGGGAAAAAGAAAAAAGAAACCGAGAAAAAAGAAACTTAGGTCAGTAGCGACTGTAGAGAGGGAAAATTCCCGACCTATCATAAGCTGACACGTCATACTACCAAGTCCACAAATTACAGCCAATTACAAAGCGCCACGTATTGCTGCTAGGTTTTGCTATCACTACTCAGAAACCAACAGAAATTTGCCAAGTGTCATGCAAAAACCAATCACACATCAGCACGTGTAAGCGATGACACAAGCAGTCTAGCGCGTGTAAGAGATGACACAAGCGGTCCAGCACGTGTAAGCGATGACATAGGCAGACCAATCAGGCTGTGACATGTGTCACCAATCAAACTCCGCCACGTGTCGCTCACCCACCTCTAAACTCCTATAAATAGAAGCCTTCCTAAGGCATTTGAGGACACCAAGCCATCTGAAGCACTCAAAAGTACAGAAGCTCTACAGGAATCAAGCCTCAAAGCCTTCAAGAACTTCAAGAACTTCAACCCCAAAATCGGAGAACATTCGAAGCAGAATCATCCAAACTATCTGCCTAGATCCTAAAGTTTGCGGGAATCAAGCTCAAAGTGTCCGAAAACATCAACAAATCACAAATCAGTGAAGCTCTACGGATCCAAGCTTTTAAAGCCCCGAAGAACTTCCACCACAAACCTTCGAAGACGAAGAACACACGAAGAACACGAAGAACGTGAAGAACAAAGGATTTCTAACAAGCTCATAGCCAGAGATTCATTGTAATTTCGTTTCAACAATCTTCGATCCATCCCTCAATCAAATTGAAGGATATTTTGTGTTCAAGTCAAAATCACATTACCACAAATCCAATCAATAAGTCTTGCAAGGAGATCGAATCAGAGGATCACTCTTTTGTAATTTCAGAGAATTGTACCACACAATCATCAATACAAATTCGCATTTGTGAAACTATTTTACTTGTTTGATTTATTTCATACTAGAAATTTAGTTGTTTACAAATTTTGGCACGCCCAGTGGGACCTCTCTGCCTCTCATCTCCTTCTCCTTCAAAGAAAGAAATCTTCATCATCTTGCTACCAACTTCAATGGCCTCTAGCAAGAACATTCAAGCTTCAACAATAGCTACTTCAATTAGACTTGGTACGGCTACCACCAACAATTGCATTGGTGCAATCAATCGTAGCCAACCCAAAGCAAATAATCAACTTCAATCTTAATCAACCAAGGAAGCCAAGGTCCAGACAATCATCTCCTTAGACCCTCTTACAAGAAACAAGGTCATCAACAAGGATATCTCCACCTTGGAACACCTCAAGTATGGGGGCAAATCCCCTTCTTCCTTTATAAGAAGTTGGTCGCACGATTTCTCTCCCACCAAAGGGAACCCAAAAAATGAGATTTCACGGGCTCACATCAATTCACTTTCTTCTCCATCATCCTGGGAAGTTGTGTCAGTCATGATGACTAACACCTCTACCATGAAAGAAAAGATGGCTGAAATGGAACAAAGGGTTGTCCTTCTCACAAAAGCACTTGAAGATAAGGACCTCCAAATTGCAACTCTAATGAACAAGCTGGAGGTACAAGATTCGGGTGAATCAAGTCTTGGCTTTGAGCACCCTCCTGGCTTTACCTTGAAAGGAGAAAACGCCAAGGTTGATAAAGGAAAAGGAGGTGAAGGCACTTTTCAACATGGACATTCCACCTCAATGGCCTCGATATCTGTCCAACAACTGCAAGACATGATAACAAATACCATTCGAGCATAATATGGAGGTTCTTCTACAAGTTTTCTCACATATTCAAAACCCTACACAAAGCGCATCGACAACATGAGAATGCCAAATGGGTATCAACCCCCCAAGTTCTTACAGTTTGATGGCAAAGGAAATCCTAAGCAACACATTGCTCACTTTATAGAAACTTGTGAGAACGCAGGGACTCAAGGAGGCCTCCTTGTAAAGCAATTTGTTCGTTCGCTCAAGAGAAATGCCTTTGATTGGTATACAGACTTAGAACCTGAGTCAATCGACAATTGGGAACAACTAGAAAGAGAATTTCTCAACTGATTCTACAGCACACGGTGCACGGTAGGCATGATGGAGCTTACTAATACTAAACAGTGGAAGGATGAGCCCGTCGTTGATTATATCAATCGGTGGTGTTCTTTGAGTCTAGATTGCAAGGATAGACTTTCTGAAATATCTGCTGTAGAGATGTGCATCCAAGGCATGCATTGGTGACTTCTTTACATCCTTCAAGGGATAAAGTCCCGAACATTTGAAGAGTTAGCAACTCGTGCGCATGACATGGAATTGAGTATCTCTAGCCATGGATGTACAAATCCTCCCATATTTGAGGAAAGCAAAAAGGAAGTAAGGAAGAATGATAGGAATGCAAAAGCCAACCTCAAAGACCCAATGGTTGTTAACACTGCTGAAGTCAAGGTTCCAAGAAGATGAGCAAATGCAAATGAAAAACGGCTTGAAGAATGGCAAAAGAACGAGGTGCGTCATCTGACTTTTAAAGAACGTGAGCAAAAAGTATATCCTTTCCCTGATGAAGATGTGCCAAACATCTTAGAACAACTATTGCAGTTGAAGCTGATTGAACTGCAGGAATGCAAGCGACCAGAAGACATGGGGAAAGTTGATGACCCTAACTACTGCAAATATCATCGCATCATTGGTCATCCAATCCAAAAATGCTTTGTCTTTAAAGAACAAATCATGAAACTTGCCAAAGAAAACAAGATTGATCTAAACTTTGATGAAGTTGTTGGGTCAAACCATGTGACCGTTGCTTGTGATGTACTTTCAACTCTCAGGCAGGGGGCAAACACCATTGGAGCTTACAAATTGATTGACAATAATGGCGTAAGGATCGGTCCCATCAATGGGAAGTTCCTTAAACACTTCTACACTTGAAAATCGAGGATTGCTCCTCGATAAGAGCTTAAACTACCCACTACAACGCTGCAAGGGTACATGATGTCTTTCCATTACCTTTAGAAGCGTACAAATAAAAACAAAAACAAAAACAAAAAAAAAAATCTTTTGAACTACGTAATGACTTGATCCCTCTCGAGGGTACGTAGGCAACTTAGTATCTTTTGCTGAGTTCAGTCATGCACTAAAAAAAAATTATTAAAAAAAAAAAACAAAACAAAAAACAAAAACAACAAAAAACAACCAAAAAAAAAAAAACAACAATCATCCAAAAAGAAATTATCAAAAAAAAAGATCATCAAAAAAAAAAATCATCAAAAAAAAAATCTGTTGAACTACGTGATGACTTGATCCCTCTCCGGGGTACGTAGGCAGCTTAGTACTTGTCACTAAGTTCAGTCACATGAAAAGAAGAAGGATTGCCAGTCTAGCTTGAAGAGTTTTCCAACGGTCATCAATATGCTTTTAAAATCCCTTTGGTTGGCAAGGCATTGCTTAAAGACAATCAACTGCTCAATAGGATGATCAAAGATTGTTGTAGTCAAAGATGAAGACTGTAAGGAGTTGACGTTGCTTAGCTTTCCTTGAAATGATGTTAAATATAAGTTGATGCTTGGTTGTGGAGCAAAATAAAATCTCCAACTTCTTTTGCAAGAAATGAAGTCTTCATGGCATTGTCCATCTTCTATGGATATTCTCCCACGTTTCTAAAGTATGCTTTGCATCACTTATCTCCTGGGGGCATCTTCTTGTACCTTGCTAGTCTAAACTACATTGTCTCTTTTCTGAAATTATGCCACTTCATAGCTTTGAAATTTGAACCACATCATCTCCCTTCTGAGTGGTATCGTTTCACATCATGTCTCTGAAATTTGGACAACGTCAACTTCCTCCAGAATGATGATAAATTATATATCCGAAGTCGGTGTTGCATCATCTCTCCTCTATAGGCATGTTCGTGCAATGTCAAAATTCTTGGTAGCATGTTTCAACATCTTCAAAGTCTTGGCAGCATGCTCTAACGTCTTCAAAGTATTGGCGTCATCATTTTTTCCCTCGCATCTTCAAAGTCGTGATAAGGACTCCTTGCATCTTCAAGATTTTGTTGGCAACTCCTCGCTCTTCAAGGTTTTATTGGCATCTCTGAAATCTTGATATCTGGCTACAGTGCTATGCACCCTCGATGTCTGAGCTATGTTGCCTCTGAAAATTGGTGCAACTTCAATACGAGTGCAAGTGCTAATGTGGAGGGTTATGTCGAATTCTTGGTGGCATGTTCTGACATCTTCAAAGTTTGATAGGGACTCCTTACATTTTCAACATCTTGTTGGCATCTCTGAAATCTTGATGTCTGGCTACAGTGCTATGCACCCTCGATGTCTGAGCTAAGTTGCCTCTGAAAATTGGTGCAACTTCAATGCGAGTGCAAGTGCTAATGTGGAGTGTTGTCGTGGCTTCATGACAAAGATGAACGTTGGCATGACTTCGGTGCGAATGAAGTGTTGAATGTTGGCATGTTGGCATGGCTTCAGTGCAATTGAAGTGTTGACATTGCTTCATGGCAAAGATGGATGTTGACATGGCTTCGGTGTGAATAAAGTGTTGACCTTACTTCATGGCAAAGATAAATGTTGGCACGGCTTCGGTGCGAATAAAGTGTTGACCTTACTTCATGGCAAAGATAAATGTTGGCACGGCTTCGGTGCGAATGAAGTGTTGACGTGGTTTCATGACAAAGATGAATGTTGGCACGGCTTCGGTGCGAATGAAGTGTTGACATGGTTTCATGGCAAAGATAAGTATTGGCAAGACTTCAGTGCTAATGTGGAGTGTTGTCATGGCTTCATGGCAAAAATGAATGTTGGCACGGTTTCAGTACAAGGACAAATGTTGGCACGGCTTCGTTGCAAAAACTCTTGATGCGGCTTTGTTGCAAAGACTCTTAACATGGCTACGTTGCAAAGATTCTTGAGATGGCTGCGTTGAAAAGATAAGTGTTGGTGTAGCTTAATTGCCAAGGAAAGCATGCTGCATAACAAAAACAAGCGACAACAAAGAACTCGTCAGAAGAAAATCTCATGGCACGTCTTAAAAATAAAAAAATTAAAAAAAAAAAAAAAAAAAGAAACCATAATTTCTCTGCATAATTTCTCTACACTTAAAGATACTACCCACTGGAAACTGCTTGTACGTTTTAATGCATACCCCGGGTGGCTTTATATAGAAAACTTTTGAGATAATAGACAAAAAAAAAAAAAAATTAAAGTTAAACTTTGCAACTCGAATGCACTCAAAGTCAAAGAAAACTGCACCAAACCTTGAAAAAAAGGGATAATGTTGTCAGAAGAGACTACTGCACTTGAATGAAAGACAAAACCGACATCACAGAAGTCTTCTACGGCCTTTGATCCACCAAATTCCAGGCCCAGATGCCCAGCCACGCGCAGCCACAAATTCCAAACGTCCCGCGGGTTACTTATTCAAATATGCACAAATCTGAGGAAATTTTTACAAAACCGACACCACCACTAGATCCATAGGCCCACGATCTACAAAACCTAAAAATTTCAAGACCAAAAATGGCTGCACGTGCCCCCACGCGAAGCCATGATCTTTCAAACGACCCGCGGCCTAGTCCTTCAAATCTGTGCAAATCTACCCAATATTTTAGAAAACCGACAATACCATGGTCTTCTACGGCCTTAGATCGACAAAACCCAAAAATTTCGGGACCAAAAGAGCCACCACACGCCTCCATGCGCCTCCAGAGAAGCCGCCATTCACAGCCCCAATGAACACGCGCTCCCACGCGCCGCCATCCTAGTTCACGCGCCATGACGTCATGGATGACGTCACTACCCACTACGGTCTGACCCGTTTGTCCAGACCGACCCAGTTTGACCGACCTGGAAATTTGACCCGATTCGAACCGCCTGCAAAAAAAAAACAAAAAAAAAAAAAAAAAAAAAGTGAGAAAGAAAATGCTTTGACCAAGTGGACCTTTGACTTTGACCAAAAAGTTAACATTTTCAAAAAGGCCCTGTCCCACTCAGTTTTTTGCGTACATTCCGATTTTGGAATCCGTTTCTTTGTTCAAGATTCGAAAATTGTGCAAATCGTCCAATTTCTAGAAAGTTGACTTTTGCACAAATCCTGACCAAAAGTCAAAATTTTCAAGAAGGACCTGTCTTGCCCAATTTTTCGCGTAGATTCCGATTTTGGGGTTTATTTCTTCATTTGAGAGTCCGAAATAGTGTGATTCTACAACTGTTGGCTTTAATGTAAACTTTGACCAAGAATCAAGATGTCCGAACAAAGCTTGTCCTAAACAGATTTTCACATAGGTTCTAATTGTGAAATCCGCTTATTTGTTTTGGACTTGGAAACCACCTATCTGACACACTTCTCCGAAGTACTAGCAGTGTCCAAAACTTAAGCTCCCAAGATCAAAATTTGAGATTCATCCACTTGGTCTGGATTCCCTCAGGGTTATTCTCCAGACTTCATCAAGGCTTCCCTTCCAAAGTACAAATGAACTCTTACAAGTGTGTCCTGAACTTGAAATTACACTGGGTCGCTAGGTCAACCCACCATTTCCGTTCGGTGCCTACCAGTCTCCAACCTACCATTCCCGTTCGGTGCCTACCGTTCTCATCTACCGTTCCCAACCACCAGTCTCACCAAAAATTCTCAACTGCCACTCTCAACTACCCATCTACCATTCTTCGTCTCTTTACTATAAATAGAAGGGTCAGGTTCATCAAAAATTCATCCAAAAAAAAAAAAAACACACACACACACACACTGAATCATGAAATGAAGATTTGCTTCTTTCAAATTTTCAAGTCCTTTTCACAGCCATTTCTTACTATAGCCTCATCATTCTCAACACCTAGCAACCGATATTGCTTTATGATCCGTTTGAGATCAACCCTCTCATGGTTCGGTCGAAACCCTCTTTACAACATCATTGTAGTTTTGAGATCCAAACAAATTTTATTTCTCCCCTTAACGACCATATTTGTTCATAAAATTACTCATAACAAGGTTTGCATTGTGGTTCCATGCTTCCTCGAATTTGGTTGGCCAGGAAATCCAAGTCTAGCAGAGACACCTGTTCCTAAGCTCAGGGCTCCCATAGTCTCTCTCCAATTGCTTGGTCTTCCAACAGAAGCAGTGGTTCGGAACAAACAGCAACTTGGCTGGTTTCTAAGACCAGAATCACAAGTTAGCTCCATCTTTCATTTTTCTGTGCTTTTCCAACCAGTGACAGTAGGTGAAGATGGTAAGAAGTGTTGGGGTATCCTACAAATTGTCTTCCATCCAACACTTGAAACAACCTCCAAGGGACTAGCTCATCAGAATTCAGCCTTTGGTGTCGGTAAATGGTCACCAAAGCCTTATTCCATGTCCCCACCACTGTGGGACCCAAAGGTCATCGTTGTTGGTACCTCAAAACTCACTTTCTGTAATTACTCCAACTTAAAATCAGCTTGAAGAATTTTAGAAAATATACTTTTGAAATTACTTCAACTTAACGTCCGTTGGCAAAGGTCCCATCACACAGGCACATTCAATGACTTGCCGCCGGACCTCATTCAGCATGCAGCCAGTCTTGATCCTAAGCTGTACTTCCTAGAGACATCTACACTAGAGGGTCCCCAACATACAGGGCCAGCGCCATGGTGGCGTATGTTTCACCCATTCACTTTGCTTCATTTTCATCTTCTTCACACCAACATCAGCATCCCCAAAATCCATAAGCTTCTGAAATTACCTCAACTTAACCTGAGTGATACAATTACACATGCACATTCAACCACTTTCCCACATGTCCTCGCCGTAATCCAAAGCATGTTCTTCCAAAATAACTTCACCAGAAGTTCTTAAAAACACGAGGCTAGCCCCATGACTCTGCATGTTGTACCCAGCCACCATTCTCTCATCTTCCCCATCTTCTACACCCTGTGATCGCCGCCAACGATTCAAAATATTCTTCTGAAATTACCTCAACTTAACCTTTGCTGAAATGATTCAATCTTGCAAGTATATCCAACTTCTTGCAAACAACTTTTAGCCTCACCAACCCACTTCAAATACCATAGAACACTCTTTTGAAATTACTTCAACTTAAACTATGCTGAGAAGGCTCGGTCACACAAGTACATTCAAATACTGGCAGACCCCATTTCGGTCTCATCAAAGTCTTTCATATGGGTGGGTCTATTCCTCGGAAATTATCTCATCCTGCTGAAAGTTCCACCACCTTCAACTATTTCACTTAAAGAGTCAAGTGTAAAAACCAGTTTTCGAAACTCATCTCCACACCACACTCCAAAACTGTGTGCGTGAACGAGTCTCGAGGGGGCATTTGTAGAGAGGGAAAATTCCCGACCTATCATAAGCTGACACGTCATACTACCAAGTCCACAAATTACAGCCAATTACAAAGCGCCACGTATTGCTGCTAGGTTTTGCTATCACTACTCAGAAACCAACAGAAATTTACCAAGTGTCATGCAAAAACCAATCACACATCAGCACGTGTAAGCGATGACACAAGCAGTCCAGCGCGTGTAAGCGATGACACAAGCGGTCCAGCACGTGTAAGCGAAGACATAGGCAGACCAATCAAGCTGTGACATGTGTCACCAATCAAACTCCGCCACGTGTCGCTCACCCACCTCTAAGGCATTTGAGGACACCAAGCCATCTGAAGCACTCAGAAGTACAGAAGCTCTACAGGAATCAAGCCTCAAAGCCTTCAAGAACTTCAATCCCAAAATCGAAGAACATTCGAAGCAGAATCATCCAAACTATCTGCCTAGATCCTAAAGTTTACGGGAATCAAGCTCAAAGTGTCCGAAAATATCAACAAATCACAAATCAGTGAAGCTCTACGGATCCAAGCTTTTAAAGCCCCGAAGAACTTCCACCACAAACTTTCGAAGACGAAGAACACACGAAGAACACGAAGAACGTGAAGAACAAAGGATTTCTAACAAGCTCATAGCCAGAGATTCATTGTAATTCGTTTCAACAATCTTCGATCCATCCCTCAACCAAATTGAAGGATATTTTGTGCTCAAGTTAAAATCACATTACCACAAATCCAATCAATAAGTCTTGCAAGGAGATCGAATCAGAGGATCACTCTTTTGTAATTTCAGAGAATTGTACCACACAATCATCAATACAAATTCGCATTTGTGAAACTATTTTACTTGTTTGATTTATTTCAAACTAGAAATTTAGTCGTTTACAGCGACTTCTCCGTAGGCTTTTGGGTAGCATCTCCGGCGATAGGGGTTGTGTCATAACTGGCTTGGAGGTTTGGTTGGTTCTGACTTTTGAGGAAAATACAATTTTGGTACATGAATTTTTAGAGGCAAGATTATGTGTGATAAGTTTTATTCTTAGTTTGCAATCAACTGATGTGGCACAATGTGACTGATGCGCGTAAAACTGGGGTTTTACACCCCATCCAGACATAATTGGCACTCATAAAATTATCTCTTTATGTGTAAAAGTATTAATTATGCTCCAAATATTAATTAACAGATAAAAATAATCTTTTTATCAAAGGAAAAACATTAAAAAAAAAAAATTGTGGGCTATGCAGTAGAACTGATAATCTCTCATCTATATCAAAGAAAAAAAAAATCTCTTCGTGAACTGTGCTCTTGATGGTTCGATCTCTATGTGGGAGATTATTTAGGGTCTGTTTGGTAGAGAAGTTTTAGTAATGTTGTTTGTAGTTTTTTGAAATACCTATGGGTGAAAAAGTGTGTAATATTGTTTAAAAACTGAAAATGAGTTGTTTAACAACTCTACCAAACAGGGCCTTAAAATGTATAACTCAGGTCCCGTTTGGTAGAGTTCTTAGACAACTTATTTTCAGTTTTTAAATAACATTACACACATTTTCATTCACACGTATTTCAAAAAATTACAAACAACATTACTCAAACTACTCTACCAAACGGGCTCAGTCTCCCAAAACACAAATAGAAAAATCTTTCTTTCTCTCTTAACAACTCATCAAAGAAAGACTAAAAACAAATGACCCAAAAAAACTAATCTCAAACCTTAAACTTTTATACTCAATGCTAGAAACTTTGCCATTCTCTATCCATTTAAATTCTCTGTAGCAGCTGGAAATTTGTTGTGGTTTTGATCTTTCTCCCTTCAGGTTTGGCTCTAAAAAACCTTTCAGATTTGTGTTAAGCTCTCCCTCTATTTCTTTTTTCTCCTAAAATTTTGTTTTCTCGTGGTAGTGGTAGAAGACAAAACAGAAGCCACATATTGAAAAAGTAGCTTCACTTACTGTCAAGGTGTCACCCCCTCACCCTTTTATTTCTAGTCATTATTTGTTTTAGTATTTTTATGTGACCCATGTTATGTACAGAAAAAATGCTTTATTTTTTTTACTTTTCCTCTTTTATTACATCACATTAGCTAGGTGAATGCTGCTACAATTTTAGGGTCATGTGAACAATGAAAGACTAGAGAGCTAAATTTTTCTTTCCATTTTTATCATTAAATGGTGATTTTTAATGTAAATTTGCTTATTTGTTTAGTCGTTGATAGTGGTTAAAATACAGTAATATATATATATATATATATATATATAATATTATGATACTCTAAAAAATGGTTTAGATTTTTTGATAAAACAGGTTTTAAAATTTTTTTACAAATAAATGAAAATTACTTTAATTGATTTATTAAATTTTATAAAAAAAGGCCCTATTGAACGCTGTCACCTTAGGCCACAAAATATCTCAAGCCGGCCCTGCTTTTTAGTCTAGCCAAAAGACCGTTCAACGCGCTTATCTATAGTAAAAGAATTAGAACAAGACAAGTAGACAACAAACAAACGAAAAGGAACACGCAACCAACTTCAATTGCTTCTATGCACTAGTTGTCTAGTCTTGATTATAGTTAAGTAGAATAAAGACCTGAATAGAAACGAGCAAAATTTTTCTTTTATTAATTTTCCTCAAGGTGCTGACCTAGTCATCTCCATAGTGGGTGCAGTTATCAGTATATAATAAGCATGTAACAACTAAGGAAGTATCCACTTTACCAGTAGCCTTTGCACAAATCTACTCCTATTTGTTACAATGGAATTGGCCAAGCTGTTCATTACCCTTCTCATTATTGAAGCTCTCTTTATCTCCCAAATGGCAGCCCCCACCAACTCAAACCTCTTCAGAGAATATATAGGAGCTCTGTTCAAGAATGTCAAATTTACCGATGTACCCATTAACCCAAATGCTGAATTCCACTTCATTCTGTCTTTTGCCATAGACTATGACACCTCAGGTAATCCCTCTCCTACCAATGGAAAATTCAACATCTTCTGGGACTCTGATAATCTTAGCCCCTCCCAAGTTTCTTCTATCAAGAATGCCCATCCAAATGTCAAGGTAGCCTTAAGCTTGGGAGGAGATACTGTACGGGATGTCCCTGCTAGTTTCAGCCCATCCTCGGTGGATTCATGGGTTTCTAATGCTGTTTCGTCACTCACAGAGATCATAAAGCAGTATCAATTGGATGGAATTGATATTGACTATGAGCACTTCAAGGCTGATCCTGATACCTTTGCTGAGTGCATTGGAAAGCTTATAACAACTCTGAAGAGGAATAAGGTAATTTCGTTCGCTTCTATTGCTCCATTTGATAATGATCAAGTTCAGAAACAATATTTGGCCCTGTGGAGGAAATATGGGAACCAAATAGACTATGTGAACTTCCAGTTTTATGCATATGATAAGGGAACCACTGTGCCTCAATTTCTTGACTACTTCAAAACCCAAAGCTCTAAGTATAATGGTGCTAAGGTGTTAGTAAGCTTTGGTACTGATGCTAGTAGTGGTGGGTTAAAACCTGATAAAGGCTTCTTTAAAGCCTGCGAGAAACTCAAGAGTCAGCAGCAACTTCATGGTATCTTTATTTGGTCAGCGGATGACTCCAAGGCAAATGGTTTCCGCTATGAGAAAGAAGCGCAAGGACTTTTGGCAGGTTGACACTAATATTGTCATCAAATTATGTAATGAAGGTATTGCTGATGTTAGATCCCAGTTGCCTGTACTACTGAACTTTTATTTTCTAGTATATTTCTAATTCATGTTTGTGTTTTGAGTGTTTGTAAGAGCACATTGTATTTTAACTTGTTTTCTACTAGTGTCAGATTATGTTTGTTGTGGCTTTTGGCATATATTTGGATCCTCTGCACTATCTATTCATCTATGGAAACTTGCAGGAAGTGGGCTTTGTTATAATATATTGTTGAACTTTGGCAGAGAGAGAAAATTAAGTATGTTTTATGGCCAGTTAAACGTATGGCTATTGTCAAGAGTTATCAAATGTCTTCTTATTTCCGTATCAATATATATAGTATCCACAGGTTTACTTGTCGGGGGTTCTATAGAGTCCAAATATTTATATTTGTCAAACTGGTAAGGTCAATAAGGTATGGGTTAGAAACAAATCATTTAAATGTGTTGCCAAACTTGACCATCACATAGTCTTTTAAGGGTTGGTGTATGACCCGTATTTTTTTTCAAATAATAATAACGATAATATGTTTTGAGATTTTCACATGAAAACTTTATATATATTTTTTGAGCCATTTAGGAATCTTAAATAGAAAAATAGACCCCACATCTGGTATTGATGCCAATCTAGAAAAAGTGAAAAACACTTTGTTTAGGAAAAAATTGTTGGTCAACAGTAACAACTAACAACGGTCAACTGGCCTGTGGACCGGGGGGGGGGGGGGCGGGGGGGGTTTGTGGGGAACCATTTGAAAGTTTTTTTTTTAATTTTTTTTATTTTTGTACTTGAAGTTTACTTGTAGTATTTATTGAGTGTGAAACATTTCAGAAAGTGTTTTTAGCTTTAAAAAGCAATAATTTAAAATTAACAATTTGCTAAACTTGATTTCTACTTGTGATTTTTCATTTTTGTAGCATCAAACAGAAACATATATACACAATGTACATGTGGAACTAACTTCCCTTAGTTGCAATGATATTTAGTTGTTTTCAGGGTTGACCCTGAGCCTAGGCCGCTTAGAGCATCCACATCAGTGGATGCAAAAATTTTGTAAATTTGCACATCTAAAACCTACTTTTTCTATTTTACACTCCTATTTTTACAAAGTACCCACATCAGTTTGTCTATTATACACATCAATTTATTTAAATAATCATTTTTTATTATTAATTTATTATATATCTCATCTTTCTCAAATCTCTGCCCCTCTCTCATTATCTCCCTCATCTTTCTCAAATCTTTGCCCCTTTCTCATCCCAAACCCCATGCCCCCACACACGCACACACAGCTCTGGTGGCATTAGCAGTTCCGGCAGCATCAGTAACTCCAACGACATCGGCAACAATTCCAAAGACAACTCCGGCGAGTTGATTCTAAGTTGTTTTGTGTTGATTTTGTGTTTGGATTATCAAATGTTGAAATGGGTTATGGTGGTAGACCGGTGATAGTTAGGTGGTGCTGGGTTGATATGGTGGTGGTAGTTGGGTGGTGGTGATCATCTAGGTTTTGGTTAATTTTGGCTTTGATTTCATCTGGGTTTTGCTTGGTTCTCTAATTGCTTTGAGTGGGTTTGTCTTGATTTTGAGTTGGGTTTTCTAATTGTTTTTCCGTTGATTTTGGGTTAATTTTCTGTGCTAGGTTGCGGTGTTTGGTGGTGGTGCTGGGTTTGGTGGTTGGGTGGTTATTTTCTTCTTCCTTCTTCTTATTCTGCCGCGCTGGGTTGTTGTAGACATTGGGGAAGCTACTGGCTGTTGTAGACGTAGAGGAAGAGAAGTAGTTTGATAGAGGAGAGAGAAAAAAAAGAATAAAATAATCATTTGCACATAAACAGTAACCCTGCATATACAGATGTGTATATTTGCACATTTTTACAAGTACTGATGTGGGTATTTTTTGGGTTAAAATGTGCAAAATTGAGCACTTTTTGTATTTTGCACATTTTTGCAACCACTAATGTGGTTGCTCTTAGGTCGTGGCTTTGGGCCTCCTACTAAAGAAAGACCCCCAAATGTGGGCGGCAAATAAATGATTGTTTTTTTGTTTTTTTATTAAAAGAAATATGTGAGTGGTATTATTTTCCTTCTACTCTCAAGAAGGTAAAAATAAAAAAACTACAAACACAAATTATTTTACAACATTTTTACAAACTGTTGTTATGACTAGCTTCTTAGTGGTATTATTTTTCTTCTACTCTCACGAAGGCCAAAAAAAGAATAATGCTACAACCACAAATTATTTTACAATGTTTTTACAAACTATTGTTGTGGCCAGCTTCTTATTAGTTTTCATCTAGGCCCGCCACAATTCTTATTGGTTTTCATCCAGACCCACCACTAACATCATTTTTTTATTTACCAATAACCACTCACCACATTAGCAATTTGTAAAAAAATTTGTATCTCTAGCATTACTCCCAAAAAAATGAGTGATATTAAAGATACAAGTAATGCTACAGCCACAAATTATTTTATAACATTTTTGCAAACTGTTGTTGTGACGAGCTTCTTATTGGTTTTAATCTAGGCCCACCACTAACATCATTTTTTATTTACCAATAACCACTCACCACATTAGCAGTTTGTAAAAAAAATTTATAAAAAAGTTTGTATCTCTAACATCACTCTAAATATACTATAAATTTTACTACATAAATCTTATAAATTAATGTATGATTAATCACAAGATGTAATTCAAATACTCATTTATTATCTTATACAAGTACCACCAATCACATTCATTGTTACATCCTTGGTAAATTTTAGCATTTTTTTGAGAAAAAAAAAGTGGATTAATAAAAATCCACTCCCATTCCAAACAAAAAAAAAAAAAAAAAAATCCCAACCACCATTAATTGAATTAGACATATTAAAAGTAAGAATAATGTATTTTACATAGAAAATAAAATATAGAACTAAATATTATTTAAGTGATATTTAAATAACAAAAAGTCCAATTGAATTTATCGCCTTAGGCCTCAAATTGCATTGAGCTAGCTTTAGTTGTCTCTAGTTTTTTTTGATGATTTGTAGTTCTTTGTGAGCTTTTCTATTCAAGAGTTGATTGATCTTTCAAATCCATGACAAAATGCAATGGGTAATCCAATTTTATTTGTTTTTGGTCTTAGATCTCTCAGTCTAGATTTAATGAAATGACTAAAGTTTAATGGTTAGATGTCCTAATGTAGAGCCTTATAAGTTATAACTCAATGAAATTGTTTGGTCTCCTTTATATTAAAAAAAAAAAGCACTTAAATCTTCCTTCCTCCACATGTTCTAACTTTTTAAATTAAAAAGAAAAAAAAAAAAAAAAAAAGGAGGGTTTATATGTCCCATTCTTGGCTAATAAATTAGATTGGATATTGACATAAAAAGAAAAAAAAAAATTTAGATTGCACATTGCCAAATACAAATAGAGCCATCAACCATCCTTCTTGGATTATTTTTGCCATGCTTTTTGGGCTAAGCTGGGAACTACTAGATTTGGCACTCTAGGTGTAAACTGTAAAAGCCTTGATGGCCTGACCTTTGTTTGGCATTCACTTCCCTATGCCCACACGAGATTCCGAAAGGACAAGCGTTCCTGAACGACGAGTGTCCATATGTATAACGTTCTCTAAGAATAAACACCAGTCCACCCATTCGTACGACAAGTAATCATGGTCGTTTTTAAATTCTAGTACCACATAATCATACACAACTTTAACCACAATCCGAGTTTCTAATGATAAAGGTGTAAATTCACATAAACCCACACCAAAGCTCTATCACTCGTAACCTGTCATGCGGTGATTTGTAGCATTGTGTATAAATATACGGTACTAGATTGCTAAAAAAATAAAAAAAAAAAACTTCCACTCACCTACACAAGAATATAATTCCTTTTTCCTAGTTGCTACTATGTTAAGAGTAGACTCAGTAGTCAATAGTCAACTTGATTTCACCCACACCCAGAAACCCAAGAAGCATAATAAATTCTTCTTTTTCTCAGATTGTTTTGCATCAAAGCTAAGATGGAGAAGAACAAATAGAAGAGCTTTGAGATCTAAATCTCTGTTTTTGGTAAATTGGGTATATATAGATATATATTAGTATTGTATTTGTTTCTTAATTGGGGTAGTTTCCAAAGTTATGGCAGCACTTGTTGCGGGGGGGTGTTGTGGGGGCGGCTTTTGGAGAGGGATTTGCTACTTTGCATGAAACAGTTAAGCATGTGGTGGGCCAAATCATCATGTTCAAATCCATTCTTAAAAGCTTAGAATCCACGCTAGATGGTGTAGCACCAGTGGTCCAAGGGAAAAGACGATTAACCCTAGCTCTTGATCACCCCGATAAGGAAATAAAGAGGTTGATCGAACAATCAACTGTTGGATTATATTATCTTCATGCATTCTCCATACTTGCAAAATTCAAAATAATTAAATATTAATAATCATGTCATCAATCAATTGTTTAAATTGAAGTTTTTGTAATTTAAAATAATGTATAAAAGATGATGTAAGGACACGATTTGTAACGACCCAAAACGATATTGGGTTCGCACGTAAAAAGGCCCAAACAATATCATTTATAGAGCGTGGGTTTGAAAGGCTAGGCCTTGGTCACTGGACGGGGGTTTTCCGCGGTGTTCATACATGATTAAATCGTGTTCGTTCTAGGAGTCTTTCTCCTAGAGGCGGGCTGGGAGGCTCTGCTTTTTGGCCATTTTTCCCAGCCTCTTTTCTAGACCGCTTACTTCCCTTTTTATATTGGCTTGTATTCCTCATCCAACGTCCACGTGTAGGTTCGACTTTCCAGGACTGATACTTGTCCCATCAGCCCATACCCAGAGTGGTTGGGGGTGGTTGAAAAAGTTGAAAAGTATGGCTCTGTCAGGTGCAGAGCTTTGAATGGCAGCAATGGCAGCCTTCCCTTTGTCATTGGTCGTTATACTATCCAACGTTTCGTTCTCTATTGATATAGATATTTTAGATTTTTTCCAAACTGTTCCTAGACTGCTTTTGCCCCTCTTTCCAGGGGGACCTCGAATATGCCGAGGACAGAATCATCCTCGGCTGTGTCTCAAGACTATTTGGACTTTTATTACCTATCCTCGGCTACACACTTCCTCGGCTAGGGCCTTGGGCCCCAATGTAAAAAATGGGCCAGGGCCACAAATTATTGGACCCCACAATAGCCCCTCAAAATCCTGCTGTCCGACCTCTTGGTTGGAGATGAGGGTTTTGGTAATGCCAAGCCTTTATTACGGCTCGTTTAGCTCTGCCCTTCATTAATGTTGGTGTCCCTTCATCTATCCCGGAAACACTCCGGACTTCAGACTATGAGACATTCCTCTGAATTCATTCACGATGCGTTCCCGTCGTTTCACTATCCGAAACGCGCCTTTAATAACTTCCCTTTACGAGGCCATTTAATTTCGACGGTTTATTGACTGCGTGGGGAAGTGGAGTGGGTATATTCTCGTTTACAGATTTTCTTGGAAATTTGGATAGATTGAATGCCTCCCGTTTTGCCCTTCATATAAGAAGAAAAGCAAGAGGTTACTTCTCTTACCCAGAGACCTTTTAATCCTTTTTAAAGTCTGAAACCCTTAGCCTCCCCCAGAGTTTCCTTTATCCGCCAGTTTACACCTTGAATTGTGATACGTTCGAAATAGGAGTGGGAATGAAGGGACCATACCCTTCCCAGAAACGCCATGTTCTTCTGAAACTAAAAATGGCTCGGTCAGGGCAGGGATGGCCGAGACTCCAGATACTTCTCATCCTTCCTTCAGCCAAAATCCGAAGCAGGGGCTCGTCGCGTCAAACTTTTGGTGCGACTGAGCCTGGGTCACCCATTATCAGTACCGGCTACTCTCCTACGAGCATAGCTAATATGTCACTAGCGTGTTAGGAGTCAGGGCTGAGGCAGGGACTAAGTGTCCTTGCTTCCTCCTCTCTTCCTTCACTGGTGTCTCCTTTTGCCTCCCCTTCTTCTTCTTTCTCATCACCAGATCCATCCTGGTGCTTTTACTTCTTCCTCTTCTTCTCCTCATCCATCAAAGAAGGTCCTCCTCTCAATATGGGTGCTACTGGGGCAGAATTTGGAAAGACTTCGGAGCAGAGCTTAAAAAGATTTCTGGACGTTTGTCTGTTTGTTGTTGTTGTTGTTTTTTTTTTTTTTTTTTTTTTTTGCAATTCGTTTTCCGTATAGGCTTGTTTAAGCCCTTCATTGTACGCTGTAATACCTTTTTATATTAATAAAAGTCGATACTGCTTTATTTTGTATATTCTACCTCTTCTTTCTGAAATGATTATCCCGTGAATAGACGTATTACCACATGACTTCCTTTTTTATTTTTATATTCTAAACGATGCTTAGGGCCGAAATCCTTGTTAATAAAAAGACCTTACTTTGCACTTGTTGGAACTATCTAACACAATAATGCCGATCTGAACAAATGATACTTAGGGCAGAAACCCTTACTAAGCAAAAAAAAAAAATGTTAATATGAGCTTATTAGAGCTGTCTGGCATAATAATGCCGACCTGAAAAAACGATACTTAGGGACGAAACCCTTACTAAGAAAAAAGATGATATTATGAACTTATTGAAGCTATCTTGCATAATAAGACCGACTTGAAAAAGGGTTGTATGCCCTAAACTGGATGAGGTGATAGCTGAATGCTTGGTGCTATGTAAAAAGTAATCATCCAAGGATATGTAACCCAAAATGAACAGCCCCTGCGGGTCGCTGAGTAATAAGGCGATTCGCCATTTTCCTAATAACCTTCACAGCCTTAACCTTTTTCTGGTATTTGGTCCGAGGACTGAGCGACTTAGAATTTTCTTAAGTAGTTGGTTTCCCCATAGGTTTGAGTCCGAGGACCATGCAACACCTTGGTTCTGTCCAAAACTTGATTTTGATAAGTAGTTGGTTTCCCCATAGGTTTGAGTCCGAGGACCATGCAATACCTTGGTTCTGTCCAAAACTTGATTTTGATAAGTAGTTGGTTTCCCCATAGGTTTGAGTCCGAGGACCATGCAATACCTTAGTTCTGTCCAAAACTTGATTTTGATAAGTAGTTGGTTTCCCCATAGGTTTGAGTCCGAGGACCATGCAATACCTTGATTCTGTCCAAAACTTGATTTTGATAAGTAGTTGGGGGAATTAACCCCTCGGCTATGGCATGGGACCTTGGTTTTAAGGGGAACTAGCTCATCAGCCAAGCCCCTAGAACCATCCGTGTGGCTGACGCTACGAAGCGCAGCCCCTAGTAAAGGAACATAGCCCCTAGTGGAGCTTTACGCTAGGACACTACAACCGACTGTTAAAAATGACAAGGGGACTGTCTCGACCTACTGTCTATGCCAACACACAAGCCTTCCCCCCAAACGGCGCCAATTGTAAGGACACGATTTGTAACGACCCAAAACGATATTGGGTTCGCACGTAAAAAGGCCCAAACAATATCATTTATAGAGCGTGGGTTTGAAAGGCTAGGCCTTGGTCACCGGACGGGGGTTTTCCGCGGTGTTCATACATGATTAAATCGTGTTCGCTCTAGGAGTCTTTCTCCTAGAGGCGGGCTGGGAGGCTCTGGTTTTTGGCCATTTTTCCCAGCCTCTTTTCTAGACCGCTTACTTCCCCTTTTATATTGGCTTGTATTCCTCATCCAACGTCCACGTGTAGGTTCGACTTTCCAGGACTGATACTTGTCCCATCAGCCCATACCCAGAGTGGTTGGGGGTGGTTGAAAAAGTTGAAAAGTATAGCTCTGTCAGGTGCAGAGTTTTGAATGGCAGTAATGGCAGCCTTCCCTTTGTCCTTGATCGTTATACTATCCAGCGTTTCGTTCTCTATTGACATAGATATTTTAGATTTTTTCCAAACTATTCCTAGACCGCTTTTGCCCCTCCTTCCAGGGGGACCTCGAATATGCCGAGGACAGAATCATCCTCGGCTGTGTCTCAAGACTATTTGGACTTTTATTACCTATCCTCGGCTACACACTTCCTCGGCTAGGGCCTTGGGCCCCAATGTAAAAAATGGGTCAGGGCCACAAATTATTGGACCCCACAGATGAGTTTATGGATTGAATGATAAATAATAATTGATTGACATGAATATCGTATTCATGTTAAGAACATATAGAACATGTAATCCAATAGTAAAATTTTTTAATTTTGAGTTTAATAATAAATTATTGGCTGGTGTAACATTACTTGGAATTACACCAGGTGTAACTTAAACTCAACCACATATAAATATATATATATATATATATATTAAATATTAATAGTCATGTTATCAATCAATTGTTTAAATTCAAGTTTTTGTAGTTTAAAATAATGCATAAAAGATGGGTTTATGGATTGAATGGTAAATAACAATTAATTGACATGAATATTGGTATACATGTTAAAAACATGTAGAACATGTAATCCAACAGTGGAATTTTTAAAATATAAATTTAATAATTAGTTATTGGCTAGTATAACATTGCTTGGAGTTACATTAAGTTTAACCTGAACCCAATCCTCTCTCTCTCTCTCTCTCTCTCTCTCTCTCTCTCTCTCTCTCTCTCTCTCTCTATATATATATATATATATATATTATGTGGATAAACTAGAAAACAAGAATTTTCAAGAAATAGAAAACAATATTGTGAACAAACTGGTGTTCATCTAATTAAAGCATTTGCATATGGGGTGCTAAAAAACCCTCATTTAACACCTTAAAAAGCTATTTTATCTACTTTAACCCAACATTTCACAACTCATCTTACATCCCTTCTCCTATTGTTACATCACAGACAACACTATTCATTTATTTACTCATTTCACTTTCTCTTCATCTGAAGTACTCTCTCTCTCTCTCTCTCTCATGTCGGCGTGAGAGACCCATCCTCATAAACAGTGATCTCGACCCATCAAATAGAGACCCATATTGTAATAGAAACCCATGTTGCAACAGAAAAACACCCATCAAGGGCGGTCTCAGCCCATTAACAAACCCATAATTACAAAAGGCAACACACAGCCACTACCACAACTCACATTAAACTAGCCATCCAACAACCAAAAACCACCACCACAACCATTAACCCACAATCCACTGCCAAAACCAAAAACCAACAACCAACCACCCACCATCGCAACCAACGTCGATAAAAAAATCCAAATCCAAATAATCCACAAAAATTCAAATCCTCCAACAAAACCTACAAACCCGTCATCGCAGTTTTGCCGCAAAGATGATTAAGACTATAGATCTAGCGGCGTTTAGGAAACACACAAATCTCAACAAAATCCACAAACGATTGAGGCTGCAAAACCCATAATTAAATTCCACCGCTGCAAAGACAATTAAGAGGTGGAAGATGCCGGTGGAGAGAGAGAGAGAGAGAGAGAGAGAGAGAGAGAGAGAGAGAAGCTTGCTATTGTAAACTGTTACTAGCAAGGTTGCAAATTATTTAGGTTTAACACTCCAAATGTAACATATGTTTAGTTTTTTTGGGTTCTAAAATAGAATTTTGATAGTTTTAGCACTCCCAATGCTACCCATTCAACACGCTCAGGGGCGGCTTGATGCATTTAGGGGCCTAAGGTGAAAATTGATTATATTGTTTTAGATACAAAATTACTACTAATTAACATGAACAACATAGAATTTTTTTCTCTTTTTTAGAAATTTTATAGACAAAAAAAAAAAAAAAAAAAAAAAAAATGACAAAACTTTTCACACTTGTTGGTGTGGCAGATTGATAATGGTAAGTAAAAGAGTGGGGTTAATGGTAGACTTAGATAAAAACTAATAAAAGTTTGCTAACTCAACTCTTATTATTATTTTATTTTTTAGAAGTTCAACATTCACAATATTTTTCACAACAAATCTTAAGTTTCAAGTTGCTTCTTATTTTCTATTTGAAAACACCACTATAATTATTTTTTTGCCATCAATAACAGGCTGTAACAACCTATTATTTAGCATTTGTTGTAAAAGTGTTGTAAAAAATACTGTAAACATAGCATTTTTCTCTCTTTTTTGTTTGTTTTTCATTTGATAAAAAAATATTATTTTTGTAGGGTTAAGGGCCCAAATTATATATTGGGCCTTGGGCCATGGCCGAGAGCGTAAGAAGTCCGAGGACGAACGAATGGTGATGAATGGTTCAGACTCAAGACTTAATGAACAAGATACGAAGGGGAAGGTAGTCCAAGGAGGAATATCTCCTCGGATAGACTAAACACAAATCAGATATAGATCCTAATGATCAAAGTGACCTTCCAGGAAACTCCAGTGATAGGGACGTGCGTCATAAGCGTACAAGGATGATGGAAACTCAAAAATATCTAAGGGAAAGCTGTTACCACCGCATTAAATGCACTACAGCTACTCTTCTGGCCGCATTTATGTGGAGAAAACCCCTGAACAGTGCTGTCTTGGCAACCACAACTCACAAAAAGTCAAAGAGGATGTCCGATGAGACAGGTACTCAAATGAAAGCTCAAATGATCAACAAGTGTAGGATCAAGATGATCCTGAGGGAGATATAATGTAAGAGACCTTCCATGAGGAGGGGATCGGAAAAATAGAGAAAGAATACTGTAACAATCAGAATTATACTTCTACCCAACTGTAATTGATTTGTATGACAAAATATCTCCTCGAACAGTGAATTCATTCAGTTCTATTTTCCTTGTTCTTGCTTGATCATCTTTTAAATCCATACTAACTGTTGTCAAATTCATTAGGCCCTAGTTCTTCGACCTACTCTCTACAAATTTATTGTACTGAGCTCACTGAGCCAAGATCCCATACATCTTGGGCTTGGGCTGCAAAAAGTGTCTCTACAATTTTATTTATTGATTATAAATAACACTATTAGTTAAAATTTGGGAGACTTTTTTTTACTTGGGGCCTTAGGCAACTACATCTATTGCTTATACTATTCAACCGGCCCTGAACACGCATATCAGTAGTAAAAGAATTAGAACAAGACCAATAGACAACAAACAAACGATATGAAACACACAACCTACTTCAATTTCTTTTATGCACTAGTTGTCTAGTCTAGATTATAATTAAGTAGAATAAAGACCTGAATACAAACGAGCAAATTTTTTCTTTTATTAATTTCCCCAAGGTGCTGACCTAGTCATCTCCATAGTGGATGCAGCTATCAGTATATAATAAGCATGTAACAACTAAGGAAGTATCTACTTTACTCGTAGCCTTTGCACAAATCTATTCCTATTTGTTACAATGGAATTGCGCAAGCTCTTCATTACCCTTCTCATTATTGAAGCTCTCTTTATCTCCCAAATACAAGTCCAAGCAGCCCCCACCAACTCAAACCTCTTCAGAGAATATATAGGAGCTGAGTTCAAGAATGTCAAATTTACCGATGTACCCATTAACCCAAATGCTGAATTCCACTTCATTCTCTCCTTTGCTATAGACTATGACACCTTAAGCTCTCCCTCTCCAAACAACGGAAAATTCAACATATTCTGGGACTCTGCTAATCTTAGCCCTTCCCAAGTTTCTTCTATAAAAAATGCTCATTCGAATGTCAAGGTGGCCTTAAGCTTAGGAGGGGATAGTGTGGGGGATGGCTTCGCTTACTTCAGCCCCTCCTCAGTGGATTCATGGGTTTCTAATGCTGTTTCATCACTTACAAGGATCATAAAGCAGTATCATTTGGATGGAATTGATATAGACTATGAGCACTTCAAGGCTGATCCTGATACCTTTGCTGAGTGCATTGGAAAGCTTATAACAACTCTGAAGAGGAATAAGGTAATTTCGTTCGCTTCTATAGCTCCATTTGATAATGATCAAGTTCAGAAACAATATTTGGCCCTGTGGAGGAAATATGGGCACCAAATAGACTATGTGAACTTCCAGTTTTATGCATATGAAAAGGGAACCACTGTGCCTCAATTTCTTGACTACTTCAAAACCCAGAGCTCTAATTATAATGGTGGTAAGGTGTTAGTAAGCTTTGGTACTGATGCTAGTGGTGGGTTAAAACCTGATAAAGGCTTCTTTAAAGCCTGCGAGAAACTCAAGAGTCAGCAGCAACTTCATGGTATCTTTATTTGGTCAGCGGATGACTCCAAGGCAAATGGTTTCCGCTATGAGAAAGAAGCGCAAGGACTTTTGGCAGGTTGACACTAATATTGTCATCAAATTATGTAATGAAGGTATTGCTGATGTTAGATCCCAGCTGCCTGTACTACTGAACTTTTATTTTCTAGTATATTTCTAATTCATGTTTGTGTTTTGAGTGTTTGTAAGAGCACATTGTATTTTAACTTGTTTTCTACTAGTGTGAGATTATGTTTGTTGTGGCTTTTGGCATATATTTGGATCCTCTGCACTATCTATTCATCTATGGAAACTTGCAGGAAGTGGGCTTTGTTATAATCTATTGTTGAACTTTGGCAGAGAGAGAAAATTAAGTATGTTTTATGGCCAGTTAAACGTATGGCTATTGTCAAGAGTTATCAAATATCTTCTTATTTCCATATCAATATCTATAGAGTCCACATGTTTACTTCTCGGGGTTCTATAGAGTCCAAATATTTATATTTGTCAAACTGGTAGGTCAATAAGGTATGGGTTAGAAACGAATCATTTTAAACATGTTGCCAAACTTGACCATCGCATAGTCTTTTAAGAGTTGGTGTATGACCCATAGTTTTTTTCTAATAATGATAATAATAATAATAATATGTTTTGAGTTTTTCACATGAAAACTTTATATATATATATATATATATATTTTGAGCCATATAGGAATCTTAAATGGAAAAATAGACCCCACATCTGGTATTGATGCGAATCTAGAAAAAGTGAAAAACACTTTGTTTAGGAAAAAAAATGTAATTTGAGGAAAAAATTGTTGGTCAACAGTAACCAACGGTCAACGATTGGCCTGTGGACGGGGAGAGAGAGAGGGGGGGCGGGGGGGGGGGGGGGGGGGGGGCGTGGTTGGACCATTTGAAAGTTCTATTTTTATTTTTTATTTTTGTACTATGAAGTTTACTTTTATATCTTCTCAAAAAAAAAAAAAGTTTACTTTTATTGAGTATGAAACATTTCAGTAAATGTTTTTAGCTTTAAAAAGCAATAATTTAAAATTAACACTTTGCTAAACTTGTTTTGTACTTGTGATTTTTGTCGCACCAAACAGAAAAATATATAGACAATGTACATATGTGGAACTAACTTTCCTTAGTTGCAATGATATTTAGCTGTTTTCAGGGTTGACCCTGAGTCTAGGCCACTAAAAAAATAAATAAAACTAATGCTACAGTTGCAAATTATTTTATAATATTTTTATCAATTGTTATTGTGGCCAGCTTCTTAGTGGTATTATTTTTCTTCTACTCTCACGAAGGCCAAAAAAAGAATAATGCTACAACTACAAACTATTTTACAACATTTTTAAAAACTGTTGTTGTGGCTAGTTTCTTATCAGTTTTCATCTAGGCTCGCCACTAATATCATTTTTTTCATTTACTAATTACCACTCACCACATCAGCAGTTTGTAAAAATATTTTGTAAAAAATGTTGTATCTCTAGCATTACTCCCAAAAAAATGAGTGATGTTAAAGATACGAGTAATACTGCAGCCACAAATTATTTTATAACATTTTTACAAACTGTTGATGTGGCCAGCTTCTTATTGGTTTTCATCTAGGCCCACCACTAACATCATTTTTTTATTTACCAATAACCACTCACCACATCAGCAGTTTGTACAATTTTTTATAAAAGTTTGTATCTCTAATGTGGGGTCCAGTAAGTTGTGGTCCTGGCCCATCCATTCGTTGGGGCCCAAGGCCCGAGCCGAGGAAGGTTATAGCCCAGGCTCGGTAGTGTAGGTACGAAATAGCCTTGGGACACAGCCGAGGACGATTCAGTCCTCGGCATGTCCAAAGGTCTCACCAAAAGAAAAGGGTAAAAATGGTACAATAATAGCTGGAACAAAATCTAAAATATCTAAGTCAAAAGAAAAGGGCACGCTGGAAAGGGCAACGACCAGGGAAAGCTGCCCTTACTGCCATTCAATACTCTGCACCTGACAGAGCCATACTCCCCAGCTTTTACAACCACCTCCAACGACTTTGAGTATGGGTTGATGGGACAAGTATCAGTCCTGAAAAGTCGACCCTACACGTGGACGAAGGATAAGGAACACAAGCTAGTATAAAAGGAGAAGAAAGCAATCCATAAGAGGGGCTGGGAAAAATGGCCAAAACCAGAGCCTCCCAGCCCACCTCTAGGAGAAAGATTCCCAGAGCGTGCACAATCTATTTATGTATGTACATGTTTTATTTATGCATGAACACCCTGGAAAACCACCGTCTCGTGATCAAGGCCTAGCCTTTCAAACCCACGCTCTATAAATGATATTGTGAGGGCCTATTTACGTGCGAACCCAGCATCGTTCTTGGGTCGCTCCAAATCGTGTCCTTACAATTGGCGCCGTCTGTGGGGAGGGCTTGTGCGTTGGCTCAGGCGTTTGGTCGAAACAATCCCCTTGTCACTTCTAAACAGCCGTTTATATTATATGGTGTTAGCGTAAAGTTCCACCAGGGGCTATGTTTCTTTAGTAGGGGCTGCGCTGGGTAGCATCAATAGCACGGATGGTTCTAGGGGCTTGGCCGAGGAGCTAATTCCCCGTGATCCAAGGTCTCACGCCATAACCGAGAAGTTAATGCCCCTACTTCTCTAAAAATGGGTTTTGGACAGAACCAAGGTATTGCATAGTCCTCGGACTCAAACCTATGGGGAAACCAACTACTTCTCAAAAAATGGGTTTTGGACAGAACCAAGGTATTGCATAGTCCTCGGACTCAAACCTATGGGGAAACCAACTACTTCTCAAAAATTGGGTTTTGGACAAAACCAAGGTATTGCATGGTCCTCGGACTCAAACCTATGGGGAAACCAACTACTTCTCAAAAATTGGGTTTTGGACAGAACCAAGGTATTGCATAGTCCTCGGACTCAAACCTATGGGGAAACCAACTACTTCTCAAAAAATGGGTTTTGGACAGAACCAAGGTATTGCATAGTCCTCGGACTCAAACCTATGGGGAAACCAACTACTTCTCTAAAAATGGGTTTTGGACAGAACCAAGGTATTGCATGGTCCTCGGACTCAAACCTATGGGGAAACCAACTACTTCTCTAAAAATGGGTTTTGGACAGAACCAAGGTATTACATGGTCCTCGGACTCAAACCTATGGGGAAACAAACTACTTCTCAAAAATTGGGTTTTGGACAGAACCAAGGTATTGCATGGTCCTCGGACTCAAACCTATGGGGAAACCAACTACTTCTCAAAAAATGGGTTTTGGACAGAACCAAGGTATTGCATGGTCCTCGGACTCAAACCTATGGAGAAGTCAGCTACTTAAGAAGAATTCTAAGACGCTCAGTCCTCGGACCAAATACCGGAAAAGGTCAAGGCTATGAAAGTTACTAAGGAGATGGTGAAACGCCTTGTTACTCAGCAACCAACAGGGGTTGCACATTTTGGGTTATATATCCTCGGATAATTGCTTCCTACACGGCATCAAACATTCAGCCACCACCTCGTTCAAATTTGGGGGGTATACAACCCGATTTCAGGTTAGTCTTATTGTGCACGATAGCTCCAACAAAGTTCATATTGGTATCTTTTATCTTGATAAGGCATTTTTGGCCCTAAGTATCGCTTTCTCAGGTCGGCATTATTATGCCGAACAATTTCATTAAGTTCGTTATAGACGTCTTTTTCTCAGTAAAAATTTCTGCCCTAAATGCCGCTCATTGAAGTCGGCATTATTATGCCAGATAGTTCCAATAAGCATAGAGCAAGATCTTTTTATTAATTGGGATTTCGGTCCCCAAGCATCGTTTATAGTATAAAAAAGATTTTATTTACAGGATAGTACGTCTATTCACAGCATAGCTATTTCAAAAGAAGAAACAGAATATACGAAATTAAGAAATAACGACCTTTATTAATGTAAAGAGGTGTTTCAGCGTACAATAAAGGGCTTAAATAAAGCCTATATAGAAAATGAGTTACAAAAAAAAGAAAAAAAAAAAAAAAAAAAAGAAAAAAGAATAAACAAACAGAAATCTTTTTAAGTTCTGAGCCGAAGTCTCTCCAAATCCTGCTCCGGTAGCACCCATATTGAGAGGAGGACCTTCTTTGATGGATAAGGAGAAGGAGGAGAAGAAGAGGAAGAAGTAAAAGCACCAGGATGGATCTGGTGATGAGAAAGAAGAAGAAGGGGAGGCAAAAGGAGGCACCAGGGAAGGAAGAAAGGAAGAAACAGGGATACTTTGTCCGTGCGTCAGCCCTGGTTCCTAACACGCTGGTGCCATGTTAGCTATGCTCATGAGAGAGCGGCTGGTACTGATAATGGGTGACCCCAGCTCAGCCGCGCCAAGAGATTGACGTGACGAGCCCCTGCTTCGGATTTTGGCTGAAAGGAAGGTAAGAGGTATCTTGAGTCTCTGCCATCCCTGCCCTGACCGAGCCAGTTTAAGCTTCACAAGGGCGTGACATTTCCGAGAAAGGTATGGTCTCTTCATTCCCCCTCCTATCATGAGCGAATCCTAATTCAGAATGCAAACGGGCGGATATGGGAAATTCTGGGGGAGGCTAAGAGTGTTTAGATTTAAAAACAAAAAAAATGTGTTGAAGGGTCTCTGTAAGAGAAAGGTAACCTCCAGCGTTTATTCTTATATGAAGGACGAAACGGAGGGCCTTTAATCTGCCCGAATCTCTAGGGAAAGCGGTAAACGAGAATATACCCGTTCCACTTCCCCACACCATCGGTAACCGTCGAAATTAAATGGTCTCGTAAAGGGAAGCCATTAAAGGCGCGTTTCGGGTAATTCAACGGCAGGAACACATTGTAAATTAATTCAAAGGAATGTCCCATAGCCTGGTATGTTTCCTGGGTAAATGAAGGGACGCCAACATTAATAAAAGGCAGAGCTAAACGAGCCGTGATGAAGGCTTGGCATTTCCAAAACCCTCCTCTCCAACCAAAAGGTTGGACAGTAGGATTTTGAGGGGCTATTGTGGGGCCTAGTAAGTTGTGGTCCTGGCCCATCCATTCGTTGGGGCCCAAGGCCCGAGCCGAGGAAGGTTATAGCCCAGACTCGGTAGTGTAGGTACGAAATAGCCTTGGGACACAGCCGAGGACGATTCAGTCCTCGGCATGTCCAAAGGTCTCACCAAAAGAAAAGGGTAAAAATGGTACAATAACAGCTGGAACAAAATCTAAAATATCTAAGTCAAAAGAAAAGGGCACGCTGGAAAGGGCAACAACCAGGGAAAGCTGCCCTTACTGCCATTCAATACTCTGCACCTGACAGAGCCATACTCCCCAACTTTTACAACCACCTCCAACGACTTTGAGTATGGGTTGATGGGACAAGTATCAGTCCTGAAAAGTCGACCCTACACGTGGACGAAGGATAAGGAACACAAGTTAGTATAAAAGGAGAAGTAAGCAATCCATAAGAGGGGCTGGGAAAAATGGCCAAAACCAGAGCCTCCCAGCCCACCTCTAGGAGAAAGATTCCCAGAGCGTGCATAATCTATTTATGTATGTACATGTTTTATTTATGCATGAACACCCTGGAAAACCACCGTCTCGTGATCAAGGCCTAGCCTTTCAAACCCACGCTCTATAAATGATATTGTGAGGGCCTATTTACGTGCGAACCCAGCATCATTCTTGGGTCGCTCCAAATCGTGTCCTTACATCTAACATTACTCTAAAGATACTATAAATTTTACTACACAAATCTTATAAATTGATGTATGATTAATCACAAGATGTAATTCAAATACTTATTTATTATCTTATTCAAGTACCACCAATCACTTTCATTGTTACATCCTTGGTAAGCTTTAGCATTTTTTAGAGGAAAAAAAAATGGATTAATAAAAATCCACTCCCATTCCCAAAAAAAAAAAAACCACCATTAATTGAATTAGTCATATTAAAAGTAAGAATAATGTATTTTACATAGAAAATAAAATATAGAACTAAATATTATTTAAGTGATATTTAAATAACAAAAAGTCCAATTGAATTTATCGCCTTAGGCCTCAAACTGTATTGAGCTAGCTCTAGTTGTCTCTAGTTGTTTTGATGATGTGTAGTTCTTTGTGAGCTTTTCTATTCAAGAGTTGATTGATCTTTCAAATCCATGACAAAATGCAATGAGTAATCCAATTTTATTTGTTTTTGGTCTTAGATCTCTCGGTCTAGATTTAATGAAATGAATAAAGTTTAAAGGTTAGATGTCAAGCCTTATAAGTTATAATTTAGTGGAATTGTTTGGTCTCTTTTATAAAATTAAAAAAAAATTAAAAATTAAATCTTCCTTCCTCTACATGTTCTAACATTTTGAATTAAAAAGAAAAAAAAATGGGAGGGTTTTTTTTTTTTTTTTTTTTGATAAGAAAAAGGGTTTATATGTCCCATTTTTGGCTAATTAATTAGATTGGATATTGACATAAAAATAAATAAAATTAGATTGCACATTGCCAAATACAAATAGAGCCATCCTCCTTGGATTTATTTTGCCATGCTTTTTGGGCCTGGCTGGGCTGGGCACTACTGGATTTGGCACTCTAGGTGTAAACTGTAAAAGCCTTGATGGCCTGACCTTTGTTTTGGCGTTCCCTACCCCATGCCCACACGAGATTCCGATAGGACAAGCGTTCCTGAACGACAAGTGTCCACATGTATAGGTATAGCGTTCTCTAAGAAGTAAGAATAAACACCAATCCACCCATTCGTACGACAAGTAATCACGGTCGTTTAAATTCTAGTACCACATAATTATACACAATTTCAACCACCATTCGAGTTTTTAATGATAAAGTGTAAATTCACATGAACCCACACCAAAGCCCTATCACTCGTAACCTCTCATGCGGCTATTTGTAGTCAAAGTTGTGCACAAATATACAGTACTAGATTGCCAAAAAAAAAAAAAAAAAACTTCCACTCACCTACACAAGAATATAATTCCTTTTTTCTAGTTGCTTCCATGTTAAGAGTAGACTCAGTAGTCAATAGTCAACTTTATCTCACCCACACCCAGAAACCCAAGAAGCATAATAAAATCTTCTTTTTCTCAGATTGTTTTGCATCAAAGCTGAGATGGAGCAGAACAAATAGAAGAGCTTTGAGATCTAACTCTCTGTTTTTGGTAAAGTTGGGTATATATAGATAAATATTAGTATTGTATTTGTTTCTTAATTGGGGTAGTTTCCAAAGTTATGGCAGGAGCACTTGTTGCAGGGGGTGTTGTGGGGGCGGCTTTTGGAGAGGGATTTGCTACTTTGCATGAAACAGTTAAGCATGTGGTGGGCCAAATCATCATGTTCAAATCCATTCTTAAAAGCTTAGAATCCACGCTAGATGGTATAGCACCAGTGGTCCAAGAGATAAAAGAATTAAGCCTAGATCTTGATCGCCCAGAAAAGGAAACAAAGAGCTTGATCGAAAAAATGGAGAAGGGCAAGGAGCTGGTTCTCAAGTGCTCCAAAATCAAGCGTTGGAGTTGGAACTACTATTTCAAAGCCTATTTTTATGCGAAAAAACTCAAGAAGTTGAACAATGCCATTGAAAAGTTTTGTCAGATTGATTTGGCAGTACAGAACTCAAGGACTGGGTTGGAGACTTTGACCAAGGTGAATCAGACCAAAACGACTGTGTTGGAGACTGATGCCAAGGTGGATCTTGTTTTGGAGGGAGTGACTGAGTTGAAAAGGAAGAAGTTTGGGTTTCGGACACTGTCGTGTGCGGTTTCTAGACCCCGTGATTATATTGTTGGGTTGGAGTTGCCTTTGAAGGAGTTGAAGCAGCGGCTGTCTAATAAAGAGGAGCCGCTTCTTCTATTGACTGCTCTTGGAGGTTGCGGGAAGACCACACTCGTCAAAATGCTTTGTTGGGATGAGGATATAAAAGGTACTCTTTCTCACATTAAACCTCCTGCCAAGTAAAATAATTCTACTGAATACAGAGTTCATCACTACTAACATGTCTTGCTGTGATTGAGTGGCACATAATAAAACTATAAAAGTGATGACAGTGATATAACCCATTTAAAGATTTTAACGATTGTGAAAATCTACATAATAAGAGATTATTTTAGTTAAATTGTGATAGTATGTGGATAGTTTTTGGTAAAAGTAAACAGTTAGGTAGTTTAAAAAACAAAATGCGTAGGGATGAATCCTAAAATGTACCATTGATTCATTATTATATGTTAAACTATAATTGGAACAAATGTGAATACTTCATTCACACATTAAGATTTCAATTGATGTAAATGAATTGAATTACAATTTGTAAAAAAAAAAAAAAAAAATGCATGTCTCTTGAGGTAAGATATGGTAGGCCATTGCTATATATTTTCATTCTTTTCTTTTAGTCCTTTCAATAGTCATAGCAGTGCTTTTGGCATACTTCATCCTTTGGAACTACTTCCTTAAGAAGAGTAGTGATCAAGAAAATGTACGGAGAAAAAAATTTTATTGTCTTCATGATTGGTAGAAAATTGCTTTTGCTCACTTCTTACCCTTTGCTGGGTTGGGAATTCTGTTCATTTTCGCTTCACCACTTTGTATGTAGATGTATAAAGTTATTAGACATGAAATGTTCCTTTCTGGCAGCTTTCTAACTGCATTGTGTTTGGATAGGCATATATGGGGAAAATATATTTTTTGTCAACGTTTCACAAGCTCCCAACCTGAAGGTCATGGTACAAAAACTGTTTAAGCATAATGGTGAGGAGTGTCCTGAGTTTCAAAGTGATGAAGAAGCAATTGACCAGCTAGAGCAACTGCTGAATGATATTGGACAAAAACAACCTATATTGTTGATATTGGATGATGTCTGGCCCGGATCAGAATCCCTTATTGAGAAGTTCAAGTTTGATATTCCAGATTACAAGATTGTGGTGACTTCAAGAACTGCATTTCCAAGATTTCGGTATAGATATAACTTAAATCCATTAAATCATGTAGATGCCATGAGTCTTTTTTGTTACTCAGCATCATTGCAAGACCGAGACGAGAGCTCTTACATTCCAGAAGAATATATCGAAAAGGTACTCTGTCAATCTATTATATATATATATATATTCTTGTGTTGATGGGTGCATGATAGCCTATATACCTGCCAAAATCATGTTTTCATACTTGCACATACATTTAAGCTTGTTTGTTTTGTTTCTGACAAAAAAATTGTACCCAGCACTTGAGTGAAGATAGGGGAAGAAAAATAAATGTCATATTTCTGAACAAAGTGTGGTTTAGACAACTAAAATCATGGCCAATATTATTACTCTTTAACCTATAGACAACAACTGATTTTATATGTTTCCTTGAATTGCAGTTAGTAAGCGGTTGTGGGGGGTTGCCAATAGCCCTTAAGGTGATTGGTGGTTCACTCCGTGGGCATCTTGCAGGTGTTTGGCTCAGTACACTAACAAAATGGTCTGAGGGTCATTCTATTTTTGACTCTGATGCAGAGGTGCTTGATTGTCTCCAAAAAAGCCTAGAATTTTCTGCTGACAAGACCATCCTCAAAGAGTATTTCATGGACCTAGGTTCATTTCCTGAAGACCAAAGGATCTCTGCTACTGCCCTCATTGATATGTGGACAGAATTACATGAACCAAGCGAAAAAGATGTCCATGCAATTGCCAATTTGCATGAACTCCACCATCGGAATTTGGCTAGTCTTGTAATGACAAGGTTTGCAAGTTTTTAATTTCTGAAGTGTGATTTTCTAGTAGGATATAAATTCTTCGTGTAATCATTTCTAGTTGCTAGTTGTTATAGGATATAACTCTATAAACGACCTAAGGCCCAAAATATTACGTTATGTCTTCCAGTTTGATTAACTTCTTATCACAATTGATAATATATTATTGTAGCTTCTTTGAAATGTCAGGGGCCAATGTAGAATTGTTTTATACCAATGATGCTAAAGATGATTACTACAAATATATAGAGAGAAGGAAACTTATATCAAACCAGAAACAATAAGGGGCTCCAATTGCTCTGCCCAAGAAAAGAACAGAATTCCAACTTTTAGTAGACAGAATGCCTTTTTGCTTCTTATAACCATTTGATTTCAACTGTTATGGATGGAAACTGGTTGTGTCAAATTCCCTTGGATTTGTTATCTTATCTTTATCTTTGTTTGAATATCATGGAATTCATATTTTTCTTATGTGAGGACTGTAAGAATTTGAATCTCTTCTAAGCTTATACTTGGTGCATTCACTAGGAAAGATGCAACTCAGATCGACGACTATTACAATGAAGACTTTATCACACAACATGATGTTCTCAGAGACCTAGCTATCCATCTAAGCAACCAGGAGCCAGTACTACAAAGGAAAAGACTAATTGTGGACATCAGTGGAAACAATCCACCAACGTGGTGGACGGAACAGAAGCAACAACTCATTAATGCACACTTATTATCTATCTCAACTGGTTGGTTAATTTTCTCCCTAACAGAGATACACACACAAACTTGCACACATGCAATGTAACCTAAAATTGAGTATATTTTTACACCATATAGAATATTTTTCTTGCAGATGAATTGTTTTCGTCAAGTTGGTGCAACATTCAAATTCAAGCCCCCGAAGTTGAGGCTTTAGTTCTGAATTTTCAAACAAGGAATTATGCCTTACCCGAGTTTGTGGAGAAAATGGTTAAACTCAAGGTTATAGTTGTCACTAATTATGGTTTCTTTCCTGCTGAATTAAGCAATTTTCAGCTACTCAGGTCCCTCCCCAATCTAAAGAGAATTAGATTAGAGAAGGTTTCGATTCCTTCCCTATGCAATACCCTTGTGTTATTGAGGAGTTTGAAGAAATTATCTTTATTTATGTGTAATATTGGTCAAGCTTTTGGGAATTCAATCATACAGGTTTCAGATTCATTGCCAAATCTAATGGAGATAAACATTGACTATTGCAATGATCTGGTGGAATTGCCTGGATGGTTGTGTGAGGTTCTCCCCCTAAAAAAACTTAGGATCACCAGTTGTCATAAGTTGCCTTTACTGCCCGAAAGAATTGGAAACTTGACAAATTTAGAAGTGCTAAGGCTTAGGTCTTGTACTGAATTGTCAGAGTTGCCAGAGTCAATCAAAAGTCTCCATAAGTTGAGCATTCTTGACATATCTGACTGCCTAAGCATTTGCAAGTTGCCAAAACACATTGGTGAGTTGCATAGTTTAAGAGAGTTCCACATGAAAGAGTGCTTGAGGTTGCGGAATCAATTGCCACCATCAATTATGGAGCTCCAGCAGTTGAAGCTTGTGGTATGTGACGAAGAGAGGGCCAAGTTATGGGAGCCTTTCAAGGAATTCCTCTCAAATTTAAAGGTAAACGTGGCTAAGAAAGATATCAACTTGAATTGGCTTCCCAAATAATGATTATGGAGGCCAGTTTCTTCTTGAAAAATTTTGTAGGTTTATTATTTGATATTGTTCTCTTCCGTTCTTTGTTCTTTTGTCCTTTTTTCTTTTGTAAAGATCTTGAAATAAGTGGCTTAGTACACTCGAAAAAGGAAATGTTTTTTAGGAGTTGCAGTTGTAGATATATTATATGTACCCCTTAAAAGTATTGGGAAATTTAATGCTGAGGGATGTGAATGCATGGTTTTCATTATGTATGGTTACGCGGAAAAAGAATTTGTAAAATTCATTTAGTAAAGCCTTTTTCCTTGGAGAACTTGCACATACACTTTGTTAGCTCATTTTCTTCTCTTTTTCTAATTTAGGGTCTGTTGGTTGGGGGATAAAAAAGTGAAATGATAGAAAACAAAGAGGAGATAAAAAGTAGGAGAATAGGAAAGTATTTAGTTTCTTTCATTTGTGTTTGGTTGGAAGGGTGGAAAAGTGGAGGAATGGAAAACTTTTTTATTTAATTGAAAATAAAGTTTGTATAAATTTACCATCATATCTCTATTAAATAAAACAAAAAGTAATAAATTATACTTTTAAAAAAATTATGTGTAGATGGACACTTCATTAAAGTAAAAAATAAATAAATAAATAAAACATAAGAAATTAACCCAAAAGTGTTTTCTAAAATATAAAAAAATAAAAAGAAGCCAACACGATAATAGGGAAAGAAAAAATCAAAGAAAAAAGAAGCCAACACGTTATCAGAGAAAAAAAATCAAAGGAAAAAGAAAAAAAAAAAAAAAAAAAAAAAAAAAAAAAAAAAAAAAACCAACACATTGAAGGTGAAATTCAATGTGAGGGTTATTTTTGGAAGCTCATTTCATGAGTTTTCTCCACTTAGGGTATGTTTGGTAACTGTTTTTTTCCTTATTTTCCGTTTTCAAAAACAATTTTCTATTTTTGATACTAAAAAATTTGTTTGGCAACCCAAAATGGACATAAAACAAAAACTGTTCTCAAAACTCAATTTGTGAAAGAAATTGAAAACATGTAAAATGTTGTTTTCAATTTCTAATTTTTGAAAGTCAATAAAAACATGCATTTAATTTAATGAATCTGTCTCATTTAATGAGTTAGCATTAGAGTTCAAATCCTAGTAACAATATATTTTAGTATTTTCTATTTTTTTCTTCAAAAAACTATATTTTTAATTTTAGCTAACCAAACATGTTTTTTATTTCAAAAAAATAAGAAAATTGTTTTTTATTTATATTCCTAAAAACAAGTTTTTGAAAATAGAAAATAAAAACTGTTACCAAACATAACCCTAGTTTTCTCCCCATTTTGGGCAGAACTTTTTGGTGGACTCGGGGAGAAAACACTTAAACCTCGCCATTTATTTTCCTTCCTCCCTACCCAACCGAACACACTCCAAAAAAGTTTTTCTTTTCATTTTCCCTCCAAAGTTTTCCATCCACCCTATTTCACCTCCATACAAACACACCCTTATTGTTACAAGAGGAGTAGTAGCTTTAGAAATTTTTTTATGGTGTCACCAAGAAATTTAAATTATAGGAAATCTAATAAAGAGATAACTTGAATATATCAGCCTCATAAAAAAAGTGCAAATATATAAAGTATTACAATTTCTTTCTACTAACAAAGAGAAAAAGAAAAAAATGTATTGATAATAAATAAAAATGTAATTAAGAATGTTGAGATGAGAATTATTAGTCAGTTTTTGTTACACTTAGTTTTCTTTGTGTTTCTAGATTTTTTTTTTTTATTAGTCAGTTTTTGTTGAGTCAAAATTTACTATTTCATGTATAGTTTTCTTAGGTTGATTTTTTTTTTTTTTTTTTCTTTCTGCATCATTTTAAGTAAAAACACATAGTTTTACACAAAAACAAAAACTTAGGATTAAAATACTTTTCATCCTTTGTCTTTAGGGTAATTCACAATTCCTCCTTAAACTTTAAAATCAAGCAATTTCCCCCTTAATATTTTGGAAAAAGAACAAATATGTCATATTGTTATTCTCTTAATTAAACTCTAATGAAAGCTTATGTTTCTTAAAATATTCCATTGTTTAATGTCTAAAAGGGAAAATTATTAGGTACTCTCGGAGTACTATAAATGCGTACTCCCTCCTCTCACATGAATGATGGGTCCCATCATGAATTTAATTAGTGGGACCCACCATTTATGTGAGATGAGAAAATACGCATTTATGATACTCCGGGAGTACACAATAATTTCCAGTCTAAAAGACTCCCCTTAAACTTTAACATCCCAAAAATTTTCATGTATTTTGAGTTTTAGGGTGCGTTTGTTTTGGCTTCAAACCACTTTCGGAAATGCTTTTCCATAAAAATGGGTATTTGGTTGTTACTGAAAATTGGGTCAAACTGAAAATGTTTTTAGTGTTGACTGTAAAACAAGAGCAATGGGGCGGAAAATATTTTCTGTCGTTATTTTCACTTCAAACCATTTCCGAAGACGCGCAAAGAGAGAAAGGACTCACAGACGCGCAAACACAGAGAGAGAGAGCTCGAACACGAGCACACCCACAAAACCCAGATCACGCCTCACCTCAGCCAAGCTCCGACTAGCCCAGCCAAGCTCCGATCACGCCGGCCCACTGCCCAGATCACGCGCCGGCCAAACACCCAAGACCCACAAACACTGGTCCACCTAGATCTCAGCCCACCCCTCCCTCATCACCGATCCACCTCTCCGATCGCCAGCCATGCACCGACGAGCTCCGATCTTGACAACCGACCGTAGGCCGTGCTCCACCAAGCTCTCCAACGCACTGGCCGCCACCACCGATCGCCAATCTGGCCGCCACCGACCACCAGCCCACTCCACTCCACCCCCAAACCCACCCGATCTGACCGCCGCCGCCTCCATCCACTCTGATTCTCTCTTTCCCGATCTCTGTTTCCCTCAATCTCTTGCTCTTTCTTCCCCCTCTTACTGAGTTTGTGAATAAATGATGTTTTTGTTTTGATTTTTGTTTCCTGTGTTGTTTATATATTTTGATTCTCTGTAATAATATTTGTTTGGATCTTAAGAAAATGTGAGAAATATGATAAAAATGGGTTTTCTAGAGCATTTTCAGCAAAACAACCAAATACTAGAAAATATTTTTCAAAGCATTTTTTGGAATGCAACCAAACACTTGAAAATATTTTCCTTTCCTGAAAATATTTTACACTCAGAAAATATTTTACATTCAACCAAACATAGTCTTAGATGATAGTAATGTTTCGAAAGTTGAAATGGTAATATAAGGTATTTTATTTCCTTGCCCTTTTTTTTCCCCTTTTCTTGCCAAAAATGAATGTTCATTAAAAACTAATTAAGCTAAAGATTACATCTAGACTCATGTAGAATGATAAAGAAGAACGTATGAATGAAAACATTTTCACTGTGTATAGTTGAAAGTATTTGATGAAGAGTTTCAGTTGTAGCATAAAACATCATTTATTGTGAAAATTTAAATATTGTGACAAGATTTTATCAAAACTCAGTTGCTTATTATCATTCCTAGAAGTTTTTAATGAGTAGATATTGTCTTTAACAAATAGGTATCAAAATTCTTATACAAATGAGATTAACATTGTATAACATACATTTTTTATGTATATAATTTCATACTTTTTTCAAATAAAAATATCACCCACATGCTTTGTTCGTGTCACCCACACTAGTTAAACATAAAAGCTCTAAAACATGTTATACCGATGGATACTTTCTGCCTTTAATAAATTTATGCTTTTTTTTACCAATAATAAATTAATGCTTAACGTGAAACTGCCTTTTGTAATTGATTTGTATCCATGTATATAGTATATCCATCGGTTTTACATATGAACACCGCGGTGTTCATACGTAAAACCAATGGATATACTATATGTTTAGCGTATAAAACAATTAGATGTACCCATTTTTGTTTTAAAAAACTTGAATAGTAGTTTGCTGTGTGCACCCATTTTGCAGTTTTCCATGACTTGGAAATCTACTTTTATTCAAGGATGGCCGGCCTTTAATGCGCTGCTGACTGTCACAAGCCAACAAAGGAAACCGTTAATTCTTCTACTATTCATTCAACAATAATCTATTATTATATTTCTTATCAAAAAAAAAAAAAAAATCTATTATTATTATTATTATTATATTTTTCTCTTCAATATAAGTTTTCATAAAGTTTCAGACCTTAAAAAAAAAAATGCTTCCATAGTATATAAAAAAGGAACAAAAAGAGATGACCAAATGAGAATATTTTTTGGGTCCGGCATCTTATTATTATTATTTCTTTAAACAACGATATTAAAAAATATATTTGCTTGGAAAAAGGTCTACAAAAGCTAGAAAACACATGGGAACAAGAAACAACACTTACATACAGCTTAAAAAAAAAAAAAAAAAAAAAACACTCACAACTAAGAACAATTATTGGTGGATCTTTATTTTAAAAAAAAAAAAATTATTGGTGGGTTTCCATGTGCAATGTTGACTTAGCTCCCCGGTTGGTTCTCACTATATATATATATATATATATATTAATGTCAAAAGAACAATTATTGGTTTATATTTACTGTTCATGTAAAGCGATCAATATTATACACTATTCATGCAAGTGTATACAACAAGTGCACTTGATAGCAGGGGCGGAGCCACATAGTGGCTTGGGGGGGCCCCGGCCCCTACAAAAAAAAAAAATTCCATTAGAGTAGGTAGAAAAAAAAATTGGGCCCCCCAATATTGGACAGTCGGCCCCCCATGCCCAATTCTCAACTATTCTCCCAAGCCCAGCTCAAATATTCTCCCAAATCCAGCTTTAGTTTTAGGCCTTATCACCTTATGTACTCCAAATAAAACAAGCTAGCTCGCTCAAGTCCAAACACTAAAAACAAAACTTCTCTTTCTCTTCATCTCAAAAAATCCACTCACTGACCCACGGAATCCCTTTCTTTACTTCTTATTCTTTTTTTTTGTCTTCTTTGATACACTTTCATTTCCACTGGTACCGTTGCCTACCTACCAGCCCCCAAAACTCCAATCCTCTGTACTCACAATCCGGAAAAAAAAAAAAAAAAAAAAAAAAAATCTGACCAATTTTTTCTTTCTTCATCAACTTTAGTTTTGGAACTTGGTGACTACTTGGTGACTAGTGAGTTTTCTTCTCTTTCTTAAGCATTAGACATTCATCTCTTTTTAGTGTCTTTTTTTGATTTTCTCAACTATCTACACCTAAATATTCACATGCTCTTTATATTTTCATAGATTTTTAGAGAAATACATGATTGAAGGCATGGGGAGATAGTTTGTGATGAGTCTTGAAGGGAAGATCTAAAGTTGGAGGCAGTCAGGCAGAGGCAGTAGGCATTGCCACACAGGTGATCCATCTTTGCACTTTGTGAAGACAAAGTTTCTAAGGTAAAATTGTTTTGATTTATTACCTATTTTTTATTAGTTAGATATCATGTGGCTGTGGATGTGGTTGTGGGTGTTGTTAAATTGTTTGGTTTATGTTGTGTACCAATACTTGTGTGTTTAATTTTTGTTTCTGTTTGAGGGGTTATTAATTAAAGTCGTATTAAAAATGGGTTGTATGTTTAAATTATAGTGGAAATTTTGTTTTTTTTTTAGTATGAATAACATCCATATAACTAAGTAAAAATTTCTAATTAAAATTTTATTTTTTAAACTTCTTTTCAGGTTAATTTTTGAGTCATATTCTTAAAGCTAAAAGAATTATGAGCAAACGAAAAAAAAATTGATGCATTCTTTAAGAAAAAAGATGTTAGCAATTCAAAAATTAGGACACCTGTGGCTGTAGAAACAAATATTGATACTTCAATGCCTGATGAACACCCTGACCCTTCCAAATGTTCAAGAATTCAATTTGAAGAGATAGATCGTGATCCAGGATCACGTAAACAAATATGTGAATTTCCTATCAACAAACAAGATGAAATCCAACGAGCTTATCTCAAAGAAAGTCTATATCAACCTAAAAATATAAACTATCCATACAACGATGATACTTATCGTCGTCGATTTCAACTTTCATGGTTCGAATCGGCCCCCCCATGTAAAAATTCCTAGCTACGCCCCTGCTTGATACCATATAGCTTTGTGCACATAGAATATAAATTATATAACATATAGCTTCTTTGTAAATTTGCAATCACCCTACGTGCTACATTTTCATATTTGGATAATAATTTCCGTTTGCCTTTTATAAAAAGTATAGAATCTTGTTTCAACATCATTAAAATTACCAAACAATTTTTTTTTTCTTCAGAAAATGATTTTTTTTTTTTTTTTTTATTTCAACTAACCAAACATGTTTTTGATTTCAAAAATACAAGAAAATTGTTTTTTCTTTTTATTTCCAAAAACAAGTTTTTGAAAATAGAAAACAAAAATTGTTACCAAACATAACTTAAGAATTGTAGTGAGTTTCGTTTTACTTTTAATTAAGGGCCAAATGTACAACCTCATGGTTTTGATCTTAACATTATGATGAAGTATATTTGTCACTTATGATGGTTTGGATCTTATAATGAAGTGTACTCTAGGGAGGTTTTTGTTGCAGATTGATAATATTTACCTTTACGTGTACAAATTATATTTGAATAAGGGTCTATTTGGATAAACTGTTTTAAAAAGTGTGTTTTCAAAGATGAGCATTTTTAAAATGTGCATTTTGAAAACACAAATTTTAAAACCATGTATAAGTTGGCAAAACTTATGAGAACATTGAGAAGAAGTTTTTTTTTTTGTGTGTCAACTAAGCATTTGATCTAGATTTGTCTAAAATTATTGTTTGAGCGTAAATTACCAAACTAGGACACAACTCTAACACCAAAGTACACTCATAAAATAATTTTAGTCAAATTATAGTCACCCCACCACTATAGCTGTTCACCAATATATATATATATATATATATATATATATATATATATATATTTTTTTTTTTTTTTTTTTTTTGAGAATCAGCTGTTCACCAATCTCAATAATAATATAACTTCCCACAAATCGGGCCCAACCATCTATTCTAAACCACAAAAACAAAATGATTCTCAGAGAAAAAAAAAAAAAAAAAAAAAAAACCACAAGAACAAAATAGATTTGAAAAGTTGAAACCCAAATCACAAATAATGTAGTAAAAAACTAACGGGAGAGGGAGAAAGAAAGAGCTTGTAGCAATGGCGTTCTCTAATTGTGGTGATTGAGCTTGTAGATGGTGCAATTGAGGCTCTGCCAGTGCGTCTTCTTTCTACTTCCAATATATTTTGCTACATGCGATTTGGGTACACCAGGTTTAGAAGCCTCTACCCAGTGTGTTTTAGCTACCATTGGAGCTTTGCTGTGATGTTGTTTTGCAACTTGCATAGAGAACAATGAGATGTAGCAAGTACAAGTTGTCATTAAGCAATATTTTCGTCATTAAGCAAAATTTTGAGGATATTTTAGGTTTTGACACCCTTCAAATTTGGATTGTGATGAGTTTTTAAAATTGCGGTTTCAAAAAGGTTCGACTATATTTCCTTTCCAAAACGCCAAATTTGACATTTTTGAAAATGCAATTGCTAAAAAATGGCAATACCAAACGTGTGTTTTGATTCAAAAACGTGCGTTTGCATGGTGCAAACGCTTAGCCGATCTTTCTTCTTCTTTTTCTTCTTTCTCCCTTTATCTTGGTGCTTAGCCGATCGGTGGGTTTGTGTTGGTATGGTCAAGGTATGGTCAAGGGATCGGTGGGTTTGTGTTGGGTCTGATTGATGGGTTTGTGTTGGTGAGGGATTGGTGGGTTTGTATTGGGTCCGATCGGTGGGTTTGTATTGGGTCCGATCGGTGGGTTTGTGTTGGTATGGTTGAGGGATTGAGCTAGGTTTGTTCAATTTTGTGGGTATTTTGTTAATGATTGTATTGATTTGATTTTTGGATTTAAATCTATTTTTTCTTTTGGATAATTTAGCTTGTGTATATATATGGATTGATTTTGTTTTGTACAATATTCTTTTACGATTTTTTTTGTGTTTGGTTTTTGGGTTTGTATAATTTTTTTGGGTTTGTGCTCTTGTGTGTTCTTGATGGGTTTGTGTTGATTTTCTAGATCTGACGTGGCATTTAATTTGAGAGTAAATAGTTTATGTTTGTTATTATGTTCTTTGTATTTGTGATCTTGTGCTAATGTTTAAATTTGAGTTTGTGTTTTTTTGTGTTTGGTTCTGGGTTTGTGCTCTTATGTTCTTGTGTTGGTGTTTAAATCTGTGATTGTGTTCTTGTGTATTCTTGTTCAAAATGAATTAGATCTAAATTTATGTATTTTATTGTTTTTAATTCTGTTTTTTCCTTTTTTATATTGTTAAAATTGATTAATAATTTTTATTTTAATATTTAGAAGCTGACATGGCATTTTTTAAATGCCCATTAATTTTTTTTAAGAGGGGTGTTATGTCCATAATATTTTTACAACATTTTCACAATAAATCATAGGTGGTTAGTTGTTATTGGTTCAAATTTGAACCTAACATTAAGATTACTTTTTTACCCCAACAATAACAACCGGCACCTTAGAATTTGTTGTAAAAATGTTGTGAAAATATTGTGGTCATGTCAGCGGTTAAAGTGCCAGCAGTGCACTCAGTTTGCCATATAAGCAATTTTCGTTATTGGACTAACGGTAAGGATCAAAATGGAACACGTTTTTCATTTTAGGGACTAAAAGTAGTAAAATAGAAATGTAAGGACCAAAATAGAAAGGATCTCAAAATGTAGGAACGAAAAGTGCATTTACACCTTGTTTTTTTTCTCTCCTAACATGGCATTAAGAATATTTCTTGTTCATTTTTATTAATCAAAAAAATGGTTTTATTAGTGTATGTGGTATGCCTTTTGGGCATATGTCAGTAAACTATTTCATTTTTTTCTTTTAATGTAAAAGCATAAAAGTGATAAACTTTTTCAATATTTTATAAAAAATTTCTTTAAATAAATGATTAATTCATTAACCTACCTTAGAGCATTTACATTGATGGAGTCATAAATTTAGCAATATGGCTTCATAAAAAGTTACTTTATCTATTTTACCTTCTCATTTTATAAGTGCTCAGAGTCTCTTATATTTTTTGGGTAAAGATTAATAATTTGCATTTATTATAATTTGGGATTTCTATTTTTTCCAATTAAAAAAAAAAAAAAAAAAAAAAAAAAAAAAAACAAACAAACAAACAAAACGTGAGGTGAGTTTTGTAGATTGGTGGAGTTTTAAAACTAACAAAAGAGTGATCTTATTTTGTAGGGAGTTGATCTTATTTTGTAGGGAGTTGGTGAGTAGAAGTAGGAATTTAAATCAACGTAAAAATAAGAGTTTATTAGAAGTATAAAGGCATTTTAACGTAGAAGTAGAAATTTATTATTTTTGTTAATTTACTATTTTAACCCAATTTTTAAGTTTTAGATAGGGATATTTTTAACAGTAAAAAAAGTAATAACTAACTTTCTTTTACCAATTCACTATTTTAACCTCATTTTTAAGTTGTTGGTTAATTAATTTAGGGGTATTTTTGACAGGAAAAAAAACAATAACTAACTTTCTGAATCCTCTTAGTATATACGGAAGAAGATAAACAATACAATAAAATAATATATCTACTACGTTAAACAATTTATTTTTTTATTATTTTTTTCTTCACTGTATTCAAGCACTCACGACACCGCCCCCACCACCACCACCACCCTGGCAACACCGCCACCACAGACACCCAGCAACCCCAAACACAAACACAACCCCAAATCAGCCGCAACACAAACATAAGAATTGCCTCCATAGTCCTCCATTCGATTCAACACAACACAAACACAAGATATGCACGGTGGCTTTCATCGAATCGATGACTTGCCAAGCCAAGTCGAACTGGCGAACTTTTCAGGCGAGGTCAATCATTTCGTTGTAAGGGTTGAGAGATTGGGCCGGAATATCGTGGGCTATGGCCCAGTTGAAGAATGATAGGGTTTGGAGGAAAGGGATGCCGTGGCAGACCCCACTGCATTTCTTGATGACGTGGTGGACGATGGAAGGGGCGATGGGATGAACGGTGGAGATTTGAGAGAAGTCAAGGGAGAGAGTGCTTCAGTCGGCGATGGTGCTTGGGTTGGCAGTGATGGCTAACTGAAGAGTGAGCTTGGGTGAGGAAGATGATGAATCGGAGCTTGGGTGAGAGTGGAGAATGTTGGAACAAAGGAAAAAACAGAAAGAGAAAAAATATATATTATTTTAATGAGAGAGATCCACATAGCATCACGTGGGCATCCACAACAGCGGAGCTAAAAATTTAGCAATTTAGCTTCACGAAAAGTTACTTAGACTATTTTACCTACACACATGCTACAATAGTGGATCTATTTTAACTTTCAACACAATAAAATAATATATACTTTACAATAAACATCAATCACAACCACTCACACAACCACAACCACAACCACCACCACCACCACCACCACAGCCCATAACAAAGAAAAAAAAAAAATCAACCAAGCCCACACCCACCTGACCCACCAGGCAACACCCATACCACGACAATCAAATTCACGTAATGCAAAAAAAAAAAAAAAAAAACCCAAAGCTTGGATCGACGGAAAACCAAAGCAATGGGCGGATGAAGGCAGCGGTGGCTTCAATGATGAAACCCAAAGCTTAGATCGACGAATGAAACCCACAAAATCCAGAGAAACCCAGGCTTGTCGGCGTTGGGTGAGCGTTGAGATGGAGGACTGGGCGGAGGCGTGGGTCGGAGGTGTGGATCGGCGACTTGGGGCTTGGGTCGGCTTGGTCTGATCGGTGGAAGAGAAGTGGGTCTGATCGGCGAGATGGGTTTGTTGGCGGAATGGGTGGGGAGATCGGCGAGATGGGTCGACACCGGGGATGGGTTGGAGTTGGGCTGGCGGCTGGGCTGTGAGATCGGGCTGGCGATGGAGGAAGAAGAGAGAAGATGAGGAAAGTGGAGGAAGAAAGAAGGGAAGCCGGACTCATATGCAATTCGAAGAAGATTAAAAGAAAGAAAAAATAATATTTTAATCCGGTTGAGAAGTAAAAAATTGTTTTTTTTTGTTTAGCTCTTAGCTACAGTGCACATCTATAGATAGATGTGCACCGTAGCAATTGAGCTAAAAATTATAAGTATAGCTTCACTGCTGCATGCTCTCTTTTGTGTTTTGGTAGAGCTAAAATAGTAATATAGTTATTTAGTTCCACTGCTACAAGTGCTCTATCGCATTTTTTATATATGATGATGTTAAAAATAGTTATTTAGCTTTTTAGCACCCGCTACTAGTGCTCTTATTATTAAAGATCTGCTTCATATAATAACTCTGCTATGAAATTGTTAAAAATTTTATATATAATACCGTAGTCCCTCTCTCTCAAATCAAAATATTTCTCCACCTCATATCAAAAAAAAAAAAAAAAAAAATTTCTCCACCTCTCTCATATTTTCTCTCTCTCTCTCAGATCAAAAGTCAAAATATCAGTATATCTTGCATTGCGGGAGCAATTCGAACCAGAGATTGACTTCACAAGCTTTCTTTCTCTCTCCAAAAGCTTATCTGGTAACTATTATTAATCAATTTTTTCTCTGATTTTTTGATCATGTAGTCTGGGTAGGTTGTGTTGGATTTTGATGATAGTTGGTTTGTGTATGATGATTTATTTTGGTGGATAGTTCAACTTAATATGAGTTTTAAACATGAAGGATTTGGGTATTTCTGGGACAGGTCTCAAGAATTCCATGGACACCAACACCTAAACCTTATGGGCACTCCACTCCTGTGTTTGACAAAATTCCCCAAAGAACACAATCTTCAAAAATATCTCTAAGATTGTCATTGAGTTCTTGTTTATCCCTCAAATATCTCAGGCATGCTCTCTAAATTTCTTTCATCCGGGAGGAGAGTTGGGGTGGTCTGTCTTGCTAAGTTTCTAATCATGGGCTGAATTTTTCTAATCATGCTCTTTGTTTAATATAGTTATGATGGGTTATTCTGTGTATTCAAGCTCCGACAATCCAATGCTCCGCTAAAAATAGAAGGGACTGGATTTTTTGATTTTCACCTTCAAGAGGTAAAGCTCTGTATAATTGGGAGAGGAGGGTTATCAATTTTTGGCAAAAATGAAAACATTTCTTTAAAATGTAAATCTTCCTAACCAAGAAGAGTATGTATGTGAGCATCAAGCATGGGTTATCAACTTTCTAAAGCAAAGAGTAACTTGTTAATTTATCCAAGAGGACTTAGCAGTATCAGTATGCAGAAAATTTGTTGTTGGAAAAAATCTCATGAGGAAAAATTTTATAAGACCTGTAATATTTTCTCATTCAGAATATGAGCCACCATCTCTAACATAGCCACCAGTCCATTTTTTCATGACTATTTATTGAGAGATTTGTTGCATTATTGTCATCATAGATCAAAAGGAATCTTTAAACCGTATGTTGGTCTATATGTTGGTTTCAATGTGTGTGTGTGTGTGTGTGTGTGTGTGTATTGGCCATTTGTCTGCAATAATACTGCACTATCAGTCATTTCTCAACTTAAGCCATTCATTTTTTTTCAAAGATATAGTTTGTCATTGATAGCCCAGGTACTCTGATTATTTGTTAATGCCAAACAAGACCTCATTGGCAGTAATACCTGTAAATTCATTGAAAAATTCTTCTGTCAGCTACCTCAATACTTTTTTTGCAAATACATTTATTTACTCCTTATACCAAAGGATAATGCAGTTTTTTGCATCAGTAAATTTGTTGATTGCCTTTGACAGTGCATGAGATAGCAACCACTCACGGTGCAAGCAAACTAAGGACCCCTCTTTCTCTATTATTTATTCATTCACACACACACACACACACATCTTGGTTTAGGCTTTTTAAATACTTTATGGCCATCTAATTTATTTGATATTATGATTATTATCAAATGTCAATCTAATGATATGATATATGGGTACATTGTGTAGTTACGTCTCTCCAAAAGACTTGCGTACTTATAAATATATTATAATGTTGTCTTGTGCTACACAATATCACTACATTGCCTTCTATTATAATATATGAGTGTGAAATTTGAAAATTATCTTAACCTCTTTGCTACATGTATAGGTATTGTCTAGAACAATCTTTTGTTTGACTTAGACAAGCTCAGTCAAGAAAAGATATTGTTATATCCAAACGTTAACAAGTTATTAGCCTTAAGATTGGATACAAGCGACTCTATGCATGTGTCATGAACTTTCTTAGTTTCAAAAACTGCTAATTTTTTGTCTATTCAACAGTTCACCTTAATGACTTGTCCTTATTGTAATTGTTTTTTTTACTCTGAATGTATTTGTACCGGTCATGCCTTTTTTCCCAATATTATTTCACAAATCGAAGAGTGTTGTCAAAACTGGTGGAGCTTTGTTAGAGGAATTGCAAGAGAACGGGATGGATGCATTGAAGTACAAGGTTATATTATTCTTGATGAAATGCATGAATGATCTGTAGAATCTAATCTTGTTCTTGTCTGTCTTCAGTAGTTTCTAATGAAGCACCATTACTTGAGGTTGACATTTTCTTTCTTATTGTTGTTCTTGGTGGTATTTTTAATGCACTGAGTTCTACTAACCTATATTGGTTGGAGGACTTAATAATTTATTGAAGTTTGTGCCTTGACAATTTGGTCATTTTACTTTACATTAGGCAATTTACATATTCAGAGACCACGGTTTCATAAAACTCTATGTTTGTTCACTCTAAAATCTTAATTGCAAAATGAGAAAGATTCAGCAAAAAAAAAAAAAAAGAAAAAGAGGCAAAATGAGAAAGTTATAGCATAAAAAGCTATGACAAAACTATTGTTAATTGTTTGTCCATGTTTCAGTGTTGTTGTGCTAATCAACTCAAGTTAGTTTTGTGATATAAGTTCCTATGCTCTTTTTTCTTCCTCACTGTTCACTCCTCTAATACATTTCAATGACTTTGCAGTTTTGGATTGGATGCATTTATTTTACCTTTGGCTATGGAGAGATGAATTTGCTTAATTATAAACATGGGTGCAAGTAAGAAACTAAAAATGGCAACCCCATTAGGGCCATTACTCCTTCAACTCTTCCTCCTCATCCTGCTCTTAATCTCAATCCACCAATCACACCCAGCCACTGCATCCACAATTCATCTCCCATTCTCCATATACCCTTACTCACTATCAGTCATTGACTTCGGAGCCACCGGCGACGGCCTCCACTACGACACAGCTGCCATCCAATCCGCCATCAAAGCCTGCCCCACCTCCCACCACACCCAATGCCACGTCACGTTCCCTCCCGGAACCTACCTCACCAGAACCTTGTTCCTCAAATCCGGTGTTGTGTTGGACATCAAAGAAAACGCAACCTTGCTGGGTTGTACAAAAATGGAGGACTACCCAAAAGAATTGCGGGAATGGTACGTGGTGGTGGCGGAGAACGCAAGTGATGTGGGGATCACCGGCGGAGGCATGGTGGATGGACATGGTTTGGGTTTTGTGAAGAGGTTTAATGAGAGGAAGAATGTGATGGTGAGTTGGAACACCACCGGAGCTTGTTTAGGAGATGAGTGTAGACCCAGGCTTGTTGGTTTCATTGACTGTAAGAATGTCAGGGTTTGGAATATCACACTCACAGAGCCTGCTTATTGGTGGTGCGTATATACTATGCTATACTCTTATTACACTTTAGCTTTTCCCCTTTTTTTAATGATTTTGTTGTCGTTCAAAGTTAGCTATTCTTCTAGGATTGATAGTTTATATGTGTCGTATGGTGGAAGAGTTGATGTTTGCTGCATTTGTATCCTCTGTCTTTTCAATATTTCTTCCACTGCCCACCTTTTTTTGTCCTTGTGTGTTTTTCTTTCTGTGCAGTTTTTGAGTTAATTGTATTTATTCTAAATTTTTACAATCAACTCATTAGGTAAGATTTACTATGCTTCTCTCATCCCTCAAAATTAGTGGGCTGGTTAGATGCATTAAGTCCAAACTGATATACTTTTTTTTTGGATAGATAAGATAGAATTTCAACCTAAGAAATTGATTTTTTTTTTTATTAATTTGTAATGTCCACCAAAATCAGCCTAATATGTTTGATATATATTTTATTTATTTATTTATATTTGACGAAATTGTTAATTTAGATATTGATTCGGGGGATATTGCAAAATAATCTCAAATAATAGGGTTGATTGTACTTGAACAAATTTTATGGTTTAGGGTTAATATTACAAATGACCTCTCATATTTTAAGGTAACACTTTACCTATAGTTTCCTCCATGTTATGAATGTATGCCTTCATGTAGAATTCCTTAATTAACTTGTATACATGTTACTTTAATGGTATATATATATCAAAAATAAAATATAAATATTGATTGATAGTTGTTTATTGGTTAGTTGTGAATAAGTTCCCTTTTAAAGAATTTTTGTTACAAAATGTATAATGGGAAATTATAATAAAATTTTTTTTTCTCCCTTGTAGAGATTTGTACTTACCCAAAAGAAAAAAGAAAAAATTTGATATTTCTATCAGTGTATTACTGTGATAATTATAGATATAGAAAAACCATTCCAAAACAAATGAATTGTTTCTTTATTTTCATTTTCTTATTGAAATTGATCCCTTCATGACAATGCACAAGGTTAGCGCTTGCAAAAAAGTATTATAATCCTCTCCAAGTAAAATAGACTCAAATGACATGAACTTGTCAACAAAGTGAACGATACAACTTTGTGTGGGTCCCACTTAAATGGATTTTTTTTTTGGGGGGTGGGGGGATTCCTGCATAGGGGATGGTATATGCCGATCTTATATAGCATTTCTCTCACTGACACGTGGGACCCACATGTCAATGAGAGAGATGCTGTATAAGATTGGTGCGTATGAAAATTTCTCCCTACATAGACTTGTTTGGTGACACATTTCCACCATCAAGTTGCAACTAGCCAAAAGGATTGGAATGTTGGGATGGGCCATCTAGTCTGTCTCTTTAGGAAATAAAAAAATTTCTACTAACTATTATTCCATAAACCAAGTTTGAGTGGCATCTGATATTCGAGTTCTAATTATTCTTGTCACGACTGGTGAAGAAAACTAGTAGTGAGAGCACAATGAGCTCCTTTGTCCAAAATAGTTGGATTGCCTATGGTTAGTTGAAAATGATCGTCTCATTTGAGATTGATCAATTTTATGGTTTAAATTAAATATTACAAATCTAACCAAGTACAAATTTTCATGTTGTTTGAAATTTTCAAATGATGTGGCAATTAATATCTTAATCATAAAATGGACTCTCATTAGGCTACCAACTCATATACAAAATCTTTTTATCTAAGTAATAGATGGGATATACACTTTAGGAATTTTGCAGGTTTAGAAAATAGATTACGAAAATGTTTCTATCCTCTTTACAAGAATGTTTCTATCTCCTTCATTATGCACTCCCAAAAGCATCCTGATTTCGAGCAATACGAAACAATTAAGGAAAGGAAACCTTAAGGGTATAATCACCACACCAAACATATGTCCAGAATGGGTTGATTAATTGTGCAATTCAAGATTGGGAATTGGAATCTCTCTCTATGTTCTTAGATCTACTGTATTCCATTAACGCTCTGTTTGTTTCGCTGGAAAACCTTCTGTAAAGATAGTTTTCCACATTTTCCAGTTTTTGGTAGCACAAAAAAAATTGGTCAATGGGGTGGTTGGTGTTCTAGCTCTTCCTCTAGTCCTTATGGTGTCAGTTTGTGGAAAAATATTAGCAGGGGGTGGCACTCTTTATCTCGGTTTATTATGTATGATATTGGAGATGGTTCAAAAGTGCAGTTTTGGCTAGATCGTTGGTGTGGGACTTCCTCTCTCGCTGTCCGCTATCCCGATTTATATAGGATTAGCTGTAGCAAAGAGGCAAGTGTGGCGGAGCTTATGAGATTCTCCAATGGAGTCCTCCATTGGGAGATTCAGTTTTGTAGGGAGGTGCATAATCGTGAATTGGAAGCTTTCAGGAGCTTCATCAACTCCATTTATAGCACTCCTGTAAGGGGAATCGAGGAGGATAAGAGATTTTGGCTGCCTTGTAAGAGTAAGGGGTTCACGGTTAGTACTTACTACCATCTTCTTGTTGGCCATAGTGAGCATATTTTCCCTTGGAAAAGTATTTGGAAGCAGAAGATCCCCTCTAGAGTGGCTTTTTTTGTCTGGACCGCAGCCTTGGGGAAATGTTTGACTATTGACAATCTAAGGAAAAGAAAGGTTTGCATTTTGGATTGGTGTTATATGTGCAAGCGTAGTAGTGAAAGTGTTGACCATCTTTTCCTTCATTGCCCGGTTGCTTCGGAGTTATGGGATATGGTTTTTGGTTTATTTGGAGTGTGTTGGATCATGCCCTCGTCTGTTGTTGGTCTCTTTGCTTGCTGGCAAGGTCACTTTGGTCGCCTCCGCAATGGAGTTATTTGGAAGGTCGTTCCTCTTTGTTTGATGTGGTGTATTTGGAAGGAGAGGAATAGTAGATGCTTTGAAGACTCTGAGCGTGCTATGCCTGACCTCAAGCTTCTTTTCATCCGAACCTTACTTGAATGGTTCTCTGTGTGGAGAAACCATCCTTTTTCTATTTTGGATTTACTTGACTTTTGTAATTTTCGTTCTTGACTTGCTCCCCCATGTATACTCCCTGTGTGCTTGGGTGTATCTTTTTTATTATCAATGAATTCTTATTACTTATCAAAAAAAAAAAAAATTGGTCAATGAAAAACTATCTTTAGTCAACGGAAAGCCCTAATAAAAATAAGGCTTATATTCTATAGGTTGTTTTCCAAAAAAAGTTTTTGGAAAGCAATCTCTCTCTCACGCGTTTCATCTCCTATAAATATTATTTTCGCCTGTAGCCGTAGAAAACATAATTTTTTGGTGCCTTCATGGTAAGCTTTTTCACTTTTTCTTTCTTCCCTTTGCTTTTTCTCTCCTCACACTCTCACTATCACTAACTCTGGTCTCTCCTCTTCTCATAGATCTCTCTCTAACTGTCTCTCTTCTCTTTTTTTTCCATGTTTCTCTTCCCCTCTGTAACACAATTTTCTTTTTTTTTCCTTCACTGATTGGTCAATAGCTCCGGCTTGCAAAGGAGAACAAATTTGTAGCGGTAATTATTTCATTCCTCTCTACCAAAATCCCCATTCTTTGCTTTGAATTTTAAGCTTGATTTTCTTTTTTCTCTAAGAAATTTTCGGTTTGATGGATTCCAAGCAAAAGTTACTTCTTTTTCTTTTTCGTACATAAAGTGCAAAAAAATAAAATAAAAAAAATAAAAAAAGAAGAAGAAGAAGAAGAAGAAGAAGAAGAAAGAATGAATCAAGTAAAAGATGAAAATTTTAAATATAGTACCTATATTGCTCTAAATTGCTTTTTCATGGGACAATCTTTACCGTGGACTAATAATATTGTTATATAATGAATGATAATTATTTAGGGGAATAGCATTTGTTGGTAGATACTTTATGCAGTGATGATATATTATGCAGATACATTATGTAAATACATAATTTAGAGTAATATTGAAGACTTGTGGTTGACCATAGTAGACAATTAGTATACCAACAAAAAGAGTAGACAATTAAATGTTTTTGTTATTTATACTTATTGAAAATGTATTTCCCTATCAAATATATATATAGTCAAATGGTTGATATATATATGTGTGTGTGTGTACATACGTACGTACGTTACTGTCCATATATATGAATAAGATGAGTGGTAGAGATCATGAAAATTTGACAACTAATTAATTTTGATTGTATCTATTGTCAAAATTTTAGTAGGAAAACCAAATTTATTCTTGATTTTTTATTTATAATGATTACATTAGTTGGTTTACATAATACACATGTATTAAATTATACAAGAAATATTTTTTTAAAATTGCATACCGAACACCAGAAAATATTCTCAAGTTCATTTTCAAGGTTGTTACCAAATACTAGAAAATAAGATAGTTTTCTAGAAAATACTCTTTGGAAATTAAACTATTTTCCAGAAAACGTTAATGCTGAAACAAACAGAGTGTAAGGTGGGGATGGCTGAGTAGATAAGTTATGCTAGAAGCCTGCCTTCGATTCAGAGAGGCTTTGAGGTTCGATCTTTTTATAGAGTGTTAGCTCGCATAGGTGGTGACAGTTTCCCATGGAAGAGTATTTAGAAACCGCTTGTCCTTAGTAAGGTGGATTTTTTCCTTTGGGTTACTACTTTGGGGAATATCCTCACTGTGGAAAACTTGGAAAACCTGAGGAAGCGTAACATTATTTTGGTGAGCTGGTGTTGTATGTGCAAGAGGGATGAGGAGACTGTAGACCATTTAATGTTACATTGCCCTCTTGGTAGAGAATTATGGGGTTTGGTTTTTAAACTATTTGGGGTGGAGTGGGTGATGCTTAGAAAGGTTGTCAAACTTCTAGCTTGTTGGCAAGGTAGTTTTGGGTGTCATTGAAGCTGTGATATATAGAGAGCCATTCCTCACTATTTGATGCAGTGCATTTGGAGGGAAAGAAATGCAAAAAGCTTTGAAAGATGTGAGCGGACAACTTTAGAATTAAAAGCAAATTGACCTTGCCGAGTGGATGGTAGCTGCAGGGAAGTTTTCTTTTTCAAATTTATTTTAGATCTCTTGTATAACCTTCAGCTAGTATACTTCCTGTGTACTTGTTGATTCTTTTTGAATAAATATTATTTACTTATCCAAAATAAAAATCCTAAGTAAACAGGTTGCGACTTGTGCTAGCATCTTGCAATGATCAGTTCCAATTTAGCTACAAATTGAGGTTTTTCTTGTTCACTGTATTTTATTGTAAATATTGTTTTTTGTTTTGTTTTTGTTTTTGTTTTTGTTTTTGTTTTGTTTTGTTTTTTGTTTTTTTTTTTTTTTGAAGACAATAGATGATCAGGATCCCATGGTTGAATTTCATCTGAAACACGATTTCGAAGTTGTGAAGAAATATGATTAAATCTAGGACGTCCAATTTTTTGGGCTGGGTTAGGGTGGGGGGGGGGGGGGGACTTGGTACACAACCTATATAAAATTAGTAATGGATTAGAAAATTTAATCATTTAATTGAGAAGATATGATGAGATAAAAGGAAAAATGTTATTACTAAGTTTGATAATTTATATTAAGAAAGAAGAGACGATTGATATTTCAATCTAATACTTATGTTTTTATCCTTTATTTCCTTAGGGGTTAAGATGTTAATACTTAATTGTTAGGTAGTGGGACAGAGACTGGCTATTAGAGCATTGGAAATTTTTTTAAACTAGTTACTAACCTATGCAGGACAGTTCAATGAAAAAGATTTATATTTACATATTGTAAAAAAGAACATACTTGACTCAATTAGAACTTGTTTAGAAACATAATTTAATTAGAATTTGTTAAATTTTGGGCTGTTTTATACAAAAAGATGGTGAGTTTAAATTAGTTTAAACTAATTTAGTTTAGCACTATTTGTAACTCTCTCTCTCTCTCTCTCTCTCTCTCTCTCTCTCTTACACTTACACACATATATGAAATGATAATAAGGACAAATGTGAACTTTCAAAACCTTATAGATATGATTTGATTTGATTGTTTATTAGACTTTTCTTGCAATAGAAAGAACGTGTTTCTCTTTACATAGAAATAAGTCAGTATTTCTTTTCCATTAAGAAATAGGAATTAAAGTTTTATATTTAGGCATTGCTATTAAGAGTTCGGTGGGTGTTTCTCTTTACATAGAAATAAGCCAGTATTTCTTTTTCATTAAGAAATAGGAATTAAAGTTTTATATTTAGGCATTGCTATTAAGAGTTTGGTGGGCTCGATCATAATAGGAATTTTGGGGTTGAAATATATGCAAAATGTGATTATGTTTGGATGCTGGAAGATGCCTAATAACTTTTAGGGTGTGATTTATATGTATTGAGATTTTCCTTAGTTTGTGTTGGTGAGGGATTGTAAGTGTGCTTGTGGTTTACTAGGTTATTGTGTTTGTGGAGATAAACACTTTAGGAAGGCTTCTTGAGTAGTTAATATAGCAGATAGAGACACGCTTATCCCAAAAGACTTAAACCCAATGGGTATGAGCTCAACTATGTTATATTAACCACTTATTCTTTTCATTATTATTCATTGTGGGACTTTACTTAGACGTGTATATCCAACAGAAACAATGATTATCTTGTGCAAAGAGAGCTTCACTTGGATTAATGTGGAGATGTCACTGCAGGAAAGAAGATTACTTAAGGTGGAGATTTATGAGAAATTGCCTCAGATTCCTATTTTAACTTGGTTACTCATTACATTTTCATTTTTTTGGTCATGAAAGGAAAGTATTTTATTTGCTAAAGAAGTAATTTGGTATCACTTAACTGCCAAGAAATTAAAATTAAAGACTTATATATAGATATTTTGTTAAGAGTTTGGTGGCTCCAAAGTCCAATCCAAGATATTCCCCTTATCTGGGAAGTAACTTTGTAGTTTTATTTTTATTTTTGCTCAAAAGCTTTTTAGTTTTACTTAGACTAAAAGATGCATGCATTAAAATATATGCATAGTGTGAGAACATAGGCCTATGCTTGCTCCTTCTCATGGGTGACTTTGCCGTTGTGGTTCATTTGTTTCTACCAAGGCCAACTTTTGAAAGAGAAGATTCACTTTTAGGAATAGAGGTTTTCAATAAGTTGCTCGTAGTTTTTTGTTTTCTTTTTCCCCTTGAAATTGGGTTGGTGTACATTGTACGAAGATTGAAAAAAGTGCATTAAATGGATACCAAGGCATTGAGAATGAAGGGTGCTTTTAGAGACAAAAGGCCCTAGGGAGATTTATAGTATGTGATCCATGGATCTATGATCAATATATTTTTGAGATTGAAAGATGTCTATTACAATTTGGGGTCAAAAGATACCTACAGTGACTGAATTGAGTGTGCTTTGGGGGGATCAGGATTTGAGTTATTTTGTGATTGTGAATGATTATGAGTTGTTTGTGTTTATAAGGTTTTTGAGCGTTGTTTGTGAGGCTGGTGTTCATAATTTATATTGTTGATAGTCAAGTCTGATTGCAATTGCCTTGGTTGAGTCATTCATCTTCCTCATCTATGTATTTGTGCTTGCAACTTGCTATTGGATTTATAAACTGTGATTCATTGGTCAATTGCTTTGTTTTTATATTGTATCACTCTTAATTATAGCCATGAATCTGATGAACAGCTTGCATATAGTACGGTGTGAAAACACATCAATTCATGATGTTTCAATTTATGGAAACTTCAATACACCTAACAATGATGGGATTGATATAGAGGATTCAAATAATACAGTCATTACAAGGTGTCACATCGATACTGGAGATGATGCTATCTGTCCAAAGACATACACTGGCCCTCTTTATAACTTGACTGTGACAAACTGTTGGATTCGAACAAAATCTTCAGCAATCAAACTTGGTAGTGCAAGTTCATTCGATTTCAAGGGTCTAATTTTTGACAATATCACAATTGTACAGTCTCATAGAGGGCTGGGATTGCAGATACGTGATGGAGGTAACACTCATATTGCTTTTCTTGTATTATTGAGATTTTTTCTTGAATGATTGACAAATTAAGATCCATTTCACTTTTACACTTTTTTTTTTTTTTTTTTTGGTTTTTTATTTTTTTGTTGTTGTTGTTGTTGAAGTTTTAAGCATTCACCCTGTGTAGGAAATGTAAGCGACATTACCTTCTCAAACATAAACATAAGCACAAGATACTATGATCCTTCATGGTGGGGAAGAGCGGAGCCTATATATGTGACAACATGCCCAAGGGACTCCAGTGCAAAGGAGGGTTCAATCTCAAATGTAGTTTTTATTAACATCACCGCAAATTCTGAAAATGGTGTGTTCTTATCAGGTTCTAAACATGGTCTACTAAGCAATTTGAGATTCATAAATGTGAACCTGACTTACAGAAGATGGACAAATTATTCTGGTGGATTGATAGATTACAGACCAGGATGCCAAGGACTTGTTAATCACAGCATTGCTGGGATCATCATGGAACACATTGAAGGTTTGGAGGTTGAAAATGTTAACATGAGATGGTCTGGTCACCCATTTGGACACTGGAACAATCCTCTTGATTTCAGGCCTTCAACTGTAAATAATATTTCTTTGTTTAATTTTCATTCAAGTTTGTACATAAAATGATAGTGGCATACATAAGCGTGGTTTTGAAATTTGGATTGTTTAAAGAACCGGAATCGGAAGAGGTTCAAGGATTTTGAGGTCGGATTGAGATTCAACCGAGGCCAAACCGTTGTGTCATTTAATTTTTTACTGGTTTTTGTACTTAAATTGTATTTATATGTATTAATTTCGTATTCCTTATCAATAAAATGCATGTGGCCCAATGGTTTGAGGAAAGACAATGAGGCTGAGAGTTCGAGAAGGGCAGAGGGACAATTGATATGGAAGACCTTATGGAAAATGCGAGTACCTAGCAAATTGAAGGTATTTTGTTGGAGAGCTTGCCATGAAATTCTTCCTACTCAGGTGAACCTAGCAAAAAGGAAGATTATAGAGGATGATCTCTATCATTGCTGTAAAAGGGTTGCTGAAACGGCTATTCATGCTATCTGGGATTGTGGGGCTGCTCAGGATGTATGGGCAGGAAGTCTTCCTATGCTGCAGAAAAGCTTTAATATTTATTTTGATTTCAGGCACCTATTTGACTGCTTTCTGGAAAAACTGCCTACACTAGAACTTGAGCTTTTTCTTGTGCAAGCTTGGCTGCTATGGAACCAGAGAAATGTCATGGTGCATGGAGGACAAATGAAGGACACATGGTGCCTGAACAAAAGAGCTGCTGAGTACCTTGAGGATTACAAAAAGGCCCAGGAAAATCTTGCAGTAGCAGGCACGGTGTCAAGCAGAAATGTGTGGTAGCCTCCACCGCAAGAAATGTATAAACTAAACTTTGATGCTGCAATTTTCTCGGACTTGAAATGTTCTGGATTTGGAGCAGTTATCAGGAACTCAACGGGAGATGTGATGGCTGGAATGTCAGCCAAGGGACCACATGTGTGCAGCAATGAGGAAGCAGAAGCGTTTGCATGTTGGAAAGCTCTAGAATTCTCCATGGAAGCAGGCTTTTCTGAGCTAGTTATCGAAGGTGACTATCAGAATGTGATGAGGACAGTCTCGACTTCAACAGCTAACGAGTCCATGCTAGGCCATATTTATGAGGACATTAGATGCTATATGAGAAGCTTGTGTTCTATGTCTATCAGTTAGGTGAAAAGGGGAGGGAATATGGTAGCTCATTCATTAGCTAAAAATAGTAGGAATATTGTCAGTGATCTATATTGGGTAGAAGATACACCACCACCTGCGGTGGAAGCCTTGTACCAGGACCTTCTACAACTTAATGAATGATTGAATCGTTTTGTTCTTTAAAAAAAAAAAAAAAAAACTTGTAATTTGATTGCTCAAAATAAATAAATTGAGAAAATAAATCTGTATATATCTAAAAGCTGAAGCGTAGCATTTATTGTTGCTACGTTTCAGTTAAGCCACATCAGCGCCATGTCATCATTTTTTCTTTCTTTCTTTTTTTATTTTTTGTTTTACTGATTGCTATTTATTAATTATCTTCTTAAATTCATGTGTTATTTTATCTCCAAATCTATCATGTGTCTCTCCATTAACACAGACTCCTGAGATGCCACTATTATATGGAATTCTTATAGTCACTGATACTTTATCTCCAAATCTATGGTGTATCTCTCCATTAACCAAAACTCTTAAGATGCTACTATCATATGGAATTCTTATAGTCACTGATAGATTGCAACCTCCTCACCTCTCATTTTTTTTTTTTTTTTTTTCCCAATAAATTTTCAATTGTTCTCTCTTTACAAATTGATTGGTATGTCTTTCAATGGGATAATTTCTTGAGTATTTTTTCTGTTCTTTCAGTCATGGCTCAAGTTCGTCTGCCAAAACCCAATCAAATGAGTGCAAGAGGCGGATAATGATTCTAGAGCTTGCTTACTAGAGCTTGCAGACGAAACTGAAGCAGATGAGATGAAAGGTGAATATTAGTAGCCCAGATCCAATGGGTATAAACTCAAAATGAGTTCCGCTATTTGTATTATTCTTATTTTTTTATTTATTTATTCCCTTCCCATTACTAGAAAAAAAAAATGTAGTTCAATTTTAGGATTTCATGATGAAAGAGATTGAGTTTTCATGGTCTCAAAACTATTAAAATATTTATTTTTTTCTTTTTCAAAATTGATTTGAGTTGGGCATTTGATCATGTTTGTTATAAATTGTTTTTATGGTTGCCTTTCTCTAGATTGTAGGAATGTTACTCTCAATATGTTTGCTATAATGTATGATAATTAACTTCAATGTGATATTTTTATTTTGGTCTTTGTTTTATAGTAAGAGTGTTATTATTCATCAAAGAGAAATTGCTATTGTTCTCTTTTTCTAGTTGTCTTATATGCTGAACTAAATTTCATTTTTATCTCTTTTTCGTTTGTCAATTCCTTAACGGATGTCAATGATCAAGACTCGCAATCACTGGAGACTTTTTAATCTATTGAAGGTCATAGTAATCAGTTGGTAACCATTCTTTTCTTAGAACCTTCTAAAGGAAAGAGGAATAGATTTGTTGCTTTTCTTGGGTGGTGTTTGATAATTTGCTTTTTATGGTTCAATACACATCAGCTATATTAGATTTTCATTTCCTTATACTAATAATTTTTTGTTTATTGTTTAATTTGATTGTTTGGTGTCCCAAAAATTGTGGGAAAAATGGAACAAAAAAGAGAGTAGGGTTTGAATATTAAATTGTTTTGTGTATGAAACTCGGGATGTAACAGTTTAAATTTTTTTATCTTAATTTTTTAAAGGAAACTCTAATTCTTCAAAGTACATTAGCTTATGTAGACAGTTGTGTTATGGCTAAAATTTTTGTGTTTGGGACCTTACCTGACCTGTTTGGTTGACGAATAACTTTGGGGATTATTTAGCTTATGAGAAATTTTTTGGTATTTTAGGAGTGAGGAAATTCAAAAAACTGAATTATTTTTAAATTCCATTAGTACCTAGCTTTATGCTATGTGTGGATAGAAAAACTAATTGGTTCTTGATTTTTGAATACCAATTTATAATACTGTGTACATAAACAATAATTGGGTTTTTAGTTCTAGATTTTGAATTATACTATTTTTTCAACAACTTGATTTTCTTTTTAGAATTTTCTCTTCTTGAATATCTAGAATACTATGTACATGAGTTTTAGACAAAACTTAACAATACTATTTCTTTTGGATTTTACTATTTCTTTCCTTATTAAATATAATATGATATAGCTGATGTGTTCCAATGAAGGCATAAACAATTGCTATTTTTGGGGTCAATGGCACATAGGTGACTTGGATGGAATCAATGGCACATTACTATTTGACAATATGGTCTTTGATGGAAATTGATATAAGTGAGGGTCTATTAAATTTGATCCTTTTGCTGAAGTAAGGTTTGTTTAATATGTATTTTATTTATTTACCTTATTGTACATAAGTTTTTGTACATGATGATTCTAACCTATAAAACTTCACTTTACTTCTTTCTTTCTTTTTTTTTTTTTTTTTTTTTTGTGGTCTAATTCTTTTCTGTTGGCAACTAACTAGACATTACTTTTAAGAATTAAGGATTTAGCAACTTGTACGAAGGTTGCACCTCAAAATTTAGAAGAATTAAAATATGATACAATCTCATCATGGGAAGAAAAATAGGAAATCTAACGTGGTGTTGGCTTGTCCCTCCATTATTGGGTTACAAATATCATATCTAAAAAAAACCCAAAATAATATAATGATATGTTTGTAGAGAAAGAGAGTTGAAAAATACTTTTAGAATTAGTTCAATTTTTTTGGAGAAAACTATCTTCAATAAATTTTAGAGAATAAATTATGGATTATATCATATTACAAAATAATTATATGTTCCCACGCATCGCGTGGGTTTGCGACTAGCTTATGTAAAAGGGTAGTAATTTACTAGGAAAGTTATACACCTCCACACCGCCTTGAATGCTTTTAAAAAATTATATGGAATTCAACTTTCTTTTAATCTATTATTTTAATTATTTATTAATTAAAAAAAAAAACTTAGAGTTTAAAACCGTGAAATAGTCAAGAGATTGAGGGAAAGAATTTCTAATAATTATTTAAAATTTAAAATTTGGCACCTGTTACTCTGAGTTGAAGGAGTGGGAAAGATGAACTCTAATTTGAACTTGAAACTTGTTATTATATTGGGAAAAGACCACAAGTGCCGTGAGATTTTTTTTTTTTAATGTTTTGTTTTGTTTTGTTTTTTTAATATCTAATTAGTACTTATCTCTCTTTTATTTTTATTTTTTGGCTACTCTGGTAGTTAGAAATTAAATGTGAATTGGGAAAACTAACATACTAAATTGAGAGTTTTTGAATTTTACAATTTGAAATTTTAGAATTTAGATTTTTTTCCTTAAAATTATATTCTGTTTGCATCAATAACTTTTCTATTTATATTTTCTATTAAGTTTTGCCTAAATTTGCAATGAATGTTTAGTTTTGTCCAATAAATTGATATAACGTTATTTTCATTATGTCACATCAATAAATTATTTAAAATTTTTTAAGGCTAAAAAATGAGGGATGCTTCTATTCTATTGGACCTGGCACTCTTGGTGTAAATTCTTGACGGCCAGAACCACTGGTATACTTCTCTCATTTTCTCATGTGTGTGTTAAAAATATTGAGTATTCTTAAAAGAAAAAACAGTGGGTTAATCCCACATTGGAAAATAAATGTGAGTTAAAGAGATTTAAAGCCTGTACTATATATTCAAGAGTTAAGCCCTTTTGAATATACACCATTATAAATTTCTTTAAGACATTTTTTTTTTTTTTTTCATGTGTGTATTAAAAATATTTAATATTCTCAAAAGTATTATTGGTATACTCAGTCTTTAACCTTAAAGATTACTAAAATTAAGAAAAAAGAAAATAAAAAGAGAAGCTTACATAGTCAGCTAGTGACAATCAATAGTACCTACCTACTCCAGAAAATACCTTGCTTATTCATTAGTCGAATCGGACAAGTCAACCGTCAAATTATTCTCAAGAAACATTAAAAATTATTCTTTATCTAAAATTGCTTTGCATCAAAGCTAAGAACAAATAGAAGAGGTTTGAGATCTAAATGGGTGTCTAGCAGCTTCTCTCTGCACTTTTTCATTTGTTTGAAAGAAAATCTAAATTCAACTGAGAGTACATTTGGATTGGGCTGAAAACTCAACGCGTCTGTGTTTGGCCTTTTTTTTTTTTTTTTGGCACGTGTTTGTAAGACTTACGGTTACTGTTCATGCACTGTTCATGAACAGTAGCCGCAAAGTTTGACTTTTCTCACTTTTTTAAGCCAATCAGTGCACACCGTGCATTGTTCATGGACCTACAAATTTCACTTTTCAATAACTTTTTCATTAAAAATGGGTCTCACGGTACTATTCACACATTTAAAAATTATTTTGTTACAGTGTTTTTCAGTTTTCAGTTTCAGTTTTCAGTTGTATCCAAATGGACCCTAAGCAAAAACTGGTTTTTTATTTTTATTTTTATTGTTTGGGTGTTAAAGTTGGGTATAGAACTATAGATAGATGTAATTGCTATTTTAATTCTTGCCAACCATTTGGCACAATTCAGAAAAAATGATTAATTAAAAAACATATGTGTGTGTTCTGAAAACGTTCTTGCATACACACACATAAGGCCCAAAAAAAATAAAATAAAATTAAAATAGAAATAAAATGGTAATTTTGCTTAAATAACATTTTTTTTTTTTTTTGGTTTTGGTTTTGCCCTTAATTCTTTTTATTAAGGAACAAATTCCTTAATGACTAGTTTTGGTGCCAACTTTTTTTTTTTTTGAGACAAAAAAAAAGGGGACTCGCGTGTGGCAGTCATTGTCCCACGCCCCATGGTACAGTTGGGTAAGCCCATGGGTACCACCAGCTCGAACTGGAGCTCGGAAACTCCGAACCCACACACACCCCAGGTTCTATTGGTTTCTGGGACTTCCAGAAATTGTAATTACAGTCCTCCGAGAGAACTCGAACCTGCGATGTGGTGAAAGCCTCAGTAGTCACCTACCAGTTGTACCACACCCGCCGGTGAGGTGCCAACTTTACTATACTCTCCTTACCTCCCCCTTCCATCTAAACTTGTCATAAAAGAATTTAGCCACTTCAAATACCAAATAACGTAGAATACAACATTTAAAAAAATGTTTTATGTTACAGATTTTCATATTTAGAACAAGGTTTTCAGACCCGGACCGTTCATTGAACCGTAAAAGAGAGAGGTTCAAGGTTTTTGAGGTCCAACCGAGGTCGAACCGGGGTCGAACCGTGATGACGTCATAATTAATTTAATAATTATTTTAATATAAATAAATATATTAAATTAGTATAAATAGAAAATTTAACTAAAATAATCCAATTAAATATAAATATCTATATTTCAAATATAGATTTTCATATCATAACTTTTACAAGACAAATAAGAAATATCAAATCCTAAGCAAATTTAAATATAATATCTATTTATTTATTTATTTATATATTGATTAGTTAAACTTGTAATAATAATAATAATAATAATATAAGAATTAGAAAGACACTCAAATAAAATAAAATAAATTATTTAAATTATTTAATAATTTTAAATTGAAATAATTATTTAATAATTATTATATACTTAATTGTAAATATCAATTAAAATTAGAGCAATAATAGTACTATAACATTTTATACAAATTTTGTCACAATTTGCCACGTGACGAGATGTGAGTGGTAGAAATGTAGACCCATAATTTTTTTTCATTATTCACACTTTGCCACGTGTCAAATTATAGCAAAAAATTGTGTAAAATATTGTGATACTACATTACTCTTCGAAGAATAATGTTAGAGATATAAATTATTTTATTAAAAATTTTACAAACTATTGATGTGTTGAGTGATTATTGGAAAATAAAAATATGATATTAATGATGGGTTTAGATGAAACCCAATAATAATTTGTGTAAGAGCAATACTCCTCTTAAAAATACTTAAAATATTTAATACCCCAAACAGTACGTGTCACATCATGCTGGGATGCTGGGAAGCTGAAAAAAAAATCTGAATCTAATGGCTGAAATTTTTTTGCTTTTATTAAAAAATTAAAACTATTCATCATCCCAATGTTAGCCATGTGAGAGAATGCTTGTCACACTCACATCATGCTGGCAGCTGAAAAAAATCTCAATCTAATGGTTGAAATTTTTTTGCTTTTATTAAAAATTTAAAACCTTTCATCATTCCAATGCATGTCACGTGAGAGACCTAGGAATTCAAAACACAAAAAGGAGTAACAAAGTAACACAACAAACAAAGAGAACACATTACAGAGTGATCTCCATCAACGGAAAAAAAAAAAAAAAATGGAGAAGAAGAAAGAAGAAGCAGCGACAGCAGACAACGAAGGTGTGATCGGCGACTGTGTTGGCAATCTACTGGCTGCTGCTTTAACTGGGTGCAGACCCTATTTCGTTGTGTTCTTCTTCTTCCTTTTTTTTTTTTTTTTTTTTTTGAGGGACTTGTCTTCTTCTTCTCTGGTTCTTTTTTTTTTTTTTTCTCCTTATAAATCTCTTTGTTCAAGATCTGAAATTATCAGATCTCCTTCCGATCTTTGTTCTTCTTCGTGCTTTTTCATTTCTTCTAGATCTTATCCTAACTTCATACCGGTGTTGTCACGTCCCAAACCCGATACCCGGATTTGCGACCATGACCGGCATGCTAATATCAAGCCTAAACCTGATATTAGCAAGAACCAACTTAACTTTTAGCAAAACTTTACATATTACTTCCCTCTTTCTTTCCATTCTTGTTTCATTACTTAACTAATATAACTTTTTACTTGATATACAGAGCATCTACATTGTACTCCAAAGAATAACATAATTCACCAATTGTTCAAATTCGGAATTTCACATAATACATCTCTCAATACTTTAAGGTATACACTTTCATTAGATTCTAAAATAACCAATGCTACAAATCTAAACATTAAATTGCTAATTTAGGATCTATGCATATAAAACTAAACCCGCTCCTTCCAAAACTCGACTAAGGCTCCCTCTGCTCCAAAATAAAACTTGCTAACTGAAAGAGTGAAAGGGGTGAGCTACACAGCTCAGTAAAGGTAAGATATATGAGAATTCAATAAGGATGCATGTAAATCAGATTATTTCATTCTATGAATATTCGAATAGGAGAACATCTTTTCATGCATAGTATTTTATACTATTCATAATAATAGCTTATACGCTCTTCATAGAAAATAATTGTTCTCCTTTTCTTATTAGGTTAACATCACCAAACCTTTCGAATTAAACTTCTTTCATTTCCTACAAAGTCGCCATATATATATTCTCATTACAAAATAATTATTTTAACTTAAATCAGATAATCGGCAACTTTGTATTAAACTAGAAACAACTTGACTAATAAGAAAACTTTTCTTTATAAACTTCTTCTAATAGAATACTATAGCTTTCATGATCATAAAACTTAACGTTTCATAAAAACAGATATCTGATAACTTTTAAACATAACTTGTACTTTCATCAGAATCTTTATCTTTATAGCATAACAGAACTTCAGAACTTTTATCTTTAATGAACAGCTTTCCTTTCATCAGAAACTTCTTATTTTCATGAGAGCTTTTGACTTTTCATAATGCATTTTAAACAAAATAATTCTCTCATGATTAATAACATAACATAGCTGTTCATATCATATTGGTTAGTCCATATCTGATAAGTCTGTACTTATTTGGGAGGCTTCTAGCACCACAGTGCTAGGCATCCAGCATTCCCCACAATGCCAGGTATTCCCGGGATCACATCATAATACATATCTTTCAACCATGGGGGTAGATTGACTTCCCCCACAAGTTGGCCGTAACCAACAAGGGGCGGGTACAGCAGAGCCAGTCCCATTTAATGGCCAATCATATAACATTTTCCATGGAAAGCTAGTAATTAACCCCTACTAGCAGAGTTCAGATCACCAGAGGACGTAACCCGAAAACATTTCATATTTTACTTCATACTGAAATTTCTTATTTTGTATAACATTTCATAATAATAGCATTTCCATTCTTTTCTTTAAACTTTATGTTCGTGAAAATTAGTAACAGCATCAATATGCTCAAATCATATACATAGAGTTTCGAAAGGTCACGAACATATATTTGTCAGAATAATGATTACATGCCATATCTCTAATAAAAAACATTTTAATGCATAATATACTTTAAAATAACCTCATGACTTACCAAATGCCCATATAACTTATCCCTTACCTGAAAGCAGAGGAACCGAGAGCCTACAGTCGAAGGAGCTTAGACCTGGATACTGGTAACACCTAAACCAAATATCAAAACTTATTACTATCCATAATTTCCTTGTCATAGACTTACACATTCATCTCAAAGCCTATTTCTTAGAATCAAGGAAATCCTAATCCCACCTCAACGAGGTACCCACAAACATATTATGCACACATTAACAAATAATGTACCAAAACCAAAGAAAGCCATCATTCTCATATCTTTAGAAAAACCAACTTCATTTCAAAAGATGCTTTGCACTTAGGGCAATAATGCATACATAACATAGAATCCTTTAAGCATGGTCATGTAACCATATACATTCATATGGTAACATACAACACATCGGACAAAATAGCTTCATAAATACAACCGTCACATGGTTTAGAACCCCTCCTTTGAGTACTAACCCTCAAAGAGATTCTCACAAATACAAAATACATTCATCAGACAACATGATGTACTAAATCATAGAGAAACCAATTCATAAAATTTATATATGATTCTAACATACCAAAGGATGAGCATATTAAATTATAGCTCAAAACATTCACCCTAACTTGATAATTAAATCCACAAAGTTAGGCATGTCCCTTACTAATCACTGCTCTATTCCAGCAGCATGGGCTCCATTTGTAAAATACAAACGGGCTGCTCAAACACATCCAATTGTCATGAAATTTTACAGAACTACTCCCCTGTATGTCCAGTATATACCATAAAAATTTCGGAGTCAAAGAATAAACCAATAATTTACTAAAAATCACACAAGACAGCATACTCAAATCTGTCCTGTCATAAATTCATGCAACTTCTAAATTAAACCATTATTTTTATGTTCATCCAAATGCTGTGAGACCAATTCAATAACAACCACAAGTGTCTTAGGTTTCATAGGAATTTTCCCTAGCATACAAATTCACTATATACAATTTAATACATATTTTAACATACATGAACACAGAATCTGTCACAGTGACAGCTTTGCACGTTTTTCTCTTAAATTCACAAACAATTATCAAACAATGGTATTTTCATATGGGGATTTTTATACACTCATTAGACATGTTATAAAACACTTATACTTAGTCATTTAACCATTTAGAGCAAAAATACACACAACAAAAATCCCAGCAGCAGCATAAAAATATTCATCCTAACTTTTTCTTACTTCCTTAATCATATAAAATCATTAATTAGGAAAAACCCTAATCTACCTTCAACAAATCACCAACATAACTTCAAAACTTCTTAAAACAGCATATATATATATATATATATATATATATAAACTTACATGAAAGGATTTCCCTTTCCTAGTGGCTGGACCAGAAAGTATGAGAGGTAGAGAGCTTGAGAGAGTTGAAAGGAGCTTCCTTCTTGCTGCTGGACTTTCTGTCTGGTGCAGCCAAGAAAATGAGATGAGGGGAAGACTTTTGGGTGGGGTTTTGTCTTTCTTTTGGTGTGTGAACCGGTGGACTAGAGAGGAAGACTCAAGGGAGCTTCCTAGCACTTTCCTTAAGAGAAAAAAGAGTGAAAAGTGTGGTGAATTTTCTGATTTGTGTATGTGTACCCGTGGAAAATAGAGGGGAGATAGCTTCTTGGATGTTCTAGTGCCTTGAGAAAAGTCAAGGAAAGATTGAAGTGGCTCTTGGTGATTGCATGTCCAAGTCTTGGTCTTTGGGACTTATCAACATGCATGGTTCTTTGGCTTTGCATGTGTTGGATTTCAATTGGTTGCATGTGAGTGAAACTTCCACTAAAATATCTCATGCACCATACATAGTTGAAACACAAACAACTATATATATATATATATATATCTCATAACTTAACCACTTAATATAGTTTTGCACATACTAAGTATATATTTATAATACAAATAGCCATTTTAATTATTTATACTCTACAATTCTTATCCAATGGCATTATAAAATAATATGTTTATTAAATACTCTTCTATTATTTTTTGTAAGTAAGTGGCTTAAAATATTAATAATACTTAATCACTTAAACACATGGTTTAATTATAAAAATTGGGTCGGGGTGTTACAGGTGTATTGGCCAAAATTCACCGGAAAAGCTGAAACAAGAAGAAACCGTTCGAACCTCAAAAACCGGTCACGGTTCACAAAACCGGACGATCGGACCGCGGTCCGTGCGGGTCCCTGCTTTTTTGGCATGGAACGGTTCTTCACCCTAAACAGACCGTAAAGATCAACGGTTCGAGGTTTTTCCGGTCGGACCGTACGGTCCGGTCCGGGTTTCAAAACCTTGATTTAGAATAGAGTTACAAGTTACAGATTAACTTACTATTTTTTTAATCACTTGAACTAATCAAATTTTTAAGAAGATAACTTTAAATTTTATCATAAAAAATTGATTTAAAGAAGAATGGGGGGAGGAGATGTTGGGTTAGGGGGGCCAACTTTGGTCCATTACACGAAGAAATAGTTGATTTAAAGAAAGGGTTTTACTATCGTGTGCTTTAGGGCGTACATAATTAGTAAAACTATTTTAAGAAATTTTTTTTATAGAAAAATGAAAAAAATAATTTACTATTTTGTTAACTTTTTCAATTTTCTATAAAAACTTTCTTAAAATAAATGATTAATGTATGTCATACATTAACTGGACCCTTTAGAAGGGGAGGCATGGGACCCCTTCAGCCCCAAAGTGGTTCCATACTTGCTCTTGATCACCTGTAAAGGAAACAAAGATCTTGATCGAACAAATGGAGAAGGCACGAAACTGGTTCTCAAGTGCTCCAAAATCAAGCGTTGGAACCTACTGTTTCAAAGCCTATTCTTATGCAAACAAACTTTCGGAGTTGAACGATGCATTGAAAAGTTCCGTCGGGTTGATTTGATCGTACTGAATGCAAGTACTAGGTTGGAGACTTTGACCAAGGTGAATCTTGTTTTGGAACAAGTGATTAATACGAATTTGGACATGAAGAAGAAATATGGGATGCAATCATTGTCATGTGCGGTTCCTAGGCTCCGGAATTTTTATTTTGGGTTTGATTTGCATTTGAAGGAGTTTAAGACGCTGTTGTTAAATAAAAAGGTGTTGTTGCTTCTGCTGGTTGCTCCTTGGTTACAGAAAGACCACTTTGGTCGGAATGCCTTGCTAGGAGCCTAGGATTAGGAAATTAAAGGTACTTCATCTCAATTATGCAAAAATCCTTTTAGATATAATCCCGGAGCGGTGCTCCAGAGTCTAAGCTCTCACGTAAGTCTGGGTCCTGTTTTGAGTCTCACATGTGGGACCATCTCTTATGTGAGAACCTAGTGTGTGTATACATACATACATACATACATATATATATATATATATATATATATATGGTTTCAAAAAAAAAAAAAAAATATATATATATATATATATATATATATATATATATATATATATATAAAAGCTTATATATTTTAACAAAAAATGTTTTTATGCAACCAAAGTTTCAATAATTTTTTTGCAACACATTATGTGGCAGTTAAAATAACAATCCACGTGTACTTATAGTTATGTGTCATTTTTAATAACTTATGTGACTTATTTAAATAATACACGTGAACAATTTTTTTAACTGCCATGTACTGTGTTGCATAAAAATTCCTACAATCCCGATGGCATAAAAAACTTCTATTTTTAGTGCTAGCATGTCTTGTGATTAATTGGTACATCGCATTGCTTTTGTATAAGTTATTTATGGTGCTTATGTGGATACTTTATAGTAAGAATAAATGGCTAGGAAGTATAAAAATATAGGCTAAATGCTTTTACACGCAATCTTTTACACATCTGTCTTGAAAATTTTGACTTGAAATTATGATTTTAGTGCCTTTTTTTTTTTTTTTTTTTTGGGTGCATTTGTAGGAATGTGTAAAACAATGTGTATAACAAACATTGCTCAAAATACAATTACAGTAAATGAACCAATATGTTTACATTTTGAGCTCGGTTAAAAAATATTCTTGTTTATGTTCATTTGTTTAGCAAACAAGTCAAGTTAAGTTGTGGGTTCTAGTTAGCTTAATTAGTAAAGTCTCTGATGGTTGTATAAGAGGTTTGAAGTTCAATTCTTGCCTACACCAAAAACTAATTGGTGTCTTGATCTGATGATAAAGAGCTATTATCAAGAGCGGACTCCATAAATTGAAACTCCCTAAAAAAAAAAAGTCAAGCTTGTTAATGTGAGATTGTGTAATTATATATAATACTATATTTTTATATGTATATTTGTCTAAAAAAAATACTTATATATACTTGAGATTGGATTGTAAAAGTTTATAAATAATTTCATTGATATCAAATTATTATTTGCAGTTTGTTGACAATATGTTATAAACCTATAGGTAGAATTCACTCTTGAAAACTGGCTTACAAGGGAAGGGTGTCCAATAGCTTATATAAGCAATGTGGGACACTAGGATCATTACACAACACAAATAATCTATTTGTAATAAAATTTCATAAATTTGTAAAAAGGTAGGATCCTTTAAATAACAAAATGCTCAATTGAATTTATCTATTTAAGCCTCAAACTGTATTATGAGCTTATCCATTCAAGAGTTGATTGATCTTCAAATCCGTGACAAAATGCAATGGGTATTCCAATTTTATTTATTTTGGTTTCAGACTTCTCAGTCTAGTTTTAATGAAATGACTAAAGTTTGAAAGTCAGATGTCCTAATACAAAATTTTATAACTTAGTGATATTGTCTGGTTTTTTTTATAAGAAAAATATGTCTTTAAATCCCCCTACCTTGGGCTCTTGTAACAATTGAATTACCAAAATAAAAAGGCCCGGAAAAATAGGGGTTTCCACTTTTAGATGTCTCATTTTTGGCTAATTAATTAGATTACATATTGGCATTAATAAATTAAAAAAAAAATTAAAAAAAAAAAAAGCTTTTTGGGCAGGGATGTGCTCTACTGGACTTGGCAGTTGGCACTACCGGTGTAAACCCTTGATGGCCTGACCTCGCTTTAGCTTCCATATGGCCACACGACGTTCCAAAGGGAAAAGCCTTCCTGAACGACAAGCGTCCATATATAGGCGTTCTCTTGGAATTAAACACCAGTCCACCTCCACCATTCGTACGACAAGTATTTACGGTCGTTTATCCCCATAAACTAAAAAGTCAAAAAGAAACTTCTAGTGGACTCATTCATTGTACATTTTTTTTAGTCACGCATGACTCAAGCACCACGTACGGTCAACAAGTGACAAACTATTACCGGGGTTAGATTGGATTGAGGTTATTTTTGTTGAAATTGAAAACTGAAACTAAAAATATTGTAGTAAAATAATTTTTAAATGTGTGAATAGTGCCATGAAATCCATTTTTAATGAAAAAATTGCTGAAAAGTAGAATTTCTGACTACGTAAACAGTATATGAGTGTACTGTTTACAATTGACTTGGTCAAATAATACGGCTGGAATAAAAAAAAAAAAAAAACGCAGCTACTTAATAGTTCGAATCCAAACGCATACCAAGTCCAGAAACCTTTGCTTGGTAGTCATATTCGGCGACTTCTTCACCGAAATTTAAAACCATATTGGACGATTAGTTCAATGTCATCTTTTTCTCACTCGGAAACACAAGCAGCATAAATATTCTTCTTTTTCTCAACTTCTTTTGCATCAAAGCTGAGAGAACAAATACATATATAGAAGAGCTTTGAGATCTAAATCGCTGTACAACAGCTTCTTGATCGTCTCTCTGCACTTTCATCTGTTTCAATGAAAATCTAATTCATCCAAGCAAATATTCGTGTCCATTTTTTTTTCTTTTCTTTTTTTTTTGGCTTAATTGGGTAGACAGGTCTTGTACTGTATTTGTTTCTTAATTGGGTTTCCAAAGATATGGCAGTAGCACTTGTTACAGGAGCTGTTGTGGGGGGAGCTTTTGGAGAGGGATTTGCTATTTTGCATGAAACGGTTAAGAATGTTGTAGGCCAAGCCATTATGTTCAAATCCATTCTTGAAGACTTAGAATCCACGCTAGAGCGTATAGCACCAGTGGTCCAAGAGATAAGACAATTAAGCCTAGCTCTTGATCGCCCAGAAAGGGAAACAAAGATCTTGACAGAACAAATGAAGAAGGGTGCGAAGCTGGTTCGCAAGTGCTCCAAAATCCAGTGTTGGAACTACTGTTTCAAATCCCATTATGCGACCAAACTTTCGGAGTTAAACGAGGCCATTGAAAAGTTCTGTCGTGTTGATTTGATAGTACAGAGCGCAAGGACTGGGTTGGAGACTCTGACCAAGGTGGATCTTATTTTGGATAAAGTGAGTAATCAGAATTCGGACGTGAAGAGGAAATATGGGGTACGGACGCTGTCGTGTGCGGTTCCTAGGCCCCGGGATTTTATTGTTGGGTTACATTTTCCATTGATGGAGTTGAAGGAGATGCTGTTGAAGAAAGAGGAGTCGCTGCTTCTATTGACTGCTCTTGGAGGTTGCGGGAAGACCACTTTGATCCAAATGCTTTGTTGGGATCATGAAATTAAAGGTACCTTTCTCATGTTAAACCTGTTGGCAAGGATTGCAATCAGTCTCATAACATGTTTTACTGTTATCGGTTGGTACATAATAAAAGTTATACACACTTTGACCGACCGGGAAAATATTGTGTTGGCATTGCTTTTAAAAAAAATATAGGTGCCCTTTTTTTCTAAGTTATTTATTGTGGTAGTATGCGGATAATTTATAGTAGAAGTAAACGGTTAGGTATTATAAAAAACAAATCACGTTGAGAACATCAGTTTGATGAATCCTAAAATGTACTGTTGCTTGAATATTAGTATATGTTTAACTATAATTGGAACAAATGTAAATACTTCATTCACACATGAAGATTTCAATTTATGAGAGTGAAATGAACTACATTTTGAAACAAATACATGTCTCATAAGGTAAGATATGGTAGCCCAATGCTATTTATGTTCATTATTTTGTTTTAGTACTTTAAGTAGTCATAGCAGTGCTTTTGGCATATTTCATTCTTTAGAATTGCTGCCTTAAAAAGAGTAGTGATAAAGAAAATGTAAGGAGAAAAAAGAATTCTCTTATCTTCATAATTGGTGTAGTTTCTTAGAAAATTGCTTTTGCTCCACTTCTTACCCTTTGCTGGGATTGGGAATTCTAACTATATTGTGTTTATATAGGCATATATATGGACAATATATTTTTTGTCAGCGTTTCAAAAACTCCCAACTTGAAGGTCATGGTACAAAAATTGTTTAGTCATAATGGTGATGAGTGCCCTGAGTTTCAAAGTGATGAAGAAGCAATCAACCAGTTGGAGCAACTGCTGAATCAAATTGGACCAAAACCTATATTGTTGATCTTGGATGATGTCTGGCCTGGCTCAGAATCCCTTGTTGAGAAGTTCAAGTTTGATATTCCAAATTACAAGATTGTGGTGACTTCAAGAACTGCATTTCCAAGATTTAGGTTTAGATATAACTTAAATCCATTAAATCATGAAGATGCTATGAAACTTTTTTATCACTCAGCATCATTGCAAGACGGAAGCTCTTACATCCCAGAAGAAGATATCGAAAAGGTACTCTGTCAATATGTACATTTTATTTTGTGTTGGTATATACCTGCCAAAATCATGTTTACATACTTGCACATGCATTTAAGCTTGTTTATTTTGTTTCTGGCAAACCGTCCCCAGAACTTGAGTGAAGACAAGGGAAAGAAAAAAAAAAAAAAAAATGGCATTTTCATATTTCGGAAGTGTGGTTTAATAAACTAAAATCTTGGCCAATATTACCATTAAACTTATAGACAATAACTGATTTTATTTGGTTCCTTGAATTGCAGATAGTAAGAGGTTGTGGGGGGTTGCCAATAGCCCTTAAAGTGATTGGTGGTTCACTCTCTGGGCAACTTCCAGAGGTTTGGCACAATACACTAACGAGATGGTCTGATGGTCATTCTATTTTTGAATCTGATACTGAGGTGTTTGCTTGTCTCCAAAAAAGCCTAGAATTTTCTACCGATAAGATCATCCTCAAAGATTATTTCATGAACCTAGGTTCATTTCCTGAAGACCAAAAGATCCCTGTTACAGCCCTCATTGATATATGCACGGAATTACATGAACCAAACAAGGATGATGTCCATGTTATTGCCAATTTACATGAACTCAATACTCGGAATTTGGCTAGTCTTGAAATGACAAGGTTTGCATGCTTTTAATTTCTAAGTGTGATTTTACTTAAGGCCCAAAATATTGAATTGTCCTCCAACTGGATTAACTTCTGATCATAATTGATTATATATTATTACAGCTTCTTTGACATGTCTGGGGCCAATGTAGGATTTTTTATACCAATGATGCTAAAGGTGATTACTACAAAAAGTTAGGAAGGAAGGAAACTTATATCAAACCAGAAATAATAAGGGGTTCCAATTACTTTGCTGAAGAATAGAGCGGAATTTCAACTTCTAGTAGTTAGAATACCTTTTAGTTGCTTATCTTATAACCATTTGATTTCAATTATTATGGACAAAAACGGATTGTGTTAATTTCCCTTGCCTTTATTATGACATCCTTAACTTTGTTCAATTGTCTTGGGATTCATATTTTTCTTATGTTAGGACCGATAATTTTGAATCTCTTCTAAGATTATACTTTTGGCCATTCACCAGGAAAGATGCAAGTAAGGTTAACAACTATTACAATGAAGACTTCATCACACAACATGATGTTCTTAGAGACCTAGCTATCCATTTGTGCAGCCGTGAGCCAATAACAGAAAGGGAAAGACTGATTTTGGACATCAATGGAAATAATCTACCAGAGTGGTGGATGGAACAGGAGCAACAACTCATCAATGCACGCTTATTATCCATCTCAACTGGTTAGTTAATTTTCTCTCTAACAAAAACACACATAAATGCACACACGCTATGTAACCTACAAATGATATAGAGAGTGTTTTTTTACAGATGAATTGTTTTCGTCAAGTTGGTGCAACATTCAAGCACCCAAAGTTGAGGCTTTAGTTCTAAATTTTCACACAAGGAATTATACCATACCTGAGTTTGTGGAGAAAATGGTTAAACTCAAGGTTATAATTGTCACTAATTATGGGTTCTTTCCAGCTGAATTAAGCAATTTTCAACTACTCAATTCCCTCCCCAATCTAAAGAGAATTAGATTAGAGAAGGTTTCAATTCCATCCCTTTGCAGTACCCCTGTACCTTTAAGGAGTCTGAAAAAAATATCCTTGTTCATGTGTAATATTGGTCAAGCTTTTGGGAATTCTACAGTACAGGCTTCAGATTCGTTGTCAAATCTAATGGAGATAAACATCGACTATTGCATTGATCTGGTAGAATTACCTGCATGGTTGTGTGAGGTTCTCCACCTAAAAAAACTCAGCATCACCAATTGTCATAAACTGTATGAATTGCCCAATGGAATTGGAAACTTGGTGAATTTAGAAGTGCTAAGGTTTAGGTCCTATACTGAATTATCAGAGTTGCCAGAGTCAATCAAAAGTCTTCATAAGTTACGCATTCTTGACATATCTGATTGCCTAAGCATTATCAAGTTGCCAAAACACATCGGTGAGTTGCATAATTTAGAAGAGCTACACATGAAAGAGTGCTTGAAATTGCGTCAGTTGCCACCATCAACTATGGATCTTGAGCAATTGAAGCTTGTGGTATGTGATGAAGAGAGGGCCATGTTATGGGAGCCTTTCAAAGAATTCCTTTCCAAGTTAAAGGTTATGGTGGCTAAGAAAGATATCAACTTGAATTGGCTTCCCAAATCATGATTTTTGAGATCTGTTTCTTCTTTGGAAAATTTTGTTGGCTTATTTTGGATTGTTCTCTTTCAATTTTTTGTTCCCTTTTTCTTTTTTCTTTTTCTCTTCTGAAAAGATCATTAAATAAGTAGCCTAGTACACCAGAAGAGGAATATTTTAAGGAGTTGCAGATGTATATATAATATTGTACCCCTCAACAGTATTGGGAAATTTATTTGATAAGCTTAATTCATTTTCATCTTGCACGTACAACTTTGTTAACTCCTTTTCTTTTCTTTATTCATTTTTAGGGGAGGATTCCTCCCTCCTCTCACAAGGGATGTGGGACCTGTGATAGGGCCCATATTCTCCATTTGAGAGGAGAAATTTTCATATGTGCCTGGTGTATGAAACGCTTATCTCACTGACCTGTGGGTCCCATACATTAGTGAGACATGCGTTTCATAAGTTGAGCATAAAAGATACATTTCCTTGTGAAAATAGTTTGAACTCTCTTGTAGAAGTGAATAATTTTTCAATATTACCTAATATCCTTTATAAGGAAAGCTATAGTTTAAATCCTCATTCCTCCATCTTGTGTAAGAATTGAATGATTAAAAAAAAAAAAAAATCCAGATGTCCCATTTTTTGGCTAATTAATTTGATGGCACATCGCCAAATTGAACCTTCGCTAGTGTAAACCATTAATTGGTGGCCATGTGAGGTTCCAAAAGGATAAGCCTCGTGTGCGTATATTGTTCTCTAATTGCCCATTTGGAATGCACTTATAAGTCATTTATTGCTTATTTTTCTTACTATTTTTGAGTTCCACTTGATGCCTATTTATTTTATTTAAATGTAAAAAAAAAAGTTCAACACAAAGCTAAATGAATTGTTCTTAAATGCAAACTTAAAAAAGACCATCCTTGCGTGGGACAAAGCTTATATTGGTTTAAAAAAAAAAAAAACTTATATTGGTTAACAAGTGAACCAACTGCAGAAAATACCTTGCTTAGTTCTGAGTCGAATCGGACTAAAAGTCTAAAAGTCTTCAAATTGTTCTGACTCGGAAAGACGAGAAGCATTATAAATTATTCTTTATCTCAAATTGCTTTGCATCAAAGCTAGAACAAATAGAAGAGGTTTGACATCTAAGGGTGTCCAGCAGCTTCTCTCTGCAGTTTTTTATTTGTTTGAATGCAAATCTAAATTCAACCAAGCAAAAATTGGTATTTCTTTTTTTTTTTTTTTTTTTTTTTGGGGGGGGGCTTAAAGTTGGGTATAGATAAATCTAGTATTGTATTTGTTTCTTAATTGGGCTTCCAAAGATATGGCAGCAGCACTTGTTGCAGGGAATGTTGTGGGGGCAGCATTTGGAGAGGGATTTGCTATTTTGCATGACACAGTTAAGAATGTTGTAGGCCAAGCCATTGTGTTCAAATCCAATCTTGAAGACTTAAAATCCACGCTAGATGGTGTAGCACCAGTGGTCCGAGAAATAAGAGAATTAAGCCTAGCTCTTAACCGCCCAGAAATGGACACAAAGGTCTTGATCGAACAAATGGACAAGGGCACGAAGCTGGTTCTCAAGTGCTCCAAAATCAAGCGTTGGAGTTGGAACTACTGTTTTAGAGCCTACTATTATGCAGGCAAACTTAAGGAGTTGAACGATGCCATTGAAAAGTTCTGCCGGGTTAATTTGATAGTACAGAACACAAGGACTGGGTTGGAGACTTTGACCAAGCTGAACCTTGTTTTGGACGTGAGGAAGAAATATGGAGTAGGATCACTGTCTTGTGCGGTGCCTAGACCCCGGGATTTTATCGTTGGGTTTGATTTGCATTTGAAGGAGTTGAAGACGATGCTGTTTAAGAAAGAGGTGTCGCTGCTTCTATTGGCTGCTCCTGCAGGTTGCGGAAAGACCACATTGGTGGGAATGCTTTGTAGGGACCCGGAGATTAAAGGTACTTCACCTCAATCAAAGCTTTTGTCAAGTACAATAATCTAGGGATACAGAGTTATTTTTTATTTATTTATTTTTTATTTTTTTACAAGATAGAATTTACAATATAGCCTAATCTAAGTGTATATGTGTGTGAAACTCTCTCCTAAAGACTTGAACCCTGATCCTTACCCTCCCACACCTCACAAGCATTTATACTTGTGGAGTGACCACCGCACCAAGGGTACGCGGTTGTACAAGTTATTTATGGTGCTAATATGTGGATACTTTGTAATAAGGGTAAACGGGTAGAAGTATAAAAATTAAGATTGTAAATGAACCGACCTATTTATGAATAATTTGAGCTTGGTTTGGGAAAAATTCTTGTTTATGTTAATTTGTTTAACAAACAAGCTAAGCTTAAACCCAAATGTAGGTTTGACTATTAAATAAGTCAAGCTCAATCACCAACTCGTTGATCTGATATGATCAACCCATTGACTCATATAAATTAACCCCAGGCTAATTATAGACTAACCCAATGCTAATATGTGTTCTACATGTACATGAATCTACAATTAGTTTGGGCCACTTGGACCACAATATTTCTAACAAATGAATATTTGGTTCAAACAAAATAATGTGTTCATGAACAAGCTTGTAACATAAGGCTTGACTTAATTTAATCGTATATAATATTTTTTTTTATATTTATATTTGATTTAAGTGGATTGTATAAATTTGTAAATGGGCTTATATGATATCAAATTATTATTTGTAGTTTATTGATAATATAAATTGTCTATTCGTAGCAAAACTTCATAGCTTTCTGAAGGAATAAGAAATTTTAGTCATTGTTTTACTAAATATGGGAAAATAATAAGTTATCAAGTAGCTCATGAACAAGTTCAAATTTGTTTGACAAGAAAATGAACTCAGCTTGAACATGTAATCTTGTTTGGTGATAAGCTCAAGCATGACTTGTGCTTGGAATAAAATTAAATGAACAAGTCTAAATTTTTAAATAATACACAATCAAGCTTGGTTCATTTACAACTCTATCAAAAACAATATACATTAAAGACTTCATTATTGAATCCTAAAATGTAGTATAGCTTGTCTCTTACGGTGAGATATGGTTAGCCACTACTATTTGTTAGGTTATAGATTAACCCCAGTTAAATTAACCAATTACCCAAATTGATTAATTAGTCCAAATTATATGTAGATCTAATTAAGGCACAATTAAATTACCAAACTAAGTTAAGTGCAGCAAAAAATAAGTTTGACATGTTGATTTGATCATGATGGGCGAAAACTCTCGAAAGCAAAACCCCATCGAGTGAATTTTAGGTCACTAATCCCAAAGAATCCACTAACAAAAATAAATATTACAAGTATAAGGAATCTTACCCTATCCTGAAGTACTTACCAGCAGTTGAACCTATTAATCTATAAGGAAGCTTAGTTCCAAGCCCCTAATTGGACTACTGATTCTAACGAACTTTTCCTTTGCCTAAATTTCCTATTTGTGACTAATAGCATAGCAACCCTTTTAATTGTTGTAGTTTTGCAAAAGTCTTAAGTTCATGCTTTGATGAACTGGTAGCAGCTTGGTACAAAACCCTAGGCGCACAAACGTCGCAGTAACTCTTATTATACGTGCATCTCTCTGGAACCATAAAGCATGAATCCCTAGAAAGGTCAAGTGATCATAGGCTGAAAACAAAATTTATTGTTCATTGTTCTCGAAACTCGATAAATAGAGAGGTGTCGAGCCCAATATCGAGACTTGCATTTTCGGCTTTTCTTAAATAGTTTCTTGAGTAGCTTTGTATCTTGAATAATACCACTTGTTATACTTCTTGAACACATTAAAAACTAAAACTCAAATATATATATATATATATATTGTGTTTTGATATCGGATTTGTCAATACATAAATATATAACTCTCAGACTATTTTTTTTTATTATTTTTATTCTTCTGTTTTAATCCTTACAATATATACTAATAGAGTAGTGACAAAGAAAATGTTATAAAAAAGAAAGAAAGAAAAAGCAATTCTCTTCATAATTGATATGGTTTTCTGGAAAATTTCTTTTGCTCACTTCTTATCCGTGGTTGGGATTAGGAATTTTATCCATTTGACTTGACCATTAAATCAATAGGTCTATAATGTTATTAGACATGCCTTGTTTCTTTGCAAAATAATAATAATAATAATAAATAATGTTATTAGACATGAATTGTGCCTTAGTGGCAGCTTTCTAACTACCTTGTGTTTGGAAAGGCAAATTTGTGGACAATATGTTTTTTGTCAACGTTTCAAAAAATCCCAACCTGAAGGTCATTGTACAAAAACTATTTAGCCATAAGAGTGATGAGCGGCTTGAGTTTCTAAGTGATGAAGATGCAATCAACCAGCTGGAACACTTGTTCAATCAAATTGGACCAACTCCTATATTGTTGATCTTGGATGATGTCTGGCCTGGATCAGAATCCCTTATTGAGAAGTTCAAATTTGATATTCCAGATTACAAGATTATGGTGACTTCAAGAACTGCATTTCCAAGATTTATCTCGAAGTATAACTTAGAGCCATTAGATCATGAAGATGCAATGAGTCTTTTTCATCACCACTCAGCATACTTGCAAGATGAAAGCTCTTACATTCCAGAAGAATATGTTGAAAAGGTATTTTGTCGACATATATATATATATGAAATGAGTTCAAGTTACTTTAGTCATAAGGTATGCATATGATTGAGCATATGATTGACCAAATTCAATCTATATGTTTTTTTTTGATGGGTACATAATAGCTTATATACCTGCTTAATTCATGTTTTCATACCCACAACATCACAACATGAGTGAAGATAAGGGACATAGAAGCAATTGTCATACAAACCACGATTTCATATTTCTGAACAAAGTATGGTTTAGGCAAAAGTCTTGGCCAATATTACCCTTGTAACCTATAGAAAATAGCTGATTTTATCTGATTCCTTGAATTGCAGATAGTAAGAAGCTGTGGGGGGTTTCCAATAGCTCTTGAAGTGATTGGTGGTTTATTCCGTGGGCGGCCTGCTGAGTTTTGGCGCAGTACAGTAATGAAATGGTCTGATGATCATTCTATTTTTGACTCTGATACTGAGGTGCTGCTTGCTTGTCTCCAAAAAAGCCTAGAATTTTCTACTGACAAGGTCATCATCAAAGAGTATTTCATGGATCTAGCTTCATTTCCCGAAGACCTAACGATCCCTGCTACTGCCCTCATTGATATGTGGACAGAATTATATGAACCAAACAAGGATGATGTCTATGCTATTGCCAATTTGCATGAACTCACAACTCGAAATTTGGTTAGTCGTGTAATGACAAGGTGTGCTGGCTTTTAATTTCTTAAGTGTGATTTTCTTGGTAGGATAATTTCTTTATTTACTCATTGCTAGTTGCTAGTTGTTAGTTGTAATATGATAGAACTATATATATGACCCGTGGCCAGATATATTTCATTATGTCTTATGATAATATATTAACTTCTAATCACAATTGATAATATAGAATTTTACTTATTTGACATGTTGAGGACCAATGTCGGATTTTAATACCAATAATGTTAAAGGTGATTACTACAAAGAGCTAGAAAGAAGGACTTAATATGAAACCCGAAGCAATAAGGGGTTACAGCTACTCTGCCTAAGAAAAGAGGGGGATTTTAACTTTTAGTAGTCTATTATTTTTGCTGCTTGTCTTATATCCATTTTATTTCATTTATGCTAGATACAAACTGATTGTGTCAATTTCCCTTGACTTTGTTATCATATCCTTAACTTTGTTCGATCGTCAAATATTATATTTTTCTTATGTGTGGATTGAAGAATTTGAATCTCTTCTAAGCTTATACTTTTGGCCATTAACCAGGAAAAATGCAAGTGAGGTTGACAACTATTACAATGAAGACTTTGTCAAACAACATAATCTTCTTAGGGACCTAGCTATCCATTTGAGCAGCCGGGATTCAATAATAGAAAGGAAAAGACTGATTGTGGACATAAGTGGAAACAATCTGCCAGAGTGGTGGATGGAACAAAAGCAACAACTCATAAATGCACGCTTATTATCTATATCAACTGGTTGGTTCATTTTCTCCCTAGCAAAGACACACACACACACATGCTCACTTGCTGTATAACCTACAAATGAGTATCATGTCACACCATAACATGTTTTGCAGATGAATTATTTTCGTTGAGTTGGTGCAACATTCAAGCACCCGATGTTGAGGCTTTAGTTCTGAATTTTCAAACAAGGAGTTACACCTTACCTGAGTTTGTGGAGAAAATGGTTAGACTCAAGGTTATAATTGTCACTAATTATGGTTTCTTTCATGCTGAATTAAATAATTTCCAATTACTCAAGTCCCTCCCCAATCTAAAGAGAATTAGATTAGAAAAAATTTCAATTCCTTCCTTTTGCAACACCCCTTTACCGTTGAGGAGTTTGAAAAAAATATCCTTGTTTATGTGTAATATTGGTCCAGCTTTTGGGAATTCTACTAGACAAGTTTCACATTCATTGCCAAATCTCATGGAGATAAACATTGATTATTGCAATGATCTGTTAGAATTGCCTGCATGGTTGCGTGAGGTTCTCCACCTAAGAAAACTCAGCATCAGCAATTGTCATAAGCTATCTGCATTGCCTGAAGGAATTGGAGAATTGGTGAATTTAGAAGTACTGAGGCTTAGATCTTGTACCGAGTTATCAGAGTTGCCAGAGTCAATTAGAAGTCTTCATAAGTTAAGCCTTCTTGACATGTCTGATTGCCTACGCATCATCAAGTTGCCAAAACACATTGGTGATTTGCATAATTTAAAAGAGCTACACATGATAGGGTGCTTGAGATTGCATAATCAGTTACCACTATCAACAATGGAACTCAAGCAATTGAAACTTGTGGTATGTGACGAAGAGAGGGCCAAGTTATGGGAGCCTATCAAAGAATTCCTCTCCAATCTAAAAGTAATGGTAGTTAAGGAAGATATCAACTTGAATTGGCTTCCCAATTCATGAATTCTGATAATTGTTTCTTCTTGGAAAATTTTGTAGATTTTATTATCTTAGATTGTTCTCTTCTATTCTTTGTTCCTTTTTCATTTTTCTTCATTAAATATCACGAAATAAGTGGCTTAGTACACTAGACAAAGGAATATTTTTTGCAGAGTTGCAATTGCAGATATGAAGATTTATCCCTAAAAAAGTATTGGGAAGTTTAATGCTAAAGGATGTGAATGTGATTGTGATTGTTTTCATTATGTATGGTGATATGGAAAAAGACCTTGTAAAATCTATTCAATGATTGTTTTTCATTCTCCTCTTGCGCATACAACTTTGTTTGCTCATTTCTTTTGTTATCCTTTTTTGGCAAATTGATAATACACTTACATAGAGTTGAGATTGGACTGTGTAAATAAATTTTTAAAATAATAGATTATTTTTTGTAATGTATTGATAATAAATAGTCCATTTCATAGTGTGTGACTATATATATATATATATATATAATTTATATACATTCTATTACTTTTATAGATTCATGTTGGCAAACAGTGAACAAAAGTGTCTTGTTTTAGCTCATTTCTTTTGTTTTCCTTTTTTGGCAAATTGATAATACACTTATATAGAGTTGAGATTGGACTGTGTAAATAAATTTATAAAATAATAGATTATTTTTTGTAATGTATTGATAATAAATAGTCCATTTCATAGTGTGTCTATATATATATATATATATATTATTTTTAATGATACAAAGTGGGTATATTTAATTTATATACATTCTATTAGGTTTATAGATTCATGTTGGCAAACAATGAACAAAAGTGTCTTGCTTTTTGAGTGTTTAAGTGTTGTCAACATTGCCACCTAGGTGCTCTTTTATTGTGTAAAACTGTGCTACTCAACATTGCTCAACACTTGTTCACTAGATCGAGAAGGCCTAATCTCAACAGATCAAGTTGTATCTCAACAAATCGAAACTCGGGATTACTGAAATGTAAATTCAGCCCGTTAGTACATTAAGTGATTTTGATTTCGCATAAACAAGTCAAACGTATCTAAGCAAACCCTAATACACTTCCAAAAGACTTTTGGAGCTACTCTCATATATATATATATATATATATATATGAGTTGGGTTCAAGTTACACCTGGTGTAACAATATTTTTTAATTGGATGCAAATTTTGATAAATCTACCGTTAGATTACATTATCTTCATATATTCTCCATGCTTGCAAAATTTCAAGATGATAAAAAATTAATATCGATGTCATCAATAAATTTTTTAAATTCAAGTTTTTATAGTTTAAAATAATGCATAAAAGATGAGTTTATGGATCAAATGGTAAACAACATCTAATTGACATGAAAATTGGCATAATTGTTAAGAACATATAGAACATGTAATTTAACAGTGAGATTTTCAAAATATGAATTTTATAACAAGTTATTAGGTGGTGTAACATTGCTTAGAGTTACACCAGGCATAACTTGAACCCACTCTTATATATATATATATATATATATATATATATATATATATATATCTAAAGGTTTTGTGCCTCTTGCATTCAAAAGCATCTACAAGTGATCAATCAAAACACAATTTGAATTGATGATGTTGAAGTTGCTACAATACCAATCATCAAAAGAGCTGGATCTGAATCTTTAAGTGGATACTTGGAGTTGTAGACAAGAGGTTCATGTTGCAACATCTCCATAACTGATGAAGTCCATAGACTCGAAGCTGCATTTGGTAACACTAGTAAGTTTTACTAGAAATAGAGTTATTTGATTATTGTAATACCTCTAATTAGTTAGTGAATTTGTTTACCTTGGATTAATTGGTTAAATCCCTCCAATACTTTTTAGGGGTCAATATTAATACCACTTAGGATGTCATATCAATTATGACGTGGCCTTAATTTTTTTTTTTAAAAGTAACTAATCAATTAAAAATCCTTTTGATAGAATCCTTCAGAATTTGCATCTCTACATATCTGAGTGGTCAGTACCATCACCAATTCACAATCCATAGACTAGAGCAACATCATGTATAAAACTAAGAATATTATTATTAGTCCATTTGATTTTATTTTTCAAATCCATAGAGGAGAGGAACGCATTTTTTTATTTTTTATTTGGAAATACAAAATGGGAAGGTTCTCAATCTGCCACCCTAACATTAGAACCCCTCCCCCTCCTCCTTTAAAAGACATCTAAACTGGGTTCATTAATTACTTTCCCCTCCCTCCCCTCTCATCTCCCTCCATCCAAACATACCGTTAAAGAAAATTTGAATAATTTAACTCTTTTCTTAAATTCATGAGGAAATATGGAAAAGGCGATTATAGAAAGTTAATGAGGTAATACGAGTTTGGGTTGGGTAAAGACATCGTGTATTTTTTTTAACAAAAAATAGATGCCATGTAATTAAAAATACGTTATCTTAGTGCTCCATTAGCTACACAAAAGATTTAATGGAATTAAATGAAAAGACCAACAGAGCTCTTTTTTTTTTTTTTTTTTTTTTTTTTTTTTTTTAAATTTTATTTGGGACAAAACTTAGATACAGTATTTTAGTTGCTGTTCTTTAGGTTTCTTTTTTATGATTCAGCCATGTGACTATTTAATTAAAAAATACATTTCCATCCCATGAGAAAAAATCCACATGACAGAATCATAAAAGAGAAACCTAAGGAACAGCACCTAAGTACTGTACCTAAGTCTTGCTCTTTATTTAGGGACTACAATCATTCGTTTGAAACATTAGAAATTACAAACGAGTTATGAAACCAATAGTGTACTTTGGCTTTTACTATATTTTTGGTAGGGTTAATTAAAACTTAGGTATAGTACCATAGGTGCAATCTATTAGGTTCTCCAATTAAATTCAAACATATAGTTGCGTTAAATTTAAGGGAAAGGATCCTCTCCAATTCCCTCCCATTTTTTTGGCCGGATGTGCTACATGCGGTATTTATTTGGTTTTTGAATGCCAGATGATTTACATCTAAACAAAATAAAAATTGGAAGGAATTGAAGTATTCAATGGGAGGTGATCTTATCCCTAAATTTAATTATCTTTTGAAAAAGAAAAAAATTATTCATGCTTTATTTGCCTATACAACATTGTGTTTGAATTTAATTAAAAACTTATGGTCTGTTTGGATTGAGATGGAGGGTGGGGGGGGGGGGGGGGGGGAGTAGAGTAGAGTAGAGTAGATTTAGCACAAAATTAGCTTATTTCAGTCAACTTTACTCTACTTCCCTCCACTCCCATTCCTTGCCCTCCCCCCCCCCCCCAAAATCCAAACAAGCCATTAATATATTGCACTTGAGTAATTGTACTAATTTTTTCCCTTTTTCTTTTTTTGCTGGGTAATTGTTTATTCGGGGGATCGAACCCCCAAGCTAACGGTCACTTGAGGAACCGGGTACCACTTGGGCAACAAGGCTCGGTGGTTACTAATTTTTTCCCTATTGACACAGAGTCCTGTACGGGCTGTATAGAGTCCAACTTCACCTTCATGAAGCCTCGTTTATACTGTTGTTTTCCCTCACTTCATTTTGAACTATTGGGCTTATGATCATTATTCTTGATGTTACGGCCTGTCCAGTTCACTTCATTTTCTTGAGCCATTACCATTAACTTGTCTTCATCCTTATCAGCCTGTCCAGTTCACTTCATTTCCTTGAGCCATCACCATTAACTAGTCTTCATCCTTATCATTCCCTTGAACCAAACAAAATGTAAGTCTAAAAAAATAAAATAAAATAAAAATGAGCATTCGAACAATAGAACTGAGAAGACGGAGAGATGGTAGCAGTGGCAGTCAACAGTTGAATCATAGGAAGGGACAAATAGTATTAGTATCTAATATGATCAGTCAGGGACGATTGAAAGACACATTCTTTGAAAAACCAGATACTTAGGGGCAGTTTGGTATGAGATTTTAAGCAATAATTTTCAGTTTTTAAACAATATTACATGTATTTTCACATATTTTTTCATCCGCATGTATTTCCAAAAAATACAAACAACGTTATTAGAATAGCGTCATCAAACGGACCTTAATTTTGTAGTATTAATAGGACCAAACAAAAGAGTTTTGTTCACGGGACTAAGAATCCGGAAATCAAGGATTGCAATTTCTGGCGTACCGATGAGGCAAGTTGTATATATTTATTATGTATGCATGACGCTTGCATAATCGTTCCTAAGAACAATGGAAAAGAAGACCAATATATTCAAATTGGTAAACCCAAATAGAAAATTGGTATGTAAGTAAATTCTTATACTTTGTGTTTGATGGAATCAAACTTGGTATTATTTATGGCACTCATACCAACATAACTCGACTATCATTCCATTCCACCCACCCCTATCCCTATGTCATGAGCGCATAGGTTTGATTACATTAATATGCGTGTATGTGAAATATATATCAAGCATAACAGGCCAAGAGCCTAATAGTAAATGGCATAATCTACTCTCTTTCATGAAGAGGATCAAGGTTAAAATTCACTATCCTTTAATATTATATCTATCAAATGATATAAATAAATAAATAAATATATATATATATATATATAGATATATATGTATGTATATATATATATCCAACTTAATTGAAAGTTTGGAACCTTAAGTTGTTTCACAATTAAAAAAAAAAAAAAAAAAAAAAAACAAAACAAGAAACAAAAATCAAAGTATGATAAATCATTATTGATGATAAATTACTTTTAATGACCTGAGGTCTTAATTTTTCTAAGCTTTTTTTTTTTTTTGAGAAATTAATTTTTCTAAGTTAGTCTCCCACTTTGCAAATTATCAAGTTTTCCTTCACCATGTAACACCTTACCGAAAGTAAGGTAAGATAATTTTTTTAAATAATGATTTTTAAGAATTTTTTGTGTTAAATTTTATACTTGAACTATGATATTTGATTTTCTATAAGAAATTAGTCTTGATTTGGTTAGTATGAATTCAATAAGCTATGTCTTGAATCCATCTTTACTTGGGTATGTTTAAGTTATTGGATGATTCTATGTAGGGCTATCAATGGGTCGGGCGAGTCGAGTTTGTGCCTAACCTGCAATCGACCCGTTCAAGATCGGGTGGGCAGTTTCCCAACCTGCAACCGACCCGTGTACAACAACGGGTACATCAGCTCAGGTTGCCGGTAGGTGGTAGTCGGTTTTGGGTGAAACCGAAAATTACCGGAATTCGCCGAAACGCGACAAGATCTCGCCAGATTCGGCGAGATCCTTCCAAGATTTAGTCTGAACTCGTCGGATCCAACTAGATTTCGGCCAAATCATGTGGAGAAATCACTAGTTCGACTAGATCTGGTGTATATCGTGCTAGAAATCACCGGATTAGCTGAAAATGTGGCCGAAAATCTGGAAAAAATGGTTGAAGTTGATGGTCTTTGGACGGGTTGAGTTTCACGGGTTTTGGAAGAGGAGATCTAAAACCGACCTTCCGACGTCGAGTTTTTGATGTCGGGTTTGGGCGGGTGGGCGAGTAAGTTGGACAACCTTAATTCTATGATTAAGTGAAGCTAATAATGCTTTTGATAAATTATATTTATTGTTTTATATTATAAATTTATTATATTCTTATCATATTATAATTTTTATATTGTAGACTGTATTTCTTTTATTTATAAACATTTTTTAACCATAAATGTCTACTAAAATATATCAATATAGATATGCCTTTTTTTGTTTTATGTTTTTAAAAAGACGAAGAATAAAAAATAAAAATAAAAATTGAATCTTAAATAGGACCACTTGCTTAATTTGTTACTCATAATAAAAAATAACAGAGAATAATTATAATGAAAAACATGACATATAAAAATAATGAATAAGAAATTCATAAAAAAGAGATGGAAGGTAATGAAATAATAAAACAAGAAGATACTAATAAAATACTTATAATTATATTCAAACATGTAATATGTAATATATATATATATATATATATGATGGACCGACAAACTCTCTTTTCTTGGACGACCTCATCAAATATACTCGTCCACCTTGGCACAACACGGACGAAGGTAGGCGAGTCATTAATAAGAGCTTTCAATGCCTCAGACATTTACTAATTAGTTGGCAGATCGTTGGAGGCTCATCAAAATCCGCATTAATAAGCCCTGAGGTGTTACGGAAAGAGCACTAAAGCCACAATTAAGGCCCCAGCGGCTAGAAACTATGAAGCTATATACACGCACTCATCAGAGGCAAACAAGGTACATAGATTCACCCAAAAATACTCCTACACAGATATCATTGATATTCAGAACTTTCTTGTTTCTCTTAAAAAGCTTCTGTACACTAACTTTGGCATTAGAGATGTTGTGGCAAGCACCACACCAGTGACCACCTTAGGAGAGCCTTTGTTCTGCGTTTGCAGGAATAGTGACGAGGATTCGGCTCCATTTGGATGAACCTACAAGACTAACGATTTACACATCATCAGTTTGGCGTTGTCTGTAGGGATGACATTTTCGCACCTAGGTTCGAAAGCGTAGTTCTAGTCAATTCCCAAATTCAAATGGAGTCCAACCAAGATTCTGCAGCATTAGCCCTGCAAATCCATACATTTGCAGCTAGCGTGGAAGAACTCACCAGACAGAACCAGGAGATGAGGCTGCGGCTTGAACAAGAGGAGAACCGATATAGGACCAATCAGGAAGACGAAGAAGATAGTCATAGAAGGAGCGACCGTCGAAGACCAACTACTCCAGATGGACCAAACTCGGATCTTCTCCGAGAAATGAGAAAGGAGATGGACAAGCTGAGGAACACCATTAAAGGGAAAATAGATCGAAGCCTGGATAGAATAGTCAGGACGACGGATTCACTAGTCTTGGAATGCCCAGTGCCGTCAAAATTTCGCCTGCCTCAGCTTGAACCGTTTGATGGACTTAAGGACCCCCTGGACCACCTCAACCCTTTTAAGATGAGCCTAGGCCTTCAACAACCTCCTGAAGAAATACTGTGCCGCTCTTTCCCCACTACTCTCAAAGGAGCTACAACGGAGTGGTTCACGAAGTTACTAACATCGTCCATCGATAGCTTTGAGCAGTTGGGAAATTCCTTTTTACGCCACTTCGACGGAGGACAGCACCTGAGGAGGCCAACAGACCACTTACTCACCATCAAACAAGGGGAGAAAGAGACCCTGAGGTTGTACGTGAAGCGTTTCACTAGAGAAACTTTAGAGGTAGACGAAGCTGATGACAAGGTGTAGTTAATAGCCTTCAAAGCTGGATTAAAATCCAGGGAGTTCGTGGTCTCACTTGCGAAGGCACAGAAGTACTTGAACGTTGAAGATGCCTTAGCCGCGATAAAAGACGTAAAGAAGACCAATGAAAAAGGAAGGAAGGAAGACGACCAGAGAGGATGAAAAAGGAAGTGCTCAGATTGTCAGCCTAATGACGGGGGTAAAAGGAAAGACGAAAAAGCTCCTCGGACGGTAAAATTCACTCCTTTGGTTATGCCTGTTAACAAAATTTTGGCGCAGATTAAAGATGAACACTACCTCAAATGGCCAAGGCCATTACATTCGTCACCCAAGGTGCGTGACAAGAAGAAGTATTGCCGTTTCCACAAGGATCATGGCCACTACATAGAGGATTGTAGGGACCTAAAGGAGCAGATAGAGGAATTCATAAAAGGGAAACTACAGAGGTTTGTGAAGAATGAAAACCTAGTAGGTTCAGGGACGATAACAAGGACAAGCGCAAAGCCTCGCGAAGGGACGAGGACCACACGTCCCAACGTCCGCCAAGCGTGATTGGGGAGATAAAGACGATCACAGGTGGGTCATTCAGATCCCTCAAGAAATCATATCAGAGGCAGGTGAACAGCATCCATAGAATACCTCCCTTAAAGCAAAGATGAACGGATAGGGACATGTTTTTCTCGGAAGAAGATGCCAGAGGAGTGAAGCAGCCTCATGACGACCCTTTGGTCATAATGCTCACGATAGAAGGATTCAATACCAGGAGAATCCTCGTGGATAATGGTAGCTCCACAGACATCATCTACCTCTCCGCTTTTCAATAGTTGAAGCTAGATCTAGGAAGGCTTTACCCTTTTGAGTCCCCCCTCGTCAACTTCAGTGGGGACAGGGTGTATCCCAAAGGTATAGTGACGTTAACGGTCACAGTAGGATCTTATCCGCGACAGCTAACTCGTCAGTTGGATTTCCTGGTGGTAGATTGTCTTTCTTCATACAATGTGATCATTGGGAGGCCCACACTCAACCGCTGGAAGGCAGCCACGTCCGCCTATTGCCTAAAGGTGAAATTTCCAATGGAAAACGGTGTAGGTTAAGTAAAAGGAGACCAAGTACTGGCTAGGGAGTTCTACCAAGTAGTGTTGGCAGCCAAGGAAAACCATACGTGGATGATCGAGGAAAAAGAAGAGGATAAGATGGAAGCCCTAGAAACTGTGGAGCTGGTAGACGGGGAGCCAACGAAGACCATCAGGGTAGGGATGACCATGAGTGCATACATGAAGAAGAAGCTAGTCCAATTCCTTAAAGAGAACCTGGACATTTTCGCCTGGAGCCATGAGGACATGCCAGGCATATCCACAGAGATTATCCAACATAAGTTAGATGTGGACCCCAAGAAAAAGCCAGTCCAGCAGAGATGATGAGTGTTTGCTCCAGAATGAAACCAAGCGATCATGGACGAAGTAAATAAACTACTAGTAACAAGCTTCATCCGTGAGGTCTACTACCCAAACTGGCTAGCCAACATCATTCTCGTAAAGAAGACAAACGGGAAATGGAGGATGTGCATGGACTTCACAGACTTAAACAAGGCCTACCTAAAGGACAGCTTCCCCCTGTCGAGGATAGATCAGATGGTGGATTCCATAGCAGGGCATAAGCTCCTGACTTTTATGAACACATTCTTGGGGTACAACCAAATAAAAAATGACAGGGGAAGACCAGGAGAAAACTGCCTTCATCACAAGCCAAGGGCTCTACTGCTACAAGGTAATGCCTTTTGGGCTAAAAATGTAGGAGCAACCTACCAAAGGTTGGTAAAGAAGATGTTCAGTAAACAGATCTGGAGAAACATGGAAGTGTACGTGGACGTGGACGACATGCTCGTCAAGAGTAAAGAAGAGTCTACTCACCTGGATGACCTCCAAGAGACGTTCATAACTCTTAGACGATATCAAATGAAGTTAAATCCCAGCAAGTGCGCCTTTGGGGTGGCATCAAGGAAGTTCTTAGGGTTTATGGTGTCCAAAAGAGGAATAGAAGCAAACCCAGAGAAGGTACGAGCCATGCTAGAGTGACATCACTCAAGACCATGAAAGAGGTCCAAAAGCTTACAGGAAGAATAGCAGCGCTTAATAGGTTCGTCTCAAAAGCAACAGACAAATGCCTGCTCTTCTTCAAGACACTAAAGCAGGCGCGGACAAGTGTGAGAAAGCTTTCCAGGAACTCAAGCAATACCTAAGCAATCCACCCCTCTTGAGCCCATCCAAGGAGGGAGAAAACTTGTATTTATACTTGGCAGTGTCAGCTACAGCTGTAAGCGCTGCCTTGATTCGAGAAGAGGACAGAAGACAGCTCACAGTCTACTATGTCAGCCAGGCCTTCCAGGGGGCAGAATCCAAATACCCACGCATAGAGAAGATTGCATTCTCTTTGATTGTAGCTTCACATAAGCTACGCCCTTACTTCTAGGCGAACCCCATCCTCGTGATAACGGACCAACCTATAAAGAAGTTAATGAACAAGCTCGAGGTTGCAGGAAGGATGATCCAGTGGGCTATTGAGCTTAGCCAATTCGACATTGAGTACCATCCCAGGACAGCTATTAAGGTGCAGGCACTGGCAGATTTCATTATTGAATTTACAATCCTTGACGAGGAGGGGGCCACAGACGAGGTGGAAAGATGGATGATTCAGACTGACGGTTCATCAGTTCGAAAGAGGGGTGAAGTAGGAGTCATTATCATCACCCCTAAAGCAGAGTTGCTCAAATACGGAGTTCAGTTAGCATTCCCGGTAACCAACAATGAAGCTGAATACGAAGGAGTACTGACGGGACTAAGGGTCGGGAAGGCACTAGGAGTCAAGAACTTGCTCCTCCAAAGCGATTCAAAGCTCGTCATAGGCCAGATAAGGGAGGAATTCAAAGCAAAGAAGGAAAGGATGCAAAAATACCTGAAGTTGACGAGGCTATTGACACAAGAGTTTGACCAGCTGGAGTTCACACAAATCCCCAGAAGCCAGAATATGGGGGCAGACGAGCTGGCGAAACAGTTGTCATCAGAAGCAGGACCAACAAGTAAAGACCTAGAGATTGAAGTCCAAAAATGCCCCAGCATCAAAGAAGTCCACACCTTCACAATCCAGAGCGAAAGTAGTTGGATGACCCCAATCTTATCCTTCCTCCAAGACGGACGACTCCCACAAGACATCGAAGAAGCAAGGAAGATCAGGAAGAGGGCAGCAAGATTCACAATCTTGAATGATACCTTGTACAAGAGAAGCTTCTCCATGCCCTACCTAAGGTGTGTCAACGAGAAGGAAGCCAAATATATTCTGGAGGAGATCCATGAAGGAATTTGCGGAGATCATGCAGGCCCGAGATCCCTGATTAGCAAAGTTATCCGAACGGGTTACTTTTGGCCTACCCTGCAGAAGGATGCAAAGGAGTTCGTCAAGAAGTGTGATAAATGCCAGAGGTTTGGAAACGTTCAGTGCATCCTATCCAAGAAATTGATGACAATATCCTCCTCGTGGCTGTTTGCTCAGTGGGGACTTGACATCGTTGGCCCATTACCCCAAGGTAAAAGACAGGTAAAATTTTTACTAATTGCCATTGATTATTTCACAAAATGGGTTGAAGTAGAAGCACTATCAACCATAACGAAGGCAAAGGTCCAAAACTTTGTGTGGAAGAACATAGTCTACCAATTCAGGATACCACGGACGATCATATCAGACAACGTGCGGTAGTTTGATAGTCAAGGTTTCAAGGAATTCTGCTTGAGGCTAGGAATCAAGAACCAATTCTCATCCCCTAGTCACCCCCAAGCTAACGGCCAGATGGAAGTGACGAACTGGACCCTACTCAAGATCATCAAGGCTCGGCTGGACGAGGCAAAAGGCGCGTGGCCAGAAGAGCTGCCCAATGTTTTGTGGGCATACAGGACTACAGCAAGAACCCTAACAGGAGAGACCCTCTTCAGTCTCACCTATGGCATCGAAGTAGTAATTCCAGTCGAAGTAGGAGTCACCAGCTTGAGACGACAAGCTTTCCACAAAGGCAACAATGACGATCAACTGAGAGTCAACTTGGATTGCTTAGACGAATCTATAGACGGAGCATCATGCAAGATGGCTAAGTACCAGAAGAAGATGTCCGAGTACTACAACAAAAGAGTGAAGTTCAGACGACTTAATATTGGAGACCTCGTCTTGCGCAAAGTCACACCTGCCACCAAGAACCCAACTCAGGGGAAGCTCGGTCCAACCTGGGAAGGACCCTACAAAGTCACCTATTATTCCAGGCAAGGCAGCTATCACCTGGAGATGTTGGATGGGAGGAAATTGCCATGACCATGGAATATCGAGCATTTGAAACAATACCATCATAGTGGACGAATGTATTCATGTTTGAAATAAAGCAGTAAAAGAACTATTCAGCCAGTGTGATGCATGTGTAAACCAAAAAAAATAAAAATTGGCTAAGTAACAAGATTCCGCCTAGACGGATGTAAGTTACTGACAAAGCCAAAAATGACAAGATCCCTTCAATGGGTGTAAGTCACAAAAAATTGGCTAAATAACAAGATTCCGCCTAGATGGATGTAAGTTATTGACGAAGCCGAAAATGACAAGATCCCTTCAATGGGTGTAAGTCACAAAAAATTGGCCAAGTAACATGATTCCGCCTAAACGGATGTAAGTTATCGACGAAGCCAAAAATGACAAGATCTCTTCAATGGGTATAAGTCACAATAAAATTTTTGACTAAGTAACAACAACTCGCATGGACGAATGCAAGTTACTGACGCAGAAAAAAAAATGATAACTGAAGGAACAAAGCAGACAGGGATCACATGCAGTCACAGAGTATCGTGCAAGGCAAGAAAATAAACAAGTAAGTATAAAATTATTATTGTAACTGAAGGCCCAAAAACAACGGGCAACCAGCATTGTTTCAACATTATAATTAAAAGCCCATAAACACTGGGCTAAAAACATTGTTCTTAAATTAGAATAAAAACATTATTCTGAAAGTAGAATCAAAAAGCCCAAAACACATTGGGCACCCAAGAAGATTACAAAGAAAAAGTAGACGAACATAAGCAAGTTCAGGCATCAGCAGCTGCGTCATCACCAGCAGGAGGCGGAGGAGCACTCTCGAGAGCATCACCCTCAAGAGCTGACTGGGAGGCTTCATCAGCTGCCATTTCTTTGTCCACCTCTTCCAGATCCAAGTTCTTTAGATCGACTCCGGTGGGATGCTTGACGAAGTATCGCCTCAGGAGCTCAAATCCTTTATAGTACCAACTGAAGAGCACAGTGTTGTACTCCTCAGTCTATTGGAAAGCCTCAACAGCCTTGGCAGCAATGATCTTGATCTTCTCCTTCGCGGCCTGGAGTTGCTCATCCTTTTCTAGAGTCAGCTGCCGCTCAGCTTTGAGGTCGTCCCCCAAGACCTTAGCCTTTTCCTTGGTGGTGTTGGCCTCGTCCATGGCAGCAATCAGGTCCTTCTTCAGTTTGGAGTTCTCTGCCTCCAAAGCCTCTACCCTGGACACCGCAGGCGCCACCCTCGCCTCCTGAGTAAGGTACTCTAAGGTGATATGAATGCTCTCCCCCAATACCTGAAAAGAAAATTAAAATTTTTAGGACAATGTAAAAAGAAGAGAAAGAAAAGGATAAAATTGCACAAGTACATTACCTGGATGAGTTTGTGGATATGACGACCCATAACCTCGTTAGAGGGCATGCTAGAGAAGACCTTCAATTCCTCGGCAGTGAAGACCTCTTGTGCCCTCGCCAGCACGAGGCCAGCATCGTCCCAAACACTGAACGAGCGAGAATCAGCCTTCTCTTTCCTCTTGTCAGCCACACATGGCTTTTTTCGGATGGGAGTAATCTCTTCGATCGAGGTAGCCAGGGAAGCTGTCCTCGTTGTCTCAATGTCGGGGGTAGCTGGAGTGACAGAGACCCCCTTCTTCACGACGCGCACTATCCTCTTCCCGAGATTGGACAGAGGCTCGTTCTTCTTAGACCTCATTTTTGTATACATGTCCTGGTTAAATTTAGTCATCATTTATGTGAAAAGGAAACACTTGTTAAAAAAAAAAAAAAGGAGCAGAACCAATGACGACTAAATAAAGTGCTTACTTTTCTTCTCTTCTATCTCAATAGTGCGCAGGATGTAAGTGAAAGGCTCCGAGCCAAGGCAGTACAAAGCCGAAGTGCGAGGATCGACCAAATTGACGAAATCGTTAATTGACTTCGCATACTCAATAGCAGCCTCAACACGTTCCTTGTACCTGCTCTTAAGTTTGGGCCGTCTCTTAAATGCACGAGACAATGAACAGAAGAATTAGTAACGACAAAATGTACACGAAAGAATGAAGGACAAAGGAATGGTAGAAATAACAACGCACCTAGACTCAGGGTTCTCCACCGACGAAGCAACCTAGGGAGATCACCCCAAACCTTGTTAGAGGGAGTCTCCCATTCATCCCCGGACACAAAAAAGAATCGGGACTTCTAGTATCTGAATGACGAGGGCAGGTCCCTGACGATCCTAGTCTTCTTCTCCCAAGGCACCAGTTCGTAGTACCCATGTTTCTTGGACTCCTTTAAACGATACGAATAAATAAGCTTGTCCACCTTAATCATATCTCCTTCAGTAGTAGCCAGCCATATCTCCATACAGCTGACCACTATCCTCCACGAATTGGGCATTAGTTGCTCGGGAGCAATGTCGAAATGGCCTCGAAGCTCCATGATAAAAGGGTGGACGGGGAATCTAAGCCCGCTCAGGAAAGCAGCCTCGTAGAAGCATACCTCCCTGGGTGAGAAGTGACAAGCTCGTTCCTCCCCTTAAGGAAGACAGACCCTAACCCTCTCAGGGAATTGAAATCTCTCTCTAAACCTAGAAAGCATCTCGGCATCCAGGCCACACACCCCCTTGAGAGCATGAAGGCCTTAATTTGTCGTGGGCGGGAAGCCACGGTGTCCTCCTCCACTTCCACAGGGTCGTCGCTAGAAGACAACCCTGTCTCGAGCTCGCTAGACCTCACCTCTGACATCGTTTTTCGCTGACTAGCTAAATTCTCGAACCAATCCACCGACTGACGCAATAACGGGAACAACTCAGCCAACACCACACTAAGACTATTACCCTAAAAAACAAAACCTTCAATCAAAGGGGAGAAGGAGCGGGAAACACCTGGGGAAGCCCCCTATCGCACAAAAAGGAACGAGATAGAGGGACAAACTATCCTAACTTCAGAGCCACTAACCATGGAAACCCAAAAGAATAAAGAAAGAGAGACAATTCTTAAAAGCCCCAAAACAAAAAGGAAATTAGAAACCAGCCAATCTATCTATGCCATAAAAAGCAAAGGAAAATGAAAAAAAGAAACATACCTCAAAGGAAGCAGCCATAGAATGCAAAAGCTCAAAGAAAATCGTAAGGTGGAACAGATCGGAGAAGAAGAAGCATAGAGCAATGATTGAGAAAGAGTTGGAAAAAGTGAAGGGGCAAGAAGAAAGAAAGAGAGTTTAAAAACTAGGAACAAAAAACTGAAATTCAGTGGGAAACCCAAGAGTCACACAAATAGGGCATTAACTCCACCTATCAGAACACACCACGTGGCCACGATATGTGTGGCGTCACCACTACGCATTAAATGTGGAATAATACCCCAAGAGCCATGTCTGGGTAGAAAACCTTTCATCTTCTGATGGTCGTCGTGACATGCCACGACAACCATAGAACTTGGGGGGCAGCTAATGGGACCGACGAACTCTCTTTTCTTGGATGACCTCATCAAATATACTCATCCACCTTAGCATGACACAGATGAAGGCAAGCGAGTCATTAATAAGAGAATTCAATGCCTCGGACAGTTACCAATTAGTTGGCAAATCGTTGGAGGCTCATCAAAACCCGCGTTAATAAGCCCTGAGGCGTTACGAAAGAGCACTAAAGCCACAATTAAGGCTCCAACAGCTAGAAACTATGAAGCTATATATACACACTCATCAGAGGCAAACAAGGTACATAGATTCACCCAAAAATACTCTTACACAGATATCTCTGATATTCAGAACTTTCTTGTTTCTCTCAAAAAGCTTCTATACACTAACTTTGGCATCGGAGACGTTATGACAGACACCACACCGGTGACCACCTTAGGAGAGCCTTTGTTCTGCGTTTGCAGGAATAATGACGAGGATTCGGCTCCATCTAGACGAACCTACAAGACTGACGATTTACACATCATCAATATATATATAGTTAAATAAATGGGACGGGAGAGATTAAATTTGAACAACAAACAAAGGGCACTGCAAATATATATAATATAATAATTATTGATTATATAAAAAATACTAGATTATTTTCAGAATTCATATATCAATTACAAAATTTTATTGTCACTACTTATCATAAATGTTTTTAGTAGAAAGAAAATTTTTAAAATTAAAATTGATAAAAACCCTTGATAAAATCAATCATGTCACTGAAAGAAAGTAGATTATGCATATGATCATATATATAAAGGAAATGCTGGCAAAGCGTAAATAAAAAAAAAAAATAATAAAAGTAAAAAAAAAAACAAAAAACAAAAAACAAACTTAATCAGTAGTTTTGTATCTAAAATGATAGCAAAGCCAAAAAAAAACAAAAAATAAATAAAAAAAAACAAAAAAAAAAAATTTCTCGATATTATGCGGATTAACTTGAAAACAAGGAAGTTCACGAAATTTGAAACAATAATGCGAACCGTTCAACCAATTAGTCTAGACTCTAATCAAAAGAGCAGTCAAGCCATTTATCTTTTAGACTTATAGTAAAAGACAGAACAGAACAAGACATGTAACAAAGAAACGAAAAGGAAAACGGAACCTACTTCAATTGCTTTATGCACTACAGCACTAATCGTATAATTAAGAAGAAGAATAAACACCTCACACTAAAGGTCCGTTTGGATTGAACTTATTGTTGCTGAAACTAAAAACTAAAAACACTGTAACAAAATAATTTTTAAATGTGTAAATAGTACCGTGGGACTCATTTTTAATATTTTTTAATACGTAAACAGTATATGCACAGTGCATGAACATTACATATACTGTTCATAAGAGTAAATGTTGTCTCCCAAAGTCAACAAATGCGGGCAAAAAAAAAAAAAAAAAAAGGAAAAAGTAAAACTGGAAAATGTGGACGCAGGATTCAGTTGAATCCAAACGCACACTAAGAGTGCAATGATTATTCTACAAGTAGTTGTAGGCAGTAGAGATAAATATTGAGATTTAAGTCTCCAGAAAACAACTTCAAAATAAAGTCCGGAATACAAACGAGTAAAATTTGTCCTTTATTAATTTCTTCAGGGTGCTCGCTCACCTCCGTAGTGGGTGTAGTTATCAGTATATAATAAGGGGTCCGGCTCCCCTCCAGTCTTGAAGTTTTCCGTTCTCTCCTATTTTAAAACTGATGAAAGACACGTGGCAAAAACAAAATCCAAGGATTACAAAGTAGCCACGCCAAATACAACTTTTTTCTTACCTAAAAAGTCTGACCACTCTCTTTCTTTCTCTCTCCCAAAAAGCCTCTCTTCTTTGCCTCTCTCTTCTTCTCCATCACTACCGCCACCTGAGCATCGTAGGCACCGAAATCAAAGCATGCCAGAGAAGAAGGGTAAAACAAGACAATGGATTAGGAAATTAAAAAAAGCAAAAGATCTTTTTAACATAAATAATACCCACTGCCAATGTTACCATAAAATCAGTCATAACATTAACATCTAATTGAAAAGAACAATTAAAAAGATTTTACAAAATCGAAATTTTCCACAACCAAAAAAGAAATAAGAAATACAATTTGATCAGAGAGAAGAAACTATTAAAAAAAAGAAAACCCAAAATGGACAAGAAGTGAGTCTGTGCTTGGGGAATTTATATCATTCTTGGCATGTTGGACAAGGACTTGACACCATTGGCTTCCGTCCAAGAGAAGGTGGAGTTAAAGACAACAATGGCAAACTGCAAACCTACCTCCCACTCACAGTAAGTATAGCTTGCTTGGCTTCCCCATAAGTCACAAAGATCTTTTTAATTTCCTAATCCACTATCTTGTTTTATCCTTCTTCTCTGGCAAGCTTTGATTTCAGTGCCTATGATGCTCAGGTGGCGGTGGTGATGGAGAAGAAGAGAAGCAAAGGCTCATTGGGGAGAGAGAGAAAGAGGGTGGTCAGACTTGTATTTGGCGTGGCATCCTTGTAACCTTTGGATTTTGTTTTTGCCACGTGTCCTTTATCAGTTTTAAAATGGGAGAGATCGTGAGACTTCAAGACTGGAGGGGAGCCGGACCCTATAATAAGCATGTAATAACTAAAGAAGTATCCATTTCACTTGTAGCCTTTGCCCAAATCTACTCCTATTTGTTACAATGGAATTGCCCAAGCTTTTCAGTACCCTTCTCATTATTGAAGCTCTCTTCATCTCCCAAACACAAGGTCTAGCAGCCCCCACCAACTCAAACCTCTTTAGAGAATATATAGGAGCTGAGTTCAAAAATGTCAAATTTACTGATGTTCCTATTAATCCAAATGTTAAATTCCACTTCATTCTCTCTTTTGCCATAGACTATGACACCTCAGGTAATCCCTCTCCTACCAATGGAAAATTCAACATCTTCTGGGACTCTAACAATCTTAGCCCGTCCCAAGTTTCTTCTATCAAGAATGCCCATCCAAATGTCAAGGTTGCCTTAAGCTTGGGAGGAGATACTGTACGGGATGTCCCTGCTAGTTTCAGCCCATCCTCAGTGGATTCATGGGTTTCTAATGCTGTTTCGTCACTCACAAGGATCACAAAGCTGTATCAATTGGATGGAATTGATACTGACTATGAGCACTTCAAGGCTGATCCTAATACCTTTGCTGAGTGCATTGGGAAGCTTATAACAACTCTGAAGAGGAATAAGGTAATCTCGTTTGCTTCTATAGCTCCATTTGATAATGATCAAGTTCAGAAACATTATTTGGCCCTGTGGCGGAAATATGGGCACCAAATAGACTATGTCAACTTCCAGTTTTATGCAAATGATAAGGGAACCACTGTGCCTCAATTTCTTAACTACTTCAAAACCCAGAGCTCTAATTATAATGGTGGTAAGGTTTTAGTAAGCTTTAGTACTGATGCTAGTAGTGGTGGGTTAAAACCTGAGAATGGCTTCTTTACTGCGTGCGGTAAACTCAAGAGTCAGAAGCAACTTCATGGTGTCTTTCTTTGGTCAGCTGATGACTCCAAGGCTAATGGTTTCCGCTATGAAAAGGAAGCTCAGCGAATTTTGGCAGGTCGCCACTAGTATTATCATCAAATTATTTAGTGAATAGGTATTGCAGATTAATTAGATCCCAGCTGCATGAACTACTTAACTGTTATTGTCTTGTATTTCCATATTTCATATTTGTGCTTTGTGTGTTTGTAATAGTACATTGTACTTTAAGTTGTTTTCTCCTAGTTTAAGATTATGTTGTGGCTTTTGGCATATATTTGAATTCTCTGCACTATCTATTCCACTGTTCCACATCTAGTCATCTATGGAAACTAGCAGGAAGCTGGGTTTTTGTTCTTATCTATTGTTGAACTTTAGCTGAGAGAGAAATCAGAGATGTGTCTTTTATGGCCAATTAATTGTATAGTTGCTACTTGTTTGTCCAGAGTTATCAAATATATTCTTATTTTCTATATCAATATAATATACTTTTGATTTAATTTTGCTTAATTCCTTTCCCAACAGCTCTGTCTTGTACGTGAAAAGGATGCTTATAATTGTTAAATTTTACTTTAATATAATTTGTAAGGTTGAATTTATTCAACCATCTAATTGGCTTTATTCCGTGCCAAATTTGCTTGTAATTCAGCATTTAGTAACCCTGTATTTAGGTGGATTTGATGTAAGGGTAGTGAGTGAGATAGAGTGAAGATTGCTCAAGAGTGTGCAAGAAAACAGAGACTCGCGGCTGGGACTCGCGGGTTACTCGCGGCTGCAAGCCGCCAGACGCAGCACAAGTGCCAAGCATGCTGGAAGGTGAACAGTCATGCAAGCTGGAGCACTACAGGACAAAACAGGACAACTGGCCATACGGTTATCTCGCGACTGGATCTCGCGACTTGGTCAAGCCGCGAGGTCAAGCCGCGAGCCACCCCTGTTTTGTAAAACTTGACGTTTCACATTCCTCTCCCACTCCAGTATAAATACCCCTTTTACCCACGATTGAAAGAGAGCTTCCAGAGAGAATTTTGAGAGAGAAACCCTAAAGAAAAACAAGATTGATTCACCCATAATCTATACCTTAGAGTCTCTCCAAATTCCCCAACTCTCTTCCTCTCCATTGTCAAATCCTTGAGAGGCATTATACCAAACCTGGTTCTCACCATCATCATCACTGTGAGACAGTTGTTTGGATTTCTGGGAAGCAGTAAGGAAGGAACCAATCTTCATTGGTTGATGCTATGGTCTAGTAGCGGAATCCGGGAAGCTAGAAAAGAAAAAGGTTCGGCGCAACCTCGTTGGAGCAAGAAGCTTGGAGGGCTTAGGTGCACTGGGTAGATTAGGCTTGGAGGGTCTATTGCTGTCCTTGTATCCCAACTGTATTTTCTAGTGGATTGTTTACCGCTTGGAGGGCGGCGGAGAGGTTTTACGCCGAGGGCTTCGGTTTCCTCTTCGATAACACATCGCGTGTTGTCTTTGTGTTTGCATCTTCCTTCCTCTCTATCTTTGCCTTTTTATTATCTGCTGTGGATTTTATTTTGTTATGGCTTAGATAGTTTTTAACCAATTTCATATTATAGCATATGTTAAGTTTCCACACACTAGTTGTTTGACATATTGCTTGAATTGGTTAAGTTGTAATTTGGGGGTCTAAACGTTCAAAAGTGTTTTTACACGTTATTGAACTTTCAATTGGTATCAGAGCGGGTACACTGTTATTGGTTCCATTACCATTGTGTGATCCTTGACTCCCTTTTGAGATGGATAGGTCTCAATCCCTAAATGCACCTCCATATTTTGATGGTAGTAATTATGCTTTTTGGAAGGTTTGCATGAGAGCATTTCTGTGCTCCATTGATGAATCTGTTTGGGATGCAGTTGAGAGTGGTTGGACTAGACCTGAGGCAGCCAAATCCACATGGGATAAGGCAGCACTCGCTGCATCTAATGCTAACAGTAATGCTTTAAATGCTATTTTCTGTGGTGTGTCTCCAGATGAATTTCACAGGATTTCTCATATCACCATTGCCAAAGAAGCATGGGAGATTTTGGAAACCACCTATGAAGGCACGAAGAAAGTGAAGGACACCAAGTTACAAATGCTGACCACCCGGTTTGAGGAGCTCAAAATGAGTGAGGATGAGTCTTTTGACTCTTTCTATGGGAAGCTAAATGAGGTGGTTGTCAGTAAGTTCAACTTGGGGGAGAAAACGGAGGATTCAAAGATTGTAAGGAAGATCCTTCGATCATTGCCGGAAAGTTTTCGTGCTAAAGTGACAGCAATTGAAGAGAGCAAGGACCTTGATGACATCAAAGTGCAGGAGCTGGTGGGTTCTTTGCAGACTTATGAAATGTCGCTGCCCAATCAACGGAAGAGTAAATCTCTTGCTCTTAAGACCATTAATGAGAAGGTAGAAGTCCATGACTCATTGGAAGACGATGTGGTTGACAAAGATGTTGCATACCTTGTCAAAAATTTCAGAAAGTTCTTGAAATTCAAAAATAATGGCAAATTTGATAATAGAAGAAAATTCCAAAGTTCTGGAAGGGAGAAAAGGGAATTCAAAAAGAAAGATGGAAAAGAATCCCAACCTATACAAGGTGTCACTTGCTTCGAATGTAACGGGCATGGACACTTTAAGAAGGAATGTCCGAATTATTTGAAATCGAAAGGTAAAGTGTATGCCACGACATTGAGTGACTCGGATTCGTCTGACTCAGAATCTGAAGAGAGCTGTGATGGAGAGGGGAACTATTCAGCTTTTATGACCATTGCTCATGTTGAGTCTTCAGATGAGTTGAATCTGCTTGTACAAGACCTTGGAGAACATAGTGATGATGAATCACTAGGAATTGTTGAAGAATCAGATGCTGAACAAGATGAAAGCACAGCAAATCTTCAAGAGAATTATAACTCACTCTTGGAAAAGTCGGGTGAGTACACAAGGGTGGCCAAGGCTGCCGTGAGAAAAATGAAGAAGGCAGAGGAGGACTACAAAAGTCTCCTAATCCGATATAGGGAGGCCAAATGCGAGATAGAAACTTTGAATGGTGAGTTGTCCGAAACTTACACAAAAGTGAGATTTCTTGAGAATGAGGTTGTGCAAGCAAATGCTAAAATAGAGAGGGTCATCACTAAGAAGCTAGATGATGTTATCTCATCTCAAAAGAGCTTTTCAGACAAATCCGGATTGGGATATACCGGAGGAAGTAGCTCATCTGGAAATGTCACTAAAGAAGTGAAGTTTGTAAAGGCCAAAGATCCAGTTGTAGCTGACCTTACTGATGAGAAACTCAAGATGGAGGAGAAGAAGAATGTGGTGAACCAACGGATGCTGAATCCCCGTAGTCAATCTGTGGGCAGGTCTGAATCTCGTGCCAAGTCACGTCCACGACCACAAAGAGGTCCTAGAGCAACTTATGTGTGCCATTATTGCGGACTTCAAGGACATACCCGACCAAATTGCCAAAAGCTGAGAGCAAAGAACAGTGCAACTCCTCAAAGGTCAGGAGGACCTAGAAATGATAGAAGAAATTGGGCAGGTGATCAATCTAGAGATCAGAATGGTGATCCCGGAATGATGAATGTGATGAAGATGATTGGTGCATTCACCAACTGCTTGGAAAGCTTCTCACGAAGGTTTGAAAGCCCTAACTCCCGTACCCAATCCTATAAGGAAATCACCCCAAACGCAAGTGACGTGTGGGTGAAAAAGGGTACTCATGCATAAGCATTAGAACATGTCCATGCATTAATACTTCCTATGCTTTGTGACAATGTTTGTTTGTTTTACTTGCTGTTTTTGCTATTGGTTGTTTGATTGTCTTCTTGTGCATATTTTTTTTGTCTTATCAATCTTTTTGCTTCTTGTGTCAAAAATCCAAAAATCACATAAAAATTAGAAAATCAAAAAGCTTGATTGACTTTGTTGAGTCTTTGTCTCAAAACTTGTTTTGCCTTGTACCTTTGTGCTAATGGCTTTGTGCATTTTCGAGCATTGCTTGTCTTCATGCACTCATATCACTGTGGGAAAAATCTTGAAATCTATGTGATTGTTGTAAATAGATCTTCAAACTTGTCATGAATGATTAGTGAATGGTTATGTTGATCTTGAGACATGCATAGACTTGTGTCTATATATCTTTCCACTCTTTATTTTTGTTTTGCTAAAAAGAGCTCACCAAATGTAAATCTCCAAATGAAAAGAGATATTGAGCTGCAAAAGCCTGTCGCACATACTAGTATTCGACTAGGAAAAAGGGAAAGCAACCAAAAATGAAAGAGAAATGTTTATTCAAAAGGCCAAAGGCTTGATCATTAAAGAGATTTATCAAATATCATTCTCACAATGAGAGGTGTTGTCTCAAAAGGATCAAAAAGATCAAATGTCATGATTGAAAGTGGAGTCAAATGTAAAGCTCCAAGTCATGTTATCAAGTTTTGTGGGAGGTCATATATACATATTTCTATAAGTGAGATAGATCACATGATCTAGTGCTAATTGTGTATGCCTTGGTTGAATTGATCATTGAAGCTTCACATTAGACTAAGGACTATCTCATTGTTGATATCCACACACAACACACAAGCTTATGTTCAATGAATGCCATAATCATTTGTGTAATTGTACTTGATGAAATATGTTTTTCACATGCTCAATCTTTGTTGTTTCAAGCACAAAAAGATTTTTGAGTGTTTTAGGTGTTTTTGGAAAGTATTTTGTTTAAAAAATCTGAAAATTTCAAAAATCCAGTTTTGCCCTGTTTTGGCGGCTCAGTCGCGGGTATGTCAAGTCGTGAGCCTCAGTCGCATCTTCGCTGGTCATTTTTGGCGACTTGTTCGCGAGTGGAAGGTCCAGTCGCGAGGTTCACTCAGAAATTTTCGCGGCTCAGCTCGCGACTCATTCGCGGGTAGACCTTCCAGTCGCGAAAAACACTTAGAAGAATTTTTCAAAATTTTGTCCTTAAGTGTTTTGGCGGCTTGAACTGGCGACTGTGTGGCGACTTAATCAAGTCGCGAAAATCGCGTGTTTGGCAGAAACAGGAGCAGTTTTTAAATCTTTTTCAGTTTTCCCTCGAACATTTGTAACTGTTCATTTTCTCTCTAAAATATCTCCTTCCCAAACACTCCGTGCTCCCATTTCCAATCTCCATTGTTGCATATTTTCTGCTCAAATTCTTCATGTCACAGGTATGGGTTTTCAGTTTTGAACTCATTTCTACTTGATTTTGTGTTTTTCCCTTTGATCTTTCGCAAATGTTCATAATTTAGAAATGGGTTTGTGTTTTGGCCATTGTTCTTTGTTCATGCTTAGCTTGCGGATGTTGTTGTTAAAGTTTGTGTTGATCTTGGTTGTTTTCTTTCTGGACTTCATCCTGTGCTTAGCTTAGTGTGTCTTTTCTTTTATCTGAACTTGAGCTGTTGAATTGTTTCAAATTGTTCCGTTTGAGGTTGTGAGTTTTTACAGTGATGAATGTGCATGCTCTATTGTGTAAATCCATTGGGTGCATCTGTTAGTTTCACAATGCTGGTTATGAGCCTTATCATTTTCCATTATCTGTCTCATTGACATATATCTGTCTTTAGGATAGTTTCTATATCTGATGATTTTATATGTGTTTCCTATCTTAGGCTTGTTTATCCATGTGATTTTTCTAAGTAGCTTATGATTTAAGTGTTCAAAGTTCATTTGTTTGACTGAAATCTCTTTGTTAAACTACATGGTACTGACTTGTTCTGCACATATATTGCTCTATACTGTTGTGGCCTCTTTTGATTGTTCACAGATGGCTCCCTCACCTCCTAAGAAGAAAACTCCTGCAAAGAAGGCTGACAAAAGATTGAAAATGGATCCTAAACTGTTTAGGTCAGTTCATCACTTTGAGAGATACAAGGATAACTTCTTGAAAGCAGGAATTATTCAAGAAAGATTTGTAGATTTGGAGGACTTGAGACAAACCTTTATCCCCAGCTGTTTTGAAGGAAGAGGATGGGAAAAGCTTCTGAGTGATTTCCCTGTAGTGTGTGAACCCCTGATTAGGGAATTTTACTCAAATGCTGTGATAAAGGAGAATGAGTTAAGTTGCTGGGTTAGAGGTAAGGAATTCATTTTGGATGCACATGTCATAGATGATGCATTAGGCCTTGAAGGATTAGAAGATGAGGAATTTATCAACTACAAGGATAGGAGTGTTTCTATTGAAAAAGTTCAACAAAGGATAGGTGGGCAGAGAGAAGGGAAATGTTTGAATACCACTGCCTTTCCAGTGGACATGAGGTGTCTAACAATCATCATGATGTTTAACCTCTATCCCATTAAGAAGTTGACTACAATCAATTGTGCTAGAGCAATCTTTCTGATGGATCTCAAAGAAAAGAATTTCATAGACATAAGTTCCCACATATATGACACCATTGTGGATGAGACAAGAACAACCTCTAGGCCAAAATTGATCTTTCCCAGCTTGCTGATGAGGATTTTTAGAAGGAAGGGTGTTCCAATCCCTCAAGACATCAGTCCCATGTCCACACCTTCTGCAATTAACAAGCTTACTTGCAAAAGGATAAGTGTTAGGCTTCCAAGAGAAGAAGATGAAGGTGATGAAGGAGAAGGTGTCCCAATGGATACTGAAGCAGAGGCAGCAGGGCATGCATCAACCTCAACACCCAGGAGGAGTGGCAAAAGACTCAGAGCATCAACTTCTTCAGATACACCTCCAGATGCTTTCCAAATCATTCTGGAAAGACTTGATGGGATCAGAGAAATCCAGACTGAGCACTCTGAGAGGATGAGAGCCATGCAGGACCAGATTGATGTTTTGTCTGCAAAACTTGACAGCTTCACCACTCAGCCTGCACAGTGACCCTTTGGCCATTCCTGTCAAAAAGGGGGAGATGTTTCTGTTGATAATGACATTGATGATTGAGAAGCAGAAAAGCAGCTCTTAAGGGGGAGTAATGTGTTGAGGGAGAGTTGTCAAATTCAAAGACTTTGTTTATATATGTTTATGTTTTTGAGTACTCTTAGTGTTTTTATGGGTTTGATACACTGTGTTTTGGTGTATAGTTGTTTTTAACTCTTAACCTATACTCTTGGCTTAATCTTTAATATGTTTTGCTGATGTTATTCAGGTTGACTTGTAGTTTGTACCCATGTGCTTTTGTAAGCTTTTAGGGTTTATGTTTTATGCATAGCTTGTAGGCTTTATGGTATGTACCTTGCTTAATGCAGCCTTTATGCTATGTTGAAATCAGTACTTTGATCTAAATGTTCTGCATTTTGGTTTATGTACTGTCACTCTTGTGCCCTTGTAGGATTGTTCCTAGATGCATATACCTTGTGTGTTATGCATTGGTTGAGTGTTGAACATACAAGTGTCTTGCCTTGTGCTTATTAACTTGTATGTCCTTGTGTTCATTCCAAGTGTGAATGAGCACTGTGATCACTACCTTGTGGTGTTCACTTGGTTGATCAAGCCATGGTTTGTTTCTTAACTCCATCTTTGCTTGATCACATATTGCCTGTTTCATATGCATTTTATAATTTTCTGCTTACAATGATCATGGTGTATTGTTGTGTTTCAGGAGTATTATGTTCATATGATTCAAGTGCTTCACAGCTTCTAGAGTTAGGTGTGAGTGAGTTTTGTTCAACTGTTCCCAACTCACATGTTAAGTCTAGAGTCTGTTTTAGGGTTTTGTCACAGAATAGCCAAAGGGGGAGATAATTTCTGCCATTCGCGTTACAGGAGACACTGGATGTGATATAATCAAAAAAGCACGGGTACGGCAATCTAGTCCCGGCACCCATGTCCAATTCTTGGGCACGCGGCATGGGACACGGCTGCATGCGCATTCCCACGAAATTTTTTTTTTTCTTTAAGGGCAACAAACAAGCTGACCTGCATATTCACTTTCAAGGAGTAAGTTGTGCTATCAAGTGTGGACAAAGAAGGTTCTTCAAAGCTCAAAGATTGCATCTGGAGAGTATTCAAAATGAGTAAAGTGAGATGACTATTAATGGGGTAGGTGGTGGGACATTGGAATGTGCATTGTGCCATCACCCATCATGTGGGGTAGGGGTAGGGGTAAGGGTAGGTGGTGGAACGTAATATCCCATTATATTTATTTATTTACAAGAATACCCGAATTCAAATTTTATTTTTCTCAATTACCAATCTAATTACTTTATGATTTTCTTTAATCTCACTTTATTTAAGATTTAAAAAAATAAAATAAATTCATTATTTTATATAATAGTAATAATATATATTCATTATCAAGTCTATATTACTGTTTTAATTTGTGCATTTTTTATTCAATTTTATATTCTAATTTCTAAACATCATTTAATAGTTATATATTCATTTTATTATCCATTATTGCTCTTATATTGAAATATATTTAAAAATTATATGAAATTTTTTTTAACAATTTATAATAAAAATATATCTAATAATTAATTAATAAATGTATCCTGTCGCACCCGTGTTCTACTTTTTCAAAAATTAGCATGTCGCCATACCGCGCGCACTTGAACTCAAATCCGCACCCATACTTCCTAGAGGACTTAGACCATAGTGACTACCCACTGGTCTCGGGCATGCAGGAGCAGGGGATCTTGATAAGCCATAGCTATGCACCTAACCCCATCGAAGACACTAGTGAGCATGAAGTTATTTTCGAGATGCTTTCCATTGCGAAAGAGTAGCCTAAGCCACAAATCTTTTTTTTTTTGGAAAATTGCAAAACACACCCCTAAAGTTTGGAAGTCTTTGGATTTTATACTCCAAAGTTTCAGAATTTGAATTTTACACCCTAAAGATACATTTAGTTTGAATCAGCAAACCCTTCATTACTTTTATGATGATATGTCTGTTAAGTGCCACATCAGCTTATAAAATATACTAACTAATCCCATTGAAACATGATTCGTGGATTTAACTATTCCAACTCAAATAAATAACCTAAAAACCATTCAAAAATTGAAATTGAAATTTTTAAATTCAGAATCACATGAACTTAAAACAAAAAATAAAAAAATAATTCAAATATTTTTCTTTAACATTTTCTGGGTATCCAAAAAAATCTCGAACATAAAATCCATGACAATAAAAATAATATAAGAACAAAACTGAAACAAAAATTATAATTAGTCCACAAACCGATGAGGCTGAGAGAGAGTACCACTCAAAGGGTTAGGCTACTATTACTGAGTTGAAACAACGGGAAGATGTAGTGGGAGGGGTAGCGAAATTAACTCAAACTCACCCAATTATTAATTGGGCCAAATGGGTATTAACCCAATTAACACTTATGTTAATTGGGTTTTAATTGGGTACCCAATTAGACCCAAGTACCATTTCTACAAATCACCTAACTTTAAAATACCCCAAAACCACTAAAAAGACCAAATACCCTTGGAACCACCAAAATTATTAAAATACACTTCAAATGAAAAAATAAAAAAATAAAAAAAAAATCCCGAAATCTCTAAAATGACCAAAAATACCCTTGAAATCTCTAAAATCACCAAATATGCTAAAAAACCACTAAAATGACCAAATATCCCCAAAATCTCTAAAATGAGCAAAATGCCTATGAAACCTCTAAAATGATAAAATAAAAAATAAAAAATAAAAAAACCCCTAAAATCTCTAAAATCACCAAATATGCTCAAAAACCATTAAAATGACTAAAATATCCTCAAAATCTCTAAAATGAGCAAAATACTTTTGAAACCTCTAAACAAAATACCCTCTAATGATACTTGAAAATCAGTAGACTGAATGCTCTGGGCTTTAACGGTTGATGACTTGAAGAGAAAAAAAGAGACTATCGAAGGTGACTAGGGTGAACCGACCAAGGACCCTCCGACGGTTAAGTAAGTTTTCTCTCTATGACTCAAATATAGTGAGTGAATGAATAATAGAACATACCTTGGTTGGATCAAGCTTGGCCCTTTTATAGAGAATTTTGGAGTGGGTCTACTTGTTAGGTTCCACTAACATCATGGGAGATGTGTGGGCTTAGTGGGGAGAGCAAAGTGAATTTCGGGAAATTTACCCCACATCTTGGAATAGACAATTGTGGTCCAATCATTTTGGGTTTGTAGAAAATACTCTGAAATTCACTAATGTGTTGGTTGGTCGTCTACACCTTCTTGTAATATGGACGACCAATATTTCTTTGGATGAATAGCATTTCCTTGGACGACCTTTTTTTATGTTCATAGTGCACATTTCTCATTTCTCCTCTCTAAAGACTGTCTTGGACGTCACTAGCCTTGGACAACCATTACAGATGAAGACTACGTGTTGTGGGTGACCATCACTCCTCGAAATCTCTAAAATCACCATATATGCTAAAAAACCACTATAATGAAAAAATATCACAAAAATCTCTAAAATGAGCAAAATACCTATGAAATCTCTAAAATGACCAAAATACCCCGGAAATCTCTAAAACCACCAAATATGCTCAAAACCACTAAAAATTACCAAAATATCACCTAAACCTAAAAAATGATCGCAATACTCCCAAAACTAAAAAAATGACCAAAATACCCCCAAAACTTAAAAATTACCAAATTAGCCTCTAAACCTAAAAAATTATTGAAATAACACTGAAACATTAAAATGACTGAAAATACACCTAAAACCTTAAAATTACCAAAATACCCCCAAAACCTAAAAATTGACCAAAATTACCCCCCGAAACCTAAAAAAAATAGCCAAAATATCTCGGATACCTAAAAATTACTAAAATAGCCCTTAAACCTAAAAAAAATGACTGAAATACCACCAAAACCTAAACATGAATGAAATACCCCCAAACTTATAAATTGACCAAAATACCCCTGAAACCTATAAAATGACAAAAATGCTCCTAAAACCTATATGATGATAAAAACACACTCTAAACATAAAAAATGATTGAAATACCCTCTGTAGGGATAAATGGCCAAAATTATATATTGGGCCTTGGGCCTTGGTCGAGGATGTTGGTTGATCCAATGACGAATAAACAGTAGTGAGGGTGTTAAGCTCAGAGTCCCATGAGTAGGTTGCAAATGGAAAGGTTGGGGAAGGCAAGCCGAGGAGGAACATCTCCTCAGATAAACAAAGTATAAATCAAACGTATATCCTACCATTCGAGGTGACCTTCCTAGAAGTTCCATGGATAAGGATTTGCTTTGTAACGTAAAAGAGAGATGGGAGTTTAGAAATATCTAAAAGAAAAGCTGCTACCACCGCATTGAATGCTCTGTAGATAACTCTTTGGCCGCATTAATGAGGAAGTGATCTCTGAACAGTGTTTTTCAGCCTTACAGCTACCCCCAAAGACTTTAGGAGGGTGCTAATGGGACAAGGATCAACATAAGCAATCTACTGTCCACGTGTAGGGTAAAGATGAGAAAGAAGAGATAGTATAAATTAGAGTGAAGACCCTAAGAGAAAAGGGGAGGAAAAGGAGAGAGAAAACACTGTAGCAATCAAAATTGCATCTGTAACCTTTTTCAACTAATTTATAAAAGAACTAACCTCCTCAGACTATGCTAAGGACGAATTTACTAAACAGATCCTTCTTACTTTTGTTTGATTGTCCTTTAAATCCATTCTAACTGTTATCCAACTCGTCAGGGATTAGTTTTTCAACCCACTCTCAATAAATTCATTGTATTAGGCTTGCTGGGCCTAAATCCATTTACATCTTGGGCTTGGGTTTCAGACACCATCCTTACAATTGGCACCGTCTGTGGAAAATAACTTAGGTGATAGTAAGTGTAACGGTTGATCATGGAGGGATCAAGTCCATACCAGGTAGAGTCCACGGGGTCCCAATGTCAAGACGACTTCCTCAATCTTGAATGCAAGAGGGACCGAGAGGTGAGTGTGCATACCACGCATACCAGTAGAAGCCACTCTCGAGGCGGGAGTCATGTCTCTCAGGAGCAGAACGCTATGGCCATGCAACTGGAGATTGACTAATTAAAGAAGAAGTTGCGCCATGCACGGCGAAGGCAGACTCCCTCCAATTCTGATGTCTCATTTGATGATGAAAGGGATGTTAGCTACAAATGTGGGTCAAGAACCCCACCTAGTGAATCTTTCTCCAATGTTGAGGAGCACCACTATGAACATAGATATAAAAGCCTGCCTCGTAAAGGCCTGGGAAGCAACGCTATGAGCAGGGCTTTGATCCAAATTTCCAAGTTGCCTTTCACACGTAATATTGAAGGGGCAAGACTTCCTCAGCAATTTAACCAGCCAACGTTGACCATTTACAACAGTCGAATGGACCTTGTGGAGCATGTAAGCCACTTCAACTAGAGAATGGCTGTTCATTCCAAGAACGAGGCTTTGATGTGCAAGATGTTCCCATCCAGTCTGGGACCTATGGCAATGAGATGGTTCGATGGCCTGGGGGTCAGCTCCATAAGTTCTTTTATAGAGCTCACTCGAGCATTTGGCTCTCGCTTCATTACTTGTAGTAGGGTTCCTCAACCCTTGGATTCCCTACTGTCCTTAACTATGCGAGAAGGGGAGACCATGAAGACGTACTCAGACAGATACTGAGAGATGTTCAACAAGATAGATGATGATTTTGACGATGTAGCCATCAGGACTTTCAAGGTCGTCCTACCTACCGAGCATGGTTTAAGGAAGTCTTTGATTAGGAAGCCTGCCACTAGTGTACACCAACTCATGGACCGAATTGATAAGTATAAAAGGGTCGAGAAAGACTAGTAACTGGGGAAGGGAAAGGCTAAGGTTATCTATTAGGAGAGGAAGGATTTTAGGTCGAACCGATACAACAACAATAGACCTCGGAGGGATTTTGCTAGGCAAGCAAGGCCTGCCAACGCCCAGGCAATTAATGCAGTATTCCAAGAACCAGTGCACCAAGTTCTGAAAAAGATCAAGAATGAGCAATTCTTTAAATGGCCAAATAAGATGGGAGGAGACCCCATGAGGTGCAATCAGAGCCTTCATTGTCAATACCATCATGACCGAGGACACACCACAGAAGACTATAGGATTTTATGGGATCATCTAGACCAGCTGGTCCGAGAAGGAAGGTTGAAATAGTTTTTGCATCATTCTAGTGGCCAGGGGTGCCAGACGGGTTCAGAATCCTGAAGAGATGCTTCTTCAAGACCTCATTTGGGTACAATAAATGTCATCTTTGTTGCTCCAAGGAGGATTGGTTCTTGTCCCTCTAAGGTGTTGTTTGTGGCTCGGCTGTCCGCCAAGGACCCTAATTTTGAGCCAAAGAGGGCTAGAGTGAGTATCCAACCGACGTTAAGTTTTTCGGACGAGGATAAGATCGGAACAATGCAGCCACACGATGATGCTTTGGTGGTCACGCTCAGGATTAGGGGTACAACGTGAAGAGGGTAATGGTGGATCAGGGAAGTGGCACTAAGATTATGTACCCTGATTTGTACAGGGGCTGAATTTGAAGCCCAAAGATTTAACAGCCTATGATTCTCCTTTGGTGAGCTTTGATGGGAAGGTTGTCATTCTGAGGGGTCAAATTAGACTACCCGTGCAGGCTAGTTCAAAAGTAGTGGAGGTGGACTTCATTGTAGTGGATGTCTATTCCCCCTACATGGCCATCATGGTCAGACCCTGGCTTCATGCTTTAAGGGCCGTTTCTTCTACTCTGCATCAGAAGGTGAAATATCCATCTGGAGGCCAGATTGAAGAGCTTGTTGGGAGTCAGTCCACAGTTAGACAGTGTCTGGTGGCTGCCATTTTACATCAGCCTGAAGCTGAATCCTCAGCTTCTGCAGAAAGAGGCTTATAGCAATCAAAAACTCCAATGTCACCTGTTGATGGGCCAATCGAGGAGGCGAAATGCGAGGATTTGGAGAAAATTGTTGTAGGTGACAATCCGGAGAAGTTTTTTCAAGTCGGAGCTTAGCTGCCTCCTCAGGAGAAAGAAGAGCTGATAGAGTTTCTTAGGAGAAACGTTGAAGTGTTCGCATGGAACGCTTATGAGGCTCCGAGGGTGGATTCGAGCTTCATCTGCCATCATTTAAATGTAAATCCATCTGTCACCCCTAAAAAGCAACCACCTTGGCACTCATCTAAGGATCATTCTGAGGCTGTCAAAGACAAAGTGATGAAGCTTAAGCAAGCTGGGGCCATTAAGGAGGTGTTCTACCTTGAATGGCTAGCCAATACTGTGGTGGTGAAGAAGAAGAATGGGAAGTGCCGAGTGTGTGTGGACTTCACAAATCTAAATAAGGTTTTTCCAAATGACCTCTTCCCTATGCCTCGAATAGACCAACTAGTAGATGCAACTGTAGGTCATCCCTGGATAAGCTTCGTAGTTGCCTTCCAAGGATACCACCAAATACCGCTGGCCTTGGATGATCAAGAAAAAACAGTTTTTGTCACTCCTACTAGAAACTACCATTATAAACTGATGTCTTTTGGTTTGAAAAACGTAGGGTCTACCTATTAGAGGATGATGACTAGGATATTTGAGCCACAATTGGGCAAGAGTATTGAGGTCTACATAGATGATATGGTGGTAAAGAGTAAGTTGGTGTCCGAGCATGTGGGAGATCTTGAAGGCATCTTTGAAATTTTGAGGAAACACAAGCCGCGTCTTAATGCTTCCAAATGCTCTTTTGGTGTGGGATCAGACAAGTTTCTGGGCTATATGGTAACTCACTGCAAAATTGAGGTTAATTTTGATCAAATTAAAGCAATTAATAATCTACAACCACCTTGGAATCCCAAGGAAGTCCAGAAACTGACAGGAATGACTGCTGCCTTGAACCAGTTCATTTCTCAATCAGCGGATAAATGCAAACCCTTCTTCCTATTAATGAATAAATGGAAATGATTTGAATGGACTGAGGAGTGTGCCTTGGCTTTTCAATAATTTAAGGAATACCTCTCTTGGCCACCTATTATGTCCAGCCCTGAAGTGGACGAGGTCCTGTTTGCTTATATTACTTTAGCCCCTCATGCTGTAAGCTTAGTGTTGGTGCGAGTTGATAGTGGTGTACAAAGGCTAGTTTATTATATGAGCAAGTCACTACATGAGGCCGAGGTTCGTTATCTGCCATTGGAAAAGGCCATTTTGGTGGTAGTACATGCTACACATAAGCTCCCCCACTATTTCCAATCACACACAGTTGTTATCTTAACCTAGCTTCCGCTAAGATCTTTACTTCGGAGCACTGATTACACGGGGAGGATTGCCAAGTGAGGTACAATCCTAGGTGCTTTTGATATCAAATACATGCCTCGTACCTCTGTCAAGGGTCAGGTCCTCGTAGATTTAGTGATCGAATTCACTGAATCCTCGTTGGAGAAAGAGGTAGAGACACATTACATGGATGGAAAATTGGTTGGCACAATCGCCCTGCAAGAACCTTTATTCTGGAAGGTATATGTTGATCATGCGGCGAATCAAAGGGGATCCAGAGTGGGGCTCGTTCTGGTCTCTCCTGAAAAAATCACCATTAAGAAATCATTAAGGTTAGGCTTCTCGGACACGAACAATGAGGCTGAATATGAGGCTCTACTGGTGGGAATGACCATGGTTCAAAAAATGGGCGAAAAGGTAGTGGAGATATTCTCGAACTCGAGATTGGTCGTAGGCCAAGTGAAGGGAGAGTTAGAAGTAAGAGATGTGAGAATGCAAGGATACTTGAGTCAAGTTAGGCATTTGCAATTAGGGTTTGAATCTTTCAACCTATTGCATATTCGTAGAAGTGGAAACATGCATACTGATTCCCTAGCCACACTTGCGACCTCCTCGGCATAGAGCTTACCTTGGGTCATCCTTATAGAAGACTTGTGTAAGCCTACAGAAGTGGAGAGAGAGGTGGTCCATGTTCATCAAGTTAGAGTAGGGCCTAGTTGGATGGACCCCAAAGTACTATTCTTAAAAGAGGATATCCTGCCTGAGGAGAAATCAAAAACTGACAAGGTACGGAGAAAGGCTCCTCAGTTCTGGCTATCCGAGGACCAAAAATTGTACAAACGCTCCTTTTCTGGACCATACCTACTATGCATACATCCTGAGGCATCAGAACAACTCTTTGAGGAGTTACATGAAGGGATTTGTGGAAGCCACACTGGAGGCAGATCTTTGTCTCACCAAGCCATCACTCAGGGCTACTGGTGGCCAAACATGCAGAAAGAAGCACAAGAATATGTGAAGAAGTGTGACCAATGCCAAAGATTTGTACCGAACATACACCAACCAAGGGGAATCCATAATCCCCTGTCCAGCCCTTGGCCATTTGCTTAATAGGGCTTAGATATTGTCGACCTTTTCCCCAAGGCAGCAAGGAATAAGAGGTACTTGCTAGTAGGCATGGACTACTTCACTAAGTGGGTCGAGGCTGAACCCTTGGCGAATATCAGGGATGTAAATGCCAAGAAATTTGTTTGGAAAAACATTATCACTCGATTTGGGATCCCTCGTACCCTTATCTCAGATAATGGCTTTTAATTCGATAGTAAATCCTTTAGGAGATACTGTTGTGACTTGGGAATTACGAATAGATATTCCACCCCAACTTATCCCCAAGGAAAAGGACAAGCCGAGGCTGTTAACAAGGTCATAGTGAACGGACTCAAGAAGAGGTTGGATGATGTGAAGGGAAAGTGGGTAGAAGAGCTGTCACATGTCCTTTGGACATATCGAACCACACTCCACCGGTCAATAGGGGAGACCCCCTTTTCGATGACTTATGAAGCTGAGGCTATTATTTCTCTGGAGACTAGCTTCCTAACGCTGAAAACAAGTTCTTTCAATCCGAGCGATAACAATGGACTACTAGAGAAGAGCTTAGACTTGATTAAAGAGTGAAGAGAAAATGTCATGGTCCAATTGGCCTATTATCAACACAAACTCAAGTAAGGGTATGATGCCAATGTGAAGTTGAGACCATTAGCACCCGATGACTTGGTGTTAAGAAAGGTTCTGGGTACTGCAAAGAACCCAGCATGAGGAAAGTTAGGGCCCAATTGGGAGGAGCCATATCGCATCACCTCGGTGGCTGGCATAGGAGCATATTTTCTTGAAGACCTAAAGGAAAATGTAATACCACGCCCCTGGAATGTAAACAATCTGAAAATGTATTATTATTAATAAAAGCTTCCTTTGTCATATTCTCGTTTATTATGTAATACATTGTACTTCCTATGACATCTTACTAAGTATTAAACAAAACCTTAGTCATGTCTGGTCTCTCGGACCACATACTTTGGGTAAATTAATACTTCAACTCGTTCTACTAAGTATTAAACAAAACCTTAGTCATGCCTGGTCTCTCAGACTACATACTTTGGGTAAATTAATACTTCAACTCATTCTACTAAGTATTAAACAGAACCTTAGTCATGTCTGGTCTCTCGGACCACATACTTTGGGTAAATTAATACTTCAGCTCGTTCTACTAAGTATTAAATAGAATCTTAGTCATACCTGGTCTCTCAGACCACATACTTTGGGTAAATTAATATTTCAGCTTGTTCTACTAACTATTAAACAGAACCTTAGTCATGCTTGGCTCATCGGACCACATGCTTTGAGTAAATTAACACTCTGTAACATCCACTTATTTTCCTAAGTGTCAAGCAGATCCTAGGTTATTCCCCAACTCCTCGGATCACTAGCCTTGAGTAAGTTAAGGTTCTTGGATTTTTATCTAAGTGTTGAGCAAAATGAGGGTTGCCTACCTTGTTTATTTCTTACCAGGTACACTATTCATCTCCATAAGATTCAGCCTTCCCTGCAGAAGGTTCAATTCTCAGTACGAGTATGTTTTAATTCTCTTTGTTGCTTGTACTTGTTCAATTTATTTAAATTATCAGTAAGGTATTACTGTTAGCTTTTATTAAAGAAAGAGTAGCAGTAGTCCAGTGCTGTTTGCAACATTGTTAAGCTTAAAGGCACATAAAGTAAAGGCACATAGAGTAAAAAGAAAAATATTTTCATTGAATAAAAGAGAAAGTACATTATGCTCAATGGCAGAAGGCCACTACAAAAAAGAAAACATATAAAGAAAACTACAAAAGAAAATCCTAAGTACTAAGCCTTAGCCTTTGGAGAAGGAGGGTCTTCTTTTTGGCTCGGCTAGGAGACAGGAGCGTCCTTGGCCTTAGGATCAACCTCTTTAGTCTTGGCCTCGGTCTCCTTTGCCTTAGTTGCAACTTCCTTGGCTTGGCCTCTGAGAGGGGCTTGGTCTCCTTACCCTTACCTTTGTCTTTGGCCACCTCAGCCCTTTGGCCTTGATCACCAGCTTGGCTGGATCCTTTCGAAGCCTCAGGGAGGGGGAGAGTAGCCTAAGTAGTCAAAGGCTACCCTGAAGACTTTGGAGTAAGGTTAGAGGGAGATGGGATGGCAGCTGGGGCTTCACGAATCTCTGGGTGGTAATAGATGCTCATAGGCTACCTCTACTCTAAGTCTGCAGGGACTCCTGCAAGGTTGAGGGCCTCCTCCCATGTTACCTTGTAGTAATCCCTGCAGACTTTGGCCAGCTCTTCAACTAGCCTAATCTGAGTTTCCTCCACGCCGAAGAGGTAGAACTCTTGCTTTGATGCCTCTGCTACTTCCCTGTCTGCCTGAGCTGTTTCCTTGGCCTTTTGTAACTCTGCCCTCACCTCCAGGACCAGCTACCTTTGGGTGGCCAACTCTATCTCAGTCTAATAGAGCAACTTGCATTGGTCTTTAGCTTGATCCTGGGCATTTTTTAGTCGGGCCTGAGCTCTCCTCCTCTCCCTTTCCTCGGCAGTCAATTTGGAGGCCAACTCCTTGCACTCTTGCTTCGCTACCCTTAAGGACTTTTCAGCCTCGACGCGAAGGTAGGCCTCGTTCTTGGCATCATTTCCGGCATTCTTAACCCATTTCTCAGCCACAAAGACCTCCTGGGTAATTTGCACAAAGATGACAAAGCAACCCCGTGTAAAAAAATATTTATAAAAAAAAAAAGGAAGAAAAGACACATTAGTGCTTAATTAAAAGATGTGGTTATGAACTTACCATGGCAAGGTCCCTTTTTAGGGACAAGAAGAGGTACGGCTACCTCATGCGCCTCAAAGCATCCATGTCCTTGGACAGGAGAAGGGGCTGCTCCAAGGCCTCAACAATGTGGGCTAAATGCCCTCTCTGGAACTCCCTGATGGAGGAGTTCCAAGGGATGGTAGCGCCATCCACCTCCAGCCAAGGAAACCATGTGCGTTGCTGAAGGCGCACTTCGGCCTCACTAGGCTCCTCCCTATTGTCCACAGAGGTGGACCTTCTGTCTTTAGGGTCCTAGGCAGTTTTTGCTGTTTAGTCCCCTTCTGAGGGACCATCTCCCCTTCCTCTAACTCTTAATCTTCTCTTCTTCTTGAGATTAGGAATAGGGAGCAGGCCGAGGTCAGTTGTGGGAGGAGGGGGAGGAGGGGGGAGATTGGGAGGAATCTGGGACTTGGGAGCCTCTTTTGGTGTGGACCCTTTATTCCTCCCAGCCAGAAGGTCCCTCAGACCTTTCCTCTAGCTCAAAGCCATTTCTTCCTCCTCTTCCTCGGATGAGCTATCCAGACGGGCTACCACAAGGATTGGGGTGTGAACACCTAAAAGCCTGTCAGGTTCATCCTCGGCATCCGATATGGGGTTTATTTGATCCCCCTGAACCTTCTCTTCCTCGAGGCAAAACTTGTCTATCTCCTCCTTAAGGGATAGGTGCGAGGAGGCAGTTTCTTCTCTCGGAGCCACTGTTACAGGGAGAATGGGGACAAGAGAAATTCCTGCCGGCACGATATCTTCATGGGCAAGAAATCTAGGAATAGAAATGTCTATTCTTCGGAGTCTAGGGTTGCCTGCTCTGATCGTGTGGCCCACGTCTTGGAAAATGTCCGAGATAGGCTAGAAGTCTAGAATAAGGTGCACTGCCCTCAGCTACCTATCCTCGCTTACAAACACCTCGGATCTGAGGACTTTGTTAAAGTCGTTGACATTGACCAAACTGAGGCGGGGTGTTGTGTGCCTTTTATCTGCAAAAACAGCTAAGGAACAGATAATGGTTAGACTACTGAAAGATCTAAATTAATAAAAATTGTAAGGCTAAAAGATCTAAATTTCACGCTATGGGACCTAACCCTAAGGTATCCTACCTAGTTTTCCCTCCCGAGTTGGGCAATAAAGACCATTATGCCATTCCCCGGAGGCGATCAAGTAGTCGTCCTTCATGCCTTTGTTAAACTTGGGGAGGCATGACACCAGCCTACAATGGTGGACTGGGACTTGAGTTAATATCCCGCATCAGCGAGTAAATGGCACTCATACATGTGAACGACATCATGCCACGTGAGTGCCAAGCCCATTTGCTCATTAAGAGTGTCCACGCTGCCTAAGATCCTAAACAGGTTGGGGTCGCACTGATGCGGACACAACCTATGGTTGATTAGGTAGTCCTAGGTCACCCTACCCATGGGAAGTGTCATTCCTCCTTCTATAAAAGCGATCATAGGAATGACAACCTCCTCCTCTTTCATGTCAAAGTCTATCCGGTCTGGGGGACAATACCGTAAGGCTACTGCCTACAGAATGTGGTACTGAGCTCTGAAACCCTCCATACCGACATCAGTGTTTACAAGGTGTTTAAACCTACCCATTGGATTAAGCTAAAGAGGAACGAGTGAAGTTTTCAAGGAAAAGAAATAAAGGATGAATGGTCGAGGAGACAAGCCGAGAAGAAAATAACCTAGAAAATAAAGAACTTACAAGAATGAATACTATAGTTGCTACTGGTACTTCTTAAAGGTTTGAATTTTTTAGAGAAAAAGACTTAGAGACTATAGAAATTTAGGAAGCTTTGAAGGTTTGAGAGTTATGAATTTCTTGAGAGCTCAGAGATTTGTAAGATAAGGAAAAATGATTTTCTCGAGTGCTTTATATAAAAGGCAAAATTGAGTGGGAGTTATCCCGCTCAAATTCCAAAGGGAAATACTAGCCATAGGATTTATCTCTCACCGTAGGATATGGGGAATAAAGCGCCGCCTGGAGCATTAAATGAGGCATTGCGGGCTCCGAAGTGTCAAAAGCAGTTACGTGGCAAACAAAGCAATGTTTTCGCATGTGTAGATTGAAGAAATAAATGGTCTTAACTCTAAAAAATCAAAACCCCACTTTTTCTCCTCGGATAAGAGGGAAAAAACCAGAGTTTTGAGGGGTTATTGTAGGGATAACAACCCAAAATTATATATTGGGCCTTGGGCCTTGGCCGAGGATGTTGGTTGGTCTGAGGACAAATAAATAGTAGTGAGGGTGTTAAGCTCAGATTCCCATAAGTAGGTTGCAAATGGAAAGGTTGGGGAAGGAAGAACGAGGAGGAACATCTCCTCGGATAAACAAAGCATAAATCAAACGTATATCATACCATTCGAGGTGACCTTCCTAGAAGTTCGATGGATAAGGATTTGCTTTGTAACGTACAAAAGAGATGGGAGTTCAGAAATATCTAAAAGAAAAACTGCTACCACTGCATTGAACACTCTGTAGCTAACTCTCTGGCCGCATTAATGAGGAAGTGATCTCTGAATAGTGTTTTTCAACCTTACAGCTACCCCCAAAGACTTCAAGAGAGTGCTGATGGGACAAGGATCAACATAAGTAATCTACTATCCACGTGTAGGGTAAAGATGAGAAAGAAGAGAAAAGGGGAGGAAAAGGAGAGAGAAAACACTGTAGCAATCAAAATTACATTTGTAACAATTTTCAACTGATTTATAGAAGAACTGACCTCCTCGGACTATGCCGATGACAAATTTACTTAAACAGATCCTTCTTACTTTTGTTTGATTGTCCTTTAAATCCATTCTAACTGTTATCCAACTCGTTAGGGGTTAGTTTTTCAACCACTCTCAACAAATTCATTGTATTGGGCTTGCTAGGCCTGAATCCATTTACATCTTGGGCTTGGGTTTTAGAGACCGTCCTTACACCCCTAAACCTATAAAATGACCAAAATACCCCTAAACATTTAAAATGACCAAAATACACCCAAAACCTCTAAAATTACCAAAAGTACCCCGAAACCACTAAAACGACCCAAGTAACCCAAAACCTCTAAAATGACCAAAATACCCCCTCAAAATATCTAAAATGACCAAAATACCTTTGAATCCTTTAAAATGACCGAAATACCCCAAAATCTGTAAGATGACCAAAATAAACATGAAACCTCCAAAATTACCAAAATATATGTTTGGGGTATTTTGGATGTTTCGAGAGTATTTTCATCAAATTGAAGGTTCTAAGAGTATTTCGGTCTTTGTGTAGGTTGCGAGAGAATTTTGGTAATTTTTTAAGTTTTGGGTTTATTTTGATCATTTTTTTTTAATTCTAAGGGTATTATGGTAATATTTTAGGCTACAAGGACATTTTTATCATTTTTTAGGTTTAAAGGGTATTTTGGTAATTTTTATATTTTGGGGATATTTTGGTAATTTTCTAGGTTTCAAAGGTATTTTGGTAATTTTTAGGTTTCGTGGGTATTTTGGTAATTTTCTAGGTTTCGAGGTATGTTGGTCATTTTTCATGTTTTGTGGGTATTTCATTCATTTTTTAGGTTTACAGTGTATTTTTATCATCTTATAGGTTTTAGAGGCATTTTCGTTATTTTATAGATTTCGGGGGGCTATTTTGGTAATTTTCTAGGTTTCGGATGTATTTTGGTAATTTTAAGTTTTCAAGTGTATTTTGGTAATTTTTTAGGTTTTGAGGTATTTTGGTCATTTTTTAGGTTTTGTGGGTATTTCAGACATTTTTTTTTTTTAAGGTTTAGGGGGTCTTTTGGTCACTTTTTAGGTTTCAAGGTTATTTCGGTTATTTTTTTAGGTTTATGTTGTATTTTTATCATCTTATAGGTTTTAGGAGCATTTTTTTTTTTTCATTTTATAGGTTTTGGGGGTATTTTAGTCATTTATAGGTTTCAGGAGTATTTTTGTCATCTTTTAGGTTTATGGGATATTTTGTAATTTTTAGGTTTTGGGGTATTTCGGCCAATTTTTAGATTTAGGGGGTATTTTGGTCATTTTAAGTTTCGGGGTATCTTGGTCATTTTATAGGTTTTGGGGTTATTTCAGTCATTTTTTAGGTTTTGGGGTATATTTTGGTAATTTTTGAGTTTCAAGGGTATTTTGATCATTTTTTAGGTTTAGGGGTGTATTTGGTAATTTTTAATTTTTAGGGGTATTTTTGTCATTTTTTAAGTTTCGAGGGTATTTTGGTCATTTTTAGATTTGGGTGTATTTAGGCAATTTTAGAGGATTTTAGAAGTACTTTGGTCATTTTCAAGTTTTAGGGCGATTTTGATAATTTTGATTATTGGGTAATTGGGTTGGTTGCTGTTTACCCTTAATAATTGGGTTGGATTGGGTTGAGTTTGAGTTAGAAGTAATTAGTTAAATGGGTAATAATGGGTAAATGAGTTTTATGTACCTAACCCAGTTATGTGATTATGTCCACCGCAAACCCACCCATTTGACACCGTAAGTGGGACTCGGATTTGGTTCTCCTTTCTTTGTTTATGGGGTTCTCTAGAACCTTCAATGAGGTTATTTTGGGGTTTAATTGCCAAATGTGATGGATTATCAGGGGATCGTCGGCCACTCAGTTCATCCCTAAATTCTTCAAGTTGGTGATAGGTAATTGGTTTTATTCTGATGGGTAATGACGGTAAGTGGGTAAATAGGTTGTTGTGCTCTGATGGGTCATGGCTGTTTGGATTAGGTTATTCGGTAGTGCTCTCAGATCTCCTCAATTGAGAGAGAAACGAAAATACACGTTTGGCATTTTTTTCCAGCATTCATGTTACCACTATTTCATTTTCAACTCAATTTTTAAGGGTTGATTATTTTTGGATTCTTATGGTTTTGTCTTTCAGGGTTTGAATCTGCTACATTAATCGATTTGTTGCCGGCTGGAATTTTTTTTTTTTTATGTTTGATATTTCTGGGCTTGTTCATCATGTTCATTCGAAAAGTAAGTTTGATATTTTTTGGGGTTATTCATCGAGTTTGTTGTTTTTTATTGTTTGGGTATGTTCATCCTTTCATTTGAAAGGTTAAAAAAAATTAATCAATTAAATTATTTTATTAGTTTGGTAGAAATAATTTAAATTATTTTAGGTTAATTATTTGAGTTGGAACAGTTAAATCCACATTTCATGTTTCAATTGGATTAATTAATACACTTCATAAGTTTACATGGCATTTAACAGACATGTCAACAAAAAAACTAAAGGAAGGGTTGCTGATGTAACTTTATAGCGTAAATCCAAATTCTGAAACTTTGAAGTGTAAAATTCAAAAACTCCAAAATTTTAGGAGTGTAATCTATAGTGTATTGTGAATGAAACTCTAAATTTATTTGAGTTTCATTTACAAAAAGAGATCCTAGGATTTTTTTTTTGGTTATATGTTTCCACAAGAAAGTCGAGGGAAAAAAATGATGAAAGAATTAGCAATAAAAAGTATGTAAACTAAAATACCTTGATTTGTGCCTCTGCCTTTGGTCTGGATGATTTTAAATTATTAACAATAAGTATTAATGATAATTCTTCTATAAAAAAAATAACAATAATTCATCCCAATAACAACAATAAAATTGAATAACTTGGGTCTGTCCAAATAAGTGAATATGGGGTCCCGTTTAAATAAATAAGAAATACATAGACTGTGATTATTTCTTGCTTTTTGCGATGAAATGATTTTTCGTGTTTTGGCTATCTTTTCATTTGGTTCAACTGAAACCTAGGATCTTGTCTTCCAACACCTCATAAAATCATTGGCCTTCGTTTATGGATCTAAATTCACCATAGGCACCATCAATCAATGGTCAAGACCTTAGGGAAGTGCTAGTTCGAATATGCCTTTTTCAGTTTTTCCTCATTTTGCTAATAATCGTTGATTAAGGTATCTCACTTTTATATATATATACACTATTAGGATCTGTTTGGATAGCGCTTATTGCTGAAAACTGAAAACACTGTAACAAAATCATTTTTAAATGTGTTAATAGTGCCGTGGGACCCAATTTTAAAGAAAAATTTGCTGAAGTCCCGTGAACAATGCACGGGACCCACACAAAAAACGCAGTGCCAGCACAAACGCAAACGCATTTTGTATCCAAACTAACACTTAATAAGATGATTCTCGTATTTCATCTTTAATTTTTGGCATACTAAAATATTCTCATACAAATTCTGAAATAACATACCCTTTAATTTATTTATTTTTTTCCTACAAAAAAGGTTAAAACAGTAATAATCTTTCACACACAAAAAAAAAAAAAAAAAAAAAAAAACGTTATTCTCACCATTCATTTGAATTCAAATGTCCGATTTCTATATGTATTTGTTATCAATTTGAATTCAAATACTTTAATTTTCTTTATAAAAAAAAAAAACCCACTATCTCACGTAAAAATTACTCATTTTTATCCCGAAATTTCTATAGTTTTTTCTTAATTCTTTAAAACATTCCAAAATTTTTATCATCCAAATTCTATACAATTATCACAAATCCCGATTCATCCACATTAACATATAGTTATTTATATATCACTTTTAAACATTATAACACTAAACAAAAAAAAAAAAAAAAAAAAGAGTATTATTCCACATGCAAAGCACGTGTAATAAGTCTAGTATATAAATAAGAGGATTCTCCTATTTTGTCTTCCATTTTTGGCGTACCATAATATTCTCATACAAATTTTGAAATAACATACTCTTTAGTTTAATTTCTTTTCTACAAAAAGCAAAAAAGGTTAAAATAGTAATACTATCTAACATATAAAAGGGAAAAAAAAAAGTTATTCTCACCCCCCCCCCCCCCCATCTATATATATATATATATATATTAATAGGTAAAGCTGATAGAAAATCCATTTGGAATTCAAGTTTTTTTTGAGAAACAATTAGAGTCTAATTTTGCGCCACGTGTCCTATCTAATCTAAGTTTTAAATTTTTGTGCTAAGTGAGTTAATTCAGTGTAAAAATTGAATTTCAATTAGAGTTTAATCTTGCGCCACGTGTCCCATCTAATCTAGATTTTCTAATTTTTGTGCTAAATGAGTTAATTTAGTGTAGAAAACAAGGAGTCCAACATAAATAAACCATAAAAAACCTAATCATATAACTAAAAACAATATAAATTTATAAGTCATCTATATATATATATATATATATATATATTAATAGGCAACGTTTAGAGAAAATCCAACTAGATTCTACAATTGAAGCCCAATTTTGCCCCATGTGTTCTAAATTATTTCTTTTTAGAGAGAGTTTTATTTCTTAATTTTGGAGTCAAATGTGGGACAACATCATAAATATCCACCCAAGTGAGTTATTACATACAAAAACCAAAAATCTAGAATTAATAAACATAAAAAAAAAATTAAAAAATTGACAATTTACATTTTTCTACCTAATAATAATATTCTTACAAGACTTTTTAAAAAGTTAAAAAAAAAATAAGAATAACTATCTGTGGGGCCTAAGAGTCTGATAAGCCCGACCCGCTTCATACTAAGGCCCAAGGCTCGAGCCGAGGAGGGATGTTGCCGAGGACGTACAAATGAAATCCTAAGTGGCCGATAGGCACTGCCGAGGACGATTATGTCCTTGGCACTCCAGATTCCGGATGGGAAAGACTCGACGCCGGCAGAGGCAGCCCCCCTCTGAACGCCCCCAAAAGGAAGGATGAGTACGATGGAACACGCATGGAGATACAGTGTATGAGCAGATTCCAGGCGAAGTTGTCACCTCCACATTGAATGCGCCCAACTAACATTCTGGCCGCATTAATGAAGAAAGGATCCTTGAACAGTGCGGCGTTGGTCGCCGCAACTAATAGGAAGTTGGGGAAGGTGGCTGATGGGACGAGTACTCCAGTAATGATCTGCATGATCAACAGATGGAGGGTCAAGATCAACTGGGAGGGGCTATATAATGCAAGAAACCCTCCATGAAGAAAGGAGGGAGGGCCAAGAACAGTACGTATTGTCTCCAGAACCATTGTAACCTAGCCTGAAAGAGATAAGAAGAACATCAAGCTTTTGGGACGAACAGCCCGAGGACGGAGTTTTCAGCTTTGGTTTGCATGCCCGTAACACATCCCACTTATGACCGTGTCTAGTCGTTGCTGTCCTCACTAAAACCTAGTTCTTGAACCCATTCTCTACAAATTTATTGTATTGGGCTAGCTGGGCTCGAACCCGCTTCTCTCCCGAAAGAAGCGCGCGGACCCAGTCCCTACAATTGGCACCATCTGTGGGAAGAGCTTGTGTGCTAGTGAGGACGATAACCAGGCATGGTAGGATCAGGCCCTTATCAAACAGGCTCCCGTTAGCCCGAACCAGCCAAATCCCAACAACAGGGTAACTTTCTTAACCCCGAACGCGATCGAAACGAGGAGAACGGAAGGTTTCGAGAGGGAATTGTGAACAACACCCAAACCAGCAAGAACCATTCTCGTGTGGGCAACCACTTGCTTCAGGGACAAAATGACAACCGGGCCACGCGACCGGAAGAAGTTAAGAGTCACGTATCCCAGAGACATAACGATAGACGAGCCATGCAGCGAGAGATTGACGACTTGAAGAAAAAGTTGCACCATGCACAACGAAGGCAATCCCATTCCAGGCATAACACACCCTTCGATGACGAAGGTGATGATGATTATAGGCAGAGATCGAGGACTCCCCCGAGTGAGACCTTCTCTCACGAAGAAGAGTATTTCCGAAGACGCGAACGAAAAAGCCCATCTCCTAGGGGCTTGGGAAACAATGCCATGAGTAGGGCATTGGACCAACTCTCCAAGTCACCCTTCACGCACCGCATAGAAAGGGCTACACTGCCTCGACGGTTCCAGCTGCCAACCTTCACCCTTTATAACGGCAAAACAGACCTAGTGGAGCACGTGAGCCAATTTAACCAAAGGATGGCTGTACATTCTAGAGATGAGGCGCTAATGTGCAAGGTTTTCCTATCCAGCTTGGGACCTGTGGCGATGAGATGGTTCAATGGCCTAAAGACGAATTCCATTGATTCGTATAGGCAGCTAACCCAAGCCTTTGGCTCCCGTTTCGTTACGAACAGCAGTGTTCCTCGGCCCTTGAGCGCGCTATTATCATTGTCCATGCATGACGAAGAAACTTTAAAGGCCTACTCGGATCGTTATTGGGAGATGTTTAACGAACTGGAAGGCAAGTTCGACGAAGTCGCCATCAGCACCTTCAAAAGTAGCCTTTCAGCCGAGCATGGCTTGAGGAAGTCCTTGACAGGCAAACCTGGCACCAGTGTGCACCAGTTGATGGACCGGATTGACAAATATAAACGAGTAGAGGAAGACCAGCTGCAGGGTAGAGGAAAAGAAAAGGTTATCCCCCAGGAGAGGAGGGATTCCAGGTCGGATCGATACAACAGCAACCGCCCGAGAAGAGATTTCATGGGGCAGTCCGGCGCAACACACACATAAGCTGTTAGCGCTGTATTCCGAGAACCAGTACATCGGGTGTTAGAGAAAATCAAGAACGAGCCATACTTTAGATGGCCGAATAAGATGGTTGGGGAGTCCACGAGGCGCAATCAGAACTTTTATTGCCAATACCACCAAGACCACGGGCATACCACGGAGGATTGCAGGAACCTTTGGAACCACCTGGACCAGCTCGTCCGAGAAGGAAGGCTTAAGCACCTCCTACATCATTCCAGTGGTCATCGAGATCAAACTCATCAGGAACCCCGGGGAGACACTGCCCTAATGCCACCCGTAGGGACGATCAATGTAATCCTGGCCGCGCTAGGAAGAACAGGCGCGCGCCCTTCTCGAGTATTATCCGTAGCCCAGCTGCTTGCCGGGGAGTTCTAGCCAGAGCCGAAGAGGACCAAAAGGAATTCTCACCTGGCCTTGAGCTTTTCAGAAGAGGATATGGACGGTACCATCTAGCCCCATGACGATGCGCTGGTGATCACTCTTAGAATCGGGGGCTACGATGTAAAGAGAGTGATGGTGGATGGTGGCAGTGCCGCCGAGGTCATGTACCCCGATCTCTACAAGGGGCTGGGGTTAAAATCGGAGGATCTGATACCTTATAACTCCCCTTTGATGACCTTCGATGGGAAGCTCGTTGTCCCAAAGGGAATGATTAGGCTACCCATCCAGACCGGCCTAGAGACGGTGGAAGTAAACTTCATCGTAGTGGACACCTACTCCCCCTATACGGCCATCGTCGGCAGACCCTAGCTCCATACACTGAGAGTTGTCGCCTCCTCCTTGCACCAGAAGTTGAAATTCCCGTTGGGGGACCAAGTCTGCGAAATCCGTGGGAGCCAGTCCATGGCAAGGCATTGTGTGGTGGCTGCTGTCTCCCATCGTCTCGATGCGGAATCCTCAACTGCCCTTTCAAGAGAAGGAGGAATTGATTGAGTTCCTCAAAAGAAACATCGACGTGTTTGCCTGGGATGCCTGCGATGCTCCCGAGATCGATCCAGCCTTCATCTGTCACCATCTCAATGTTAACCCGTCCACCATTCCCAAGAAGCAGCCACCCCGTCGCCCGTCGAGGGAGCACGCTGATGCAATTAGAGACGAGGTGACAAAGCTTAAGCGTGCTGGTGCTATCAAAGAAGTTTTTTTATCCCGAGTGGTTGGCCAACACCGTGGTGGTCAAGAAGAAAAATGAGAAGTGGCGAGTTTGTGTGGACTTCACAGACCTAAATAAGGCGTGCCCTAAGGACCCATTCCCAATGCCTCGGATAGACCAGCTGGTGGATGCGACGACAGGCCATCCTCGGATGAGCTTCTTAGATTCCTTTCAAGGCTATCACCAAATACAACTAGCACTGGAGGATCAGGAGAAGACGGCTTTCGTGACATCTACTGGGAACTACCACTACAAGGTGATGCCGTTCGGTCTAAAGAACGCGGGATCCACTTACGAACGGATGATGACGAGAATGTTCGAGCCACAATTGGGCAAGAACATCAAAATCTATGTCGATGACATGGTGGTGAAGAGAAAAACGGTGTCCGGACATTTAAGAGACCTTGACGGCACCTTTGGCGTCCTAAGGAGGCATAAGCTGTGCCTGAATGCTTCCAAATGCTCATTTGGCATGGGGTCAGGCAAATTTTTGGGCTACATGGTTACTCATAGGGGAATTGAGGTTAACCCCGACTAGATCAAAGCTATAAATGACCTGAAACCCCTACGAAACACCAAAGAGGTCCAAAAGCTCACAGGGATGATCGCGGACCTCAACCGATTCATTTCCAAGTCGGCGGACAGATGTAGATCGTTCTATCTCTTGATTAACAAGTGGAAGGGGTTTGAGTGGTCTGAGGACTGTGTTGTGGCCTTCCGGCAGCTCAAGGAGTACCTATCCCGGCCACCTATCATGTCCAGCCCCGAAGCCGATGAGGTCCTGTACGCATATATTGCTGTGGCCCCCCATGCTGTGAGCTTGGTACTAATACGGGATAACAGTGGTATCCAAAAGCAGGTCTATTACGTGAGTAAGTCACTGTATGAAGCTGAGGTCAGATACCTACCCTTGGAGAAGGCAATACTGGCTGTAGTTCACGCCACGTGGAAGCTCCCCCATTACTTCCAAGCCCATACGGTGGTTGTCCTAACCCAACTACCCTTGAAATCCGTACTTCGGTCCGCGGATTACACTGGAAGAATCACTATATGGAACACGATTCTGGGGGCTTTCGACATCAAATACATGCCCCAGACCTCTATAAAGGGCCAAGTCCTGGCTGACTTGATGGTCGAATTTGCCGAACCACCAGTGGAAGTAGTAGCAGAGGAGCAGAACATGGAGGGAAAATCGGTTGGAGTAATCTCTACACCAGGACCCCCACGTTGGAAGGTGTACGTTGATGGCGCAGCAAATTAAAGGGGGTCCGGAGTGGGGCTAGTCCTAATATCTCCCAAACAAACCGTCATAAAGAAGTCCCTTAGACTTGGGTTCCCGGCCACAAATAACGAAGCCGAGTACGAGGCCCTGCTACAAGGAATCGCCATGGTACAGAAAATGGGTGGAAAAGCCGTGGAGATGATCTCGGACTCAAGACTGGTAGTGGGACAGGTAAAGGGGGAATTAGAGGCCAGAGATGCGAGGATGCAAGAGTACCTAAGTCGGGTTAAACGCCTGCAGTCGGGCTTCGATTTCTTCAGCCTATCGCACGTCTCCAGAAGTGGGAACGCTTATGCGGACTCACTGGCCACGCTTGCCATATCCTCGGCAGGGGATCTGCCTCGGATTATTCTTGTTGAGCATTTGGATAGGACGAATGAAGGAGCGAAAGGCATGATCCCTGTTCACGAAGTCAGGGCGGGCCCCAGCTAGATGGACCCCATAGTGAGGTACCTCAAAGATGACGTCTTGCCCGAGGAAAGGTTGGAGGCAAAAAAATACGAAGGAAGGCTCCTTGGTTCTGGCTGTCCGAGGCCCACAAACTATATAAACGCTCATACTCCGAACCATACTTACTATGTGTCCATCCTGAGGCATCAGAGCTACTGCTCGAGGATCTGCACGAAGGGATCTGTGGGAGTCATACAGGGGGAAGATCCTTATCCCACCGGGCCATTACCAAGGGATATTGGTGGCCAGAGATGTAGAGGGAAGCCCTGGAGTACGTTAAGAAGTGTGACCAGTGCCAAAGGTTCGCCCTAAATATTCATCAGCCGGGAGGGATCCTCAACCCTCTATCCAGCCCATGGCCGTTCGCCCAGTGGGGCCTGGACATCGTGGGGCCTTTCTTGAAGGCAGCGAGAAATAAGAGGTATCTATTGGTTGGCACGGATTACTTCACCAAGTGGGTCGAAGCCGAGCCCCTGGCCAACATCAGGGACGTGGATGCTAAGAAATTCATCTGGAGAAACATCGTCACACGATTCGGGGTCCCTCGCACCCTCATTTCAGATAATGGACTCCAGTTTGATAGTAAGGTCTTCAGAAAATATTGCTGCGAGCTGGGGATCACCAACAGATACTCCACTCCAGCTTATCCTTAAGGGAACGGTTAAGCTGAGGTCGTCAACAAGGTCGTAGTTAATGGGCTTAAGAAGAGACTGGACGACGCTAAGGGGAGATGGGTAGAAGAACTGCCGCACGTCTTATGGACTTATCGTACTACTCCACGACGGTCCACAGGGGAGACACCTTTTACCCTGACCTATGGGGCCGAGGCTGTTATCCCCCTAGAGGCAAACTTCCCAACACTGAGGATGGATTCCTTTACCCCGAACAGAAACGATGAACTACTGGAGAAAAACCTGGACCTGATCGACGAACGAAGAGAAAAGACAATGATCCACTTAACCTATTATCACCAGAAGCTCAAACAGGGTTATGATGCCAACGTGAAGCTCAGGCCGCTAGCACCGGGAGACTTAATGTTGAGGAAAGTTGTGGGTGTTGCGAAGAACCCGTCTTAGGGAAAGCTGGGACCCAATTGGGAAGGGCCATATCGAATTACTTCAATCACGGGAATAAGAGCTTTCTACCTAGAAGACTTAGATGAAAAGGCTGTACCTCGTCCGTGGAATGTAAATAACCTGAGAATGTACTATTATTAATGAAAACGTTTTCTCCAATTCAAATTTTAAGTCCATTACGATTGTGTGTCTCGCATCCTGGCAGCCATTTAAGTGCTAGACAGAACCAAGGTCTTGCATGGTCCTCGGACTCAAACCTATGGGGAAACTAGACGCCCAAGAAGATCTAAAGTGCTAGACAGAACCAAGGTCTTGCATGGTCCTCGAACTCAAACCTATGGGGAAACTAGACGCTCAAGAAAATCTAAAGTGCTAGACAAAACCAAGGTCTTGCATGGTCCTCGGATTCAAACATATGGGGAAGCTAGACACTCCAAGAAAATCTAAGTGCTAGACAGAACCAAGGTTTTGCATGGTCCTCGGACTCAAACCAACGGGGAAACTAGACACTCCAAGAAAACCTAAGCACTAGACATGGCCTAAGAACACGCTCGGCACCTCGGATTATGCACTTAGCCCCCTAGAAATATTTGTAGACGCAAACTCAGCATCCCACGGGCGCGTGTAAGTTAGAATTCTGGACTTTAGTTCCAAATACATCATATGCACAACCATTCATACGCATGAGATTCGCAGCAATAGTAATATCAGCAAGGGCAACAAACGTATAATTTAAAGAAAAAAAAAAAGGGAAGAAAGGAATTTCATACATACGGTCAAAAAGTCTGATTACAAGCAAATCCCAAGGTCCTCAAAACAAAAGGGAAACTAATTAACGGCTAAGCTATAAAAAAAAAAAAAAAAAAAAAAAAAAAAACAAACAAACAAATACAAAAGTTGGTCAGGGCCCCTACTTCTACAACTTTGTCTTGGCCACTTCTTGGGGAGGCTGTGCAGGATTAGCCTCGAAGCCCTGGGAGACACCCCCTTCCTGGGGAGGCTGAGCAGGATTAGCTTCAAGGCCTTCAGAGACATCAGCGAGGGGAATGACCTGAAGGGGCTGAACTAGGAGGGCTAGCTCCTCGGTATCAGAGACCTGAGCGCTGATTGTGGACTTGGTAGCTTCCTGGGGTACTTTAGGATTCAGACCTCCAGGTGTTTCTGTCGCCCTAAGAAGCTCTCCCCCTTTAGTAGGCTCGTCAGGAATGGGGACGAATTGAGCAGCCTTTGGCTGAGCAGCCTCGGCCTCCTGTGGAGTGCTCACAGCCTCGGAACTGGCAAAGGCAGTCTCTCGGATGGCCGAAGGATAGTACACCTTCTCCGCCTTCCACAAATTGGACGAAGCCTTCACCCCAGCTTGTTTGAGGGCTTCATTCCAGACCTGGGAGCAGTAGAGCCGGCATACACCAGGGACTTGAGCTTTAAGGACGGCCTGGGTATCAGCCACCCCCTCATTGTAAGCCTCCTCCTCGGCCTTGTCCTTAGAGGTTTCGGCCTCCATGCTGGCAAACTCAGCCTCTGTCTTGGCCCTCACAGCTTCGTCCCTGGCCCATTCCGCAATGCCCTTAGCGCTCTTTGCCTCGGACAGCTTCTTCTTTAAATCGTCGATCTGTTCCTTGGCGATCTCCAATTGATCCTCGGTAGTGCGCAAGCGCCTTGTCTGGTCCTCGGCCTGTTTTTGGGCGCTGGCCAGGCCCGCTTCAGCACTGTCTCTAGCCTTGGTCATCTCCTTTAAATCCTCCCTTGCCTTCATGAGGTCGGCCTTGGAGTTTTTAAGGGTCCGCGCAGCCTCTATACGCTTATTGCGCTCAAGTTCCGCGAACTTGCTCTGCCCCTTAGCCTCATCCTCCAGCCTATAGGTGGCCTGGACGGCCTGCCAATTGGAACAAACACTATGAATGGGAAATTCAGTAGCAAAAATCGACGGGATCACAAGGAGTAGAAACCTTACCATGCCCAAGTACCTCTTCATGCTAAGAAAGACCTCTTGCATCCTCATATTCTCCAACTCTTTCATGTCAGCAGGAAGCAGCAGAGTCCTCCCCAAAGCGTCGACCACATAAGCGCCTTCGCCATCGTGAAAGCTCCTTAGGGATGCATCTTCCATCAGTGGCTCCCCGTGGAGCATTGGGGCAGGAAGCCAAGCGTAGGGCTCGGATTGGGTGTTGACCTCTTTCTCTTTGCCTTGACGCCCAATCCTCAACTGTTTCAAGGCTCACGGGGCTTCACCCTCCTCTTGAGAGGGGCGAGACTTCCCCCCGTCCATTGGCCCCTTACCCTTGGAATCCCTCTTCCTTTTTAAGTCGGCGGGATCAGGCCGAGGAGGCAGAGTTGATTTGGGAAGGGCGGGAAGTTTGGATTGGGGGGAGGCTGGCTATGCTTGAGAAGGGGAAGACCTGGTCCGAGCAGGCTGAGGCTGTGGAGGAAGAGGAGGGTTGGATGGCGACTGCCCTGGCGTATCCTTCCTCGGCTGACCCTCAATCAGGTAGTATAAGTTTGCTGGGGGCTTCTTCTTAAAACCCATCTCTGCCGTAGCCGATGTCTCCGCTAACAAAAGATTCGCCTCGATCAAATCTGGGTTACCCAAGTCACCGAAAGGATCCTCGGATGGACTAGCTTGCTCGAACACCCCGAACCCTTCCTTGGAAAAACCCAAGTCGCCCTCGGCCTCTGCTGCTTGGTGGGACAAAGAAGAGCCCTCCAACGGGATGCCCTTTGGGACAGGAGACCCTTCAGAGATCAAAAACCCCCCCTCGGCTACTGTGATTTTCTGAAGCCGAGGATCGTTAGCTCTAATCACGTGCTTCGGGGCGGCAAATGACTTCTGGATAGGATCGTACCCTAAGATTTTGTGAGCGGCTCTAACTTGGTTGTCCTCTTCGTTTATAAAAACTGCTGCCTTGAGGATGGTGTCCAAATCCGCCGTGTTGGTCAAATGAAAGTGCCGTTGAAAGGCGCGTGGATCTGCAAAAGGAAAACAGGCTCATAGTTAGTAACCGAACCATACAAGTTAGAATGACACAAAAGATTAGCCCCCTCCTACTCTTTACACCCCACCTGGTTCTCCCTCCACAGTTGGGCAAGGAAGGCCGTCGTGCCATTCCCCAGACACGATAAGAAAGTCCTTGTTTAATCCTTTGTTGGACTCGGGGAGGCACTGGATTAGTCGGACCCTATCGTCTCTCGTCTTCATATAGTAGGATTGCCCCTCAAATGTTGGAGGTTGTAGCACCAGGTCACGTCATGATGGGTTAGTCTTAGCCCTATTTTCTCGTTTAAGGCATCCATACAACCCAGGATCCTAAACACATTAGCAGCGCACTGGGTGGGAGCCAATCGAAAATGCCTAAGGTAATCCCTCATTATCGGCCCCATAGGAATTCTCACACTCCCTTCTATAAAGGTGAGAATGGGAATCACCACCTCACCCGCTCTTCTCTTAAAATGCCACTCCCCCTCCTTGCAGTACCTCAAACCTACAGTGGGGGGTATCTTATAGTCGGCGATGAACTTTTCCATCGCCTCTTCGGTCTCAACCAACTTCTTTAATTTACCCATCCCTAGAAACCGCTAAAAAGACTCAGGGAAATGACGGAGGAAGGAGAGGAACAAGAGAAAGATAAACCCAGAAGAAAGCAGAGAACTTACAGAGATGAGGAAACGTTCCTCGGATGGGCCTTTTGTGCTGGAAAAGAGGCTTAAGTTTATCTGGAAGTTTAACCGGTCTCAAGATGTGTGTGCAAAGAAAACTCTTGAGTGCAAAAATGAGGAGACCAATCAGTTCAAATGGAAATTTATACCTCCCACCAAAATAACTATACGGGTTTTCCCGCTCGTAAAGTTAAAGAAATCTCCACCGTTCAATCACCATCGCACCGTTGAACGTGGGGAGCACAGAGCCGCCCGCATTTAATGAAGACACGCTTCGCATACCAAGGCGCCAGGAACGTGCCTCGGACAGACGAAGAGACTCTGGTGTTGACAGATGACAAGACTTAACAAGCCATGACAGTGACCTGATGTCATCAAAACCCTCATCTCCGCCCGAGGAGCCGGACAGCAGGATTTTGAGGGGCTATTGTGGGGCCTAAGAGTCTGATAAGCCTGACCCACTTCATACTAAGGCCCAAGGCCCGAGTCGAGGAGGGATGTTGTCGAGGACGTACAAATGAAATCCTAAGTGGCCGGTAGGCACTGTCGAGGACGATTATGTCCTTGGCACTCCAGATTCCGAATGGGAAAGACTCGACGCCGGCAGAGGCAGCCCCCCTCTGAACGCCCCCAGAAGGAAGGATGAGTACGATGGAACACGCATGGAGATACAGTGTATGAGCAGATTCCAGGAGAAGTTGTCACCTCTACATTGAATGCGCCCAACTAACATTCTAGCCGCATTAATGAAGAAAGGACCCTTGAACAGTGCAGCGTTGGTCGCCGCGACTAATAGGAAGTTGGGGAAGGTGGCTGATGGGACGAGTACTCGAGTAATGATCTGCATGATCAACAAATGGAGGGTCGAGATCAACTGGGAGGGGCTATATAATGCAAGAAACCCTCCATGAAGAAAGGAGGAAGGGCCAAGAACAGTACGTATTGTCTCCAGAACCATTGTAACCTAGCCTAAAAGAGATAAGAAGAACATCAAGCTTTTGGGACGAACAGCCCGAGGACGGAGTTTTCAGCTTTGGCTTGCATGCCCATAACACAACCCACTCATGACCGTGTCTAGTCATTGTCGTCCTCACTAAAACCTAGTTCTTGAACCCACTCTCTACAAATTTATTGTATTGGGCTAGCTGGGCTCGAACCCGCTTCTCTCCCGAAAGAAGCGCGCGGACCCAGTCCCTACACTATCAATAATATTTAAATTATATATGTAAGAATTATGCTATGCATCTTAATATATATCTTTTAAGTATATCCATGCATATGCATGAGATTATAAACTAGTCTATATATATATATATATATATATATATAATAGGTAAAACTGAGAGAAAATCCAATTAGAATTCAATTAGATCTAATTTTCTGCCACGTGTCCCATCTAATTTAAGTTTTTAAATTTTTGTGCCAAGTGAGTTAATTCGATGTAAAAATTTGATTTCAATTAGAGTTTAATTTTGCAACATGTGTCCCATCTAATCTAAGTTTTTTAATTTTTGTACCAAATGAGTTAATTTAGTGTAAAAAACAAGGAGTCCAATATAAGTAAACCATAAAAAAATAAATAAAAAAATAAAATAATAATTTTTGAATGATTTTATATTTATGAGTTTTTTTTTTTTTTTTTTGGTAGAACTAAAAACAATTCGAGTTTATAATTCATCTATATATATATTAATAAGTAAAACTAAGTGAAAATCCAATTAGATTTTAAATTAGAATTCAATTAGAGTCTAATTTTGCACCACGTGTCCCATCTAATCAAAAATTTTAAAATTTTGAACCAAGTTAGTTAGTTCAGTATAAAAATTAGAGTTTAATTTTACGGCACATGTTCCATCTAATCAAATTTTTTTAATTTTTGTGCCAAATGAGTTAATTTAGAGTAGAAAACAATGAGTCCAATATGAATAAATCATAAAAAACATAATCATATATCTAACACTATATATAAAATTAGAGGAATAGAGAGTTTGAATGATTTTATATTTATGAGCCTTTTTTTATATAACTAAAAACAATTCATTTGGCACAAAAATTATATATATATATATATATATATAAGGACTCAATTTGAACTTTTAGCCTACAGATGTTGGACTTAAGCCCAAAGTAATAAATTTGTAGAGAATAGTTTGGAAAACTGGGCTTTAGTGAATTAGGTAGCTGGCCTATATATTTAAGTGACATAAAAAGAAAGATAATAGATGTTCACTAAAGAAAAGAGTCCCTGGTCTAGTCCGAGGAGACTGATTCTTAAATATTGTTCTCAAAGCGTTGTTACAAGTCTAGTTCTAGATCGCTACAGTGTTTCTTCCCTCTTTCTTCTCTTTCTTCCCCCCCTCTGGAAGGAGGGTCTCTCCTATTATATAGCCCCCTTTGAGTCATCTTGATCCCACACTTATTAATCATCTGAGCCCTCACTTGAATACCTGTCCCATCAGGCACCCATTTTGGCTTTCTATGAGTTGCAGTTGCCAAAGCAATACTGTTCAGGGGTCTTCTCCACATAAATGCGGCCAGAAAAGTAGCTGCAGTGCATTTAATGCGGTGGTAGCAGCTTTCCTTTAGATATTTTTTGGGGTTTCCTTCTCTCTTGCACGTTTCTGGGGTACATCTTTGTCATTGATGCATCCTGGGAGGTTGCCTTGATCATTAGGTCCTGTGTTTGACCTATTCTTAGTCGGTCTGAGGAGACACTCCTCCTCGGACAACCTTTCTGTTCCATGTTTTGTTCGTAAAGTCTGACTCAAAACAATTTGTATTGCTCGTTTGTCTTCGGATTACTTACCTCCTCGGATAGGGCCCAAGGCCTAGTATGTGATTCGGGCCCTTATCCCCACAATAGCCCCTCAAAACTCCAATTTTTTCCCTCTCATCCGAGGAGAAAAGTGGGGTTTTGATTTTTAAAAAGTTATATCAATTGATTCCTTGATTCGCACATGTGAGGCGCTGTTTTATGTGCCCCATTAATTGCACCTGATGTTTTGAAGCCCATGAAGCGTCATTAATTGCTCTAGGCGGCACTTTGTTCCCCAAATCTAACGGTGAGGCGCAGATCCAATGGCTAAATTTTTCCCTGGAATTTTGAGCGGGATAACTCGTATTACTTATTTTCGCACCCTATATAAAGCGTACGGAGAAATATTTTCTCCATTTTTACAAGTCTTCAGGTTTCCAGAGATTTGAAACACTTAAGCTCTTAACAACTCTCTAAGATACACAACCTTTCACACCCTTTCCTTAAGAGATCTTCGAACACTTTTTCAAAGGTATCAATAATTAGTATACATTTTGTTTCCTGCAAATTTACACATACACATTTTTGAATACTCGTTCCCCTTGGTCAGTCTCCTCAGATTGCTATTTCTTACTTCCTTACTTACGAATCCCAATTATTTCATCTTAGGTTGTTCAAATGGGTAGATTCGAGAGCCTAGTAGATTACCCCGCAAAAATAGAAGTTTTTAAGCAAAGATACCACATGCCCCAGGGAGTTGGCCTACGATATTGTTCCTCAGAACAAATCGTCACACAGAGAGAGGTGGGGGAAGTGGTCATTTCGATAATAGCCTTCATAAAGGGGGGATGACCCTTCCTATGGGTAGGATAACCCGGGACTACCTTATTAACCATAGGCTATGTCCCCATCAATGCGCACCCAAAATGTTTAGGATCCTAGGCTGTGTCGACACTCTTAATGAGCATCTCGAATTGGGGCTCACATGGCACGACGTGGTCCATATGTACAAGTGCCACTCACAAGCCAACGGAGGGTTTTACCTTAAGTCCAAGTCGGCCATTGTCAGGCTTATCTCGTGCCTCCCCAAATCCAACAAAGGGATGAAAGATGACTATCTCATCGCTTCAGGGGGCATGGCATGATGGTCTCCCCTGCCCAACTAGAGAGAGAGAGAGACTGGTGGGATACCTTAGAGTTAGGTTCCTTAGCAAAAGACTTAGATTCTTTAACTCTAGCCATGTCCTTCATTTTTCTTTCCTTTGAAAGTAGACTTCAATTATCTAATTGTGTTTGGTTTCTCGGTTATTTTTGCAAATAGGAGGCTAGTCGCTCCTTGGCTCAGTCTTACTAATGTCGCGGCTCTCAACTATTTGCTCCGGTCAGAGATTTTTGTGAGCGAGGACCGACAGTTGCGAGCTGTCCATTTGATCCTCGGTTTTGACCCCATTTCGAAGATTTTTCAAGAGGTTAACCACGCCATCAGAGCTGGTGACCCTCGGATAAACCATATTGACGTGTCAAAGCCGGATTTTCTGGCCCGAGACGACCTTCTCCCAGTCATATTACCAGTTCATCAAATCCCTCCTCTGCTCGTAATACCTTTACAACAAGTCCCTCTCGGAGCAGCAGCTGCAGCAGAAGAGGAAATTGCCTCCTTGCGCTTATCATTGGAAGAAGAGATATACCAGTTTCACTTCGAAGGGGAGGAAGGAGCGCTGGAAAGGCCCGTGCAGCTTTCGGATTCCAAAACAGAGTCCGACAGACACTCCGTTGCTCTCTAGCCCAAGACAGTTGTTGCTAGGGTTGATACAAGCTCAGAGGAAAAAGGGGGGATGGATTAGAAGAAAAGACCGAGCTTGAAAGGTTTAATAGCCAATAGAAATAATGAGGGAACTTCGAAAGACGTCCCTAGGACCCAAACTCCTACCAATCTTCCCCCTCCCCCTCCTCCCGCTAATCTCAAACCTCCGACTGTGTTGGATTCGAAGAAGAAAAGGACAGCGCATGAATTGGAGGAAGGTGAGGTGGCCCTCCCGAAGGGCACCAAGCAGCAGAAGACCAGAGACCCTAGGGAGAAAAGGGCCACCTCCCTTGATAGCAGGGAAGACGTCGAAGTGCGCCGACCACAGTGCACATGGGCTCCATGGATAGAGTTGGATGGAGCCCAAATTCCTTGGGATGCTACCATCTGGGAATCCTAGAGAGGTCATGCGGCCCATCTGGCCTAAGCTCTAAAGCAGCCTCTTCTACTCCCCCAGGACATGGAAGCTCTCAAACGTACTTGGTAACCGAAGCTCTTCATGTCATTGAAGAGGGACCTTGCCATGGTAAGCCAATTTTCGCTTTTTTGAACAGAGTGATAGGAAGCACCTTCATTTTTCAGTGTCATTGCCATCATTTTGTATATATGATTCCTTTGTTATTATCATTCAAGTCACACAGCAAGTTTATATGGCTGAGGAATGGGTCCGAAATGCCAATGACAGATTTGATGCTGAGTCCCATTCCCAGCGCGAGGTTGAAAAGGCTTTCGAGGTCGTGAAAGAAGGGAAGACGCATGAGCGACTGAGTGCCGAAGCGGGGCTATGTTGAAGCCCAGGTCGAGGACCAACGCAAACTGCTCTACACAACAGATGTGAACCTAGCCACGGAGAAAGCAATTGTTTTAAGTCTTAGGGCTGAGCTGCAGAAGGTTAAAGAGACAGCCAAGGTGGCTGGGGAAGCTGCTAAGGCCGTAGAGGAAGCCACCTATGAGCGTGGGATAGAGGACGCTGAAAAAAGGTTGGTCGAGGAGGTGGCTGAAGTATGCAGGGATTACTACACTAAGACTTAGGTAGAGGCACTCAACTGTGTGGGGGTCCCTACAAACTCCAAGCTAAGGAAAGCTAAGAGCGTGTTCTTCCAGGAAGTCATCAGAGAAGCTCCAACTGACCTGCCTTCGACCGTTGCCCTACCCCTCCCTCCTCCTGAGTAGGTCTCTGATATTCAGGTCCTTGCTGGGGGTGCTGAGATTCCCACAGGGGTAGTAGGGAAGGGTAAGGAGGTCCTCTCCTCGGCCAAAGATATCCCTACCGAGGATTCCCTTACCATCAAGGATATGGTTTCTAAGGCCAAAGCAGTTGAGTTGAAGTCTGATGTTGGGGATGCTAAGCTCAAGGTCACTGATTCCGAGAAGGGCACTCAAACCGCAAAGAAGTAGTCGTAGGATTTGTCTCTTTCCCCCACTGATGCCAAGCTTAAGTTTTTTTTTTTTTTTTTTTTTTTTTTTTTTTTTTGTGGCTTCTGCTAATATTTGTAATGTACCTACTTTTGATTAATGAATAGACTTTCCTTCATACTTCTTATATCTTTGTTTTATATGTTCCCTAGCTTATTAGTATTATAAGAAGCATTGCCCTGTTGCTGTTCGTCTTTACTAGAAGCTAACAATAACTTAATGCCAACAAGTTAAGTAATTTGATAAAGTATTAGCAATAGACAGGTTTATCACATGTTTGTACCGAGAACTGATCCTTCTGTACCGAAGGTTGATATCAATGAAGATGAATATATATTTTAGCAAAAGCAGGGTAGAAAGGAGAGTATCTTTGTCCCATTTATTACTTAGATGAGTAGATAAAGGCTTGTACTTATGCAAAATTATTGATCCATGGGATTGGGTATGACCCTTGTAAAAACGTCAATGAGTGTAAAGATACCATTGGATATTAATTTCACCCAAGTATGTGGCCCGAGGGTCCTGACATAACTTAGGACCTGTTTAAACATTTATAAGTGATGACATAGTGTTAATTTCCCCATAGCATCTGGTCCAAGGACATCAGGCATGACTAAGGTTCTGTTTAAACACTAATAAAAATGATGACATAGTGTTAATTTCCCCATAGCATCTGGTCTGAGGACATCAGGCATGACTAAGGTTCTGTTTAAACACTTATAAAGGAAGAACAATGTGATTATACAATGAATGGACATATTGATAAAGAAAACTTTCATTAATAATAGTACCTTTTCAGGTTGTTTACATTCCAAGGGCGTGGTATCACATGCTCATCTAAGTCTTCTAAGAAATACGCTCCTATACCAGCCCCTGAGGTGATGCGGTACAGTCCTTCCCAATTAGGCCTCAGCTTTCCCCATGCTGGGTTCTTTGCAGTACCTAGGACCTTTCTTAATACCAAGTCACCTGGCGCTAATGGCCTTAGCTTTACGTTGTCATCATAACCTTGCCTTAGCTTGTGTTGGTAGTAGGCCAATTGAACCATTGTGCTCTCCCTTCTTTCTTCAATAAAGTCTAAGCTCTTTTCTAGCAACTCACTATTATTGTTCAGATTGAAAGAGCTAGTCCTTAGTGTAGGGAAGCCGGTTTCTAGAGGAATAACAGCCTCTTCACCATATGTCATTGAAAAGGGGGTTTCCTCGGTGGATTTGTGAGGTGTGGTCCGGTATGTCCAAAGGACATGTGGCAGCTCTTCCACCCACTTTCCCTTTGCATCGTCCAACCTCTTTTTGAGTCCATTCACTATGACCTTGTTAACAGCCTCGGCTTGCCTATTCCCTTGGGGATAAGCTGGGGTAGAGTATCTGTTTTTGATTCCCAAGTCACAGCAGTATCTCCTGAAAGATTTGCTATCGAACTGAAGGCCGTTGTCCGAGATGAGGATGTGAGGGACTCCGAATTGGGTGACTATGTTTTTCCAAACAAACTTTTTGGTGTCCACGTCCCTGATGTTTGCCAAGGGTTTGGCTTCAACCCATTTGGTGAAGTAGTCCATGCCGACTAGCAGGTATCTCTTGTTTCCTGCTGCCTTGGGGAAAAGGCCTACAATGTCTAAGCCCCATTGCGCGAGTGGCCAAGGGCTGGTCAGAGGGTTAAGGACTCCCCCCAGTTGGTGCATGTTTGGTGCGAACCTTTGACACTAGTCGCATTTCCTTACATATTCCTGTGCCTCTTTTTGCATTTTTGGCCACCAATAGCCTTAAGTAATGGCCATGTGTGCCAATGATCTACCTTCGGTGTGGCTCCCATAGATTCCCTCGTGCAACTCCTCCAACAGTAATTCTATTGCCTTGGGGTGTATGCATAGCAAGTATGGCCTGGAAAATGAGCATTTATATAACTTTTGATCCTCGGATAGCCAGAATCGAGGAGCCTTCCTACCTACTTTGACTGCTTCTGATTTTTCCTTGGGCAGAATGTCGTCCTTCAAGAATGATATTATGGGGTCCATCCAGCTAGGCCCTACCCTGACTTGGCGAACATGGACCATTTCTCTCTCCACCCTTGCGGGTCTGTACAAGTCTTCCACAAGGATGACCTGAGGTAGGCCCAGTACCGAGGAGGTCACAAGCGTGGCCAGGGAGTCAGCGTGGGTGTTTCCAATTCTAGGGATGTGCAACAGGCTGAAGGATCCGAATCCTGATCATAGGTGTCCCACTTGACTCAAGTAGCTCTGCATTCTTTCGTCCCTCGCTTTAAATTCTCCTTTTACTTGGCCAACGACTAATCTTGAGTCCGAGAATATCTTTATCGCCTTCCCGCCCATCTTTTGAACCATAGTCGTTCTCATTAGCAGGGCCTCATATTCAGCCTCATTATTTGTGGTCGAGAAGCCCAATCTTAGCGACTTCTCAATAGTGATCTTTTTGGGGGATATTAATACTATCCCCACCCCGGACCCCTTTTGGTTTGCCGCACCATCAACGTACACTTTCTAGGATAGGGGGTCCTGTTGGGAGATCATGCCGACCAATTTTCCATCCATGTGTTGTGCTTCTATCACCTCTTCTAATGGGGGCTCGGCGAACTCGGCCACCAGGTCCGCGAGGACTTGGCCCCTGACAAAGGTATGAGGCATGTACTTGATATCAAAATCCCCTAAGATCGTGCCCCATTTAGCAATCCTCCCCATGTAATCAGCACTTCAAAGTATAGCTTTGAGTAGGAGCTGAGTCAGGACGACGACTGTATGTGCTTGGAAGTAATGGGGAAGCTTTCGTGTACCAAGCACCATCGCCAAGACGGCCTTTTCTAGTGGTAGATAACGAACCTCGACCTCATGTAGTGATTTGCTTACATAGTGAACTGGTCGTTGAACGCCATTGTCAACTCGTAGCAGCACCAAACTTATAGCGTGGGGGGCCACGGCGATGTATACGAATAGGACCTCATCCACCTCAGGGCTGGACATGATAGGTGGCCATGATAGATATTCTTTAAGTTGTTGGAAAGCCAACGCACACTTCTCAGTCCATTCAAATCCTTTCCAACTCTTCATCAAGAGGAAGAAAGGTCTGCACCTATTCGCCGACCAAAAAATAAACCGGTTCAGGGCGGCAGCCATTCCGGTAAGCTTCTGGACCTCTTTGGGATTCCGGGGTGGTTGTAAACTGTTAATGGCTTTGATTTGATCAGGGTTGGCCTTAATACCCCTGTGAGTCACCATGTATCCCAGGAACTTGCCTAATCCGACACCAAACGAGCACTTGGAAGCATTCAGGCACAACCTACGTTTCCTTAGGATTTCAAAGACGCTTCCGAGGTCCTTAATGTGCTCGGACACCACCTTACTCTTCACCACCATGTCTTCTATGTAGACCTCTATACTTTTGCCCAACTGGGGTTCAAACATTCTCGTCATCATCCTTTGATAGGTTGATCCTGCGTTTTTTAAGCCAAATGGCATCACCTTGTAGTGGTAGTTTCCAGTGGGAGTGACGAATGCCATTTTTTCTTAATCGTCCAAGGCAAGGGGTATCTGATGATACCCTTGAAAGGCGTCTAAGAAACTCATCCAAGGATGGCCTACCGTTGCATCTACCAATTGGTCTATTCGAGGCATAGGAAGAGGTCTTTTAGGCAGGCCTTATTCAAATCCGTGAAGTCCACACACACTCGCCACTTCCCGCTCTTCTTCTTCACTACAACAGTATTGGCCAACCATTCGGGGTAGAAGAATTCCTTGATAGCCTCTGCCTTTTTGAGCTTGATCACCTCTTCCCTGATAGCGTCTGCATGTTCTTTGGATGGGCGTCGAGGCGGTTACTTTTTGAGAATGATGGATGGGTTAACATTCAAATGATGGCAGATAAAGTTTGGGTCCACCCCCGGAGCCTCATAAGCGTCCCATGCAAACACATCAATGTTTCTTTTGAGGAATACCAACAGCTCCTCCTTCTCTTGAGGGGGTAGTTGAGCCCCGACTTGAAAGAATTTCTTCGGATCATCACCTATGACAAATTTTTCGAAATACTCGCATTTGGGCTCTTCGGCTGGTCCATGGGATGGCGACTCCGAAGTTTTTTATTGTTATAAGTCCCTTTCGACAATGGCTGAGGGGCTAGTTTCGCATTGACGTGAGATGGTGGCCACAAGGCATTGCCGAGCCATAGGTTGATTCCCCACAATTTCTTCGACGCGGCCCCCCGAGGGGTATTTTACTTTCTAGTGTAGGGTGGATGAAATGACTTCCAGAGCATGAAGCCAGGGTTTGGCCACAATAGCCATGTAGGGGGAATAGGCATCCACCACGATGAAGTTTACTTCCACCACTTCTGAACCAGTCTATATGGGTAGTCTGATCTGACCCTTTGGAATAACAGTCTTCCCCTTAAAACTAATCAGAGGGGAATCGTAGGTTGTCAAGTCCTCGGGTTTTAACCTCAGCCCCTTGTACAGGTCGGGGTACATGGTCTCGACAACGCTGCCTTGGTCCACTAACACTCTCTTCACATCATACCTTCCTATCTTGAGTGTGACCACTAAAGCATCATCGTGGGGTTGAATGGTCCCGATCTTGTCCTCATCTGAGAAGCCCAGGACTGGACGGATTTCCACTATAGCTCTTTTAGGCTTCGGATTATTGCTCTCGGCGGGAAGCTGAGCTACGGACATTACTCTGGAGGGACAAGAGCCGGTCCTACCGGGAGCAGCGAAGATGACATTGATCGTCCCCAAGGGCGGTCTTGAAGAATCATCCCTCCTGGATTCCAAACTCGTTTGGTCCCCTCGACTATTGGAGTGATGCAACAGATGTTTCAGCTTCCCTTCTCAGACTAGCTGGTCCAAATGGTCCCATAAATTCCTGCAATCCTCTGTAGTGTGCCCTTGGTCCTGATGGTACTAACAATAGAGGCTCTGGTTTCGTCTTAGGGGGTTCCCAGCCATCTTGTTGGGCTATTTGAAGAACGGTTCGTTCTTAACCTTCTTTAGAACCTGGTGTACCGGTTCTCGGAACACTGCATTGACCGCCTAAGTGTTGGTAGGTCCTGACTGACTAGCAAAATCTCTTCGCGATCAGCTATTATTGTATCGGTCCAACCTGAAATCCCTCATTTCTTGAGGGATAACCTTATCCTTTCCTTTACCTATTTGCTGGTCTTCCTCGACCCTCTTATACATGTCGATACGGTCCATGAGTTAGCGCAGATTGGTGACAAGTTTTCCTGTTAGGGACTTCCTTAAGCCATACTCGGTTGGAAGGCCACTCTTGAAGGTATTGATGGCGACGTCTTCAAAGTTACTGTCCATCTCGTTGTACATCTCCCAATATCTGTCCAAGTATGTTTTTAGGGTCTCTCCCCCCCTCATGCTCAAGGATAGTAGGGAAGATAGGGGTCGGGGGACTTTGCTGCAAGTGATGAAGTGAGAACCAAATGCCCGAGTGAGTTCTTTAAAAGAGTTTATGGAGTCGGCCTTCAAGCTGTTAAACCATCTTATTGCTACGGGTCCTAGGCTGGATGGGAAGACCTTGCACATCAGGGCTTTGTCTCTGGAATGGACGGTCATTCTCTGATTGAAATGGCTCACATGCTCTACGGGGTTTGTCTTGCCATTATACAAGGTGAACGCAGGCTGAGTGAACCGCCGGGGGAGTTCTGCTTGCTCAATTCTTCACATGAAAGGCGACCTGGAGATTTGATCCAACGCCTTGCCCATAGCTTTGTTTCCCACACCTTTTCGAGGGGGGCTCTTATGCCTACATTTGTGGTGGTGCTCCTCCTCATAGGAGAAAGACTCGCTGGGTGGGGTTTTTGACCTTCGTTTGTAGCTACCATCCTTTTCATCGTCAAGGGAGGCATCTAGGCTAGAGGAGGCTCACCTTCACCGTGCATGGCGTAACTTTCTTTTCAGTTGGTCGAACTTTAGTTGCAGTGCTTTGGTATTCTCTTCTTGAGAGAGATGACCCTTTCCCCGTGACTGGCTTCTTCCGATCCAGGCACTATGCACGCTCCCCTCTCGATTACTTCTCTACTCGAGGTTGACGAAAGGATTTTGACGTTGGGATCCTATGGATTCTGCCTGTCATGGATCTGACCCTGCCATGGTTGAGTGTTGAGCTCACTAACACCTAAGTATATATCCCCACAGACGGCGCCAATTGTAAAGACTCAATCTGAACTTTTAGCCCAACAGATGTATGGACTTAAGCCCAAAGCAATAAATTTGTAGAGAATGGGTTGGAAAACTAGGTTTTAGTGAATTAGGTAGCTGGTCTATATATTTAAGTAACATAAAAAGAAAGATAATAGATTTTCACTAAAGAAAATAGTCCATAGTCTAGTCCAAGGAGACTGATTCTTAAATATTGTTCTCAAAGCGTTGTTACAAGTCTGGTTCTAGATCGCTACAGTGTTTCTTCCCTCTTTCTTCTCTTTCTTCCCCCCCCCCCTCCCCCCTCTGGAAGGAAGGTCTCTCCTATTATATAGCCCCCTTTGAGTCATCTTGATCCCACACTTGTTGATCATCTGAACCCTTACTTGAGTACTTGTCCCATCAGGCACCCACTTTGGCTTTCTGTGAGTTGCAGTTGCCAAGGCAATACTGTTCAGGGGTCTTCTCCACATAAATGCGGCTATAAAATTCGCTACAGTGCATTTAATGCGGTAGTAGCAGCTTTCCTTTAGATATTTTTTGGGGATTCCTTCTCTCTTGCACGTTTCTGGGGTACGTCCTTGTCATTGATGCATCCTGGGAGGTTGCCTTGATCATTAGGTCCTGTGTTTGACCTATTCTTAGCCGGTCCGAGGAGACACTCCTTCTCGGACAACCTTTCTGTTCCATGTTCTGTTCGTAAAGTTTGACTCAAAACAATTTGTACTGCTCGCTTGTCTTCGGATTACTTACCTCCTCGGACAGGGCCCAAGGCCTAGTATGTGATTCGGGCCCTTAACCCCACAATATATATATATATATATATATATATATATATATATATATATATATATACATATATATATTAATAGATAAAGTTTAGAGAAAATCTAATTAGATTCTACATTTTAAGTCCAATTTTGCGCCAAATGTCCAAAATTATTTATTTTTAGAGAGAGTTTTATTTCTTAATTTTGGAATCAAATGTGGGACCATATCATAAATATCCATTCAAGTGAGTTATTGGGTACAAAAACCAAAGAGTCTAGAATTAATGAACATAAAAATATTTAAAAAATGGACAATTTACATTTTCTATCTAATAACATTCTTACAAGACTTTTTAAAGAGTTAAAAAAATATATAAGAATAACTATCAATAATGTTTAAATTATATATGTAAGATTATTATACTATGCATCTTAATGTGTATCTTTTAAGTATTTCCATGCATATGCATGGGGTTACAAGCTAGTTTGTATTCAAATTTCTGAATCATATCTATATTTGTTATCTATTTGAATTAAAATAGTAATATATATATATATATATATATATATATATATATATATAAAAGAGGATTCCCCTCTTTCAACTAGATTTTTATGAGGTTCAAAAATACCTTTATTAATGAATGGTAACTTCATTTAGAAATAGAGTCATAAATGTCAAATAACAAATTTTATTTTGAATTCAAAATGAGAATTCCTAAAATTTAGGATTTTTTCCCTTCACGTTCATAAAAGAAATTACAATTACTTCTTATCTCTAAAGTTTATCATTTTTATTTGTTTGAAATATATATATACTATATAAAAGAGGATTCTCATTTTTCAACTGGACTTTTATGTGATTCAAAAATATCCTAATTAATGAAGGGTAACTTCACGCAGAAATAGGGTCATAAATTTCAAATAACAAACTTCATTTTGAATTCAAAAAAAGAACTCCTAAAATTTAGGATTTTTTCCCCTTCAAGTTCAAAAAATAAATTACAGTTACTTCTTATCTCTAAATTTTATCATTTTTATTTATTTGAAAAATAAAAATATATATTTCTAAATTATAATAGATGCAAATTATTAACCTTTACCCCAAAAAAATAAAAGAGCCTCTGAGCACGAACGTGAGTACGTGCTCAGAGGCTAGTATATTAATAAGAGTATTCCCCTATTTCATCTTCAATTTTTGGCGTACCCAAATATCCTCATACAAATTCTGAAATAGCATATCATTTAGTTTAATTTCTTTCCTACATAAAAGAAAAAAATGTTAAAATAGTAATACTATCTAATGTACAAAAGGGAAAAAAAAAAAAAAAGTTATTCTCACACCACATTTGTATTCAAATGTCTGATTCCTATCTGTATTTCTTATCTATTTAAAATACTTCAATTATCTTTATAAAAAAAACAACCATACAAAATTATTTCTTCCAAAACAAAAAAAAAAAAAAACCTACCTCACGTAAAAAGTAAAAACTATTCTTTTTTATCCCGAAATTTCTATGGTTTTAAAAAATTTTAAAATAAAACTTTAAAAAAAGGACTATTAGGTTGTCGGAAACCAAAAACAAATAGAAACTAAATAATCTGTACATTATATACAAGTGAATTAATACATGAATATCTTTCTGGAGGCATCTCCCCGAGGGCGAGGCACTTTCCTAATTTTTAAATTTTTATTACTAAATCAACCATTAATACTGCAATAACGCTTTCAATGGCAAATTAATTAGGAAGCCATATATCTCCCAAATTCCTACAAACAGAAACATCTTTTATATATATATATATATATATATATATATATATTTTTTTTTTTTAAGAAAAAAAACTATGTATTTTTAACACACACACGGGAAAAGGTTTTTTTTTAAAGAAACCTCTTATAATATAATCTAATATATATTTTCTTTTCTTTTCTTTTTTGCTAAGGCAGAATGTGTAACATAAAACATTAATTGAGTTCACTAAATGACACATACTATATAATTGATTTCAAGCGGAGACCACCATACAGATGAATTACAGCCATGAGGACTCTCAGCTCAACTCTGACCATAGCAATTGTTATGTCATTGCTATTGGCCACTTGGGAATCTAGCATGGCTACCACTTTGGTTGTAATCAATCAACAACATAAGGCAGACAGCACAGTTCATGTCCATTGCTTAGACATGAGGCCCTATGCAAGGTCGGGTGATATAAACTATGTTCTACCCCCAGGCAATAATATTTCAATCCCGCTGCCGTCATCCTATGATGAATTTGTCTGCATGGGAAAATACAGTCCTCAGGTATACCCGGACATGGGTTACTATTTCCTGCCCCGAGGTAGCCAATTATGCAAGAATAAGTGCTTTGTAAAAGTTACAGACGAAACCTTTTTCGAATGGAACAAGAAGAATAAGAAATGGGAGCTCATGCTCCCTGCTACACAGATCCCCTAGTTTATGCTGCGTTTTTCAAATCAAAGTATCAGAAGTGTTAAATATTAGCATTGATACACCATGTTGAATATGCTAGTATAGATGCGAAAGTGAAAGTATAAAGTATAGAACATAGTAACACACAAGAGTTACGTGGTTCAGCCTAACGGCCTACATTCACGGAGGAAACCCTAAAGAGCTACATCAATAATATATTAGAGTGTAGTACAAATCCTGTGTTACAATGAATCATAACATGTGTATATATAGTAGACTAAACCCTAGACTAATAGACTTCTAGTACAAGTAGGAGACTTGACTTGCACACAAAGTACAATTAGGCTTGAGCCTATACTAATGGGCTAATATATCTCTAACACCCCCTCTCAAACTCAAGATGGAAGCTTGATGAAATCTTGAGATTTAATAAGGTTGAGAAGATCCCTTGAATGATGGCTCTATGACGGTAGTTTGAGGAAGGCAATGGTCTTGCAGTGTTGATGCAACTTCTAACGGTGGCTTGACTATACCGGAGAATTTTGACGGCAGCAATGGGAAGCCAAAGAAGATGAATGCAGCGAAAAAAAAAAAAACACCAAGGAAGACAAAGATTGCTCTTAAATATACTGCAAGGACAGAAAACCATGGCCACAGGAAGGTGGTTTGGATACCATGTTAAATATTAGCATTGATACACCATGTTGAATATGCTAGTATAAATACGGAAGCGAAAGTATAAAGTATAGAACATAGTAACACACAAGAGTTACGTGGTTCAGCCTAACGGCCTACATCCACGGAGGAAATCCTAAAGGGCTACATCAATAATATATTAGAGTGTAGTACAAATCCTATGTTACAATGAATCATAACATGTGTATATATAGTAGACTAAACCCTAGACTAATAGACTTCTAGTATAAGTAGGAGACTTGACTTGCACACAAAGTATAATTAGGCTTGGGCCTATACTAATGGGCTAATATATCTCTAACAAGAAGCGCTTGTTTTCTTAGAGAATAAACAAGATTATTGTGAATCAAAAGTTGAGTAGGTAACTCAAGACAGACTTTTTTTTTTTTTTTTTTTTCCTTTTGTTTCTTTTTTCTAAGTGAATAAACAAGATTAATTATTGTGGATCCCAAATATATAATTGTTCAACAAAATTACAATACATCAAATCATAATTATAAAAAAGAAAAAGAAAAAAAAAATCTGTTAACTTGGCAAAATAAACCACTTCCCATTTGTTAGCCGCAAAGAAACCGTTCCAAAGTATCCGTTGTGCTATATTGGTCAACAAACGAAGCAGTGACACCAATATTCTGCAAATACTTATCACTGCCAAATGGTATCGTACGTTCTGATGATTTCTTAGATAAGACGCGATAGATTGTTTGGATAATTACATCACTTGATATTGGTAGTTATCAACTTATCATTTCTTCAAATGTCATCTTTTTAAACAGCAATTCAAATTATTATCAAAATGATTTTTCCAAGAACCCGTAAACAATCAAGATCAAGATGTCGCTAATTCAACCTCTCCATTTATAGTTTTCAATCTACTGCTATGACAACATGCCAATACCCTCCTTTAAGAAATTAAACTATTAATTGAATTATTTCTTCTTCTTTTTTTCCTTTTGAGAAAGAAAGATAGGAAGATAATTCAAAAACAAATATCACATGGCAACACTAATGAGTAATTACCACAACTATTTGGTGAAAAAGGACAACAGGTTTCCCCAAATCACTCGAAGATGGGATGGTACATAATTTGAAATATGAAATTTTTTTTTTTTTTTCCCCCTTATAAAGTTGAAGATAATTACTCTAAGATGTATTTCTTGATTGAAGCATTGTTTTTATTCCAAACTCGCTTAATATTTTCTGCCCCTTTCATAAAATCTCAGTCCGTGTTTATGAATTTGAACATAGATATGAAATGACAAACGATAACAAAAGTCAATCCTTTGAACTTGAATAAATTGGATTAGTAGTTAGCTTCAAAACATGACTGGGCATGTAGATATTTACTTGGAATTCTAGTTTGTGTTATTGTTGAATCGATATGTTTTGTACTGTTTTGTCAAATTGAAGTTTATATGGTTTTTTTTTTTTTTTTTTGGTTAATAGGCATAATATTAAACAACAAAAGAAGCTACAAACCGGCCACAGAGGCCAAAGTAGAGGCTACACGCCTATAACTGTACAGACCATTTCTATCAAATACAAGTAAACCATCTAATTCATTAGAGGGGGAAACATCAAAAATAACAAAATCCTCCCTCACGTAGCACCCATTCTTGGCCAAGTAATCAGTTGGTAGATAATAGTGTTCTCTTATAGAATTAATTATTATTACAGTACGTGTAGTAGTTTATCAATTAAGTATTTAAAAGGAACCCTTATCAAATTAGTAGATAAAATGAACTCTTTTAAAAGGATCTGATTTATTAAACTCCTCACAAAAACACGAGAAAAATGAACTCTTTTAAAATAAACTGCTTTATTAAACTCCACACAAAAACTCGAGTAATTAGTATACAAACAGTTTTAGTCCAGTGTTTGCACATGTGCCTAGGTGGTCTTTTAAGACTTTAAAAGAGTACAAGTTCACTACTTCTTACTAGTTATATCCGTTAAAAGATTTCATCTATTTTACAAAAACAAAAAATCTACTTTTCTATTTTACACCATCATTTTTACAAAACACACACATCAGTTCATCTATTATACATTATAATTTATATAAATAATATTTTTATGAGTTGAAGAGAGAGAGAGAGTAAGTGGAAGAGAGAGTGTGAGGGGAAATAAATAATACTAAAATAATGTATAGAAGAGCTATAGTAACTGTGCATATATGCACGCTTACTATAGCATTTTCTCATTTATGCACAATTTTACACTCATTGATGTGGGCTTTTTTTGGTCAAAATCTGTAAAATAAGCTATTTTTTGTATTTTGCAAGACTTTGCAAGAGCTGATGTGGTTGCTCATATTTGTTAAACTAATTGATTGATTTTGCACATTATTGTGTATTGTTTTTAAAAATAAATAAATAAATTTTGTACATTTACTTGATATATGATAATAATTTGTTATTAGAATAAGTAAGACATTTGAGAATATCGTCTGATGATAGACTAAAAGTCAGTATAGTTAGTACAAGCAATGCAATTTAAAATTTACTTTTATATTTTCAAAACTTGCAGAATTTAAATTTATTTATTATATAAAGGATGCTTTTGTTGTGAACATTTATGTGTGACATTTGTTTAGGGTTTTTCCTCTTCGTCCACTTAAATTAATAATTGTGTTAGATTGTGACCAAATAAATATATATCTTTGTTATAATTCAAATTGTTTATAAATATTAACTATAAGTGTTTGGCTAAACTCTTCTTAATATAGAGACCCGCACATAATATAGGTTATAGGCTAGTATATATAAACAAAGATAGCCCCGTTTTTTTGTAGTGATGGGAGAGCATGAAATTCTGTCATATGACACATTCTTTGTAAAGAGAATTGAAATATTCTCCTCAAATATCACATCAGAGATAAGAACAAATTAAATATTGAATTTTTATTTCATTTGTTTCAATATTTCAAGACTTTTCTAATTAAAAAATAAATATTATTTCTTTCATTTGGTTCAATGCAAAATACTCCTTTATATACACTTCCCGTAGTCCTTCATTCCATCCCATGTCAAAGATACACAGACCAAAAACGATATCATTTACCATTAATCTTTCGGCAACATCTACCTAGCTCCAATCACCTAGCTTTCCTAAACTAAAATAGTTGGAGTTGCAATTAGTAAGGATGATCTTAAGTTAGTTCCTTTTTGTTTCTTTTTATTCTATATATATATATATATATATATATATATATATATCCATTATTAAATTTGCAATATGTGATTCGATCATTCTAGATCCAATAAAATTTAAAATTTTCATGGTATACATTTTTTCTTCAATAAAATGAATAAGAAACTCAGTAGGTTATTTAATGAATGACTGTCAAAAATTCATTTAATTGTTTGTATTCAATAAAATTTAAATTCCAAGATGATTAAACTTTGCATTAGGTAATTTTGCACAAACTTATCATTGTAACTAAGTATCAATTGCTTAATGCCATATGTGATTTTCTTTTTCTTTTTTGAAGCCTCCATGTATGATTTTAGCATGCCAATTTATATTTCAAAATGCCTATATGATTTAGAAACTCATATAGTACAACAATGGTAACTTAACTCCTAACAGAGGCCTCCGTCAAGGGGATCCGTTATCACCTTATTTATTTCTCTTGTGTGCAGGTCCAAAGGTATCCCACTTGTTCTTTGCAGATGATAGCTTGCTCTTTTGTTGGGCAAATACACAAGAGTGTGCCACTATTTTGGACGATTTACAAAAATATGAAGAAGCTTCAGGCCAGCAAATCAATCAAGACAAAACACAACTATTTTTCAGCCCCAACACTGATCCACACATGTAGAAAACATCAAAAACCTCCTAGGGGTTGCGATCACCTCTAATTATGACAAATATCTTGGTCTTCCATCATTTGTTGGTAGAGCAAAAAAGCAATGTTTCAATTACATTTAGGAATGGATCTGGCATAAAATGCATGGTTGGAAAGAAAGACTATTGTCACAAGGTCGTAGAGAAGTGTTGATAAAAGCAGTCCTTCAAGCAATGCCCACTTTCACCATGAGATGTTTCAAACTCCCAAAGAGTTTATGCAAAGTTACTAAATCTCAAATCCGGAAGTTTTGGTGGGGCTACAAGGATATTGAAAATTTCAATCTAGCCATGTTAGGCAAACAGGTATGGCAATTGCATAATAAAGACTCCTTCTCCTATAAGGTCTTTAAATCAAAATATTTTCCCAATTGCTCTATTCTAAAGGAGGGGGTGAAGGTGAAGGGTTCATATGCTTGGCAAAGCATCCTAAAAGCACGAAGGGTTGTTCGGTTGGGTTCGAAATGGAGAATTGGTGATAGAAAAACTGTCAGGATCCATGGGGATAAATAGCTTCCTGTTTTGTAGTCAAGCCATGTGATATCACCTTAAAAAAACTTCCCCAACAACACAAGGGTCTGCAGTCTCATGGATGAGGAAAACAGTAGGTGGATCGAGGACCGTGTTAGAGAGGAATTTTTTCCTTATGAAGCCGAAGCAATCATCAGCATACCTTTGAGCTCTGCTGGCATTGAGGACAGGCTTATCTAGTTTGCCACAAAGAACGGATGCTACTCTACCAAGTCCGCTTATCACCTTCTCTCTAATGAGGCAAAATCTTCATCACCTGGCCCATCAAATCCGACGGCACACAAAATGTGCCAAACAAATTTCCTCATTTCTTATGGCTAGCTTCTAACAACTCTCTACCAACAAAAATGAACCTGCAGAAACAAAATATCACGCTGAACCCAATTTACGAGCGTTGTTATGATGAGAATGAGCACACCATCCATGCTATCTGGGGTTGTCCATTGGTAAAAGAAATTTGGTGGGAGATGGAACAATGTTGTCCTTTCTTATGGGAAAAATTCAGTTGTTACCGAGACTTGGTTCAGGGGATCTTTGCACAAAACATATCAAAATAAAGGCAGCAACAAGCAACAAGAGCAGTAGAGTTTCATTGAGCTGTCCAGAAGGAGCTGCAAAATTGTCTAAGGACTAAAACGACAGTAGCTTTTGTTTGTATAGTGTATATACGACTTGTAGTTTAGTACAATGTTAAGCATGGCACGTGAGTTAGTTAGTTATAGTTGTGGATAGACACGTGTGTAGGTGGTTATTTTTCTGTTTCTTCTGTTAGCTCTGTAGCCAGTGTATATAAACACCTTGTAATTCTTTTCTAAATTAATCAATTCTGGAAGTTTCATTTCATCAAAACTCTGATATGGTATCAGAGCAAAAGTTCTAGATTTTTCCCCAATTCTTCAATCTAGGGTTCTTCTAGTTCATCAAGATTTTCCCCAATTCTTCAATCTAGGGTTCTTCTAGTTCATTCTAGGGTTCTTCTAGTTCATCAAGATTTTCCCCAATTCTTCAATCTAGGGTTCTTCCAGTTCATCAAGATTTTTTTTGTTTCATTCTTTAATCTGCTCTCAATTTTTCATTTCTTTAAAAAAATTTCTTCTTTCAACAATGGCTTCCGTTGACACAACTCCACCTGCTACTACTGTTGAAACTGCTACTTCGTCACAAGATTCACCAATGGACGATCCTCTATTTTTGCACCATGGAGAAAGCACTAGTACTGTTCTTGTGACTCAGTTGTTAACAGGGAATGAGAATTACCCAACCTCGGCTTGATCTGTCTGAAAAGCTTTGCTTACGAAGAGCAAGTTTGGATTCATTGATGGCACTCTGACTTTGTCATCACCATTGGTGTCAACTCACTCAACCACTCAAGCTTGGATCAGGTGTGATAATATGGTTGGCACATGGCTAACCAATTCAGTGTCTCCCAAGATTCAGGCTAGCATTGTGTATGAAGACACGGCTTTGGAAATCTAGAATGATTTGAGAGATAACTTTTCCCAGAAGAATGGCCCAAGAATCTTCAACCCTCAGAAACAGATAGTAGAATTACATCAAGGTGAAGTTTCTAATGCTGATTTCTTCACTCAACTCAAAGTATTTTCACATCAATTGCAAAATTATTTCTCTTTCCCTTCATGTACTTGTGGAAAATGTGTCTGCAATGTCAATAAAAGGCTAACTGAGTTACAGGCTAGAGAATCAGTAATGAAGTTCTTGATGGGTGTGAATGATTCTTTCTCCCAAGTCAGAACACAAGTGCTCCTAATGGACCATCTTCCCTCTCTTAACAAGGTATATGCCTTGTTGATTCAGGAAGAAGTGCAAAGAACTATGACTGCTTGTGCCAATCCTCGTGTTGAATCCATCCTTGCTGCAAAAGGTCAAAACTTTACCACTGAATCTACAAGTAATCACAGTGTTAAAGGGAAGGATAGGCCAGTGTGCACACATTGTGGTAAGCTGGGTCATACCATTGATAAATGCTATAAATTGCATGAGTTTCCACCAAGTTTTAAGTTCAAGAACAAGCCTTCAATGGCACATCAGGTGTCCTCAGGTCAAGCTCAAGAATCATTGCCAATGGCTTCTCCTTTTCACGATCATCCAAGTTTTACTCATGACCAATATCAATAGTTGTTAGCTTTGATCAATGGTTCAAGTTCACCACTGACATCAACACCCCAAGTGAAAGAAGTTCCAATGGAAAATATAGCTTCTTCTTCTAATACTGCAATGACAGGTATTGATTTTTCCCATAGTGTCTTTTCTGCTCAAGTGGTTAATAGAAAGGTGTATGGTAGAAACACTTGGGTGTTGGATACTGGTGCTACTGATCACTTTGTTTGTTCAATGCATTTGCTAACCACAATAACTGCTACTACATAGTCTTTGGTTCAATTGCCTAATGGGGAATCAACACAAGTAACACATATAGGAACTGTTGTTTTATCTTATTCTCTTGTTCTCACAAATATCCTTTGTGTCCCATCTTTTACCTTTAATCTTCTATATGTTAGTACAATCTCTCAATCTTAGCCATATTGTCTCGTTTTTCTTTCCACTTACTCTCCTAGTTCATCCCTTTCTGATTACTTGGTTGCTCACAAGCTAAGGGCTGTTTTTCACCCTTTTTTAGCAGCTATTTCTCATTGTGATACCTCTTTTCTCTGGCATGCAAGGTTAGGTCATCCTTCAAATCCTAAACTTTATGCTTTGAGTCATGCAATCCCTTCTTTACAATTTTCTTGTAAAAAAGATTGTCAAGTTTGTCCTATGGCAAAACTGAAAAGATTGCATTTTCCTTTCAATAATAAGACCAGTGATTGTCCTTTTGATTTAGTTTATATGGATGTGTGGGGACCTTATTCTACCCCTAATTTAGATGGTTTCAAATATTTTTTTACTATGGTTGATGATGCAACCAGAGCAACATGGTTATTTTTAATGAAGTCCAAATCTAAAGTTAGGTAATTAGTTTAATCCTTTTACATTATGGTTCATACTCAATTTGCAATCAAAATCAAAGCTATAAGAATTGATAATGCAAAAGAATTTGACATGCCTGATTTCCTTCATTCTAATGGTATTATTCATCAACACAGCTGTGTTTACACTCCACAACAAAATTCTACTATGGAAAGGAAACTCCAGCACCTCTTATCCATTGCTAGAGCTTTACAAATTCAGTCTCATCTTCCAAGTCAATTTTGGGGTGATTGTGTCTTAACAGCAGCTTACTTAATCAATAGATTACCTTCACCTCTGTTAAATAACAAGACTCCTTTTGATCTTCTTTTTAAAAAGTGACCAGATTATAATCATCTCAAGGTTTTTGGTTGTTTGTGTTTTGCCTCCACCATTGCTCAAACCAAGAACAAGTTTTCCCCAAAAGCTAGGAAATGTGTTTTCAATTGTTATCCTTTCAATGTGAAAGGTTATAAGCTTTTTGATCTTGACTCCCATACTATTTTCATCTCAAGGGATGTTGTCTTCCATGAATCTGTTTTTCCTTATGCTTCATTGCCATCTACTTCCAACCCAAGTTCTTCATTGCCTTTGCCTTGTGTTCCTGGTATTTCTTCCACCTTTGATGACACCCTTTTATCATGTTCTCATTCTTTTATTCCTTCTCAAGACTTTATTATTCAAGTTCATCATGAACTTGATGATGAGTTTCTTGACGATGTACCAGAAGAACACTGAACCTGTTATTGATCCTATCCCTCTTAAGAGGTCTTCTAGAACTATTAAACAACCCTCATATCTCCAAGCATACCACTACAATCAGGTATCATGTCTTTCTACTGCCCAACCTCTCCAATCAGGTACCTCACATCCTTTGTCTTCTCATGTTTCTTATCAACATCTTTCTCCATCTTACAAAATTTTCTATTGTTCCATTTCTTCCATTGTTGAGCCTACTTTCTACTATCAAGTTGTTTCTAACCCCAAATGGCAAGATGCCATGACTGCTGAAATAATAGCACTTGAGGCTAACAATACATGGACATTAACTCCTCGACCTCCTGGTAAGAAACCAATAGGGTGTAAATGGGTTTACAAAATTAAATACAAAGCAGATGTTTCTATTGAGAGATACAAGGCCAGGTTAGTAACTAAAGGTTTCACTCAAAAAGAAGGGATAGACTACATTGAGAATTTCTCACTAGTTGCCAAGATGATTTCTAACAAGGTTCTTCTTGCTGTGGCAACTGTCAAGGGCCGGTTTCTAAGTCAACTAGATGTGAACAATGCTTTTTTATATGGTGATCTCCATGAAGAGGTTTATATGGCTCTTCCACCAAGGTTTCATAGCCAAGGGGAGGTGGTTTGTAAGCTCAATAAGTCTCTTTATGGACTTAAACAAGCCTCTAGGAAGTGGTTTGCTAAATTTTCTAGCACCTTGATTCAGCTTGGCTTCATTCAATCAAAGGCTGATTATTCTCTTTTCACAAGGCAGCAGGGACACACTTTTATGGTTCTTTTGGTGTATGTGGATGATGTTTTAATAGCTTGCAATGACAAAGGTGAGATGGACAAGTTCAAGGTCTTGCTGGATCAAAAGTTCAAGTTGAAGGACTTACGTGATTTGAGATATTTTCTTGGTTTGGAAGTTGCTAGATCAGACAAAGGAATAGCACTTTTGCCAAAGAAAATATACACTTGAAGTCCTAAATGATGCTGGATTACTTGGGTGTAAGCCTGCTAAGACACCAATGGAGCAAAATCTCAGCTTGAGCAAGTTTAAGGGTGAAGAACTTAAAGATCCAAGTAGTTATAGAAGGTTGATAGGTAGGCTTTTGTATTTGACAATCATCAAGCCTGACATCACATTTGTTGTCCACAAGCTTAGTCAATACATATCTAAGACGAGGAGACACATCTAGATGCAGCATACAGAGTTTTACAGTATTTTAAGAATGAACCAGGAAAGGGACTTTATTCTCTTCTAGTACAAAAATCCACTTGAATGGTTTTGCAGATGCTGATTGGGCCTCATGCCTTGATACTAGAAGGTCTGTGACAGGGTATAGCATCTTCATTGGAGATTCCTTGGTGTCTTGAAAGTCCAAGAAACAGTCCACAGTCTCCAGATCTTTAGCAGAAGCTAAATATAGGTCCATGGCAGTTGCAACATGTGAAACAGTATGGATTTGGTACTTTCTTAGAGACATTGGAATAGAACACAATAGAGAGGCTTTATTATTTTGTGATAGTCAAGCAGCTTTGCACATTGGTTCTAATCCAGTTTTTCATGAAAGGAGAAAGCATATCAAAATTGACTGTCATGTTGTCAAGGATAAGGTTTTGGAGAAAGTTATTAAGCTAAAGCATGTTAGAACTCATTGTCAATTGGCAGATATGCTACTAAGGCATTGAGTTTTAATCAATTTTCTAATCTTGTTTGCAAAATGGGAATGATAAATATACATACAACAGCCGCTCTTGAAGGGGAGTATCAGAATAAAGGCAGCAACAGGGAACAAGAGCAGCAGAGTTTCAATGACCTATCCAAAAATGTAGAAGGAGCTGCAGAATTGCCGAAGGACTAAAACGACAGTAGCTTCTATTTGTATAGTGTATACGACTTGTAGTTTAGTAGAGTGTTAAGCATGACATGTGAGTTAGTTTGTTATAGTTGTGGATAGACACGTGTGTAGGTGGTTATTTTTCTGTTTCTTCTGTTAGCTCTGTAGCCAGTGTATACTGTATATAAACACCTTGTAATTCTTTTCTAATTAATCAATTCGGGAAGTTTCATTTCATCAAAACTTTGATAAAACAGTCAGAGAATGGCAAAGTTATTCGCATATGTCAGATGGAGTATTTGGCACAACCAGAATGCGAGGAGGTTTGGGATGGTTACATTGCCACTGGGGAAAATTTATAGCGACGTCATTGAACGTCTCTAGTGTTAAAGACAGTCATGATTCTAAAACAGAGCACAAGATGAGAATAGAAGAAGAAGACTCAAATGGCTAGTTAATGACTAGTTTCATATTAGAAACGATGTCGTTTAAGTTAGCCTAGTTTATGTTTGAATGAAACGGGTCGTTTTGGAGAGATTGTCTATGAGTCAAACCTTCCAGTGCTCTGTTTCCTCATCAAGCTTCAGAGTCACCTTCAGTGCTTGATCAAACTCTCAATAGTCTAGTTCTGACTTCCAGCTGTCATAACCATCTTCCAGCTGTCAACCCTTAATCCGCGCCTCATAATGTGGAGTTAGTTATGTTCAGTTAGATTAGTTTCTGGTATCATCTTCATGTAAATACTATATAAACAATCTTGATGCTTGTATTTTATTAAGTTGTGGAAATACATTTTCATTTTAACTCTCTCTAGAAATCTCTCTCTCTCTCTCTCTTTCATTTGTTGATTCTTATTTTTCCGCCATTGTTGAATACTCTGTTAAGCTCCAAAACTTACATGGTATCAGACCAAAGATCTATGGCTTCTACAAATCCAAATGACACAACACAATCTATGCACACAACTCCAACTCATACTACCTCCATTCCTTCTACAACTATAATCTCAACTCCATCACCATTACTGTTACTATCTAGCATGTCAAACCTAATGTCAATCAAACTTGACTACACCAACTATATCCCATGGAAACATCAATTAGTTACTACACTAGAAGCATATTCCTTAATTGAACATATTGATGGTACTGCTTCAACACCATCACCTTTTGTTCTTGATGCAGTAGGAAATGCAACGCCAGTTGCTAATTCTGAGTTTCAAGCATGGAAAATCATGGATAATGCACTTCTATCCTTGATCAATTCAACTCTTACTCCACAGGTCTTTTCAATTGTTGTTGGTGTCACTAGCTCAAGGGAAGTATGGAATACTTTGGAGCAGAGATTTACTTCCACTTCAAGAGCTAATATCTTGAATCTTAAGCTTGAACTTCAAGGGAACAAGAAAAACAATGAATCTGTGAATTCTTTTTTGCAAAAGATCAAAGTTGCTCGTGACAAGCTTCTTGCTGTAGGAGTACCAGTTGACAATGAAGAATTGATATGCATTGTGCTCCTAGGACTCCCTAGAGAATTTGCTCATTTCTGCTCTGCAATTCGGACTAGGAGTGATCCAATCACTTATGAGCAACTTGCAATTATGTTGCAAAGTGAGGAACAAGCTATGACTGACCACTCGGACTCAGTTCCTAGCTCTCTTGCTATGTTTGCCTCTCATGGTAAACAAGGTACTTATACCTCTTATCAGAATCATAATTCAGGAAGGGGGAGAGGAAGAAACAATAACTCTAGAGGACGAAATGGTGGCAAATTCAGTCATGGTGAAAGTCAACAGTTTTCACCTCACAATCTTTCTCAAAGCTCTCATAATTTCTCTCAAGCTCTCACAATTTCTCTCCTCATGAATTCCATTCCCAGAATTTTCCTTCTCAGAATACCTCACAAGGTTTCAAGCATGAACGCCCATCTTGTCAAATTTGTGGCAAGTCTGGTCATCAGGCATTAGATTGCTACCACAGGATGAACTTTGCTTACCAAGGCAAGCACCCTCCCACAAAACTTGCTGCTATGGCTAGTGCATCCAATGCTGTCATCACTAACAACCAGGACCCGTGGCTGGCTGACTCTGGCACCTCGGATCATATCACAGCAAACCTAAACAATTTGTCTATTCAATCTCAGTACAAGGGACCTGAGCAGGTTACAGTTGGAAATGGCTAATCTTTGCCCATAGGTAACACTGCCTTACATACCAAATATCACAAGTTTCTTCTTAAAAATGTACTTCATGTACCAAGAATTGCTATGAATTTACTTTCAGTTCACAAATTCTGCCTCCATAATAACTGTTCTTGTTACTTTGATGCCAATAACATCAAAATTCAGGATATTCCTACGGGGAGACTCCTTTACAAGGGCTTGAGTGAGAATGGTGTTTATCCAATCTACTCCAAGAATTTCATCAAGCCATCATCTCAATTCAAATCTGTTTCTTCATGTCAGACTCATCCTTCTACTGCTCCTACCCTTCCTTTAGTTCATTCAAGCTTTCATGTAAATAAACCAAATAAATGGTTGTTGTGGCACCATAGGTTAGGACATCCAAGTGATAAAGTACTGAATATTGCTTTATCTTCCATTGATAGAGTCTGTATTTCAAGTTCTAATAAAACTCTTTCTCATTGTAAGCACTGTTTAAGTGGTAAAATGCATCAGTTTTCTTTCCCTTTATCAGATTTTCGTGCATCTAAGCCTCTTGAATTAGTACATTCTGATGTTTGGGGTCCAGCCCCTGTCAAATCCTCTAATGATTTCCAATATTATGTTCTTTTTGTTGATGCCTATTCCAAGTTTACCTGGCTCTATCTTCTTAAACACAAATCAGATGTTCTTGAAGTCTTTAAGTTCTTTAAAGCTTCTGTTGAAAATCAACTTGATTCTAAGATCAAAATCTTGAGATCAGATAATGGTGGGGAATATACCTCAAATGCATTCAAGCATTTCTGTTCATCACATGGTATTACTCATCAATTTTCTTGTCCACATACTCCCCAGCAAAATGGAGTTGCTGAGAGGAAACATAGGCACATAGTGGAGTGTGCTCTTACCTTGCTTTCTCATTCTCAGTTATCTCCAATTTTTTGGTCTTATGCTGTTTCCACAGCAGTTCATCTTATCAACAGACTTCCCATTCCAACTCTTCATAATTCTACTCCTTGGGAAGTCTTATTCAAGTCTAAACCAGATCTTACATACCTTAGAACCTTTGGCTGCTTCTGTTTTCCCTTGCTCAAATCTTACAATGCTCACAAACTCTTACCACATACTTCCCCTTGCATTTTTCTTGGTTATCCTGCTCATTCCAAAGGCTATATCTGTCAAGACCCTGTCAATTCCTGAATCTATATCTCAAGACATGTGCACTTTAATGAACATGAGTTTATTTCATCTCTTGCTTTATCCACTGGTACATCACAGGCCTCCGGCATACATTCTACTCTAACTCCCTTTCCTATACCTTTTATACCTACACAGTCCACTCCTTTACCTTCTGTTACATCTCCTTTTGCACAGTCTTCTGCTACATCCCCATCTGCACAGCCTACTGATACACAGCCTACATCATCTTTTACACAATCTTCAGCTACATCACCTTCTGCACAGCCTACTGATACACTGCTTACTGCTACACAACCTACTGAACAGCCTGTTGATACATCCCATACTGCTACACAGCTCTATACACATTCCTCCTCACCACACATTAGCTCCCCTTCTCCTATCTCACCACACATTAGTCCTCCTACTATTTCCACTGTCCCTATTTAGGTTCCTATTGCTGGTAACACTCATCCCATGATCACTAGATCAAAGGATGGTATTTTCCAACCAAAGGTTCTTGCTGTCATGACTGATTCAGTCCAGTGTGCTCCATCCAAGAAGGCTCCATCTCCTCCCAAGCCAGATTACACCCTCACTGAACCTCCCTCCTACAAAATAGCAGTTCAGCATCCCCAATGGTGTTCTGCTATGGCTGTTGAGTTTGATGCTCTTCAAAGGCAGAGCACTTGGGTTCTGGTTCCTCCTTCTCCTTCCCAAAATGTAGTAGGATGCAAATGGGTGTTCAAACTTAAAAGAAATAGTGATGGTTCCATTAACAAGTATAAAGCTAGACTTGTTGCCAAGGGGTTCCACCAGTAATTTGGAATTGACTTTGATGAAACTTTCAGTCCTGTTGTTAAGCCTCCCACTGTGAGGATCATTCTATCCCTTGCTGTCCAATTCAATTGGCCACTGAGGCAACTTGATGTAAGCAATGCTTTTCTACATGGTTTCCTTAGAGAGGAGGTTTACATGGTCCAACCGCCAGGGTATGTTGATCCAGCTCATCCTAACCATGTCTGCAAGCTTCTCAAGTCTCTCTATGGCCTTAAACAAGCCCCTAGGGCCTGGTTTGAGAGGTTTTCTACTGAATTGTTGCATCTGGGATTTCAAGCTTCCCTCTCTGATTCTTCTTTGTTCATTTTCAGACAAGGCCCCTTGGTTGTATATCTGTTAGTCTATGTTGATGACATAGTTCTCACTGGGAACAATCCTCAGTTCTTGTCTTCTTTGATTGCACAGCTCAGTTCAGCCTTTGAACTTAAAGATTTAGGCCCTCTTCATTACTTCCTTGGCCTTCAGATTACCAGATCCTCCAAAGGTCTTTTTCTGTCTCAAACTAAATATGCCCAGGATTTACTGATCAAGGCCAATATGCATTCTTCCAACCCTGCTCGTACCCCATCAGCCCCTAATACCAGGTTGTCTCCAACTGAAGGGTCTTTGCTCTCTAATCCTTATGAGTATAGGAGCTTGGTTGGGTCTCTCCACTATCTGACCTTTACTAGACCTGATCTAAGCTTTGCAGTCCAGCAGGTTTGCCAATTTATGTCTCATCCAACTGATGCACACTTAATTGCTGCCAAGAGAATTCTACGATATGTTAATGGTACTTTGAATCGTGGCATTTTGCTTCAACCTGGTCCTTTTTCCTTATCTGCTTTCTCTTAGTCAGATTGGGCCGGAGATCCATTTGATAGACATTCCATCACTGGTTATATTGTGTATCTTGGTTTTAATCCAATAACTTGGAGTGCCAAGAAACAAGATACTGTCTCTCGTTCCTCTACTGCGTCTGAATATAGAGCTTTGGCAACCACCACTGCTGAACTCTATTGGCTTCGCCAGGTCTTGAAGGATCTTGGTATCTATCTTTCTGCTCCTCCCAAGCTCTGGTGTGACAATGTTTCTGCTCTAGCCATTGCCTCCAATCCTGTTTTTCATGCTCGTACAAAACATATAGAGGTTGACTACCATTTTGTTCGGGAAAAGGTCTTGCGCCGAGACATCCAGATCAAGTACATTGCAACCGGTGATCAACTCGCTGATGTCTTTACAAAGAGTTTATCCACTTCTCGGTTTGCTTTTCTTCGCTCCAAAATCATGGTGTCTCTTGACCCCATGGTTTTGAGGGGGGATGTTAAAGACAGTCATGATTCTAAAACAGAGCACAAGATGAGAATAGAAGAAGAAGACTCAAACGGCTAGTCAATGACTAGTTTCATATTAGAAACGATGTCGTTTAAGTTAGCCTAGTTTATGTTTGAATGAAACGGGTCGTTTTGGAGAGATTGTCTATGAGTCAAACCTTCCAGTGCTCTGTTTCCTCATCAAGCTTCAGAGTCACCTTCAGTGCTTGATCAAACTCTCAATAGTCCAGCTCTGACTTCCAGCTGTCATAACCACCTTCTAGCTGTCAACCCTTAATCCGCGCCTCATAATGTGGAGTTAGTTATGTTCAGTTAGATTAGTTTCTGGTATCATCTTCATGTAAATATTATATAAACAATCTTGATGCTTGTATTTTATTAAGTTGTGGAAATACATTTTCATTTTAACTCTCTCCAGAAATCTCTCTCTCTCTCTCTTTCATTTGTTGATTCTTATTTTTCCGTCATTGTTGAATACTCTGTTAAGCTCCAAAACTTACATCTAGGAGTTTCAAATGACACAGGAGCATCCAACGAGGCATGAAGCAGTACCTCATCCAACCCACTAGCTGCCGCCTCCGCCATTCTTTTATAAAGTCAATTGCGACGGAGCAACGTTCCAGGACTCGGTCTAGCAAGTCTGGGAGTGGTGGTACACGATTCTGACGGATGGGTAATCGCAGCTCTATCAGAACGCATCACCTTGCCTCCAACAGTGGAAGACTTGGAAGCTTTGGCCTGCATGAGAGCCATCTCTTTTGCTATCGATATAGGCCTTCAAGACGTTGTGTTCGAGGGCGACTCAGAGGTTATCTTCAAACACCTCACTACATCTCAACCAAGGTTGGCTGCCTTTGGTCACATAGTTGATGATGCCCGCTCCCTAGCAGCAAAGTTGAGGAGGGTTTCCTTTTCACACGTCAAGCGCAAGGGAAACGCAGTTGCAGACAAACTCGCTAAATTAGCAAAGTACTTGTATGAACCCCAAATATGGCAAATACGAAATCCACCTCCTTCTAAAAAAGAACAAACGCAATACTTTTCAATTAATAATTGGAGGGAAAATTAAAACACCACACAAAATTTTTATAAATATAATTAAAGTAATTTACTGAATTTTATTTTTCATATTATTTTATCAGATGTCCCCGAAGGGACTTATTTTTCATATTATATATAATGAAACAAATAACAATGAAGTATATCTTGTGGCAAAATTCCAAGGATTATGTGACTGACGGGAGAAAAAAAAAAAGTTGTTCAAATTTTTAAGCTATGATATAAGATCTAATATATAAAAATAATAAAATATTAACTTCCTGTTTGTTATATGAATTAGTATGTAACCCGTACTAACGCATAAGAATGATGAACTGTAGTAGAGCTATTGATGTTAGCTTGGGTTACTAAATATATAGGACATTAGTTCAACCACGACATTTAAAGATATTAAAATGGTTTTTCCTTACAATTTTCATGATATTGATTATGCCAAATTTCTCGTTACACTACTATTAAATATATAATTTTAAAAATCACTATTGGATACTACATATACAATATCAAATCACAATCATTATCCATGAAATTCTACTAAATACAGTACAAAATAAAAGAATGAATTGATCCAATAATATCTCCTATTGGGGATAGGTATATGAGATTGTTCAACTCAATTACTATTTGTTACATTCAAAATTTTCGCATACAAAATATCTTAATAGAAACAGTTTAAAAAATATACACATTAGTTTAGAGAAAAAATAACAGAAACATCATCCCATAAGTGAATCCACTTACCATTACCCAGCCAAAGTCTAACCTAAGTTTTGACTTAAAGTCTCTCTATACCAAATAATACCTTTCTAGATGCAAGATATTTTAGATGTGGGTTGGTCAATTTATTTTTTCCATGAGAGAGTTACTTAGGCAGCCAAATTAATATGAGCACCATGGCTTTCTCTTTTCCTTTGGAAATCTCCATTGCCACTTTATAAGAAGGGCTGGTTTGGTTGAAGTCCACCTTATTCGTTAAGGTGATTGAGAAAAAAAAAAAAAAAAGATTTCAATTTTTGTATAAGATGTTAGTAACGATGAACATGACGAGGTCATATCGCATTACTTAAAAAATAAAAAAAAATAAAAAAAAAATCAGACAAATCTACCTCAATAGCAAAAATCTAAACATTTAATTTGTATGGAAAACAAACAAAAGCAAAATTCAATTTTGATTCTGATTGAATTTTCTCTAAGTTTTGGTTTTGCATATACATAAATGACTTATATAGTTATAATGTATTACATAAATGACTTATAAATTTGAATTATTAGACAAAAAAATGTATCATATATCAAGCTCTCTATTCTTCTAATTTTATATATAGAGTTAAATATATGATGAGGTTTTTTTATGATTTATTTATATTAAACTCCTCATTTTCTACACTGAATTAAGTCATCTAGCACAAAAATTTATAAAAATTAAAAAAAATTAAAAAAACTTAGTAGATAGGACATGTGGCACAAAATTAAATCCTAATTGAAATCCAATTTTTACACTAAATTAACTCACTTAGCACAAAAATTTAAAAGCTTACATTAGATGGGATATGTAACGCAAAATTAAACCCTAATTGAAATCTAATTTATAAACTGAATTAACTCACTTAACACAAAATTTTAAAAACTTAAATTAGATGAGACACGTGTGACAAAATAATACTCTAATTGAATTCTAATTTGAAATCTAATTATATTTTCTCTCAGTTTTTGTCTCTCTCTCTCTCTCTCTCTCTCTCTCTCTCTCTCTCTCTCTATATATATATATATATATTATATATTAATATATCAAAAATGAGTTTTATTTTGTGAAAATATATTCATAAATTTAACAAAATATAGCATATACCTTTTCGTGATATTATTTCATTTTCAGTTATTAAAGTCAATTAAATATAATAAAAAATACAAAGGCCCAAAAGAGCATTCAAGCCATAAGCAAGAAAGAAAAAGAGCATTCAAGCCACTAAATATAAGAACATCAATATGTAAGTACAGCAACGGCACAACACAAACATTTGTCTTTTACTAATTTCCTTTCCTCAAGGCCTCGTCTCCATCGTGGATGGAGTTCTATAAATAGCTTGTGAGAAGTGTATTCATTTCACTCGTAGCCTGAGCCACAAATCTACTCCTTTTGATACGATGGCATTGCCCAAGCTCTTCATTACCCTTCTCATTATTGCAGCTCTCTTCATCTCCCAAACACAAGTCCAAGCAGCCCCCACCAACTCAAACCTCTTCAGAGAATATATAGGAGCTGAGTTCAGCAATGTCAAATTTACCGATGTTCCTATTAATCCAAATGTTGAATTCCACTTCATTCTCTCCTTTGCTCTAGACTATGACACCTCAGGTAATCCCTCTCCTACCAATGGAAATTTCAACATCTTCTGGGACTCTGATAATCTTAGTCCTTCCCAAGTTTCTTCCATCAAGAATGCCCATTCAAATGTCAAGGTGGCCTTAAGCTTGGTAGGGGATAGTGTGGCAAATGACAATGCTTACTTCAGCCCATCCTCGGTGGATTCATGGGTTTCTAATGCAGTTTCTTCACTCACAAGGATCATAAAGCAGTATCATTTGGATGGAATTGATATTGACTATGAGCACTTCCAAGCTGATCCTAATACCTTTGCAGAGTGCATTGGCAGGCTTATAACAACTTTGAAGAAGAATAAGGTAATCTCATTTGCTTCTATAGCTCCATTCGATGATGATCAAGTTCAGAATCATTTCTTGGCACTGTGGAGCAAATATGGACAACAAATTGATTACGTCAACTTCCAGTTCTATGCATATGATGAGGGAACCACTGTGTCTCAATTTCTTAACTACTTCAAAACCCAAACCTCTAAATATAATGGCGGTAAGGTGTTAGCAAGCTTTAGTACCGATAATAGTGGTAGGTTAAAACCAGGAAGTGGCTTCTTTACTGCCTGCAGTAGGCTCAAGAGTGAGCAGCAACTTCGTGGCATCTTTATTCGGTCAGCAGATGACTCCAAGGCTGATGGTTTCCCCTATGAGAAGCAATCGCAAGCACTTTTGGCAGCTGGCCAATAGTTTTGTCATCATATTATAATTTGTATAAAACAAATATATGACTTATGTATGAATTAGATTCAAGTAGAATATTGTACTACTGTACTTTTATCGTTTAGTATATACATTATACATATTTCATGTTTGAATATAATGTTGCGTGTTTGAAAGAGTACTCGGAAATAATAATAAATTTAAATAAATGATGAATAATGTTAGAAATACAAACTATTTTATAAAAAAATTTACAAACTATTAATGTAGCTAGTGATTATTGATAAATAAAAAATGGTGTGTCTAAATGAAAACGAGTAATACTACAGCCACAAACTATTTTACAATATTTTTACAAAAGGTTGATGTGACCAACCTCTTATTGATTTTCATCTAAGCCTACCATTAATATCACTTTTTCATTTACCAATAATCACTCATCACATTAGTAATTTGTAAAAAAAATTGTAAAATAGTTTATATCTCTAACATTATTCAATGAAAACCAATAAGAGATTAGCTACATCAACATTTTGTGAAAATGTTGTAAAATAGTTTGTAGTTGTAGTATTAGTCATAAATGAAACATTGTTATTTTGTTAATTTCCTCCTAAAGTGAGTTTATAGTGGCTTTGGTTTTGATCTATTGTTGAACTTTCGCAAAAGGAGACGTATCATTTATGGTCATTTAATCGTATGATTGTGCATCAAGTTTATTTTCCATATCAATGAAACCCTTGAATTCCCATATAAGGGTTTTTTTTTTTTTTTTTTTTTTTTTTTTTTTTTTTTTTTTTTATGTAATCGGCAAATCTCTTGACAAAATGCATTTTATTTGTGATTCAGTTTTAGGTCCTAGTGTGTTCAAGTGAAAACCTTGGAGTTATAAACAAGTGGTATATTTGAAGACACGTGAATGCTCAAGAAACTGCTCAAGAAAAACTGCATTTGAATCTCAATACCTGCCGATCATACCTAGCTCGACACCTTTCGATCTATCAAACTATGAGATTTTTGTTTTAGCCAACAAAATTTTATTCTAAGTGACTATTGTTTGTGGGTTTGTGTAACCTAATAGGAAAGCCTATTTAAAAGACCAATTAAGCTCCTATTTAGATAAGGTGGTACAGACAGAAAACCTAAGGCTTCCTAAGGCTTTCATATTGAAACCTTAGCCTCCACCTATTGAACCTGTGAAACAGTAGAAAGAGATATTGTTGCAACTCTTGTACACCTTTGGGTTCTGTACCAAGCAAAGTGTCTAACACCAACAGTTGAAAGTCTTATTGGTGTTTTGTATGAAACTGCTACAAATCAACTACAACAATCAAAAGGGTTGTTGTGGAGTTAGTCATGGATAGGGAGATTCCTGCAAAGGAGAAATATACTACTAGATCAAGTCCAACTAAGGACGGATAGGGAGATTCATGCAAAGGAGTATACTACTAGATCAAGTCCAATTGAGCATAGGAGCTAAAACTTGTATAGCTCAGTAGATTCTACTGTAGGTACTTTGAGATAGGCCTATAGGGTAAGATTCCTTGTACATGTAACTGTTTTTTCTTGTTAGTGGATTCTTCAGGAATGGTGACCTGAAATTCACTTGGTGAGATTTTGTCTGCGAAATGTTTTCCTATCATGATCAAATAGTCATGTGAAACTTATTTTCCACTACACTTTAATTTAAATTGGTGATTTGATTGTGTCTTAATCTGATTTGCATGTAATTTGACTAATTAATTAACTTAAGTAATTGGATTAATTAACTGGGGCCAACCTATAACCCAATATCCCAAATAGTTTTGTTTATTGCACATATTCATTTTACACACACCTAGGGCTGTCCATGGGTCGGGCCAGGTCGGGTTTGTGCCCAACCCAAACTCAACCCGAATGCATTGGGTGGGGAAAATTTTAACCTGTAACTGACCCAAATAGAGTTTCAGGTTTGCCAGTTTGGGTTGTATTGGTTTCGGGTCCATATCGGTCGGTTTCGGGTTTATCGAAGTGAAGCGAAATCTGGCCGGATTTTGGACGAAATATTGCCAGACCTCGTTAGATCTGGTCAGATCTAACGAGATTTGGCCGATATTTCCCTATATCTATAAAGATCGGGCTGAGATCTTAATGGATCTAGTCGAAATTTGCCTATATCGTCGGACTTAAGGGTTTGGACTTATCGGTTTTTGGCCGAAACTCGTGAATTCTGAAGAGGGAAGAATAGCTCATCGGGCGGGTTGAGTTCGTTGGTTTCTTAGACAGCCAACCCGCAACTCGAACCGATGGTCTCTGGTCCTTGCGCCAACGACCCGCGTCCGACCAAAACCAAGCTTTGATCGGGTGGTTTCGGGTGAAGATGATCAGGTTCCAGGCGATTTTTCGAGTCCAGGCGGGTCATGGACAACCCTACACACACCCCAAAAAGTAACTAAAGATTTCCAAGTCATGATTTCCACGTTACTTCAAGTCAATATTTCAATTATTTTTTGGTGTGTGTAAAACAATTTGTATGCAGTAAATTTAACCCAATCTAAAAATACATTTATGGTTGTGTTAGTTGGAAAAATGGTTTTTGCAACTTTCAAGCGTTATGGTCACTTATCCAAATCTATTAAGGTGTGAGTGAGATATTGACTCCTAAAGGGTTTTCTTGAACATGATTTAAAGTGGTCAAATCATCGAGTCCCACATACAAAATGAATTAAATTTTGGATGGGTTTATATATAAGTTAGCTATTGGGTTGTGCCTCAAGTGGCACCACACTTTAGTAGAAGGTGAAGTACCTACCGACCTTCCACCAGACACCTACGCACCCTGTTCTCACTGAGTAGAGGCAAGTCTATTTGGGTTGGCATGGGTGCTAGTGCACGTGTGTGGGTGGATCAAGTTCATCTAGTATATTAACACACCATAATTGAGCAATATGTTTGTTTGCTATTATATCCTTTCCAAATTGGTGCAAGTGTGTTTATAAATAAGAGCCCCTCTTTTCATTTCATTCAAACTTTTGGCATTCATGCATAGAGCCCCTCATTACACAATTTGGAACATCAGAACTATAAGTTGTTGTATTAGGAACTTCTTCCCCATTAGCCCTCTTAGCATTTTTATTATGCCGATTAAGGTTTCAAAAATGACAAAAACCAAAAACTCGACCAAGTGAATGAAGTAGATGTTAAAGAGCCAAAAATTACTTATTCCTCCATCTATTAGTGAACTATGAGAAAACACCAAGGTTCTCAAACCTGGACCAACTGATCAGATTGATTTAACCATGAACCGATCATGAAGCCGGTTTTTTATATGTGAGAACCGACTATTTAAAGAATCTGAATGAACCTATTGAACCACGGTCCAACTTGGAAAATCATGTGAACCACAACTGGGTCAAACAATTGACTTTATTTTAAAAAATGAAAATTGGGTTCTATGGGTTGTAGAACCTGACATCTCATCCTCATCTATTATTATTTTTATTTTCTACTTACATGGTTTATAATTTCTCAACTTATTGTATCACTTCTCTCTCAATTTATTAAATATTTACTAAATTTGATTTCTTTGCTTAATTTACTTGTGATTTAAGAATAATTCATTTGCATGGGAATTTACTAAAAAAATTAAAAGTGATTTTTTTTTAATTTACCCAAAATGTTTCTACTTGAAGGATAATTATACTGGTTTATTTTCATGTTTATTTATGTTGTGATATTTTCCATTAACCTTATAATATCATGAAAATTTATTTGAAAGTCTGTTTCAATATTTTTTATAGATATTTTTAGTCAATTTTGCTAATATTTACAAATTTAATATACATTTATTTGTATTTTAATTCATTACTAAATTAATTATTACATTATAAAAATTTGGGTAAAATATCATTTGCATCCCTAAACTTTCACAAAAGTTCGTTTTTCATCCCTAAACTTTCAGAAGTTCTTTTTTCGTCCCTAAACTTTGCAAAACCTTCTGCTTTTCATCCTTCTGTCTATATCTGTTAGTTTATCACCTATGTGGCCTAATGGAATGCTGACATGTTATGTGACTTGGATTAAATTATTTTACTTTTAAAAAAATTGACACGTGGCTAGCAATGATTCGCCCGCATGACAATCATTTTTGAAAAGTACAAAAATACCCCCTCACTCCATCTCTTTGACACAACCAGATTGGAACACAAACACAACCCACTAGCGACCCTAATTATCAAACCCACCAGCAGCCCAATCGCACCACCACTTTCCACAACCAAACCATGTTCATAGACTCACCAGCCCACAAAAAAAATCCAAACAACGACCAAACCTTTCTACGGGAAACAAACACAACAAACCCACAGGCAACCCCAAACCGGTCCTCTTCAGTACTCTAGCATCATTCACTCCCAACTTATCTCCCTAACCCACCTTTAATACAGCGACATTTTCTGAACGTGGGTATTTTTATCAGTCAAATCTAGGTGTGTTCTCGGCCTCGACCCGAGGTTTGCGAAGCTGGATATCAATCAAAAGAAGTCTGTCGTTGAATGATTGGGCCCGTGGGTTTGTTGTGTTTGTTTCCAATGGAAGTTTTGGCCGATTAGGAAGTGAGGGGCAGAGAGAACTTTGATTGGGTGAGATTGAGAGGAATGAGTTTGATTTAGGTGGTTTTGTTGTGTTTGGATTTATGGGTTTGGGTTTTTTGGTAGGGTGGTGGGTTTGTGAGCGTGGTTTGGTTATGGAGAGTGGTGGTGCGATTGGGTCACCGGTGGGTTTGAATGTTGGGGTCGCCGGTGGGTGTGTTTGTGTTCATATCAAGTTGTGTCAAAGAGATGGAGTGAGGGGTATTTTTGTACTTTTAAAAATAGTTGTCATGTGTGGGAATCATTGCTAGCCACGTGTTAATTTTTTTTAAGTAAAATAATTTAGTCCACGTTACATATCATGTCAGCATTCCGTTAGGCCACATAGGTAAAGCATTCCATTAGGCCACATAGGTAATAAACTAACAGATATAAACGGAATGATGAAAAGTAGAAGGTTTTGCAAAGTTTAGGGACGAAAAACAAACTTTTTAAAAAGTTTAAAGATGAAAATGATATTTTACCCTAAAAAATTAATCTCGGTCTGACCTCAAAAATCTTGAACCACTCCATTTTTCGATTCTTTGAACGGTTCGGGTTTGAAAATCTTGAAAAACACCAGCTATTATTGTAGCTCAATATAACCAAAACCAACATCACTATAACAATCCTCTTAAGAATTTTTTATTATATTTTCAAAAGAAAATTTAAAAAAATTTAGAGGCAAAAAGTAAATTTTTTTATAATTTAGAGATGATAAAATAACTTTTGAAATTGAAATTAATAAGTGTGGAATTTTCAATAATTTAGATATGAAAAAAAAAAATTTGAGACGAAAAACAAAATTCATACAAAATTTATGAAGCAAAACAATATCTTATCCTTTGCTATTTTAGCATACATATATAAATAAATATATATATATAAATAACAGTACTGAAAGGAATGATTAAAGTCAAAAAAGGGTCCCCCTCAAAAAAAAAAAAAAGGGTACTTGGACTTATTCCATCGGAATCCACCACAGGGTCAAAGGCCCAGCGTTGGATGAGGTGATGAACAAAGGCCCAAAAGCAAGGAAAAATGGGCCCACGAATTCAAAATTTTAGCCCATGTACCTGTTCCTTGCCGAATGAATCTTTCAATTTCACTAATCTACTAAACAAAACAGAGTACTCAGCCGCAATCTTTTAGCAGAAAATTAGACATACCATGAGTTTATTCTTCCTACTATTCATTGAGTTTTTTTTTTTTTTTTTTTTTTTTTTTTTTTCTGAAAAAAGAAATGAAGTTGTTAACCAAATAAACTCTTTGATTTGTTTCTTTCATGTAGCAGCGAATTCTAAACTCTCTCGCAAGCACATTGGTCTTAGATAAAGTTATCCAACGTACCCATAAATTCCGATTTTGAATTCCAGTCCATTCTTTGCCTTTGAAATTGATTACACAAATAACAATAACTCATCAACCCACCAATAGAAATTCAACTCTTGTGGGCAACCAATCATGTTAACCCTATGGAAATTTCCCTAATCAAAGATAGACACTCAAATGTTATGGTTGCCGTTAGCTTGGATGTTGATGGTGTGGGTAATGAGAAAGCCTTATTTTTTACCATAGACTCTTGGGTTCAGAATGCCATTTCTTCACTCACCATTATGATCAAAGAATAAAACTACAATGGAATTGAGATTGACTGTGAAGGGTGAGGCTTAGGTCCAGTGTATGTAGTATACTAGACCCACTAAGATGGTGACATATGTTCAAAAGTAAACACGTGTTATAATCTCAACGGGTCCAATGCAACTGGACATTAGACCCAAACCTCACCCGACTATGAACACCTCAACACAAATGCTTACACTTTCAGAAAGCATCGGACTGCTCATAATTAATCTTGAAAAGAGTGTATAAGTTGCTTCAATTGCTCCCTTTAATGATAGGCTACTCACCAATAATGTTAGGGATATCAAAACAATTTGTATCATCTTTTTTGGTATCTATTAATAGAGTATGTATCCAGCCCACCAATTCAATCCAACTCGATGCCTTCAATCCAACTCGATGCCTCGGGTTAGTTTTTGTGGGTTGCTTAGGTTGATAGCTTTTTCAAACCATCTAACCCAACCCCACCTACCACATATATAAGTTTATTTTATTGCATTTGTTTTAATATTTTAGCTTGATTTATTTTGATAATTAGATTTAATTAGTTTGGAAATAAGACTTGTAATGATTTATTTTAAAAAGCAATTAAATAGTTTATGAAAGTCCAATTATTAACATGACATGATACATGTAAAGACCGACCCAACATGCCCATATGAGTTGAGTTTGATTCTACACATGTGATGGGTTGGGTTAGGAATTTCTCAACATAATATGCATGAGTTGGATTGAAAAAACACTCAAACCCAACCCAAACTGACCCATGCATATGCCAACTTATTAAAATGTGTTAGTTGAATTACATGGCTCTCTGGGAAAATATTAACATTTCATAGACAATGTAAATTTCAATTTTATCTCATACGACGAAATTATTGTGTCTCAATTTTTCTAAGTTATTTTTACTAATAAGCTTTAATTATAAAGGGGGTCAGATTTTGGCTTTTATTAGTGATAGTGAGCAAGCTTTGGGCCCCGATGATGGATGTTTTTTAGGCCTGCGGTGAATTGATGGGCCAACAAAGGTTTGGGTAACTTTTGTATAGCACGCTAACGAATCCTCTAAACATGAAGAAAGTATCTCTTGCGTCAATCTCATGAAATCGGCACATACAAGACTTTTTCCTAAACGTGAGATTTTTTATTACCTTCTTTATTTTTAACACGAGTTTCGTTTTTTCGTGAATAAAACTTTAAGCATGAGTTCTGCGATCTCAAGAAATGTTTTTTTTTTTATTTTCTTTGGCAATATATTTCCACAATAATGTCGAGGGGAAAAAAAGATGATGAAAGAAGCAATAAAAATTATGTAAATTAAAATAAAATAAAATAACCTTCATTTGTGCATCGTGCCTCTCCAGTCTGAATGACGTTAAATTGTTAACAACAAGTATTATTAACAATAATTCTTCTTTAAAAAAAAGTAACAATAATTCATCCCAATAACAACAAAAAAATTGAATAACTTGGGTCTGTCCAAACAAGTGATTATAGGGTCCCATATAAATAAATAAGAAATACATTTAGAGTCTTTAGACTCTGTTTATTTCGTGCTTTTTCGATGAAATGATTTTTCGTTTTTTTCCTGTCTTTTCATTTGGTTCGACTGAAACCTAGGATCCTGTCTTCCAACACCTCTTAAAAACATTATTGGCCTTCGTTTATGGATCTATTTGGACCATAGGCACTATCAATCAATGGACAAGACCTTATGAAGACCCTACTTAATAAAAAGATTAAGAGTGAATATAGAAAGCTAATAAAGAAGAAGTGCTAGTACGAATATTCTTTTTTCCTCCTGCTGCTAAGGTCAAAATCTCAATTATCAAATATATATATATATACTGGAATAAAAAAACTATTTAAAAAAAAACGACTATTAGTTTTTTTTTTTTTTTTTTTTTTTTTTAAGAAAGGAGGACTATTAGTTTGGTGGAAACAAAGAACAAAGAGAAACTAAAATATAGTTGTTTCCTTTCATTTTCTTTTATATATATATCAAGAAAATAAGGATATGTTACGTACTTACGGTAATGGATCAAGTATTGAATTGGTTTGCGTATGTGGTGGATTATTTTTCTAAACTATTTTCCTCCTAAGTTTGCTTGGAAACCTAAACATCCTTATTGTACTATATAATTTATAAGTACATGTGAATTTATACATTAACTACTTTTTGTTATGGGAATTCAATAAATTTCATTCAATAAAATTAAGACGGTATATCAATAGACCACCAGCGGGTGTGGTACAACTGGTAGGTGACTGCTGAGACTTCACCACATCCCAGGTTCGAGTTCTCACGAGAACTGTAATTGCAATTTCTGGAAGTCCTAGAAACCAATAGAGCCTAGGGTGTGTATGGGTTCGGAGTTTCCGAGCTCCAATTCGAGCTGGTGGTACCCATGGGCTTACCCAACTATACCATGGGGTGTGAGACAATGACTGCCACACGCGAGTCCCCTTTTTTTTTCCCCTCAAAAAAAAAAAAGTACATTAATAGACATAGCATGTTTTAAAAATCACATATTTTCTTCTATTTAAGTTACACAATTATCAATATTCAATGCATATTTAACTTACAAATGTGCAATGTTGTTGCCTTGACGACCCATATGAGAAGTGTCAGTGTCTAAAGCATTGAACTAAGCTGGATACACCTTGTATATTATTGCCGCAATAGAAGTGAGAGGAGGAGACATCCCAGATCTCTATCATTATTTATATCAAAGCTAATCAATAAGCTAGACACATAATAATAGAGAATATTTTCTTTCAAATCTTCTTCTGAATTTCTAATGGGATTATGCACCATGAGGAAATTTTTAATATATTTTCTATAAACTTCTCTTGCAAACTAAGTAGTCATGAAAAAAAAAATGTATTTTCTGTATTTTTCTTTTACGTCACTATTATTGATAAATTCTGCTAAACCTTTTCAAGTTTCAACAAAACGCAATGCAAGAGTTGACACCATTATTGTGTCTGATTACCAAAATTTAAGAGTCACAGTATCCACCCCCATTGAAGAAAAAAGTGAACATAAGAAAATGATACCCACCCAAAAACCTTTAGCACAAAATATAATCATGTTAGACGCCAAATATTTCTTCCCCCCAATAATATTTAATATACAGTAAGAATCATATTGTAGACCCTACCCACCGACCCTTGAAGATGCTTGATCGCTCTGCTACGACAGTTTTAGAAGAAGACAAAAATTTCTAAGCTCTAACTTTCTGCGTCCACAGTTAATTAACAAGAAATCATTTTCCACTTTAGGTTTGGTACTTTGTTAAAAAAATCACTCGAATTGGAACTGGAAATATAAACAATTCTTCCCGAAGATGGAAAGTGATTGCAAGACATCATTAAGCACAAATGAATGCCTACAAGATTTCGTTGCAGAAGCTAGGAAATGCCTAAAGAGAATGACTTTAGTCAAAATTTGAACCTTTTTATTCTATTGTCAAGCTCTTTTCTTTATCAAATTTGACAAGGTTGCTTAGTCACTCCTACTCCCCCTATAGTTATTTGATGGATTCTTGAAAAGAATTTGGAATCAATTCTCGCATACATTAAAAAGAAATTAGGTCTTAGCTTAATAATAAAAATCAATTATTATGGAGCAGATATCATAAATGTTAAATCCCATCATATCTACAAATAAATAAATAAAATGAAGAAAAAAATTTGTTCATACAAGTGCTGTCTTCTTTCTTGAGGCATCTCCCTTAGTCACTTTTTTTTTTTTTTCAATATAAAAAAATTATATTCTAGTCTAATCTAAGTATATATGTGTGTGTGAAGTTCATTTATGGAGACTTGAATTCTGGCCCTTACCCCCCACACCTCACAAGAATTTTTTACTTGCAGAATGACCATCACGTCAAGGGTGTGTGATGCTCACTTTCCTAATTTTTAAATTTTCATTACTAAATCAACCATTAATACTCCAATAACGCTTTTAATGGCAAATTAATTAGGAGGCCATATAACTCTTAACTCGTAATAAGTAATAACTCAGTTACAAAGCCCAAATTCCTACAAACGGTAACCTCTTTTAAAGTTTTTCTTTTCTTTTCTTTTCTTTTTTGCTAAGGCAGAATGTGTAACATAAAACGTTAATTGAGGTTCCCTAAATGACGCATACTATTTAATTGATTTGAAGCGGAGACCACCCAAGATGAATTACAGCCATGAGGACTCTCAGCTCAACTCTCACCATAGCAATTATTATGTCATTGCTATTGGCCACTTGGGAATCTAGCATGGCTGCCACTTTGGTTGTAAGCAATCAACAACATAAGGCACAGGACACAGTTTATGTCAGTTGCAGTGGCAACTGGGCCTATGAAGTTTCGAAACATATACCCCCAGGCAGTAAGATTTCAATCCCGCTGCCACCCATTACTAAAGGCACTGTTGGAATATTAGGAACAAAAGGCACTGATTGGCCACCGATGGTTTACTGCGTGGCAAAATACAATGAGGTATCCCAGCACTGGAAATTCCTGTACTCATCATTATCGTCCAAAGATAACCAATTATGCAAGAACAAGTGCTTTGTAAAAGTCACAGAAGAAGGCTTTTTCAAAAGGAACGAGGAGAAGCAATGGGAGTACATTCGCTCTAAGATATTTGAACCCTAGTTTGTGCTGCCTTTTTTCAAATGAAAGTATCACAAGGGCTTGTTTTCTTAGAGAATAAACAAGATTATTGTGAATCAAAAGTTGAGTAGGTAACTCAAGACTAATGTTTTTTTTTTCTTTAGTTTCTTTTGTTCTGAGAGAATAAACAAGATTAATTGTTGTGGATCACAAGGCCTAAACCTTGCAACCAACAGGTCATTGATCAATAAAATCAAAATTAAATATTGTGGTTTTAATTGGTTGGTATATCCTGATGTTTCAAACAGAGTAAATTCCCCTCTTTTAACTATCGAATTATAAAAAATATATACTTTATAAAAAGTAATTGTGGTTTCAGTTGGCAATTAGGTATAGAGATTGCAGCGACGCGTAGCTGCAATTGTGCTTCTAATCCAAGCACGACCTGCCTGCCACCGTCCTTTTCATGGAGAAATGCTAGAGCACGTTCGTCAAAATTCCACAATGGCGCCCAGTCCATGATTAGATGGTAGAAACCTAACCCAACTCTCAGTGAGGTAAACTTGAGTTGACCCTTAACTTCTATATTCAAGGCCAAACAATCCGTTGTTTTCATCCCAAAAGCTTATTACTTGGAGACATAAAGTTCCTTCTTTTCTCCTTTACGTGAAAACAGACACATGAAAAGGACCATAATGCTTGTTATGCCTTATCTTAAAGGGCTTTTGCCACACATTTCTGTCATTACTTGTCAACTTCCCACCAAAATCTTGAGTAGGGGTAAACGGAATGTAGTTGAAGTGACCAGTTAGGCAAAAAGCAGCAGTTGGAAAACTAAGATGTAATTTTTGTCTCGAACTTACAATTCTTAAATGTTCTATGAGTTTCCTTTATTCCATTTTACTTTTTAGAGTTTGCATATCCTTGACTCTTAGATCCTATCATGATATGCATAATAATCATTTTTGTTCACCCCCTCTACAATCAGAAAAGTAAGCGCATTCTGTTTTATGGCAATACCCGTGGCAATAAGGGCATTGATTAGTTTACATGAAACTGTTCATGTAAAGCTTACATTGTAGGCAAAAATGTGGCTAGTATTTGCCACTTTAGAAGAAAGTATACAATTCTTATAACTAGAATGTACACTTTACATGCATGAATAGTGTAATATAAAAATAGTTCTTTTTTTTTTTAATAGCAGTTAATTATGCTCAATTGCTCATCATTCAAATGTGGGCATAATTTGAGTCTTGGCTAAATTGTAGTTGTTATCCCAAAGGATGTAACTGTTATAATCCTAGTGTCCCACATGGCTTAATTAAGTATAAACTCTTCAAATTATCCCCACCAAAAAAAAAAAAAAAATTTATAATGATTCATAACCCACAATCTTGTTCCAGTTAGTAACTTTCTAGCCAATTAAAATGTTAAAATAAAATAATACAAAACTAAAGTGTCTTAATTCTCTTGTGTTCAACCAAAAAAATAAAAAGACAATTTTCTTTTATACGGTGTCGTGCTTAGCCTAGACTAATATAGGATAGTTTTTTTTTTTTTTTTTTTTTTTCATACTTAGCTTTTGCAAGTTGTGATCATTAGCTGAACCATGTCTCACATCTTTTATGTCCTGATATCGCTTTTCAATATCAGGCCATAGAAAGAATACGAATGTTTCTTCCTAATTGCTCTCCTTCTTGTTCCCTAATGTTTTAAATGTCCGTATCTCTAAATTTGAAATTGATTTTGAAATATGCTATATTAATCCTAGCAAGTATTTAGAACCCTAAAGCAAGCTTTTACGGCTAAGTTAATTTTAAGTTTTTAACACTAAACTAATCAATATAGTCCAAGTGCAAATGACTTAACCAGTTTCCACACAAACTAACTACACTATACAAGACATGGCAATATAGTAGAGCAAAGAAAATAAAGGGAAAGCAAGCAAACCACACTAAACACCAAAACGTGTTTAGGAAGTGGAAAACCCGAGCCCCGGGCATAAAAACCTCTCCCCCGACCACTCTTCGAAAATCTCCACTAGACAAGATAGTTGCAATACCATAGGACACTAAGAACCCTCCAAGCCCGAATGCCTACATGTACTTGAGCCCTCCAAGCTCAAGCTAGCAACCAACTCCTCCAAGTCCCTTCTCTTTCTACCTTACCGGAGACCCTCCATTGAAGCACCAATGGAAACACCACCAATGAAGATTGGATTTGAATGTGTCTTCTCAAGTTTCCATAGCCTTTCTCTCACTCACGAGGTCTATGTTTCTGGGTGAGAAGGTGTTTACAATATCTCAATCAATACAATGAAGGAGATGGAAAAGAGAGGTTGGATTGGTTTTTCTCAAAGCAAAATGGTTCTCTCTTTTCATACACTATGATAGGCTTCTCTTAGATTTCTCTTCTATGTTTTCTAGGGTTTGTATCACCCTTATCTGACGCATTTACCACACCTCACAACTATTTGTGTGTATGTGTGTGTGTGTGTGTGTGTGTGCTGGCAAATATACATTGGATAGGTGCTATACAGAATGTAGAGTGCAGGGATTGTGCAGGTCGCAACCTTGTCGCCCCCTAAGGTCACATAGGGGTTGCGAGATGCACGTCTACATCCTCATCCAGACCACCTATCACGTGGAGCTCACGGGTCACCTAGGTCGCCTCCTGGTCACCTCTAGGTCGAAAGATCTCTAGTTGATACAACTTTCCAAGGTTGAGGGAAAGGTTCAGGTACATCTACCCTAAATTACATTAAAGCCCAGGAAAAATACATCAAACATAAAATGCAATACAAAAAACTTTTGTCACTAAATAAAACCAACAATAAAATATTTCTCAGATTTCCTATGGTTTAAGGAAAAATTTATAATTCTTAATTCTCATTCAACAATGATTTTATTCAAAATTGTTGAACCGTGAGCTGTGCCATTCCACCACAAAACCAATTGGTGATGAGAAAGACACACTCAAATCTTTTATGGGCTTCAACATCACACCACACGGGCTTGTTTTTAGAGTGGTTATAGGGAGTCAAATTGTGGTCCCCCAACAATCCCTCTCTCATAATGACAATCCCGTAACTCGAACCCATGACCTTAGCTCTAATACCATTTGTCAGACCGTGAGCTATGTCATTCCACCTCAAAAACCAATTGGTGATGAGGAAGACACACTCAAATCTTTTATGAGTTTCAAGATCACACCACAAGGGCCTGTTTTTAGAGTGGTTGTAGAGAGTCAAATTGTAGTCCCCCAACAAAAATAATGTAATAATTTCTACATATTAAGCTAAATTAATGATTTATAAAATCTCATCTTATTAAATTATACTAATATTACCGAAAACTAGGATTTTATTATTAATCCTTATTGTAATTTAACTTTTAAAATTTAGGCATCTCCAATTTTAGAACTATTCATTATATTACTTAAAAGAAAATATGTTGACAATTTAAAAAGTAATACATCTTTGAATTCTACTACTTAAAATTCGATTCCTAAAGAGTGCCCTAGGAATTTCCATTGACAATTTTTTTTTTTTTTTTTTTTTTGCAGATAATTTATTGTCTCTATTGAAATCGAAATGGTGAGAACTTTAGTCCAAATTTGATACTTTATTAGTTTAGTTCTCTAAAAGAGCTTAGACTACAGTTTTAATTGAGCATATTTAGTTTTTGTAGTTTTATATCCTTTTATGCATACATAGTATCTTCGTGATAAATGATCATTGATAAAAAATAAAAATAAAAAATAAAAGAAAAAATCTAACATTATCAAGTTTGATAAACCCTTTTTGTTAATATGTATTTTGCATCTTGAACTATGTTTATATTTTTATATACAACTATATATAAATTGGGCACAATGCATAAAATAATTTACTTTTATGTAAGTAAGAACAAAAGGTTGATTTAGTGTATGAATAAATAAATTAGAACAAATAAACTCACTTGTTAGATGAGCAAAATAAAATAATAAAACTTGTCGAGGCTAGTGTTTGACATTATATCCTTAAAACAAATTTCACCCCTTACAATAATGTTTTGAGTTTCTTGAATGTTTATCTCCCAGGATACAATGATCAACAACACACAAAGAAACACAACAATCTTCGTGCACAATGTACTCTCTCTCTCTCTCTCTCTCTCTCTCTCTCTCTCTCTCTCTCTCTCTCTCTCTCATGAAATAAGGATGAAAAGGGGAGGAAAAAAAGGTATATGGAGTGCAATAAGGATACCTAATTATACACACACCCACAAGTTCAAAATAGGTGCAAACGAACATACACAAAATAAAATTAACAAAATGATTTAATCTTTAATGAATTGGGCCCAAGCCACACAAACTTGCACCCACACCCAATCCAACTAGGCCCAATTTGGGTGGATGGTGCCCATGTGTGTGGTAGAAGACCTATTAGGCAAGTGATGCAAGGAAATATGATGGGTTGTAATATAAATTAGAACTAGATGAAATGAGAGTTGTTTAGAACAAAGCGATAGGTAGTTAGGCACCTCTACAAGAACACTAAGTTCTTCAGTAAAATCTCTCAAAGGCTTATTTTCATTCATATACAAAAATTGATTTACAAAGAGCTTACATTCTACTACTTATACTATTTGTTTGGCATTGCAGCCTTTAGATGGTTGACAAGTGTCTAAATCCTATCTGTTAATGCTTAAGAAATCATCTAACTAACTAACTAATTAGTTACAAGAGGATGAGGATATAGCTACTTGAAATTGCCTTGCATCAAGACTTTCCCTCTTAAAAAGCACTTGACCTCAACTGCTCTTAGTTGCCACAAGATTGTATGAATTTCTAGCCTTCTAGGATGATGCAATTGCCTTTATATAATGAGTTTGCTGTTGTTGGCAACATACCAAAGGTTTCTGCTTCTACACAGCAAAGTCCCACACAACTGAAACTCCAATGTAGATGTATTTGTATTAGGAGGACTCCCTTTCTTGAAAGCAAACTTGTCCTCAAGTTTGACTGACCCTCCAATTTTAAAGCCTTCTTCATCTGGACCATTGGTTTGGGACTTTCTTTCCCCTTTTTTGATTGCAATGAGTAGTGAAACACTATCTTGTTCAAACTATGGTTGTTGCACCTTCCTCCCAAGATGGCTTGCCTATCGTAGTTACATGATTGTATGTCTACTTCATCACAAAGAATGGAATAACAACATCTTGAAACTCTAATTTCATCTCCTTTATTTAAGCAAGACAGTTAATGTTGATGCTTCAATTCTTGCTTGTTCGAAATCTATTGTGACTTCATATTCTCATAACTACCTTTCTCAATCAAGAAGTCACAAATTCTTCCTTCAATGCAAAAATTAATTGGAAAAAGTTTACCTTTATGTTGTTTTTCTTCCTCCATTTCTTTCTTTGGAACTTGCAAGGCTTTTGTTGCTAATGATAAATCCTTTTCGACCTCAACAATAACATCTGCTTCTTCCATAGACTGATAAGAAACAGGTTTAGCCACATATTTCATGCTATCACTCATTTCTTTCCATTCTTCATCAATCTGTTCTTCAATGTGTTAAGTTATGGTTTTTCACATAACATTTATGTTGGCTTTATTCCATGAAAAAAAAGTGTGGTAATTTCATTAATTTATTTCCTTATATTTTGTGGAATTTAATTGTAATGGATTTAGTATTAAGTTGGTGAAAATTGCTCAAGACAGTTGATCTTGCAACTTAGCTTGCGACTGGATCGAGACTCAGCACCCGTGAAAGACCATGTGAGGAGCACATGTGTAAGTTCAAAAGTCAGTGCATCTCGCGATTATCTCGCAACTTGGCCAACCTACGAGATGACCCGTGAGATGACCTAACAGTTGGGATTTTAAGTGTGACTCTTATACCTTTCACCCATACTATATATATCCTCATTATCCACAAAATTGTAAGGAAGCTATTCAAAAGAAAACCCTAGAAAAGGTTTCTACAACACCCACCTTTAGAGAGAGCTACTCATCCTCAATAGATAAATCATTATAGTCTCTTCTCATTCCCCTCTCCCATTGTCATACCTTTAAAGGAGATTTTTACCCAAACGCAACACACACCCGTTTAGAGTGTAGAGAGTGTTTTATAGCTTGGGAAGCATTGGGTCTTTGCCAAAATAAGCCGATGAAGGTTGGCGGTGCAATCAGGCAGTATTGCGGGATCCAGGAAGCTAGTGAAAACAAGACTCCAAGAAGTTCGTTCGTAGCTAGAGCTTAAAGGGCTCAAGTACTTTGGCTAGATTAGGATTGGAGGGTCTTTTTGGTATTCTTGTACTCCAACTTATTCACTAGTGGATCATTTTGGCTCAGAGAGCCGTGTAGAGGTTTTTACACCGAGTTCTTCGGTTTTCCTCTTTGATAACACATCTCAGTGTTATCTCGTTGTTTGCATCTCTCTTCCCTTACTCTTTAAACTTTACATTTATTATTTATTGTATATGCCTATGCTTTAGAGAGTAGATCCGCTTTTATTGCGTTACACTTACTCTTATTCCACACTTAGTTAAGTAAGGTAAAAGCAATCTAACCGTAAGTTTTAATTTAGGGGTCTAAACAAGCAATAGTTTTTTGCAATATTTGAGCTTTCACAATGTAATTATCAAAAATAGGTTGCCCAACTTCATGATCTTCTAACTCTTCAACCAGCAAATCTTGATCTTCTAACGCTTCTACCAACAAGTCTTGATCTTCTAACTCTTCAACCAAAAAGCTTGATCTTCTATCTCTTCAACCACCAAGGTTTCACCCTTTGACAAAACTGGTCGGTTCTTGGCTGGTACCTTGGAAGCCTAACTTGATTTAGCAACATTTGATCCATTTTCAACCTTCTTATTAAAATTAGACGTTGCATCACCGCTTCGAGCACTAATTCTAGAACTAAAAGGAGTTGATTGTGCCCCCTTGACTTGTTGATTCTCAATCAACACAGCCCAAATGAAAGCTTCTGAAATAGTCCAGCCATTGTGTAGGAAATGAAAATTTCGGATTTGCAATTTGCTGTAAAAGGTGTGGCTGTATTTGTAAGCCAAGAATTGCTATCTAAGCTTCTGTTTCATCTTCTCCCAAGTATGAATCTTGGTTTTTCCTTTCCTTAATCTTTCAATCTTCATCTTATCCCACCAAGATTTTGTCTTGCCTCTCAAATTGGATGCTACCAATTTAAGTTTCTTGGATTCTGGAATATCATAATAAGCAACAATCTCCTCAACTTGGTTAAGCCAATCCACAAAGTCTTCATGATCCAAGCTGCCATCAATTTCAGGGAATTCGATCTTAAATCATGATTCCCAGTTCTAGTTTGGCATCCTTGGTTGAGCCATCGCAATATTGTGGTTATGCCACTCTTGTTTTTGCTTATGAATATCAACAAAAAACTGCTCATAATCCCCCCCCCCCCCCACCCCCACCCCCACCCCATTTGAAGTTGCACTTCCAGCAACATCATGCTAATTGTGTTGTTGTTTCCTATCTCTTCTCAATAATTCAATCAAGGCTTGAAATTGCCTCCTCAACAATTCCACTTCAACTTCTAAGTCATTTTAAACCCTTCGACCCCTTGGTCCATTGGCTATAATATATTCTCCTTCCGTTGCACAAATAGCATGCTTGTTGCCCTTATCCTTCCTTATCTTCTTAAACACCATGGTTTCTTGCTACTACAAACTAATTGCTAGCACAAAAGAAGGTTGCGGTTTTGGTAAGAAAGGTTTTTTGGGATTAGAATTAACAATCAAGATTGAATCTTGATGGATTCTTGGAACTGGAATGAAGAAAAAAAATGCAAAGGAACTTGAATCCTAAGGATTTCAAGCTCTAATACCAAATTGATGCAGGGAAACATGATGGGCTGTAATATGAATTAGAACTAGATGGAATGAGAGTTGCTAAGAACAAATTGATAGGTGGTTAGGCACCTCAACCAGAATACTAAGTTCTTAAGTAAAAGCTCTCAAATACTTATTTTCATTCACATACAAAAACTTAATTAGAAAGAGCTTACATTCTACGACTTATACTAGTTGTTTGGCATTAGCAGCCTCTAGATGGTTGACAAGTGTCTAAATTCTATCTGGTAATGCTTAAGAAATCATCTAACTAACTAACTAACTAGTTATAAGAGGACTAGGATATAACTACTTGAAATTTCCCTACATCAATAGGTCATCCCACTTCCAAAAAATGGCGTGCCGTTTAGGACCCAACCTTATGTTTTGATACATGGGTATATAATTATATATTGTATAAAGTTATAAACCCGCAAATATCTCTTTCCTTTCTTATATGGGATTCAAGCATGTCACCACTTTATAGTTTAAACCATATTCAAGGAGGCATTTTAGGTGTTAATTTTCATTTAGTCCTTAATGATTTTGGTAAAGTAATTAAATGATGTTAATCTTCTCACAGATGATAAAATGTACCAACTTGGATCCACCTCAACGGACTCATGGATATTACCTTTATTTTGGTTAATAGATAGTCACCCAAACACTTAAATCAATTTTAATTTGATTCTCAAAGATAAATTTACAGCTCGGTCCCTTCAGCTCAGACTTGAGGCTGGTAACACAATAACCACAAGGTCAGAGAATCAATCATTCTAGTTGGGCAACTGTTTTGCTTGTAGACCCCATTTGACAAATCCACAAGCCTATATAGGCTGTTTGGTCACACCCGATCTTTAGTTTTATATATTGGCACCAGTTCACTTTTTCAACTAGAAGAAACCCCACCTTCATCTTTTCCATGTTCCACAAGAAAGAGGGCATCATTGCCTAGAGGATATATAGGCATGCATTATTACTCGTAGCCTAAGATAAGTTGCATACTCAAGATGCCTTTCTTTTCTATAGAAATACAAAGGAAAAAGAAACAGGAAAACTAAAAGGTAGTTAGCTAGAGCTGATTAAACAAGTGGGAACTCCGGTTTCAAACGAGTGGGGTCTCAATAACCACTCAACCGGGTGGGTTGGGTAGGATTCAGGTCGGTCTAAATATTTTCAGCCCAAAACAGCATAAATAAGTAGGTTCATATTTTTAAAACTTATACCCTATTAGGGGTGGCAATTCATGTTCGCGTGACGGATTCATGTCATGTCAACTCATGAGTATCTGACTATATAGGTCAACACTAACCCAACATGTTTATTGAACAGGTTAAGATTTATCAACCCTAACACAACCCATTTATTAAAAGAGTCAGTCGTGTCAACCTGTTTATCAAATTTTATTAAAATAAAAAAAATTATGAAAAAACAAACAAATAAATATTTTTAATATAAAATTCAGAACTAACAAATAACTGCATCACAAATAATCATTTAAAATTAAAGTAAATCTCAATATTACAAATAATCACTCACATTATATCAAAGAAAGTAACCCATAACAACTTATAAGTTTATATACCTAGGGTTTGAAGGGTATATTAATAAAATATCATTTAATTAAATGAGTCAGACGGGTCAAACACTCAAATGAGTTCCATAAGTTGAACACTAACCCAACTCGTTTATTAAACGGGTTAGTCGTGTCAATCCGAATATGACATGAACTCATTAAGCTTCAACTTATAACCTGCTAATTTCGTGTCATGTCATGTCGAATTCACAGATCGTATCCAATTTTGCCACCTCTATACCCTACCATTCACGGGTTCGAGTCAACCCGTAACCCAATATAAACTCTCTCTCTCTCTCTCTCTCTCTCTCTCTCTCTCTCTCTCTCTCTCTCTCTCTCTTAATATTATTGATTATTTACATAGAAAATATTAAGTATCCAATATCCTAAGAACACTTAAGTTTACCTTTATATAATCAAAATGATTGTTTTTAACATAAGTAAGGATAAATTTTTGCTTCAAATTTATTTGGAGCTATTTTTTTAATCCATTACGTGGCATTCTATAAGAATATTCATGTGTATTATTTAAATAAGTCATTTGACTCCTTACAATAACAAACTTTTTTTCCATAAATAATGCCTAAAACACGCACAATAATAAGAAAATAACTCAAAATAATAACATATTTGGAACTTATTAAAAACTAAAATTTTAATATATAACAACTTTAATTAATTACAATTAGAATTATAAAACGGTCAAATTCACAATATATATATAAGGGAAGAAATTGAGCAAGTTGAGGGAGCTAGAGGAATTTCAATGGCATGGAAATTAGGTGAATTGGGAAGAATAACAGTTGAAATATGACATGGTGAAGGAAAGAAAGGCGTGAGAGCTTGGGAATTAAGTGAAATCGGAAGGAGTAGAGAATAAAATGGTTCAAGATTTATATTTTTCTTCGAAAAAAATTATGGAAAGTTCTAAAAGTTCTTCATGATCCATCTGGTTAACCCGAACTATATTCTGCATAATTATATTGTTATAATAAAAAAATAAAAATTATTCTTTACGTTCCCCTTTGTTTCTTTCGGGTTTGAACTAGTAAATAGGATGAAGTTCTTTTTTAGTCAGGTCGTCAAGGTTTTTGGGGTCTACTTTGGAGGAAATTTGAGAGTACATGGAAAATAAATGGACATAAATAACTTGAAAAAAAAAATCATACACTCATATAATTGTTCTATTCTATCCTTATAAATTATAATACATGCCTATGTGATGTTGTAAGAACTTCGATAAATTTTTTTTTTTTTTTTTTTTTTTTGGGAATCATAAAATTCTTAAATTATTATCAACTGTGGTGTAAGGAGATAACATCTATATTATCATTTTTATTTACCTACTCCCTCCCATTTTTCAACTCTTCTATTTCTCTCAAGTTTCTACATTTTCTTTCTCTCAAGGATTGCCTCAAACACGTATCTATTTTCTATACACCATTTAAAAGTAGCATTATGAATACAATTTGACTATTACACGTACCATATGTAAGAAGTAATTATTATAGCATAAGGCGCGTCAAATGTGCCACTGCAACAGAACACATCAAGTTGGTAGATCCGCACTGTAACATTGCATTGATAGTACTAGCAGAAACAGAATTGAACAAGTGCGTCAATGAGTGATTGAGTTTGTGGAAATCATTGTTCTTGAAATACAGGTACAAAATTTTGTTCCCTATTGGTTCATATTGGCTACGACCTAGTTATTGACCAACCGAAGAACGAAACGTCTAGTACACCCAGTTAGTTACTTTATGCACCAATATGCATAAAAGTCTTCAGAGCAATCGATTGGATGAATGATGTTTCTCAAATATATATAGATACCCCTTTTTGAAGTGATATAGTTGATTCTTCTGGGCCTACTAAAAGAAGATGCTCTTTAGGTCCCCTCTTCCAAGGCGATCCATACAAGTTATCAAGTTTCAGACCATTTTCAAAGCTTCTATCATCGTTTTTTTTTTTTTCGCGGGGGGCGGGGGGGGAGGGAGATGCTGCAGCGCGAAAGATTTGAGTCAAGCATCAATCACTTTAAATCTTCACAATAATTTCAATTGGTATCTTTGCAAACTCAAAGTCTGACCTACTATGGCCAAAAAAAAAGGGGGTTCTAGGCTCTACAACTCTCTACGTGTTGTTAATAGAATAAAGAATAAGAGGGTCTATTATAAGAGTGAACCTAGATGGAAAATGTTTTCCCTGATGGGATATTTGTGTTCTTGCATGCAAATTAAGAATTAGTCAGTAGCAAAAGACTAAAATAGCAATGTTTTTTTAGGCTTTGACAAGTAAGAAGTATTCCATTTGAAATTTGGAACACTATTTCAAGATTTTTGTTGAAACTTAAAACTATATGGAACAAATTACTTTCTTTCTTTTTTTCGATGAAAAAACTAGTACTCTTTCTTTTTCTTTTTCTTTTTTTGAATAATTTCCTGGCCTTATTTTATTATTAAACCACTTAAGCCAAGAACCAGAGCTGAGGCTGAAACAAATTTTCCTAGTCAAATGGATTGTTCCTAGGCTCATGAGTCACAACTCACAACTCACAACTCACGAGTCCAAGTCCAAACAATAAGAAATTCCGATTCTGTGAGGGGATTATGCTTCATTATGGAAGCTTTGAAAGCGACAAAGAAGATTGTCTCTATAAAAAACGCTGCTTTTTGGACATAAATTCATTATAAATTACTGTATAGGGGTCAAAAAGTCTTATTTCAATGTTTTACACATCCGAATTAGCAACTAATTATCATTTCATTGTAATGATGATGACATTTTTGTCATAAGACCTTAACTGTAATCTTCTCAATAATGGGGGGTTTAATTTTTTCTAAAGATCATTATTATGATTATAATTATGTTTGTTGATCATAAGACCCTAACCCCAATCGTCCCTAACCTATTACAAATCACCAAAACTATATTTATATAATACCACTGTGCAAACATGATTGACCTAAATCCTTGGGGCAGGGACAGCCACTGTTGGACTAAGGGGGCAATGCCCCCCCCTAATTTTTTTTAAAAATATTATAATATATATGTACTAATTTTAGTAATTTTGTTTTATAAAATTACATTTTTCTCCACTTAAACAATGTCATTGATTCTTTAAAGTTATACTCACAACTTTTTTACAACATTTTTACAAACTATTTTGGTAGCAAATTTTTATTAGTTCGCATATGAGCCCACCACTTATATCATATTTTTACTTACCAATAACCATTTATTACATCAGTAATTTATAAAAAATTTGTAACTCGAGCATTTTCCTCATTTTAGTGACCATAAAAAAATTTATAGATCTACAATCTAAAACAAAATATACAAACCCAAAAAAAATTAGCTCAACAACAAAAATTACCAATAACAAAACTAGAAAAAAAAAAATTAAGCCCAATTACCAATTTTATCCAAAATAAACAACCTACCCATTAAAAAATTCTAAACAAAATTAATTTTATTCTTACACCAAAAAAAAAAAAAAAAAAAAAAAAAAACTTAGCCGTTAAATAATAGCAGAGTCAAAGGTTAAAACCGCCGCATACAACTAACAGTAAAGCTGCCCCTCCTAACCCAAAGTTCTGGCTTCATCCCTGCCTTAGGGGGTGCATTTGGTTCGCTTGATATTACATCACATTGTAATGTTAAATTTATGGAATCTCATTAAAGGATTGTAACATTACAATATTTGGTTAATTAGTTACATTCTTATCACATTACAAGAATGTAATGTTGTTTTTCCTTGTTAGTTTCTTACATTTTTAAAAATAATTATAATTTTTACAATGAATTACCAAAAATGTCCCTTTGAAATATCTAAATGAATTTTTATTTTTAAATAAAAAACCAAATAAAATAAAATAAATATTATCTTACTTTCCTACACTTTCTCACCAATCAAATAATGAGATCCACAAAACAACTAAGAAAAATTCTCACTTTCCTACACTTTCTCACCAACCAAATAGTTACATCCACAAAAAATAGCCAAAGTTTCTCACTTTCTTGCACTTTCTCACCAACCAAATTATAATGTGCAAGAGAGATATAGATCGAAGAGACAACATCGAAGGCCTCAACGGCTACCTAATCTCCAGTGGATTCTCATCTGACCAAGCAACTTTCCTGCACTTTTCTATTTCAAATATCTCTGAAGATTTTCATCTTAGGTTCTGATCTAGATAGAGAGAGTGGGTATGCAAAGAGAGAGATAGAGATCTTAGGGTTTGAATTAGATATGAGAGAAAGAAGGAAGGGTTGGGATTAAGAGCCACCGCCTTGATGGTGGTGGCTAGCTGTGTAGGGCAGCGAATGATGGTGATAGCATAAGGAATTTCGGCCATGAATTCTAATCTAAAGCCATGGACTCTGAGAGAGAGAGAGAGAGAGAGAGAGAGAGGGGCTACGGTTTGAACTTTGAATCTATTAAGAGAGAAGGGCTAAGGTTTGATAATATATTCATGACAATTTTGTAATTAAAATGTATTGGACGCGTCAATTTTGTCAATTGAATAAATTATAACATTCCCATAAACACATAATGTAAGATTACCACAATTTAAGAAGGTAATCAATTTACCATAAATTGGGGTAATGTGAAATATTTTGTAATCTTAGATAACCATAATTTTGTGCAATAAAAAATGAATCAAACACCATGCTGTTCATATTACAGAAATATGAGATTAATGTGATTAACATCAGGGCGAACTAAATACCCCCTGATGGCATGGTTATTTTGATTATTTAAACTGATATTGAAGAGGGGTATGAGTTTTTGGGTAATGTGGGACTCAGGAAAATTCAGATTTTTTGAAGAAAAAACATGAGATGCAAGGTCAAACTGGGTGGGGAGTAAGACAGGCTGATAAAGGGAAGAATCTAGAAGGTTCTAGTCCAAGTGACGATCTGCACTTGGTCCAAATCATTCTCGAATCTTTTCCTTTTTGGTTCGCTTCCTTCTAATTTCAATTGTAATTTGATTTCCTCTGAATTTTGACTTCTTTTTATGATTTTCTTGGTCCTTAAGTTCAACAAATTAATTCCAAATATATCAAATTAATCAATTATTACCAATTTTTCTTAGAATCAATAAATGTTTTGTCTCCAAATTGAATCTAGCACATGCAACCTTACCATAAAATATATTCTCAACCAATAGCATTATGACACATCATTTAAATTTAAGTTGGATTAAAAGAGGCCAATTAGAATTAGGAGTTCATAATCAGGTATGGTTGGGATCCAATTCATGCAAGTGCACTTTACCATTAAAACTTGTTTCTTTGATATCTTTCAATCTGGTTGTCCAATTAAGGCTCATAAGCTATCTTTTTAATTGTTATGACTTTAAGATTTATATCATGTAATGCAATTAGAAATCATGTAGTCAGAATTACAGTTCTTCCATGTGATGTGATACACAATAGAATGCATGGTACAATGCAACTGAGGTTAAATTAGAGTTGTAAAATGAGTGTCTACACCTTTTTAGGGGTTGTTCAAAACCCTCAGCTAACTTCATTGGTTCTGAAAATTTTTATACCGACCACTGCTGTTAACTTCATTGGTAGCTGTCTTTATCGATTTGCACTGCTCAGCAAGGTTGATTCTGGTTGATGCTTAAGCTGCCTTATTTATGCTTGTTTAAAGTTTAATCAATTGCAAGTGCAAAAATTAACAGTTAAATTAACATTCATTCCATATTTAAGAATGTCATTATACTTTTTTTTCAATTTTTATAAAGGGGAGGGATGTTTGATATTTTAGTATATGTGAAAATGAAATCTACTCACAATGATCAAAACATCACATGTATTAGCCCATAATCTTTAGTAGGGGTGTTCACGGGCCGAGTCGGGTCGAGTCTATGCCTGACCCAAACTCGACCCGAAACTTTCAGGTGGGTGAAAATGGAACCTGAAACCGACCTGGAATGCTAGTTGGATCAGTCGGTTCAGGTTGCATCAAGTTTCAGGTTGTACTGGTCGGTTTTGGGTTTTATTGCCGATGCCATTATTTTGGCGAGATTCGTCAAGATCTGGCCAGATCACGACAAGATCTCGCCATATCTCGTCCAAAATGGGGGACACTATCGAGTATGCCTAACAGAGAGAATTGCTTGCAACGCAACTACAAGCCTAGATGACTAATGGAAGGAAGAGCTTCTGGCTATTGAGAAAGCACTGCTTGAAGAAAAGGCTACTTCCTACTGCCCTACCACCAAGAACATATTCTTGCCAGAGAACTCCAAATATCACCGGTTTTGTATGTTTTCGTCGAAAAACCTTCGAATATTGCCCGAAGTTTTTGGTTTTATGATCGGGTCAGGTTGCTCAGGTTTTGGGAGAGGAAACCCGCCAACCGACCCGAAGGCGTCGGGTTTTGTAGGCGGCGACCCGCCACCGACCGTCAAAGTGGTCAGTTAGGGCGGTTTCCGATTCGAGTTTGGGGGGGTTGCTCTAGTTGGTCGGGTTTCCGGGTTGGGTGGACAGTCCTAATCTTGAGGTTAAGCTCAACTGATCTAGAACTTCATTGTATTTTCAATCAATATGTTTAGTGTTCAAATTTCTCCTTCTCAATTATTGAATCATAAAAAATAAAATAAAATAAAAAGTATCAGGCCATAATCTTAAGTTTGAGCTGCTTCTAATATTGCTCTGGAAATTATCTTTATCTCATCTATCACTTCTTAGGTCTTCCTTGAAAAGGAAAGAGATGGGTTGGTAAACCCCTTAGACTTTTGTCTTCTTAATTAATATAGTTATGCAGTAAATGTAAATAATAAATAATAAATAAATTAAATAAAAGAAGTTTCTAAATAAGAGTAGAAAAATATAAATGAATAGGAAACAAGATTTGGGTGAGGTCAACTCTAAACTACTACCAAGTAAATTATACATCTTGACTAGAATATGTGGTGTACATAACATGCGGTGTATGAAAGTTTCTTGGGCTTTTGACTTGAGACATGATAGGAATATGTATTACTACTAGAAGTCTAGAAAGATTATCTATCAAAAATCTAATTTTGCTAATTTGACATGTCATTTTGCTCATAAACTTTCAAAGTTATCATGTTGAAAGCGTTTCTATTCTTTATTTTCCATAATTAAAAAAAAAAAATCATTTTCTATTAATGAAACTTCAATCTATTAAACAAAATCAAGGAGATAGGTACTCAATCATCTCTTTTTTCTCTCTTTTTTTTTTTTTTTTTTGGATACAAGATAGAAATTATACTCTACCCTAATCTAAGTGTATATGTGTGAGAAGCTCCCTCCTGAAAACTTGAACCCCGGCTCTTATCCTTCATACCCCACAAGCACTTTTACTTGTGAAATGACCATCGTACCAAAGGTATACGGTGGTCAATCATCTCTATCATCATTAACATGCAAGTTCTTATAAATATATCATATAAAATCTGAACTAAAAAGTTTAAATTTGAAGTTAATTCTTAAATAAAAACTTTTGAATTGCATCAATCATGATCAAATATCTTTTTTTTTTATTAAAAAAAAATGTTAAACCCTCCTTTCATAACTTGCAAAATATTGAAAATTATCTTATGCATTCAACCTTCACAACATGTGGACTTCACATGTGAGATCCACCTGCTCTAAGAGATTATGAACATTATAAACTCTCCACGAGATACACAATCATAATATCTAACCCCAAAAAAAAAACATTCACTTCCATCTTATAATGTACATGTATTTTGTAGAATGTGAGGTCTACATGTGAGAGAATGATTACATACATTATATAAAGACAAAACTTATGAATAGTACCTTAGTTACTATTCGTTAGGTGCCCCTTTTAAAATTTAGCCATCTGTCTATTCACTTAACAAAGCAAACGTTCGTCTCTTTTACTGTTTTCTTTTTCCTCTTCATTTTCTTTAGATGCTTCAAAACTTAAAAACCCTTGGAAGTCCAGAACTCCAATGTCCCTCATCTCACACTCTTTTTTTTTTTTTTCTTCTTTTTTTTAACAGTGAAGATAGAATTTTATTAAAATAACGGGGAAAACCCCAGAGTAGCTTACAAGATGTCCATGTCCACTTATAATAGCTAAGAAAATTACATAACATAAAGTAATGAGCTCTGTTCCTGCTAGGTGATTATGGTCCCATAAGGTGCCGAGTCAAACATTGGTAGTCTTGTAGCAGGGTCGTGGCACCATGGAGTATGTCACCTGTAGAGCTGTCCACGGGTCGGGCAAGTCGGGTTTGTGCCCAACCCGCAACCAACCCGCCGGAGATTGGGTAAGGAGGTGTCAGACCCACAACCGACCCGTATTAGGGTCGGGTTTTACGGGTCGTTTTCCTGTCGGGTGAGTGGCGGTTTCGAGTGAGGCCTAAACCCGTCGGAGAGGACGAAAAACGTAGAAAATCGGTGAGATCTCTCCCGATCCGTCCAAGATTCGATGCGATCTAGCCGGATTTGGCAGAGATTTCGCCAAATCCGATGCTTTTTCCCCCAAATCGTGCTGAGAATCGCCGGATCTGGTGTTTTAGTCGCCGAAATCTGCCAAATCATGCTGGAAAACTCGTCGGAAAGCTTGAAATCGCAGCTCATCGTTCTCTCTTCGGGCAAGTCGGGTTGAACAGGTTTTGAAGGAAGGGAACCGAAACCGAACCACCGGCGTCGGGTTTTGAAGCTCGGGACCCGCGTCCGACCACCGGAGCTGTCGGATCGGGTTGTAGCGGGTCAGGTACGGGCGGGTTAGGCAGGTCGATGGGTGAGATGGACAGCCCTAGTCACCTGGTTGGGACTGCTTCTTCTCAAAATAGAATCGGTTTCTGATGTTCCAAATGGACCAAGCAACCATTGCCCATACCTCCATTTTCTTCTCGTAAACTTGTCTTCCATCTGTCCGACGAGGGAATGAAAATCCTAGACTACGACTGAGCATTTCTGCAGTTTTCCTTTAACCAGTGCCCAAACATTGGTGGCTAACGAGCACTCCCATAATGCATGACAGGCCGATTCTTCTGCCTAGTTGTAGATTTCACAACGAGGATCAATAGGGATTCTCCTACGAGCAATGTTAGCTCGAGTAGGAAGAACGTCTCAACATGCTCTCCATAGGAAGTTTCGCACCTTCGGTGGTATATGCATTTTCCACAATTTGTTCCAAAACCTTTTGTCCTCTTGCACTCTGGAATGCTTGACCACGCCTCCTTGGTTCAAGCGAAGGGCAACTAAGTAAGCCGACCTGACTGTGAATCGTTGGGCCTTATTTTCTTTCCAGTAAAGTCTATCCTATGTCTGAAGGTTACCAAGTTTGAGATTGAGAATATCATCTTGTGTGGACTGCATGAACATGGCTTGTATCAATGGCCTATTCCACTGATTGGTTTGTTTGTCAATAAGGTCACCTACCTTCATTGATGTGTCAGCCCCCGATTTGAAGATTGGTGGCGGGGCAGCCACCTTTGGTTGTTGATGTTGACGTTCTACCCATTGCCAATCTGCCAGTTCGATCCCTTAAGGATGAGATCTCTTGTAGCCAACAAACTTCGCCACACAAAGGAAGGGTTTGGACCTTTCTCTGCCTCCAAAAATGAGCACTAGGGAAAATATTTGGCTTTATACACTATAAAATAAAGGTTGTGTACCTGTGACCAAGCGCCATGCTTGTTTGGCTAGCATTGCTAGATTGAAGGCATGAATATTCCGAAAGCCCATTCCTCCCTCATTCTTTGGGGTGCACAGTTTATTCCAGTTTATCCAATGTATCTTCTTCTCATTTCAAGTTTGTCCCCACCAATACTTAGCCAACACCAAGTTAATATCCTCACACACCTTCTTAGGAAACTTGAAAATACCCATAGAGTAAGTGGGTATTGCTTGGGCCACCATCTTTATCAACACCTCCCTACCCGCCTTAGAGATTGATTTTTCCTTCCACCCCATCACCCTTTTTGTTATCCTCTCCTGTAGATCCATAAATGTGTTTACCTTAGATTTTCCCCCAACCATAGGGAGTCCAAGGTACTTTTCACAGTTTGTCATGACCTGTGCACCCAACAAATTCTGAATTTCCTCCTTAACTCTTTAGGTAGTGTTCTTGCTGAAAAAGATTGTGGTTTTTTGTTTGTTGATTGCTTGACCTGAGGCCTCCACATATTGTGTAAGGATGTCAAGGAGTTGCTGGAATTCACATATCTTAGCCTCACAAAACAGCAGGCTATCATCTACAAAGAGGAGGTGGGAAATACGGACACCACCCCGGCAACTCTGGATCCCCTTTAATTTGTTGGTAGTCATTACTCTGCTAATCATAGAGGATAGCCCCTCAACACAAAACAAGAAGAGGTAAAGGGACAAAGGATCACCTTGTTTTATTCCATGGGTTGGTGTTCTGAGGCCTTTTGGTTCCCCATTGATAAGTATGGAGTAGGAGGCTATACACACGGTTTCCATAGCCAAATTCACCCATTGGTCAGGTAGTCACATCTTAAGCATGATCCATTGAAGGAAACTCCATTCTACTCCATCATATGCCTTGCTTGTATCGAGCTTTATCGCCATGTGACCTGTTCTTCCTTTTCTCTGGTTATGCATACGATAAAGCATTTCAAACGCCATCGTGGTATTATCTGTGATAAGTCTATCAGGAATAAAAGCACTTTGGGCGTCAGATATAATATTGGGTAAGATAGATTTTACCCGATTTGCAAGTACTTTTGATATAATTCGGGATACAACATTAACCAAACTTATGGGAAAAAAATCCGTGATATTTTGTGGGTCATTCTTTTTGGGTATGAGTACAATGTGTGTAATTCATTTTCTTCAAATATATTCCAGAGTGTAGGACAGATAACACAGCTAAGGTAACATCAGGTCCAACAATGTGCCAAAATTTTTGGAAAAAGAAAGGAGACATACCATCCGGTCTGGGTGATTTTGATGGGTGCATGCTAAAGAGAGCTCTCCTTAAATACTGCATCATTTCATCCGTGACTACCCTATTAATAGCATCCAGCACCCTTTCCATGTTTGTATGATTTTGGGCTTTATATAAGTCAACATAGTACTCCTCGGCAATTGCAGTGACTTTTCTCATGTACGTTTGCCACACTCCATTTTCATCATGCAGTCCGTCAATGCCATTTTTCTTCTTTCCTTGGTGAAAGAATCTTGTATTTTTGTCACCCACCAGAACCCATATGTATCTAGACCACTGCCTCCAAAAAACTTCCTCATGGTGTATCAACTCAGTGACCTCCCTCCTTAATATGTTGATATGTTCCAGGTTTGGTGCATACCCCTACTTCACTGGTTCCTCAAATTCTTGTTGCTTTTCTGTTAGGCGAACTTTTGTGTTTCCGAAGGCTGACTTGCTCCATGCTACCAGGTGTGCTCTACAGCTTTTAATTTTCTCGAAGAGGCAATACATAGGGCTGCCCAAAGGTTAGGCATGGGTCCAGGAGTCTCAGATTACCGCTTCACACTCTGAATGAGCCACCCATTTCTCTTCGAAACTGTGGAGTTTTTGTCTCCTTCGGTTTTGCTGATGGTTCGGGGGAGTTGTGTTAATTACAATCGAGTCATGGTCGAAGTACGAAGCTATCATGTGGACCACCTTGGCCGCCAAGTACAATGCCAACCATTCTAGGGAGGCACATATGCTCTATCCAATCTTCCTCGAAGAAAGCTTCACCTTCTCGTCCATTCCGCCATGTGTACCTATACCCACAATAGCCCAAGTCGATCAAGCCACAAGCTAACAAGGCATTTTGGAATGCGACCATCGGTGCTAATGGTCTAGGATGCTTGCCATTCTTTTCCTCAGAGCTTAATATCTCATTATAGTCGACAATACATAGCCATGGTAAGGTGGATCTGTTATAAAGGTGCCGCATTAATCTCCATGTTTCTGACTTCATCTACTCCTTCGGGTATCCGTAAATACCTGTTAATCTCCATGGTTAGGTGGACGGGACATAGACTTGTACATCTATATGGTGTGGGGAGTATGTTTGTGTGTCAACCACCACGTCAGTTTTCCACAACAAAGCCAGACCCCCTCGTCTTCCTTCATTTGATACAGCTAACATAGAAGAGAAACCCAACTCCAACTTAATCGGTTCCATCTCACGAATTGTTAATTTTGTTTCCGTTAGAAACAAAATTATGGGATCTTTTTTTCTCACCAAGTCGGCAAGAACCTCAACTGCCGAGCGGTTCCCAAGCTCCCGGCAATTCCAGCTTAGGACAATCATTGCAATCGGTGAGGCTGTGACGCAACCACCATCGTTGGAGAGGTAGGCTGTGTTGAACCGGCCACACCTTTAAGCCATTTGTTGCTGGTTTTGATGCCTTGGCCATCGTCAAGCTTCCTGTGTTCAAATTGTCTCTTCTTCCCCACTGCTACTCGGTCACCCTTGTTATTCCTATTAATGGTCAGCCCCGGTCTGGATAGTTTCTTCCATGTGGATGTGGGCGCTGTTTATTTCTCTGTAACGTGTGCACGTGACTCCTGGTTACAAGTCACGTGCTTTGCGTTTGACTCACCATAGCTGATTGGCATGTAATAAAGATCGCCTTCATTATTTTTGGTTTCCATATTAGCCGGGTTTGATTGTGTATTAACCCTGTTTTCTATATTTTCCATGTCCACCTATAACGTATCATGGAGTAAAATCTGGTGATTTAATTTGCGTTAATATCCGTAACGTGCAGGTGGGATTCACCGCATCCATTTCCTTATTTTTCGGGCTTTTCGCTTCTACATTAATGGGTTGGGTAGGGCTAGCTGTCCTCAGACTAAGGTCAGTTTGGGTGGTTGGTTCACTCTGGTGGCAACGTGGGCTGTGTTGGTTGCTCCTCTGATTATCGGAGCGGATACGAGTACCGGCTTTTATCCATTCCCCATACCGTCGGTTCCCCATATCCTCCCCTCCAGCCATACTACACTCCTTCTCATCATGCCCAATTCTACCACATGTAAAACACCACCCAACCAAGCGCTCATACTGGAATGCAACTTGGACTTCATCTCCCTCCGGACTTACAACTGGACCACCCCGTCAAAGTGGTTTGTCCAAGGGGATTTCAGCTCGAATTCTTAAGAATCGGGCTTGGTCGAACTTGAAGGCCTTACAGTTTACTTCAATGATTTTTCTGAGCCCCCTCCCAATATCGTGGCCTGCATCTTCAGTCATTAAATCAAAAGAGAGGCCCCACACTTGGACCCAAAAAGGAAGGTGTGTGAAAATCATAGACCTAGTTGTCATGCCTTTCTCCCATCTCCTTACGGCCAACATATGGTTATCAAAGCACCAAAGGCCATTATTCCAAACCCAAAGTAGTTGGCTTTCCATAGTGAATTTAAATTGTAGTAATCTGTCCCCGACCTCCACAATCTTCAAGTCATCCCCCAACTTCCACATAGATCATAGAAGGTTTTTTGCTGCTCTTAAGTTCATCAATTTGGTAGTAAGAAACTTCCTGATTAGGCTTAGAGAGTGTTCATCCAAAATTTCTTGTCTCCGCACGAGACGTATGGTTATAGTTTCATCTTCCTCTATAGTAAGTTGCATTCTTTGAATCCTTTCTAAGAAGTTTGCATCCATGGTGTTGCCCATATGGCAGCAAGTGGACACTCTGGGGCACCAGCTCTCTTATCCTTTAGGCTACACTAGAAGACTAGAAGACAAAAAGTAAGAAAAGCTCACACTAGGTGAGAAGAAAGGGCTCCTACGGTGAGGAGAAAAAAAAAATGGCCATGGTAAACAACCTCATCTCACACTCTAAGACTTCTAGATTTTGAAGAAATCAATATTTCAAAAGGAGGAAAGGGCTGGCTCTCATGTGTTTTGCGTTGTCAAATTGAAAGATTTGTTGGATGCCAGTCTCTATTTCTTTCTTTGTTCCTCTCTTTTTTAATCTCTCTCTTGATAATTCTTTTTTCTGATCTAACCCTTAAAATAGTCAGAAGGTCGACGTGGCTGGCTTTTGATCTCAAAGATTTGAACTTTGGTTTGCAATTTAAACGGCTGGTTGGGCTTGGTAGGTGCCTAGCTTTGGTGGCTGAAAAAGATACTAATCTTAATTTCATATTGGAGTTTTGATTTCTAAATAATTACTACATGGGTTAAGGATAATTTTTCCAAGAAAAAAGAAGGAGAGAAAGAAGGAGTTCTGGGTCATGAACTTTGGTTTTCACACATCTGAAGGTGACGGACAAAAAAAAAGGGGAGGGGGGGGGGGGGGGGAAGATGTTAATTGTTAACACACATTTGCTCAGTTAAGTAAATAGACAGGTGGCTAAATTTTAAATGGAGTGCCTGATGAGCAGTAGTTAAGGTACTATATCTAAGTTTTGCCCATTATATAATCACTCTATGAGATGCCCTTTGAGAAAATATAACCAAAATTATAATAGAACAAAACAAATCTATCTTGAAGCATTAGAATCCGTCTCTTCAAAACACTTTTTTATCCGGATTGAATAACGCCATAACCAAGAATTATTTTTAAAAGTCTTATATTCGGCTCTCAAACATTATTTAATTTTTTTGTAAAGCACTATAGCATATATGTAGAAAACGTTTCTTCTTTTCTTTAAAAAAAATAATTTTTTTATACAATTCAATAATTGGGGATGAGAGATCTGAACCTTGAATGACATTATTGAAAACATTAAAATGTGTCAATTGAATTATTTTGAGAAATTATTAAAAAATATTTTACTTGCATGCATAAAGAAAACAAACAATATAATGCAAGAAAAAAAAAATCTAGAACCACATCTTTTTGTGCCATAATTTTAATGTTGTAGACTGTCTGTAGTAAATCAATGTAAAAGTATCAGTCAACCTATTACAGTTTGCCTTATAAAATTGTTGTGAAAAAGTGAGCAGTAAAAGATAACAACACTAGAATCAAAGACTAGGGTGTGTTAAAGATTGGGTTATTAAAATTTACACACACACACACACACAAAAAAAAAAAAAAAAAAAAAAAAAAAAAAAGATTTATTTACTTAAAAATTTAACTAAGGTTGCGTTTGGAAACAAATTATAAGAGCATTTACATTGGGTCTTGCAAATGCCATATGTTAGTAAAATTTAGCATTAGAGCCCCAAAACCCCTCGTCATCCGATCTCTTAATTGTATAAATTTTTACAATAGTGCTACAATATCATCTTACTTTTATGACGGTACTGTAGCATCCTGTATATAATATTACATTACTTTTTTCTATCTCTCACCCACTCAGTTGTACTTCTACCTTACTTTCTTTTTTTTTTACTCTGATTCTCAATCAGTTCTTCTTCCTCAGTTTTACTTCTTCCTTTCTTTTCTTTTCTTTTTTCCTCTGATTCTTACTTAGTTCTACTTCGTCCTTAGTTCTACTTCTTTTTTCTTTTTCTTTTTTTCTCTAATTCTCACTCAGTTCTACTTCTTCCTTTCTTTTTCTTTTTCTTTCTTTTTTCTTTCTTTCTCTGATTCTCTCTCTTTATTCAATTCTCATTCCTCACTCCCTCTCTCTCTCTCTCTCTCTCTCTCTCTCTCGTTCAAAGCTTGCCATCGGAGCTGAGCTAGATTTGGAGTGGTCACAGCATGGTCACGGCGTGGCGAGATCTGATATGGATTTCTGGCGTGGGTCTGATGTGGGTTTCTAGCATGGGTTCTGATGTGAATTTCTGGTGTGGATCTGATGTGGGTTTCCAGCGTGGGTTCTAATGTCTCTCGTTCAAAGCTTGCCATCGGAGCTGAGCTAGATTTGGAGTGGTCACAGCATGGTCACGGCGTGGCGAGATCTGATATGGATTTCTGGCGTGGGTCTGATGTGGGTTTCTAGCATGGGTTCTGATGTGAATTTCTGGTGTGGATCTGATGTGGGTTTCCAGCGTGGGTTCTAATGTGCATTTTTCTTTAATTTTTTTGTGGGTTTCTGTCCATGGTGGTGGTGGGTGTGTTGTTGCCGTGGATTTTCCATGGTAGTGGAGGATTTTTCTTTGATTTTTTATGTGTTGTTACCGTGGTGGTTAGGGATGGCCATACTCATTAGATAATGGATATCCAACTCAACCCGATCCAATTATTCTGAGTAATACCCAGTTCTTAATGGGTATAAGGTAATTAGGTAGGATTTGGATATTATCCAAATATTTTGGGTAGGGTTTGGATATTACCCATTTACCCATTATTATCCATTTAACTAATTAGATCTAACTCAAACCCAACTCAACCAAATTATTATGGGTAAACCTCAACCCACCCAATTACCCAATAATCAAAATTATCAAATTACCCCTAAAACTTGAAAATGACCAAATTATTCCTAAAATCCTCTAAAATTGCCGAAATGCACTCTAAACCTAAAAAATGACCAAAATACCCCCAAAATCTAAAAATTTCCTAAATATCCCAAAAACATAAAAAAAATGACCAAAATACCCCCGAAAACTAAAAATTACCAAAATACCCCATAAACCTAAAAAAATGACGAAAAAACCACTAAAACCTAAAAATTACCAAAATACCCTTTAAACCTAAAAAATGACCGAAATACTTCTGAAACATAAAAAATTACCGAAATACTCCCCATAAACTTAAAATTACCGAAATACCCTCTAAACCTAATAAATGACCGAAATACCCCTGAAATTTAAAAATTACCAAAAAAACCCCCAAAACATTAATTGAAACACCCACGAAGCCTAAAAAATGACCAAAATACCTTTGAAACCTAAAAAATGACCAAAATACCCCCAAAAACTAAAAATTACCAAAATAACCCATAAACCTAAAAAATGACCGAAAGACCACTGAAACCTAGAAAATGACCAAAATACCCTCAAAACCTAAAAATTACCAAAATACCATCAAAACCTAAAAAATGACCGAAATACCCCTGAAACATAAAAAATTACCGAAATACCCCCTGAAACCTAAAAATGACCAAAATACCCCCCATAAACTTAAAATTACCAAAATACCCTCTAAACCTAAAAATTGATTGAAATACCCCCGAAACCTTAAAATTACCAAAATACCCTAAACATATAAAATGACAAGAATACCCCCCGAAACCTATAAAATAACCGAAATACCCCCCTAAATCTAAAAAATGACCAAAATACTCCTGAAACCTATAAAATTACCAAAATACCCCGAAACCTATAAAATGACAAAAATGCCCCTAAAACCTATAAGATGATAAAAATACACCCAACCCTAAAAAAATGACTAAAATAACCTCGAAACCTAAAAAATGACCAAAAGATCCCAAAACCTAAAAAATGACCAAAATACCCCCAAAGCCTAAAAAATAACCAAAATACTTCCAAAACCTAAATGGGCAATTACACATAACCCACCTGTGGTTTGGGCAAAAATCACTTTGCCTACCCGTGGTTTGAAAAGTATCACTTAACCCACCTGTGGTATGTTTCCGTCAATCTCCGTAACACACCTCAAGCCCAGCCGTTACAAAAACACCTCTTAACCCCAAAACACAACATAACGCGAATCAAAACACCCAAACTCAGAAACTTTTCAAGAGAGAGACCTGTGGTGAGATCAACGTGTTCTTCGTGGTTTGGAGTGTCTAGAAAGAGAGAAAACACAAGTTTTGCAACATCGAAGCTAGGGGGGGAAAACAGATGTTTTTATAATGGGTTGTGGCTCTCCATTTGGTGGTTTTGTGTCACCATTTGTGGGTTTTGTTGGTTTTTGCATTTGGATTTGCTTTATTTTTTTATTTTTATTTTTGCAAAAATCACGGTGGCCTGTGGTTATTGGTGGATTTGGTTATGGGTTCACAATAGAGAGAAAAGAAAGATAGAGGTTTTGGGTTTTAGAGAATTTGGTTATGGGTTCACAATCTCAATCTCACCACAGCCATATCAAACACCTGGTGGTGATGGATTTTTCTTTTTTCTTTTTTTTCTTTTTTGTGTTGTTGTCGTGGTAGTGGTGGAGATGGATTATATTATTTTATTGGGTAGTATATATTATTTTAATGAATTAATTAAGAAAATAAAAGTTGAGATGTTAGGAGTGTTGTAAAATGGTATAGTATAAATGATAAAGTAGATTTTAAGATGGTAAAATAGAATTTTTTGTAGAAACCAGATGTAAATGCTCTAAAGCCAACTTATTTTACTATTTAACTTATTTTTGTTATTATTCATGAGTCCCACTGCACTTTTTGGTACTATTTATGGGTCTTACTGTACTATTTCAACTAGTTTTTACATTTATCTACAGTACTTTCAACAAAAAATTTTCAATTTCAACTAAATAAACTATTCCAAACGGACCCTAAATTAATACAGGTTTCATTTCTATTTTCTAGAAGATGCAACAATAGACAGAGTAGTGTGAAAGTCTTAAATTCTAATTAAGAAAAAAAACAACAAAAATTCATTAAAAAGAAAAAAAGAGCTAGTTGAACTGAACATGTGGCTCGTGGTTAGGCCAACGTCTCTTCTGAGTTGAGGGATGATCTCAGGTCAACTCATTCTCAAACTCTCAAGCTATTGACGTCATCTTCCACGTCAGACTCCAGCTCCTCTCTCTTAAAAAAATGGAATAAGTACTCGCACCCTTCAACTTAAGTCTCTTCCCTCATCAAACTTCTTCCAAAAAATTAACTCCATCAAATTCCAAAACCCCTTAAAAAAACCTCCATTTTCTCTCACTCCACGCGCCATGTACACTCACCCAAACACCGCATTCACACGCGCTGCCGATTTTCTCGGCCATCCCGCCACGTCACCCGACAACCTCACACCACTCGACCTCCCAACGTTAACTCTACCGTTACCGTTACCGTTGCTTCCACCCAATTTACTCGACCAACTCGCCTCCCCCACCTCCGAGTTCGACTCGGTTATGAACTCGCCCGAAATTGGAAATAATAATAGCAGTAACTGCAGTGGCTGCAGTAGCTACGGCTCGACGAGCTCGTTCGCGAGTCACCAGACTCAGACGCCCACCTTTTTTCAGCGAAGCGTGAGCAGCAACTCGTTCCAGAAGAGCGGGTTTCGCCAACTCGTTTCGTCTTCGACTCACGAGTTTGTAGACTCGGAGTCTGGTCCGGTCAGAAGGGTCTTCAGTACTGGCGATTTGCAGGTACATATGTTACTAAAATGCCCACTTTGTTTTTCACGTAAAGACATGTCTTTTCACTCTACTTATATTTGTTTAAAATCTGTTTATTTTGAGGTTTCAAAAAAAAAATCTACTTATTTTGATAAAATTAAAATTTTTTTTATTAAAAATATAGTAGATAAAAATAAAAATTAGTTAAAATAATATCATGAAATCTATAAATAATTACAAAAATAAATTAAATAGTAAAATAAGTGAATAAAATTAAGTAAACCAAACGCATACTTAGTGTACCGAGTTACATGCAAAATTATTGTACCATCAAAACCATCCCTTTGATTTTTTTTTTTTTTTTACTTATTTTTTAAATTTCTTTGAAGGGAAATTGGTTCATAGTACTAGATGATAATTAAAATGATTATATTATTACTTTTTAATTACGTGGATAACCTGTTTAAAATACACGTGGATAACCATCTACTAATAAAGTAGTATTTTGCTATTATTTTTGGTTATGTGATTTGATATACGCTGATTGTGATTGAGCTTCTTTTTTTTTTTTTTTTTAAGAGCAAAGATTGAGCTATTTTAGTTTGGTCTAATTTTGTTTTTTAATTATGTGGGTGCAGAGAATTAATATGATGCAACATAGTCATCGATCGGAGAGCCCATTGTCCAATGAGAATAGTATCATCATTGAAAGTATGAGCAGAGCGTGCAGATATAGTCCTGAGGAGAAAAAGGAGAGGATTGAGAGATATAGGAGCAAGAGAACCCAAAGAAATTTCAACAAGAAGATTAAGGTTTTATTATCATGTTTATTTGTTAATGGGTTAACAACTTAACATTAAATAATTTTTTTTTTTAAAATTGCATTTGAGACAATTACCTAACATAATAATCATTGCGATGACAATCAAAAAATGTCCATAAATATTTTTATTATTAGAAAAATGCCATAAATATTAAGATGAAGTAGGGTGGTAGATTCAATTCTTATTAGTTAATTAATAGTGACCGAAAAAAAAAAAAAAAAAAAAAACCTTTTTACAACTTACTCAATGTAAGGTACTCGTGTAAAAGTAAGCAGTGAAGGCAAAAAAAGAATTGATGTATGGTACTTGCAAAATCATAGCTCGTTTAGATTTTTTTTTTTTTTTTTTCACTTTCGCTCATGGGTGCACTGCATATGATACGTCTTGTCACATGTAGCTTTTGCTACATGTTCCTATAAGTATCATAACTCATAAATAGTGATATCTGTTCAAATATCACTATGAGGCTGTCCATCAACAGTAGAATTTCTAATCATCTCTCTAGGATAAGGAAATGATCATATTTTGTGATATTTGGTAGGCTTTACAAACATTTCTCTAAGTTTTTATTCCATCTTTGAAAAACCTTTCGAATATTCTTTTTTTTTTTTTTTTTTGATAACTAGTATTTTAAGAATAAGGGAGCCAAAGTATTAACAAATATAGAAATTTATCAATTTAAGAAGGTTACATGGGAAATATGAATAATTGAAGAGGGGACATCCATATATTATCTGAAAATTTTAACTAAATCTAAATCTAAGGATAAACTTTGAATTATTGGAAAGCTTAAGGGGCCATAGTTTCGCGGTTGCTGGTAGAGTTGATACAGAACTATTACAGTCTAATTAGTGTCTGTTTGATATAATTTATTTTTCAACTTTTGGGAAATGTGGTTGTTTTAAAAATTTTGCGTTAAAAAATAAAAAAGTACCTTTAGAAAAAGTGCAGTTTTGAACTGCGTTACCAAACAGGCACTTACTATTTGCAGAACAATTATGTGCATTAGCTTCTCTGTGCACTGGGTCGTTGTGTTTCATATGGCACTGGCTGTCACACAATGAGAGACAGCGTATGTAAAATAACAGTTACGGTCAAATTGTTTTGAGATTAATACATGAAGTGATGAGTCACTTCTGATAAAGCAATTAATCCATTACTGAAACCTCCATAATATCTTGACCTTTCTGTCATACCATCATGTCTATGTAAGAATTTTAATTCACCTACAGTTTGCAATAAAACATGGTACTGATAATTTAAATGAATAAACTTAATTACCACTACTACTCAATTTCACTATGCTTTTTGGATTGTGATCACTAGGTTATTACAGGCATTATTCTTAACACTATCTTTTTAAATACAGTATGCTTGTAGGAAGACCTTGGCAGACAGTCGGCCACGCATCAGAGGAAGGTTTGCGAGGAACGACGAAATTGAGAAGAATCCTCAAGTTCAATGGAGCCATATAGGCGGCGAGGGCGAGGAAGATGAAGACGATGAAGATAATTGGATCAATTTTATTGACACATTCTCAGCAGCAAACATGGTTCCTTAACTAATCATGAGAATTTCTATATGTTGGACGTGTTTGTGTCCTAGTGTGCATTTTATATATGGTCGTTTGCTAGTATGATGCATTTGAAGTGTTATTTAGCTTCAATAGGTGATGTAGATATAGTTTGATTGCATTATTATTATTATTCTTCAATATGGTTTCAACTTTCAATGCTTAATGAACAGTCAATTTCTAACTGCCTGAAATATTTAGAACTCAGGCAGTTTTAAATCTTCTAGAATATATTTTAGTCAATCATCTCTATATATGTGGAAGTTGATGATTTGGGGTTTTAGATAAAATTTATACATGCTTTATTTTAGTGCAGAAAAGATAAAAAAACCAAAACCGATAAGTTGAAAAGAATCAAGATAAAGACGTTGCCGTTGACAAAATAATAGAAAAGAAGCACAATGGTAAGATAATGGTAAGATAGATGCAATGTTTCTAAAGTGGTGTATATATTTGCGCTTTGACATTTTTCTTCCTCAAGAGTCAAGATTCACCTAGCTTGAAGGCAACTAATTATAGGCTGGAATAGACTACTGTGTTTAAATCCTACACACACAGCATTAGCAAATAGCAATGTGAATTGAAGCATAATTAGCGTATTAACAATAGCACAAATTTTGATATTGGCATCGGAAGTTAGCTTCAACAAGTTTAACCAAAGACATGCAATATGCATGGACTGGCACAAGCCTAGCATAGATGTCTCCCTAGTAAGTGTGCCTAAGGGATATTCGGATTAGTCAAAAACGTGAAAACATATTCCCTCTCAAATCAAACATATATTTAGTAGTACACGACAGTTTTTCATTCCTTTAAAAGACATAGATACACCTTTCACCTTTCAAGTGCTAAAACAAGTGTAAATTGCTAAGATACATGGATTCCAAATTGTGGAGTATAAGAATGGGGAAAAATGAGCAGTCATATTATACTCAGAATACATGAATTGTTAAGGAGCAGACATATCATATTGAAACTTGATTATCACAAGCAAAGCTTTGAGATTTTCCCTTCAAAAGTGACATCATATACAGGGCATGCATTAGGAAGGGAGCTAGCTATTCAGAGCCTGTTTGGGTAAGGATTTTTCATCACTCAATTTCCGTCACTCAATTTCCATCACTCATCACTCATCACTCATAACTCATCACTCATCACTCATCACTCATCACTCATTTTTTCACACTCATTTGGCAACATCACTTTTATTTTCATCACTCAATTTTTTCACACTATTCATGGGTCCCACACCTGTCAGCCAGTACAGTTTTTTTTTTTTTTTTTTTTAGTACCCAACTCACCGAAGCTAATATATATAAAAAAAAAAAAAAAAAAAAAAAAACGGAACAGCCAACCCAGGAAAAGAAAAAGAAAAAAAAAAAAAAACAAACAAACAGCCAACGCCAACCCAGAAAAAAAAAAAAAAAAAAAAAAGAAGTCAAAAGGTGGTCAAAAGTTGCGGCTGTGGGTCCCTCATGTATGTTTATTTACGGAAATACCATTGAGTTATGAGTTATGGAAACTGAAAACAGCCTTTTGTTGTTTTCAGTTTCCATAACTCATAACTCAAAAATCAGAGAATTGAGTGATGGAAACAGAGTTATCGTTTGGCCAAACAACCTTTTTACTATGGGTCCCACCATTTTTGAGTTATGAGTTATGGAAACAGAGAATTGAATTATCAAAAAACTCAATCCAAACAGCCTCTCAATGTCCCTCTTCCCTCCTCTTTTTATAGCTCTTTTAGCTATTCAATTTCTTAGTCTAAAATTACTAAATCTATGGCCTCTCCTATCCAAGAAACAATTGATCATTCAATTTGATGAATAATGAGTAGAAACTTACATTAATGTGAGAAAATACATAAAAATTAAAATTAGAATTCTACTTTATTTTTAGTTCTGATAGTGATTCTTGAAACTAAGTTGTAGCTAGAAATTACTTTTAGAGTTGACCAATAAAAAATGTCACTATAAGGTATGATAATAATGGATATAATTATTTTTATTGATGTTGTAAATATAACAACAAATAAGTTTATAGTGATTAATAAGAAAAGTCTTTAGCAATTAATAAGAAAGGTCTTTACGGTGTATGAAAATGACAGATATAATGATTCTCCCTTTAATAAAAGTAAAAACAAATAAATTATAAAACAAATAAAATGTTGGTCGCAATAAAAATACGCAAATATGAAAATGAGAGAATATAATAAGGCATTGATATCTAACATCAACGAAATCTAGCTTCTTCTCAAAAAAAGCAAAATCTAGCTAATGAAAGTTTTCATTGAAATGGTATAAGATGTCTCACAGTTCTTCAAGGCCTACCCAAGATTTCAGGCTTTTTTGTGTTGAGTGCTAATAAAACAGTCAACGATTGGCAAAGTTTCAAGGAAAAGTCACCCATCGAACCACTTCCCGTCAATCTCGTTTTCCTTCTCTCGAAGTATATGGTCTTGCACTTCAATCCTTCTTTGGCCTTTTAAATTTTCTTTCTTTTCTTTGGTCTCTTTTTTTTTCTTCATGAATTTATTCTTATTAACAAATATATAGACAATCTTGTATTATAAATTGTGAAGATCTTAAACAATATAATTTAGTCAATTTGTGACAATCATATTAAAATTGTTTTGGTAGCATGAAAAGAGACAGAATTTGCTGGGCTTGCACTAGAATGAAGAAAGACAAGAGCTAGCAATTCAATTAATAAACCCTCTTCCCTCCCCTTTTTGAAGCTTTTTTTAAATCTTTTCGTTGGATATGCAAATTCTTTATATAAAATACTATAATTTTTAATTTCTCTTTCTGAAGAATCATTTCGTCACTTAAGTTGCTAACTAATGGGTTGGAACTTATAATAATGTGAGAAAATATATACAAAATTGGCATTTATATTTAAATTTATCATTCTCTTAGGCAAAAGACAGTGATTCTTGAGCCTAGGGTGTGGCTAGGAATTACTTTTAGAGTGGTCCAATATAAAAAAAAAAAAAAGGTCTTTATGGCGCATGGTAATAGATACTAAATTTTTTTTTTTTTTTTTTTTTTTAGAGAATTTCAACCTATGGCGTCCTCTCTTGATGATAACTCTTTATCATCAGACTAAGACACCAATCAGTTTTTGGTATAGGTGAGGATTGAACCTCAGATTGTAGGTGAGAATTGAACCCCAGATCTCTTATACAACCATCAGATACTTTACCAGTTTAGCTAACTAGAACCTACCTAAATTTTTTTTTTAATGATTATAAAAGTGAAACCAATAATAATTAATGAGTGATTTTAAAATCACCAAATGAAATATCCTTATGAGGTATGTTTAGAATACAATGATATTCTAGGATTATGGTAAAATTAGTAACAAGTAATCATAAAGTAATGGCATTAAGTTGTTGTCAACAAAGACATACATAAATATGACACAATTAATCAAAGAATAAAACGAGGGATTGATATTTGGCTTCTTTCTTCTTTTTTTTCTTCTTTTTTTTGACTTTTCATTTGTAACGCCTGACTTTTTGTTTTTCTTTTTTTTTTCTTTTTTCTTTTTTCTTTTTTCTTTTTTCTTTCTTTGGTTTTGTCATATGGTGGATTCTTCTTCTTTTCCTTTTTTTTCTTCTTAATTTTTATTTTTATTATCTTTTAAGAAAACACTTTTGTATGATTTCTTATGCTATTTTTTAAAATGTCCACTTTTATCTATACACAATTTTTTTAAAAAGTATAATGTATTACTTTTTGTTTTATTTAAGAGGGACATAATGGTAAATTTATACAAACCTCATTTTCAACCAAACCAAAAAAATTTTCATCCCTCCACTTTTCCACCCTCTCAACCAAACACAAATGAGGAAAATTAAAAACTTTTCTATCCTCCCATTTTTCCATCCTCCCTCTATTTTCTATCATCTTACTTTTTCATCCTCCCAACTAAGCGGACCCTTAGTTCCCTTTCTTTTATCTGTTTTTTTTTTTTTTTTTTCTTGTTTCAATGTTAACATTCAGTTTTTTTTTTTTTTTTCTTAAATTATGTAGGAAAAAATTTACAATATAATTTTTGTAATTCATTAATTTTGGTATTTTTATGTAATTTTCGTTATTATAGGTTTAGGGTATTTATTTCCTTATTTTTAGGTGCTTTTAATGCTTTTTATGTCAAATTTGGTTCCTATTATGTGTAGGTATTAATTAGAATTTTTTTTTGAATATATTTTCTTGTCTGTCAAGTTTAACTGAGCCTTTAAATATGTCTCCAAGTCTATAAATGCTTTTTAAAAAATTATTCAATCAATAAAGTTAAGACTTGATTCTCAAAAAAATAAAAATAAAGTTAAGACTTTTGTCTCTCTATTTTCTAGTGGATTTCAAATTATCTCTCCTTGTGGATTCAAGGAATTTTCGTGAATTCGAGATTCACTATCAGAAACTAACATTTTAGTTTATGTTTCATCAAAGAGAGCATCGTGTGTGGTTTCTTGTCCCTTCCACATCCCACATCACTAAACATTAAGTTTTTTTTTCCTTGTAAACTTTTTTTTTATAGTAGGGGCATAAGAGTAAATTTATACAAACATCATTTTCTATCCTCTTATTTTTCTTCTCAACAAAATAAAAAAGTTTTTCATCCTTCCACTTTTCTAACACCCAATCAAACACACATAAGAGAAATTTTTTCTATCCCTACTTTACCATCCCCACAATTTTCTATCCCCCGACCAATTGCAAAATCTAAATCTAGTAAAAATTATCCTTGTTGTGTAACCCCTAAGAAGTCTCACAGTTCTTAAAGGCCTAACTACTATAAATGATCTTTATTGTGTCGAGAGAACTTATAATAAAATAGCCAACTAAGCCACAAAGTATAAGTGTTTATGGGGTGTGGGGGGTAAGGACTGAGGTTTAAGTTTCCAAAATGGAGTTTTACACACATATACACTTAAATTATGCTAGATACACACATATACACTTAGATTAGGCTAAATTATAAATTCTATCTTGTATAAAAAAAATAAAAAATAAATAAAAAGCCACAAAGGTTTCAAAGAAGCCTTGCCCATTATGTATGAACTTATAAATCATGTCCTGTCAATCTCTCTTTTCTTGAAATTATTTTTTATTTATATTTTTTACATTTATAATATGATATGAACTTATATTATCCACTTCTTTATTATAACTATTTGTTACCGTCAAAGCATCAACTAAATACACTATTTTTTTACCGTCTACAGTGTAAGGTCTTAGACTATTACATTGTTACTATATGATAAAGTGTGTAATGCATATAACCTATATATAGAGACTAGCACATAAACAAACATAGGTATGGGTACGGGTACAACAAGGCAATACAACAAATTCTGAAAAATTAAGATATGACACAAAGAGGAAACTTATATTAATTAATTATTGAATATATTTTTACTCTTTATTTTTATTTTTTATATTTTTTCAAGAATTTGTTTTTCATATATTGTTAAACATATATCTATTTACGAGCAATAATGGACAATAAAGTAAATTATTGACTATTAAATGATGTTTAGACTACAATTAATTTAAATAAAATAAAATAAAAAGAGTCTAACCCATCAAAATACTAATGGGACCATCATTTATTAATAACAAAATTTTATAATCTTTAACAATTAAAAAATATTAACCAAATAATCAAAATTAAAAGTTAGTAAAATAATTTCTAAAAAAATATTATTATTTTTTGGCTGAACACATTTGGGACACATAAGCAACTATTTCCAAGGCATGTCCCGTGTCCAATACATGCTCGACACAAACTCGCAGTTTATTACACCATGTCCATACGTCCTTGCACAACTAAGGTTAAGTATAGACGGACTTTACACTACAATTTGGTCACTTGGGTCAATTCATAATAAACCAATATATATAATGGCGGAGCCAGAATTTAAGTTCAAGGAGGCAAAATTAAAAGACACTATTAAAAATGCAATTAATTTGAAAATTTTAATTAGTATTAATAACAAAATAAAACAATTTTACTTAGTGAGAAGGGTATACAGGTAAATGGGTCAAAATAAAAATCAAAAAAATATGCTATCAACAGTGTCAATGAGTCTTATCAAAAAAAAAAAAAAAAAAAAACAGTGTCAATGAGTGTTTTGTTGCTTTTCATTTTTCAGTGATAGTTTGTTGTTGTTAGTGTGGACGTGGAGTGTGTTTTGTTCTTTTCTAATTTAGGTGGGGCAAAGAAGCAAACTTTTGGCATGATACAGGTAGAGTGAAGAAACTTTTAGAGGAGTCAGGGGGTCAATTGCCCCCTCGACCCCCCTGGCTCCGCCCTTCTATATTTATATATATCCTTTTGCTGAAAAAACAAAGAGCCAGGTGTGCAGAGTTATAAATCTTAGGATGGCCTAGCAGCACCGGCCACGCGTGGTGGGAATCCCTAAAGGTGGGTAAGACGGCCAATCCATGTTGGCCATGTTGATTCCTGTTGGTCTGCGGTGTGTTACCCACTAAGTTTAAAGAGATGACCTTTTTTATTTAAGAAAATGCTAGCTATATAATAGTCTCTTTTTCACCAAAAAAATTATATATATAAGAATGTAGAGGCTACCTCCTAGATCTCATTAGGGAGCTTTCTTCTTCCTTTTCACTTTTATAATTTGTAAATCTCCCATTTGGAATTATCCATTCTTGAAAAAGCAATTGATAGGCTCTCATGAATCATGATCAAGAGCTTTCTTTATCATTCTTTTTTCCGCACGTCTGCATGTCTGGGTTTGTTATTTTATTGTTGAAAGTAAGGGTAAGAATATTAATTTAAATGCATAAGCTTTACGATCTACTTGTCAACTTAGAAACACAAAACAAAAAAGTACACAAAAATTTTAGTTACAATGTCATTGTTACAACACCAATCATATTCATTGCTCAGTCAATTTTTTTTTTTTTTAATTATAATAAATTTGATATAACTTTGATATTTTTAAAATTAAAATATCTATTGTGCCGACATTTAGAGCATGGTATAAGCAATGTAGAGTTGAACATAAGGTTATTAATGAATAATGATAGCCCATATTGATACCAGCACGCAAGTATACCATTGAGAAGTTTTTTGGAGAAATTATACATTACTACCCTAAATTATACCCTAAATTATACTTTGCATCATAAATTTTCAGAAGGCATAGTTAGGTCCCTAAATTATAACCCATATTACACTTTGCACCCTTTCATCAATTTTGACGTTATCTTGGATGGCATCATGTGAAAAGCTCAATTGCCCCTCTTCTCAATCCCTTAAAAATAAAAAGAGAAATTACATTTTATTATCTTAAACTATACTTTCAATTATAATTTGCACCCTAAACTTTGGTTTTATCCAAGATAATGGCAAAATTAACAACAGGTACAAATTGTAGCATGGGTTATAGTTTAGGGTACTAACTATGCATTCTGAAAGTTTATGATGCAAAGTGTAATTTGGGGTATAGTTTAAAGTGATAAAGTGCAATTATCCCAAGCTTTTGCTCTGTCTATGAGAGTTGCAATAGTCTACCATGATAACACGGATAGGGTTTGTGATGGGACTATTAATCTTCAGGAAAATAAAATTCAAAGAAGGCCTTTGAGGGTTGAGATTTCCATAAAATGTGCCTAACAAGTGGCAGCATTGAGGATCATGCAATTTTGAGAAGGGGTCATTGAATCAAATCAATCATATGTTTGAACTATGATTGATTTTGGGATCTAAAATGGTAAAGTTTGTAAAGTTGTAATTCAATTTGGGATCTAATCTTGAATTTCTCATATTAGTTGACTGCATGGTATAACCCGTTCCTTGAAATAGTAATATTCGAGAAACTATGCACATTTTTCTTGTTGAGGAAATTATAAATATAGATCTATTCTAGTCACCAAGCCTACTAGGTCACCTTCTCACATTTCAAAAGACTTTTTTTTTTATGGGATTCAAAAGACTTATTAATTGGTTCTATTAGTACTTATTTTTTAAAGTCATATTTGCTTTTAAGACTCGACAATATATAATGAGAAGCTCTTAGTAGGTAGATTACTAGCATGAAATGAAAAGCAAAAGCATTGGGGAATACACTTCAAAGAGCTAGAAAATCATTGATCCTCTTTCCTTCTTGATAAGAAGTTTGGCTTTTGCAAAAAAAAAAAAAAAAAAAATGTAATATCTCCTTAATTATTACCGATAATTTGGTCACTCATTTTAAAGAGTTTCTAGTTCAATATAATTATATAAAATACTAAGAATTAGTATATAAATCTAACTTCTCCCTTCGCTAATGGTTATAGGTTTTTAGGCTACAAATTTAGGAATGGATTTTAAGATTGTTAGTGAGAGGTTTTTACAGTACATGGTAAATGGATAAGTACTTACATCTATGCTTATATAATAAAATATATATATATATATATATATATCATATTTAAGACAATCAAACTCAAAATTCACCCACATACATGATTGATATAATAATCATGTAAATTTACACTAATACAATTTATTTTGCATATAGTTTTTTTTTCTTTTAAGTATCCCGGAAGAGAGTAGATTGTAGTTGTGTGTAAAAAAAAAAAAAAAAAATCAAGAAAATTTGATACTTTAATGAAATATAATATAAAAAAGATAATCTATTATACGGTGATTTCAAAAGTAAATATATAAAATAAAATAAAATAAAAAGGTTTTATGCTAAAATAAATATTAAATATAAAAAATTTCACGAGTTAATGCAAGTGCCAAGTATATGAAAATGATGGATAAGAATAATAGGTATTTCCGATGAGAGTAGAGTAGAAACTACATTTAATTATAAGATAACAAGTAACAACACTAAAATGTTGTGGCAACAAAGGAGTGAGAACATGAAAGGGGCAATGATTGAAGAAGCTGATAACTAAACAAGTGTCACCAATAGAGATTGCAACAATTGCTTGGAATATGACCATATCATGATTATAGAATAAAACATTTCTTCTTTTTGTTTTTTCTATAAAATTACAAGTAGAAATCGACCTAACTTTCTCTTTTACTTTTTGTTTTTTGTTTTTTTTTTTACACGTCTTTTTATAATACACACAAAAATTATTCAATTATGACAAAATGATGAAGATTCTCCCAGTCCCAGTAGAACTGTCCATTTGAGACATCAATGCGGGGAACATCCTAACCGTCGAGCTCAATTTTTAGGTTGAATCTATTAAAAACTTAAACCAGGTCCTTAATCACATCGTAGTGACTAGTGATGATTACAATAATTTTCAGTTATTCCCATTATAGATTTTTCATAGTAAATTTTTAATATAAAAAGACAATTGGGTTTCATAGATTACCAAACACTCGCTCATTAAAGTGAATATTTTTTAATTATTATACTCCAATTGTTTAAATTGCAAACTTTATACCTTTTCTTTAAGATGTATATTAATATAACTACATTAACATGTTTTTCTCATAAAAAAAAATGAAGAAAAAAAAAATTCACAAATCACTTAACAACCCCTTCATCAACGTCTACCTATTTTTCACTAGATCTAATTATATTTATATATAAGTGGTTTTTGTTGGATCTACTTTATATTTTTACATCTCTTTTTCGCTGTTAAATGCGATGTTAAATTTGAATAGTTTGCTATTTAAAATTCTCTCTCATTACAAAATAATAATGATAACGCGTTGTTTGATGGATTTCAACACAAGATGAGCAAATATTATAACAAAACTGAGCCGAAGTCATCCCTGTCAAATGTGTCCATTGATGACTTGAGCACAAAGCTAGATATTAGTTTTATGAGTAAGTCTATCTACACCATCTATTTTATAAAACTTTTATAACTTGTTAAAGTAGCATGTTGTGATAAGTGGGAACCATCACTTTTTCATCCACTAATCACAATGTTCACCTCTAGATGAAATAAATGATTATATCACATAATATATACACACAATTTAAATTTTTAATCGATTCTTATAATATATTTTTCATAATAATTCTAATGTGAAAAGGAAGTGGACTTCACTTATCACTGACATTCACTCATAGAAATGTATGTATTTTTTATTATCCTCAATACTAATTTAATTATTAATCCCAACAAACATCTTTTTCATAGAAAATGTGAAGATGAAAAAAAAAAAAAAAAATTTGGTTTCACTTTCAGCAAAGCAATACTTATATTAAAAGTATATTGAAAACAAAACAATGGTAGAAGACAGCAAGTCATGAGTTGTTTGTCAAAGCCAAATTACGACCCAAGCCACATAGCCATATTAACATTTTAGAATCGAAAAGGCTATAGACACCAAAATTTTTATTAAAAAATTATGCACACTCCCTTTTATTTTTGTCTTGTAAGGTGAATGGCAACTCCAGATGTGTATATGAAATTCATGGTGCAATTTTCAGTGCTGGTAAACTTGTTCTTCTAGAATAGAAACATTCACAAAAGTTCGGTTTTTTTAACCTTCTAGATACGGTCATATTTATGTTCAAATACAGTAGGACAACTTTTGGGGTCTATTGCATATAAGTTTATAATCTAAGAGCTCTTACTGAGGCTGGTTAAACCCCTCAGGTTTTCTTTATTATTTTCGTACAATGTTGTCCAAATGCTACTTAACCTACCGTCTAAAAGTTTAAAACCTTCATCTCTTCTTTTTTGGAAATTCGACGAAATATCATTAAGCTATAAAGGCTGTCACGCACTAAATTCATAGATGACCTTTCATTAATTTTGAGATATGATAAACAAAGATTAAATTAAAACCTAAAGTTACAGGACTCAATTTCTTTTTCTTTTTCTTTTTTTCATTATAAATTCCCATCTAGAAATACGAGATTTCCTTTGTCTTTCTTATTTTATATATTTAAAGAATTTCTTCATTTCATTTAAAATAAATAAATATGTAATGTTGATATCGAATAAAGTTTAGGCACAATTTCTTATATATTATATCTTAAATTCTCCAATTAATCCAAAAAAAAATTAAATACTGGGGGATTGTGGTCCCAAAACTCATCAATCATTAATCACTGACGAATGGTTATATATTATATCTTAAATTATCCAATTAATTAAAAAAACAAAAATTAAATACAGAGGAGATTGTGGTCCAAAAACTCATCAATCATCAATCACTAGCAAATTGAAATTTTATGCACAAAATATTTACATCACTACAAGAAATCTGGGTTTAGGCGACGTTTGTAAAACGTCACTAAAAACCCAAAAAACGTCACTATAGACACAAATGGCCTACAGCGACGTTTTTTTTTGTGACGTTCGAAAACGTCGCAATAGAGCAGTCGCTATAGGTCTATTGCGACGTTTTGAAAAACGTCACTATATGGTACTCTTTATTGGCGTTCAGAAACTTTTAGTGACGTTTTATAAAACGTCACTAAATAATATAACATTTTCGTACATAATGTAAGAAAATACATTTAGCGACGTTTATAAAACGCCGCGAATAATCACACCAATAGCGACGTTTCAAAAACGTCACAAAAGCATTTGTCCTTTTGCTTTTTAGTGACGTTTTTAAAACGTCGCAAAACCTACTCATTATTTTTTTTTTAAATATTAAAAATGTTATATAAAACTACTAAAAATTCAACAATAACTAACATATGCTTGCAATAAGCTTGTAATAGATCAAATAGAACTATCATCATTATTCCACAATATCAAATGTCCAATGTTAATGAATCATGGTGCTTGAAAATTTAGTAACAATAAATATATATATATATATATATATATATACATATAAAGAGCATTTAGTTGAGATTATTTACACATTAGTGGGTAGTGAGCTTTTTAAAAAAATTAATTTCAAGCTAGCTAAACCACAAAACTAATAACAAAAAGAAATTCAAAATCTACATACTACAGAAAAATTGTAGGAAAAAAAAAAAAACCAAGATTTACAAACTTGTACATAAACTTACAATGATTTAGCCTTTGATGCTTAGGACTTTTTGCTCAAAAATCCAAATTTGAATAAGAGTTTTCTGTACCAAACTCCAACCAAAACAAGCAAACAAAAAAAATTAGCACAAAAGTTCCATGACCTATTAAAGAAAAACTAAATCAAAGCAAATTCATAAGCCAAAATACAAAGACTCCATGACCCATTAAAGAAAAATCAAATCAAAGCAAACCCATAAGCCAAAACACAAAGACTTACACTTTAAAGAAACTTGAACACCAAAAAAGAGGGAAAAAAGAATGGTAGTGGCAGTAGGTGGTGGCTAGAGAGGGAAGAACTCGTACATGAATGGGTTGGCGGTGGCAACGGCGGCGGCGGCAATGGCTAGCAATAGCTAAGTGTGAAGAAGTGATAAGGGTGGGAGGGGGGAGAATATGGAAGTGGGAAGGGAAGTTTGTTTGAGAAAGAGAAAGAAAAAGAATGATAATAAAGAAAAAGGACTGAAAAAACGTGTAAGGAAAGGAGACCAAAAAAAAAAAGAGGACAAAATGGGGGGATCTTTCCCACTTAGTGAAATTTTGAATGGGAAACATATAGCGACGTTTTTAAAACGTCGCTATATCTTTATCCAAAACGTCGCTATATCTTTATCCAAAACAAAAAGAAGAAACGGTGGGAACCTTCCCACCTAGTGAAATTTTGAACGGGAAGAGGATAAAAATTTTGGAGAAACATATAGCGACGTTTTTCAAAACGTCGCTATTTGTTTCCCCAAATTTTTTTGAAAATATGGTGGGAGTTCTTTAAAAACTATAGCGACGTTTTCTAAAAACGTCGCTATAAACAAAAAATACGCCGCTAAAACAGTACTTTTTGCAGCGTTTTAAGAAACGCTGCTATTGTTTTGGGTTACAACGACGTTTTTAGAAAAACGTCGCAAAAGGATCACTCTTTAGCGGCGTTTTTTAAAAACGTCACAATTTACTACTTATAGTGGCGAATTTAAAAACGTCGCTAAAAAAAACGCCGCCTAAACCCAGATTTCTTGTAGTGCATGCTTTTAGGTGAACTGTGTTTATATTTCTAAATTAATTAAACAAGGCAACATTGTCAAAAGCCCTATCGCTCAACTGTTGACACCTCATGTTACCAACCGAGATATTTAAGATTCAAATCCTTCACTCCAATTATCAAATTATCAAATAAATAAAATAAAATACAACCTCACGCTGAATTGAACACCATAACATGAGCCACATCCTAATTTTATACAATCCCTATTAATTTGGAGTCGGCATGCTTAATAATAATGATGTAGGTGGTTGATCAAGCAAAAAGACAAGATAAGCCGCATGACACCTTTACAACACCATTATACACAAAGTGTTCACTTTAGATTAGACAAAGAAATGCAGAAGCACATGAGAAGCAATATCTTCTTAAGAAATTATATAATATCATATATAAAACTGCGATAGAAAAGTGAGTCCTAGATCCTGGTACTAGATTCCCTTTTAGCTCCTTTATACCATTTTAGCTTCCAATAGAACGGAGGAAAGGTAGCAAAACAGAGTTTGCGTAACGAATATTGCCAGGGTTTCCCTAACACATCTCCCCCCACCCCCCTTTTCTTTTTCTTTTTTTTCTTCCTTCCTTTTCTTAGTTGGGTGTTAAAAAAATACTAGTTTTGACCCGTTAATATATTAAGGGAGATTAAATTATTTAAGTCAATTAACCAATTATGCATTCAATATGGCCATAAATAAATTTTCACACGTATCAGTATATCACCATAGGAGAAACGATAACAAATAACAATAAAACAAGAACACAATATATAGTAACAAAGTCAAAAACCAATAAAGTATCTCCAAAGGAAAATCGTTATGGGGGATACCCTCACCCCACGAAGGAATTGACTAATACAATTGAAGTAACAATCTGAGATAAACCCTTATCCCTAGACTCTACTCGGTAGATGACTAATTGACCTAAACCCAAAATCATCTCCAGCACCTATGGAATCTTCTATTTTAAATATCCTTCACTATCAGTTTGACTCACCTACTCCAAAGACTAACTTGAAGATTTCAAATCCACAAGCTATTGGGAATAGGCCTTGTGGTTGTGGCTTCAACCTTCTTGATTACCAAATAGCAACACCAGATTAAGATTGATCTTTTGAACTCAGGTCTTAGTGAAAACTAGGTTTAGGTTTTCTTTATTTGATATGCACAGCAAATCTCTATAAACATTTGAATAAGGCATCCTTAATAATCCCTTTTATATGTTTGCACGTAACGCACGACTTTCAAGTCAATAGCCAACTTGTTTAATACATGTCAGATTCATGATTACCGTATCCCAATCGGGGAGCCATTGTTAAGGAAGTGTTGAGAACCTTGTTTCGATCGAGTGAGCATAAATTGTGTTCAGTTTTAGTTGGAGAAATCCAAGACAATGTAACTGCCAAATGAGTTCATAATTCATTATTTAAGTTCAAGATCATGCGTACAAGAATTAACTCTAAAGAAAGAAAATATGTCATTTTGATTGTTGTTCGACTGAGGTTCAATCAATCAAAAATCATAGAGTTAGATTTGTTGACATATTTTAAATGAAGCCATGGGTTTTTTTTAAACCCTATTTAAGTCTTCTATATAAAGGAATATTATGTTCAACTTCCTTTAGGTTGGAAAAGCAGAAAACTCTAAGCGATTTAGTGAAAAAATCTTAGTCTCCATCATGTGTACCCATGAATTTAAAAGGGGATTTTCTTTTCAGGTTGTTTCTTGTTGGAGAGATCAAATATTGAAGCCACAAAGCCATCATTCCAAAATTGCTGTGGAGTAAATCTTCAAGAGGTTCTTGGAGTCAATTGAAGGTTCCGATTGTGAAGTACGGGTGCGCTATCCATGAAGGTGTCCATATAAGGAAGAGTTCAGAAGTTATGGAGCTATTAATTATTATAACTTAATTGTTAGATCAACATAATAGGTAAATTAACCTAATATTTTGCTGCATAACATATATGAGGTCTAAATTTACTTTTCAAATCAAACGGCAGTCGAAGTCTTCTTTTTCTTCTTCTTTTGAGTTGCATCTTAGACACTTAATACTGAACTTATAATAACTCATTACAGACACAATCAAGACCTCCCTTAAAAGTTACCATGGCTTTTGAGTAGAGTTGTTGTGTGCCTTTGTGTTAAAACCATTTTCTCTCTCCCTTGTATGTGTGTGTGTGTTTGTTTCTCAAAAAAAAAAAAAAAAAACCTACAAGGTTTATATGATAATACACTCTTATCTAACATTAAAATTTAGGTTACTAATCTGACGTCATAGTAGATGCCTTGAATTTCAAGATTACTACCCTTAACTTCCAACCTTTTCACAAAGAAGTATTTTTATATCCCACCTCAGAGAAAAGCTTTAGAAAATAACCAAATAGTTTTGTAAAGGGATCTTTTCCATTTCATTTATTTTATAGTTAAGATTTTTTTTTTTTTTTTTTTTTTGGTATTTAACAATGTATCACATCATTTAAATTTTTAAATAGCATGCCAATGGATACACCTTTAAATTTATAATATTTAATATGGTAAAGTTCATTTTCTCTCTTGACCTCTAATTGTATAGCAGTATAGCCCATAGGCCAAATGGGCCCTAACTTGACAACAAATTTTTCGGGTAGAGAGAGAGAGAGAGACCATTTGACATCAAGACAAAAATAATTGCTTTTTAAGCCTCAAAAGAGATGGGTTCTAATTAGTTCAATGTAAAAATCCATTGTCATTAATTAAGAAACCTAGATTCTAATCTCACCTAAAAAAAATTATATAAAGGTTACAATTATCATAGAAAGAATGCCATAATAAATTCAAATATATGATATCTATCCAAAAAAAAAAAAAACGGAGGAAATTTTCATATAATACAAAAATAGCCTAAACTTTGGAGATAATGAAAAATACAAAACAAGAGCAAAATTGTAAAGAGAAGGATTCTAGAACGACTTCTCCAATTTTGATCATTTTCTAATCACATTGCCTGAGTTTTCAATTGTTAGTTTAACCTACTATGCTATAGGTTTGATTTAAGGACAAAGTTTAGCTACAAAATTGGTTGTAGCCTTAGGCTACAAACTCACTCAATATCTTTTTATTGAAGGTGAATTTTGACAAATCCATCATTGGATTACATCTTCTTCTTATATCCTCCATGTTTGCAAAATTTCAAGAAAATTAAAGATCAATAACTATGTCATCAATAAATTTTTAAATTGCAAGTTTTTGTAATTTAAAATTATGCATAAAATAAAAGATTATAGATTATATAGTAAATAATATCCGATTGACACAAAAATTGACATGTGTATTAAGAGCGTAAAGAACATGTAATTCAACGGTTAGATTTTCAAAATATGCAGTAATATTTATTTTATTGAGTAAGTTTGTAGCCTAAGGCTACAACCAATTTTGTAGCTAAACTTTGTCCTTGATTTAATCGCACCTTTTTATCCATCTCTTTATCAAATTGGTAATGAAAGTGTCACATCATGATATTCATGTCATTCATATGGCTTACTAGTCGATGGGCACATGACACATTGTACAACACACACTTCTACCATTATCTTTATAATAATTTTATATCTAAAGTAATATTAAAAAAAAAGCATAAAATAGTAAAATACAGTAGAAAAAAATCTCTAAATTATTCTAGACATATAAAACAATGAAGTATTTTCTTTTTCTTTCTCAAGTCAAGGGTCATGTATTCATTTGTTTAAGACTCAAAACGGTATGATGGATGAAAGAAGTGTGATTAAACTAATTATTAAACATAGGTGGTGTGACTAAAATAATTGAAAATTGAAGGGATACAATTAGGTAAAGGTCAAAGTTCTAGAAACAGAGATATGTCATATTAACGGGTACCCTTAGAGCAAATTGTTAATAGATCATTTTACTAAACCATTTTTATGGGAAATATAAAAAACTGTCAAAAAAATTTATTGCTTTTCTCTTTTTCCATAAAAAATTTCTAAAAATATTTTTAAAACCAATGCCCTTAAAGTATCCATTAACATTTCTCTTCATACATTTTACCCTAAAAAGAAAAGGAAGAACTATGCTCTAAAGTTTGTTCATTTCTTTCCCCATGTAGCCATGCCTCCTCAAGAACCATGTATAGTACAAGTCAATTACAATTACAGGTAAGGGAGTTATAGCGCCAATTCACTGGCAAAGTCAGTATTTCTTAAATCATCTAGGCCTACAGATGTATTCTAATCTGCCGGATGGTCTAAAGGAGCCTCAGTTCCAAGATGCCATTTGGATTCAATGATTAATAATGCCCACTTCTGTATCTGTGTAACTAATGGCCTTTGGCCCATTCTTATTTTTGATAATTCAATAGTTCAAGAAGGGAGAATTTGAAGTTTTGAATGTATTGTTGAAAAAACTAAAAACACGTTTGGTATATTGAATGAAGATTACAACAGGAATAATAATCTTTATTACTGGAATAAAATGTGTTGTAAAAGAATAACTAAACTCATTCATAAGTTTAGTTATGAGTTGTAACATTAGAATAAAATTTAAGATATATTTTAGAAAATATCTTACTTATACAATTATATTTCCTAAAAAAATAATATTTTTTTAAATTTGAGAAAGTGATGAATTATTTTTTGATGATTTTTTATTTTCATAATTGTTATGTGCATATGAAAAGTTTATTTATTTGAAAATATATCAATTTTAAAAATTATTACACCTACTAAAGAATAGCTATTACAACCCTTTTAGAGAGGAATAATTATTCTTCATTTTAAAGAATATTTATTCATAAGAAATAGCTATTCCCAGTAATAAAAACATAATCAAATTGCTGAATAGCTAAATTATACAAATAATTATTACATTACAATCTACCAAACATATCCTAAGAAGTGTCAACCAATTTAGTTATAATACTGTTGATTTTAGCCCAATCTTTTAAGCATGGGAAAAGGAAGGGAGATGAGATGTTAAAAATAAGTTGCATTTGATTGTTGTGACTGCAAGTACATGAATTGACTCAGAGCATCCTTATTGGTGGAGGAATATAGCTATAATGCTATTTTTGCCTCCTCAAACTACAAAATATTGTGCACATTGTTGGTATAATAGCCAAAACAATTTGGCTACATGCTACAGTAAACAGGTACTAATAACTGTTTACTGTAGCTCAAAGGTATATTGAAATAATAATATTTTATTTGCCCCTTCAATTAAATAAAGTTTCTTTGTTTTTTTCTCTTTCTTTTTTCTTTCATATTTCCTCCAGTTTAGTCTTCAACCTCCCCCCATTGTTTTTTCCTTTCTTCCTCAAGCCGACCTAAATTTTCCGTAGAAGCTCACCTTCTCCCTTTTATTTTTTCCCTCTCTTCCTCCATTCTCGCCAACCCATCTTCCTTACCACTCGCCGCCGACCCATCAGATTTGCCCAACACAAACCCATAAGATGTCCCCAGTCGTCGGCCCATCAAAGCTTTGTGCTCAGTCAAGGCGAACAGCAAAATGGCACTGTGATCGGCAATGGCAAGATTTCTGGGTTCATGGGTTTTGGATTGCTGAGTTTTTGGGTTTCCAATATGTTGTTTTTCTTTTTTTGTTTTTGCTAGTTTTTTTGGTTCTTCTTTGCATGGGAGTGGGGAAGCTCGTGAGGGAACAAGCTATGGTGGGTTATGACTTATCATATTGCGAAAATGTTTAGGGAGAGAGTTGAGAAGACGATGATAGCTAGCTCTGGTGTGAATATGAGACGCAGGTTTAGGTGGTTTTTTTTTTTTTTAATGTTGCCGTGGGTTTTATTTTTGTGGTTTCGGGTTGATTTTCTTAGGTAGTTGTGGGCTGATTTTGGTGGTTATGGTGGCGGAAGGAGTAGGCTGTGGATGGTGGTGGTGGTGGTGGTGGTGGGCTATGTGAAGTGGTGATTAACCGAGGTGGTGGTGGGCTGTATGTTTTGTAATTATTTATATTGTTGTAGTTTTTAATGTTATTTTAATGTGTAATATATGTTATTTTATTGTAATGGATATATTATTTTATCGTGTTATTTATATTATTTTATTATGATGAAAGCTAAAATATGACCACTAATGTTGGGTGTTTTGTAAAATAAAGAGATAAAATAGATAAAGTAACTTTTGTGGAGCCAAATTGATAAATTTATGGCTCCACCAATGTGGATGCTCTTAGTAAGTTAATAAATCTGATTTTTTTTTTTTTTTTTTAATGAACATAGAAGTAGAACAGACACCGCATTGTTTGTTATTGTTATAGTACAAATGCCACACATAAAATATGTATAAATTATTGTCAAGTGACTTGTATCTCAATGAGATCACACAATATCCCCTATAGGGGCAAGGGCCCAAAATAGTATATTAGGCCTTGGGCCTTGTCCGAGGACGTTGATAGGTCCGAGGAGGTTGTCCGAGGAGGAATTCCTCCTCGGATATGATGAATATAGTTCACAATATGTACTCCATCAGTTAACGTAATCCTCCAAGAAACTCCAATGATAAAGACATGCCTCACGAACATACGAGAATGAAGGAAATCTAAAAATATCTAAGGAAAAGCTGTCACCACAGCATTAAATGCACTGCAGCTACTTTCCTGGCCGCATTTATGTGGAGAAGACCTCTGAACAGTGCTACCTTGGCTACCACAACTCACAGAGAATCAAAGAATGTGTCTAATGGGACAGGTACTCAAGTAAAAGCTCGGATGATCAACAGGTGTCGGATGAGGATGGACCGGAGGAGGATATATAATCTGAAGGACTCTTCGTAAAGAGGGGATCGAAAGAGAGAGGGAGAAAACACTGTAGCAATTTAAATTGTCTCTGTATCCAACTGTGATCAATATATATAATTGTGACCTCGAACTGAAAGTCCATTGATATCAATACCTCTTATTTGTGCTTGATTGTCATTTAATTCAATACTAGCCGTTGTTCAATTTATTAGGGCCTAGTTCTTTGACCCACTCTTTACAAATTTATTGTATTGGGCTCATTGGACCGAGATCCCATACAATTTGGGTTTGGGCCACAAATCGGGACTCTACATCCCCCATGGAGAGAAATTAGATTTGAATACGCCTCCACCACTTGTAATTAAAAAAAAAATGCATAAATCATTGTAAAACTCTCTCCTTTTTCAGGAGAATTAATCCTTATCCGGACCAACTTTGACCACATCCAAAAAAATGGCAGATTTTGGAGAAATTTTAGGACTTTCATCTGCTTTCTAATCATTCGCAAAATATATCCTCATATCAAAAAAAATTGGATCAGTAAAAGATTGTTGGCAAAAGTTACCAACATTCAGCAAGAATGGTTAGCAACGATGGCTAGAAAACGTTGTCACCAAACAACACACAACAATTTTACATATGTGATATGCCGATCAAAAATAATAATTAGAGGGAAAAAAATCATTTCACGGTTATAGCATCTTAACCCCGCTTTTAATTTTTCTTAGTTCTTTTCTTGAAAGATACACGATTCAACAAACGCTTGAAAGGAAATAAAACAGTTCAATGAGATGTCCTTTTTAGTCTTGATTTCCCTGCATTAAGTATGGTTCATGAGTAAATCATTAGTATGGCTAAATTTACAACCCCCAAACCACCCACCCCCCACCCCCCCCAAAAAAAAAAAAAAAAAAAAAAAGGAGGGGGGAGAGGAGTGGTCCAGTTCAGTTCAGACCAAGTTTCTTTCCAATCTCCTCAGATATCTTTTAATCGGATTTGAATTTTAAAAATCTAACTATTGGATTTCATGTTTTTTATGTTCTTAATACACGTATCAAATTTTGTCCAAATCAAATGTTATTTACTATTCGATCAATAAATTTATTTTTAATATATAATTTTATATCATAAAAACTTGAATTTTAAACATTTGACTGATGACATAGTTATTGATATTTGATCTTCTTGAAAATTTTCAAGCATGGAAGATATAATAAGAACATATAATCTAACGATTAAATTTTCAAAAATTCACATCCAATAAAAATATATCGGCAAAGTTTGAAGAATTTCTCTCCAAACTAATTTGTAGATAAACATTTTCCAGTTCAGAGAGAGAGAGAGAGAGAGAGGGCTAGACTGAGCATTTAAAATACAATCATCAAAAAATCCTGATAATAAGTCTCAGTCAAACAACCAAGGACCATGACAGACTACAAAACTCGGAGCAAACAATTTTTAAAAGACCTAAAATCCTATAGAAACAAGACCAGGACAGCTGACAAGAAAATCACAATTTCATGCCCCAAAAAAAAAAAAAAAAAACTGGAAGCTGTGCATACAGGTCTGTCGTTCAGAAGAAACAGGATCTACCTATGACTCAAAAAGCCTAATCTAAGCTTCAGAAATTGTGATTGTAAGAGCAGCAATGATGGCCTATCTTCAATAAAATTCTTTCAAATGTTACAAAAAAATTCACAGTTGTCACAATATACAAGAAATTTATACAAAAGAAAAACAAATGAAACATCAAAGAAGGATTAGGACAGCCTACATGAAACCGGCTCACAATATCATCAGAGTCAAAAGTTATTCTAGCAGATTAGTAAATCTCCCAAAAACTAGATGCATGTGTAACTAAAACAACCTACATTTAAGCTTCTAAAGTTTTGTTTGGTATGTTTAAATATGTTTTGTGACTAAAACTAGGATGATCAGGATGGACTAAATCTAAGAACAGCTATGCTTAAATATGTTTGGAATACACAAAATTTTCACAAAATTATCACAATGCAAAACTAAGTATAAATATGGGTGGTATGAAACCAATACTAAACACTAATTAGAGGTGTTACCTGATATAGATTGACTGCAGGTTGGATTATGAACCCTAGTATCAGCTTCTCTGTCCCTTTGCTCCATTGTGAGCTCTGTTGACTTATGATTTGCAACAGAAAAATCATCTATAATAGTCATCTCAATATGAGACTCTGGAGTTGGAAGGCAATCAGCAAGTATAGCTGCATCATTGCCAGCATCCCTAAATTGTTCTCTCTTTGAAAAATGCTCTGGTAAAGGCAGATCATTCAAGGCCAAACATGTATTTTGTTCATTTGTAATATCTACCTCCATTGAAACTCCAACCATTGCAATACCTAGTACTTCATCAGAACTTTTCGTACTCTCAGATTCTTCATTTGGAGAAGCAGGAAGACCAATATCCTCAGACAGTGTCAAAGTTCTCTTTTAGCATCAGCATCACAAGCAACATCTAACTCCGAGTCCCAAGTCGATGCCTGAAAAATTATGTTTTCATTTGGCAAATCATGCTTTTCTGCTACATTGAAGGCAAGAATCAGAGACCCATTTGGATCTCCTTTTCTACTTTGGAGGTGGTTGTAGGAGTTATAATTTCCTCATAGTTAGTCAAGGCTCTTGCAGTATCATTTGGTGAGTGTAAGTTATGAGAATTTTCACAGCTAGAGACTCGATGTATCAATGGAGTATCAAAGACAAAAGTTTGATCTGATTTTGGAAGATCAACACTGTCACACTGTTCAGGCAGTCCACTAGCTGCAGCAGGTACCTAAACAATTTCAGCGGCAGAAAAAGAGATTTTTCCATTATCTGGAGGTTGGAGCATAGCCCCAGTTTGAGATATCAAAGCCTTGACTTGAAAACCATGTGATGTCATGCTGTCAATAACCGAAGCAAAATCAATGGTTTTCACGGTTTTTTATACTTTACTGGAGGCAGAAAAGGACTTCACCATGTCCTCTAATAGCAAATCACCTTCGCCACTAGAGATGGGATCCCATTTAAACCAGGTTTTTGTTGGAATCTAATTGGGCACCTGATGGTATTGCTTCCACTCTGTTGCATCCTTGTAAAATTGTTTTTTCCTTAAAGCATTGGCTATAAGAGTCCTGCAAATAGTGAGCAAAAGATTTTCCGACATATATAGACATCATTTTAGCGTCTCTAGCTGTGAGGTTTCAAAAAGTGTGCATATTGTTAGGAACCCAGTGGTTCCTAATGGGGATGGATAGGAATTATAGAGAAATTGATGGGAATTGTAAAGAAATTGACTTAATTCAAGGTAATCACCCTCTATAGAGAAATATTAAGAGAGAGAGAGAATGCACTAAGCAATAAGTTGGTTTATTCTTCATTGATATTTAATGTTTAATTACAATTATGTATTTATAGGAGATTAATTCTAATCTCATTGGCCCACATGACTCAAGATAATTGGCTAGTTAATTCAACATGTGCTCTATGAATTAAACCATGTGTTCAATGAGCTACATGTGCTCAAATCCTAACTAACTCATCATAATCTCAACTACCTAACTAAAGGGATTACAACAATTATTTCGTATTTCTAACATTTCCCTCCTCTTGAAAACACCTTGCCCACAAGGTGTTGTTGTGCAATGACACCTTCATGAGGGAAAACTGGCCACTAACCCAATACTCCAAAGCATCTTGAACGTTAAACACACCAACTACTTCCAAGCACCATGTCACAGCCCATAACTTGAGCAAGTAAATCCCATCATTAACTAGATCAACAAAGGAGCACCAAGAAATCTTTATGTCATAGCCTTTCTTTCTATCAAATTCCAAGTCACAGACCAAAAACTTCCAAACAAATGACCACCCATGCAACTCACATGGGTAAGGAGACAACTCACGTGGGTAAGGAGACGATTGTCCACAAAATGCAAATAATGCGGTAAATGGATCCAACTGATCACATTCCCATGAAGCTAATATTGAGGATAGAGAGAGTTTCTCGAGAGCAATTTCTATATCTTCACAACCTTTAATATCCCAACTCACACCCAAGTCCTTATAAAAATTACGATCAGCTAGATTATGGAACCCATCATTTATCCCACCACAGCCACCAAGAAAAGAATCATCTAGTTCAAATCCAATTGCATTGCCACCAACGGTTAGTGGCTGTTAATTTCATGCCTTCATTCTTGATTTCATGAGCAGCCCCATCTATTGAAGTATGAGTTTGGCCACAATCAAACACCATTGGATCACTCATATCCATGCCAACAGCAACAACTTCATGCACTGTAGATTCTTGCATCATCATCAGCTTCTTTGTTAGTTCTTTGGACTGAACTTCAAGGGCAGCATGTACATGAATATCATCATCCACTTTGACACAAAAATCAATGTCCCGACTTGCAACTACAACAGTAGATTCTTGGAACTTGATTTTTTCTTCAAGTTCCATTGAATCAAGAGATTGTAACTCCTCTTCCATCATGTTCTCAAGATCCTCTTGCAATCTTGAGAGCTCCTCTTTAATGGCCTTTTTAGATTTAGCCAAGGCCTTGACCTTTTCTGAAATATCTTTGACATCCTCTGAAACTTTGTTCACCATTTGCCGTATTTCTTTCCAAAGTTTTCTTTGGTTACATTCGCTCATCTTAAGATCGTTGGCTCTAATACTAGTTGTTAGAAACCCGGTGGTTCCTAATGAGAATGGATAGGAATTATTGGAGAATTGAAAAGAAATCGACTTAATTCGAGATAGTCACCCCCCATAGAGAAATATTAAGAGAGAGAGAGAAAGAAAATGCACTAAGCAATGAGTTGATTTATTTTTCATTGATATCTAATGTTAAATTACAATTATGTATTTATAGGAGACAAGTTCTAATCTCATTGGCCCACATGGCTTAAGATAATTGGCTAGCTAATTAAACATATGCTCTATGAATTAAGCCATATGTTAAATGAGCTACATGTACTCAAATCCTAACTAAGTCATCCTAATCTCAACCAACTAGATAACTACCTAACTAAAGGGGTTGCAACAATTATTTCATATTCCTAACACATACCTACACTTTTTGGCCACATACCTACAATTTTTTGAAATAGCTGCTTTAGCCCGTTCCATAGAGAGCCCAAGCAATGGCAATAAATTTGCAACATCATAGGGCCCTCTAAGTTCATTTACCGAAGGGGCAGCACTTGAGAAAATGAGATTTTTTTCTCAGTCCAATCCACCAGCAACTGATTAAAATAAATATTAGTAGTCCTAGTTTAATTAATTGGCAGATCCATTAATAACTTAGATACAACAATAACTCAACACAATGTTTATTAACACATTTAGATCATAGAAATTCACCCACAAGACTTAGCACTTATAAAATATGAAGAATTCCCTAACATGATTAACTTACAGAGCATTGACTTCTGAGACAATTGCAATATTTGCTACAAAAATTAAAAGTCTATCAAAATCCAGACATGTCTCAACCACATATAACAGGCAAGATAAAGCCTCAAGCTACTGCATCTGGCCTGTGGTTCAAAATCCTACCTCTCTGCTTAGTGCTTACTATAGGCTTGGCACAAAATGCACCTCTCTGCTTAGTGCTTACTATAAGCTTGGCACAAAATGCTACATGGCAAATTGGAAGTGGGAAATCTATTCCAACTTCCAAGTAACCATGATTATTGACCAAACCTTAAGCCTCGAGTTTCTAGATACAGCCCTATCAATATTTCAAGAGCAAGTTGGAGATTTTCTTGTTTCCCTGGTTCCATCTTAGCTTGTTCTGGGCTATATGAGCTATACTGTATATCTCTTTAATTTTTCTTTGGTAATGAAATCATCTTATTCATCCAAAAAAGAAAATTGATCTGATAGACCAAAATGTGGCCGAGTGAAATTCAGCTTTGGTGAGGAGACTTTATGCACCTCAGATCAGGTGGCTACTAAAATTCTTATTTCATAGTTTAACCATTTCTTTTCTTTTCTTTTTTGATAAGTTCTTAGTTTACCTATTTCTAAGATTGGAACTCCTGATTGATTAATTTGCACCACACTCGAAGTGAAGAAAGCATATTGAATGGAGCAAGTAACAGTATTTGATTGAAATCTTTTTACGAATCAAAAAAACAGATGAGATATGCAAAATATACCATCAAATTATCCATAGAGAAATTTAAAATTTTGCAATTCTGACCTTAGCATTGGTTATCATTTGCCTTCCTTGTTTGGACATCGGCGATAAGATCTGAATACATAATCTCAAAATAAACTCCACGCTGCAAATCGAAAAGCCACATATATCCATCAACATTCCAAAAATTTCTTATCAACAGAACCAATAAAACGAAAACTATTGAAGAAACAAACCTCAATAGCAGCTTTAACCTTAGTCTGCTTCAATCGAAAAGGCAGCCTCTCTGAGAAATCAATCGCAATTATATCTATCTACGTCGTTCATCAACAATATCAATGTTAAAACCTCAAAAGAGTTGAGTGCGAGAGCTTGGGAGTGGTATTCGACGCAGACAGTGAGGCGCGTGGAACATTGAGGAGGTCACGGTGGAGATTGACAGAGGAGGAGAGAAGAGAGAGAGAGAGAGGAGGGAGATGGAGCAACGGTCGTGATCGGACATCACGCCTTTGATCGTACGGTTGTAGGCGATGCCGATGTAGCCTATTTCCATGGCTTTTTATCACGACCCTGATGCGAGTTGTTTTCACTGGCGTCTTATCGGAAGGTGAGGATTCAAGGTATGCTATGTTCAGGTCGAAGAAACCCATGGCTACGGAAAGGCCAAAGAGATGGAAAGGGGTTTAGGGGTTTATGAGTTATTTTTATGACAGAATTTTATTATCATTTATTTTTGAATTACGAAATAAACAACCAAAAAATGCACAATTCACTTTTGAGTACAATGAAGTCTACAGGTAGGAATTCCTCCGGGTGTATTACGATTTTTCACCAGGGTGGATCGAAGCAATTGCAGCAAAGAATTGATCTGAAACAAAGCACTTCGTCTGTGGTCGTTGTAGAATTGATAAATTATGATCTTTCAATCTATGAGACACTAATTAGTTTTTTTTTTTTTTTTTGGTGTGTAAGCGGAGATCAATCAATGTATAACTTATTCAACACCAATTGGTTTTTTTTTGTACTGGCCGGGATCGAACGCCATATATATTTTACTAATTAAGTTAACTAAAACTCATATATTTTTATATTTTATATGAAAATTATATCAAAACTTTCATAAAATAATCCATTAGCAAATATCCTAAGAGCACTAGAACTCATACTTAATATATAATTGGTGTGAGTTCCGTCCACGTAATTAAGTAATTTACCCATATTCACAATAGTATATAAACAAGATTCATAATAGCAAAGGAAAAAAACATGTAAATCAATGGACAAAACCATACATCATTATTCATAAAAGGAAAATCATGCATATACTTGTATTCACAAAAAGCCAAGCAAAGCATATATATACTCATCAATTTATCATGGGATCTCATCACAGATTTAAACATCCAAACAAAGCAAGGAAATGCTAAACAAAGACTCCAACAATCTTTCAAGCATATACATTGTAAACATTCCAATTTGCACCTTGTTGAGGTTCAAGATGTAATAAGGAGCCAGACCCTTAAAAGATAGGAGAGGCCCAGCTCATAAAGATAGGGAAAAAGGAAGAAAGGCTTGGTCCTTAGAAATGAAGAAGGGAGAAACCCGGCCTATGGAGAGAAAAGAATAAGTTCTGGGCCTTAGAAAAAAAGGAGGTGTGAAAGGAAGTGTGGGCTAGAGACTTGAGCAAGAGGTGACATCCAAGGAAGCCCAAAAAGGAAGCAGGCAGGAGCTGGGCTGGAATAGCACAAGATCTACCAACCCTACGGAGGGATCCCCGAGGAAAGACTGGCATAAGAGATCCCGAACGTGGACAACTCAGAAAGGCATGCTAATGATAAAAGGTGGGTGCGAAAGATAAAGGATGTCCTGTCGAAATCAGATGCCCATGGACAAAGAAGAGAAGGAGAACCAAGAAGGAAGGTGGTCAAGAGTCTTTCTAGCTACACTATCATCAAGAAGGGATCTGCCCCATTTTGAGAAAATAAACAAGTCTTAAGAGGTCAACATTAGAGCCACAGAGCTTCAAGATGTCCTTTTTTAGGCCTTGGGAAAAGAATAAGAAACCTTAATCTTGGAGAAGCATGTGGACTTACTCAAAAGGGATCTCCCATAAGAGGAAGTCAGCAAGGGAGCTTTAGATTGTCAAAACCCAGAAAAATGAAATAAGAATAAAAAGGGTAAGGGACCAGCCACCAAAGTTTTTAGATATAACATTGGTTCTAGTACCCAGCACACAAAAGAGAATGATGGTTGGTGTTAAAAAACATCTAAGTAGTACTATAAAAGGGGCAAAGCACCAGCCAAGCAGGGCTTCTAGCAAGAAGCACTCAGCATACTAGAAAAGATACTAGTAAGAGAGATGTAAGTGCAAAATAGAGTGAAGAGGGAGATACTATAAGGGATCCTAAGGTAAATACTTAAGGATAAACTTGGATTTAAAGGGATTCAAACTTTACAAGTCTTGGAAGCCCAAAGGGAGCTATCTAAGTCTGTGATTTTTGAACTTTATTGAGCCTTGTGATATATCCCAGCAAAGTAGGACCCAATGTACTCAAATACTTGATATAATGAAGCATAATCTCACTCTATTTTGAGGATCCTTAACATTTTTTTTACTTGCACTCTTTTAGTTCATTTGCTATCCCTTAGTTATTCACTCAACCAATAAATATATAAATATATATATATATATAGATGTTTATGTATATTTGTGTTGTGGAGTTCATGTCTTGTGCACAGATTGACTCGTAAAATGGCCTAACAAAGTCGCGATAAGTCAAGCCCAATCCACTAACCATCAACACCATCCTATGGAGGCCTAAGATCCCTCCAGACCATTGGGCTTGGGCATTGTCCAAACTAGGAACCCACACACCTAAAATTTAACCTTGGAAGATGACAAATGGCCATTTTATGTACCCCAAAATCATGGTTGCATTTTATTCGCTAACTCATTAATCACATATCATGAAAACGGTCTTGAGATTTCAATGATCATAACGATGCGTTTGGTTTCCAAATCGGACGGTCGGATCGAAAGATAATGCAAGATCAAGTTTTAACGGTCTGCATGCATTCATTTGGGTGAAACCTATCACACATGATTAATTGAAATTTATTTTGATTAGTTGTTAATTAAAATTAATTAAATGAATTTTTGTGATAGGTTAAATATTTTACTTAAGGTGTGATTTGTTGCATGAGATTAAAACAAGTGAGCTGATAAGATTTAAAGATTGTTAGATAATAAGATTTTAAAGTAATTATCTTCAAGATAGTTATTTTTTTTATAAAAAAAATCCTAATTATCACTTTGGAATATCTTTTGGCATGAAAATACATTAAAAATTCATCCAAATACAGTTTTAGACTTAGAAAACACTTCAAAAACGTGTTAATCAAGTAGCAATTTTCAAATTCATGTTGCAGGATACTTTTGGCATAGTATACATCAAAATTCAAACTAGGCTATTTCTGTCAAAGTTGTAGAAAATTGAACTTTCCTTCATCTGTCAAATTTTCAGCTCAATCCGAATTTTGACTAAAGAGACATGATCAAAATAGAATTTTCAAATCTAAACATGTTTCAGTATTTTGACCATATCCTTTTAGTCAAAATTTGGATTGAGCTAAAACTAGGATAGATGAAGGAAAATTCAATTCTCTACAATATTTCCAGAAATAGCCTTGTCTGAAATTTGATGTTTACTATGCCAAAAGTGTCCTGCAACGTGAAACTGAAATCTGCTACTTGATTAGCACGTTGTGATCTTTGGAACCTTAAGATCATTTTCATGATATGTGATAAATGAGTTAATGACTAAAATGCAACCATGATTTTTGGATACATAAAATGACCATTTTGTCATCTTCCAAGATTAAATAATGGATACGAAATGAAGTGTCTACATACATTTAAATGGGTAGTATAAAAATATTTATTAGAACAAGTAAATAAAACTATGCATGGCCATATCCATATCTCAATCATTCAAGAACTAAACCAAGCAAGCAATATATCACATCATTCTTAATCCACCATGTATACACATAAAGATTGGAGAAAATTATTCATATAGTTGGAATTTAAAATCTAGACTACATTATGCATAGAAATAGCTAAACTATCATAAACACAAAATCATAGGGACAAACAAGCCAAGAATCGTGTTATGCAAGCATCAAAAGCATGAAGCAATAAGGATTATAGAGGAAAACTTAAGAAATTACCCACAATTTTTTTTTTTTGGGGAGAAGGACAACTGTAGTATTATTCAATAAAAATAGCCGCATCGGTTAAGACTACATTATGGAGGTGTGGAGGAACATCCTCCATCCACACAATAAACTCGCTAACATGTCTAGCAATGTTATGAGCAACATAATTACCCTGACATCTAATATGGAGAAACTTACCAACAACAAAATTATTTGCGAGGAACTTAGCTTTCATCAACCAGGTGACCGTAGGCAGCAAGAGAGGAACCTTTGGTCTTCAAAGCGTTGATAATTATTTCTGAGTCACCCTCAAAAATAATGGATGAGAGACTGATATCTTGGGCAAAAGAGAGGGCTTTGACAACATGGGAGATGGATCTTCTCTGCCATGGAGGCTACCACTAACCCACAAAACTTTAATTTGGAAGAAGAAATGAGAATTGGGAGAATTTATGGAGCATTCTGGGTTGTTTAGGAGGTTTGCATATAGTTTTTTTATGCCTCTGGACGAATGGGTGTAGATACTCCATTTTATAACTTACATTTAACCAACATTCAGGGCAAAATAGTAATTTTGCACAAAGGGCATGATCGTAATTTCAACAGTTAGATCGAACCATGGTAAGTCATGGGCCTTGATCGAACCACCAGATCAAAAATTATCATACAAACAATTTTCAATGATCGTGGCTCACCTACACAATGGGCCCCAATCGCATCTTATTTTAAACACTTAATTTTGATTGGTTCCAACAAAAATTAATTAAGTGTGAATTTTGATTGGATTTCATTTTATTTTTATTATTTTTTAAGAAATAATAAAAAGGTTTTTCCTTTATGGCATCTTATCTGCTCTTTTGAAAAACAAGTTGGATAGAGAAAAATATATGATCCATGAAAAATTTGAAAAATAACAGAAAATGCTCAAAAACGTTATTATTTTTAGCAGCAACTTGAATCGGATTTTTGGCTTGGAAAACATTGAAATTTGGTTTTCTCTATTTTTGGAAAAGTTGTAAAGAATTAAATTTCCTTTCCAAAGACAGCAATCCCGAATCAATTGAAATTTTGAACAGAAAGTTATAGCCAAAACACCAAACAGGTGCAGAAGATAACACAAGTTCAGCATCATCATCAACTTCCTTTCAAATTTCAAATGGGGATCAACACCAAACCTATTCCAGCTTATCTAATAGGCTTATCTCCTCCCTTAGCTTCAAAAGAAAGCTAACAACTTAGCTTTAAAGCTAAGCCATCCCTTCCCCTATAAATAGAGAAGACCTCTTCCATTTTCAGCACCCCATATCCCTTTGGAGAGCTAGTGAGAAAGTAGAAAAGAAAAGTTGTTATGCAACCATTGTTCTTACTTTGATTGTAGTTTAGTACTTCCTTGCTTTCTCCCTGGCCCTTTAAGTGATCACTCCCCCTTTTAATTTATGCCCTATGCTGGTAAGTAGTTAGTTATGTTCTTTAAATTTATGCACTTGTTTATTATTCCTTATTTGTTATATTTCTACACTTGTTCATGTTGTCTTCTTTATCTTTCATGTGTTAAATTTCTGCACTAGTTTATTATTCCTTATATTTCTTGCTCTCTCTTTAGTCTTTTAGAAAATATTAAGATCCATTATAATTTATCTCAAATTGCTGAATTGCTTTCCTTTTATGTTCTCATAAAATATATGTAGATTTTGATTAAGCTTTCTTTTCATTACTTGGTTTCTTTCCTTTCAATCTTGTTTATATAATGTATCATATTAATAAACTATATGTACTGTCACATGTATATAAACTATATGTATTGTCATATTAATAAACTATATATATCATATATGATAAACTATATGTACTGCATTGGCTTGAGTTTATGATCTCATGTATATTTTTTTATTCGGCCTGTAGTTTGATATTCATGCTTAAATGTTGTTGAGGTACAGATTTTCAGGCCCTAAATTCATTAGTCCACTCACAAAAATACCCATACAAGCCCATAAACTATTTTGGGCCCCCACAAATATTCCCAACAAATTACCCAAATATTTCCCGCATATTACCCAACTTGGGCTCTCACAAATATTCTCCATATTATTACCCAACTTGAGCCCTCACAAACAGTACCCATTATTTCCCACATATTACCCAATTTAAGCCTACATAAATACTTCTCATACCATTATCAAAATTGGGCCACAAAATTATACTGCCTCTATAAAAGCTCAAACTTATTTATCTTGTGGGCAAAACACAAAGCCCAACAAAACACTCTTAAAAGCCCATTACTACACGACACTCTTACAAAGTCCGTTGCTACACGGCAATATTTTACAAAATCTCAAACTATTTATAAAAGTCCAATATTATTTTGGCAACTATTTACAAAAAGCTTAATACTATTTTGGTAACTATTCACAAAAGTCCAAATACTACTTTGGCAACTATTTACAAAAGCCCAATATTATTTTGACAACTATTTACAAAAAAACCCAAATACTATTTTGGCAACTATTTACAAAATATTATTTTGGCAACTTTTACAAAAAACCCAATATTATTTTGGCAACTTCTACAAAAAAACCCAATACTATTTGGCAACTATTTACAAAAAGCCTAATATCACTTTGGTAACATTTTATTGAAACCTCAAACTGTTGGGCTAACAATTATTCTACCTAAGCCCAAATATTATTTGGCAAAAGAATTATATTATGCTCATAGCCCAAAACTATTCTTTGGCAAAAACATATTTTGATATACTAAATTCCCTAATTCATGGGAAACATAAATTGCTTATGACATATTACCCATATTTCAAAACTATTTCTTCTACAAAATTTATGGAAACTATGCTTATTTCTTCCATAAGAAACTCTAACTACAAAAGCCCATGTATATTACTCATGGCAAAACTATTCATTTTGTAGGGATGAACAGGCCCAAAGAAGCCCAACAACAAGGCCCAGCTGAGGCAGCCCAGCCCATATGCTAATCTCAGCAACCAAAGCTCACTTGAGTAACTAAAGTGGTTAGACTAGCCACTAGTCAAATTTTAGCACAACTAAGCCGACAACTGGAGTCCACTACCATCATTTCAGCTTGTCAAATCATATCAGAAGGGGACACATGTCCAGCTAAGCTACACCCTTCCTTGGCAAGCTGATTTTCATGATTACTAATGTGACATAAAGCTGTGCTGACAAGACATAAAGCTGTGAAGCTACAACTAGCCATTCTATCTCTCTTCTCCAATACAATCAGCCAAGGAACTAGGGGCAACCATGAACAGACCATGGAAGCTTTTGGAATCACTTGTAAACAGCTCATTACCATGCCAAAAATGTATATTTTCTGGTTCATGAACCAAGCACATGAACCCTAATGGAGAAATTTAGGGAAATGTGATTTGGAGGGCACCAAGGAGATTTCCAGCAGAGTTTCCAGCAGAAGGCTCCCAGATTGACACCTGGCATGGGGTGACACAATCTGCCCTAGGAAACTCTAATACTAGCAGCAGACAATCAAGATCATTAGCCTAATTCATGCTCTAATCCCATTGGCTGAGGACAATCCAGCATTTAATGCTAAGTCTTTAACTTCTATTACCTAAAACAGCAAGAACACTCTAAAGCTTAACATACCATTCTTGACCAAATCCTAGGAACGATTTTCTAAAGATTTTTTGAAGATTAAGATTGATTTTGGCAGAGATTATTTGCTAAAAACTCCCTTAAACTCAACTATAAATAGAACTCTTCACCAACACCTCAACACACACAAATAGAGAAGAACTCTCTCATAAACTTCTCTATTTTCCTCTCTCTCTAATTTTCTTAAGCTCTTAGTGAAGTTTTGAGCTTCTGAGTTCTTAGTTTCAAAATTAGAAATTAAGCTCTCCAGCCCCTAGCTCACAAATACCCATCACACCTCTACTCATAAGCTCTCGTCCATCCCCAGCAGAAAGTCCTAGCAGCTTTACTAAATAATCTCTCTCTCGCTACTCATGCTACCAAAATGGCCCTCACTAATCACTACATATACTATATCCATGAGCATACCCTGGCATAATAATGATCTTGCTACACTAGCAGGAATCTCTCTCTCCCTTCATCTCACCCTAAGCTTTTCTCCATTATTTGCTATAATAGACCATAGTGTTTGTTTATTCATTTACTATTAAAGGCTACAATGTAATTGTTACTATAGAGCTTTTCCCTCAGGTTCTTATATTGGAGGACTTCTTCTCACTTGAACCTATGAATGATGATTTTGGAGATGTAGACACTCTCCTTAAATTATGAAATAATTAATGGTTAAAGGTTTATTCTATTCCGTTTTATTTTATTTCTGGAATAAATTACCGCTAGAATATTTAAATACTGGAATATTTTACTATTGGGCTATTTCTTTATTGCAGTAGGCTTTTCTTAAGCTCCCTTAAACTCAACTATAAATAGAACTCTTCACCAACACCTCAACACACACAAATAGAGAAGAACTCTCTCATAAACTTCTCTATTTTCCTCTCTCTCTAATTTTCTTAAGCTCTTAGTGAAGTTTTGAGCTTCTGAGTTCTTAGTTTCAAAATTAGAAATTAAGCTCTCCAGCCCCTAGCTCACAAATACCCATCACACCTCTACTCATAAGCTCTCGTCCATCCCTAGCAGAAAGTCCTAGCAGCTTTACTAAATACTCTCTCTCTCGCTACTCATGCTACCAAAATGGCCTTCACTACTCACTACATATACTATATCCATGAGCATAACCTGGCATAATAATGATCTTGCTGCATTAGTAGGAGTCTCTCTCTCCCTTCATCTCACCCTAAGCTTTTCTCCATTATTTGCTATAATAGACCCTGTAGTGTTTGTTTATTCATTTACTATTAAAGGCTACAATGTAATTGTTACTATAGAGCTTTTCCCTCAGGTTCTTATATTGGAGGACTTCTTCTCACTTGAACCTATGGATGATGATTTTGGAGATGTAGACACTCTCCTTAAATTATGAAATAATTAATGGTTAAAGGTTTATTCTATTCCGTTTTATTTTACTTATGGAATAAATTACCGCTAGAATATTTAACTACTGGAATATTTTACTATTGGGCTATTTCTTTATTGTAGTAGGCTTTTCTATTGTGCTGACGTGTTTAGTGTAGGAAACATTTTTGAGCCATCCCATAATCCTTGTCAGTCCTAACCTAGGCCCAAGGCATAAAATAAAGCGAATTTCTCAAAAGCTTCACCGATAGCCTTTGGGTCGTGCTTCAAGCCCATTGTCGAGTTTTGGTTTAGGCCCCCAACCCAGCTACAATCTCATTTGTTGAAAGAAAAACTTTTCTGCCCCCAACAAATGTTAAGTTTGCTTAAACTGTTGGTTTGTTATCCTATGCCTGTATTTCATTTTCCTCCAACATGATTAAACTTTTGTTTGCTATCACATGCTTGATTTTCATTTCCTTCTAACATGTTTAAAGTTTTGTTTTCTGTCACATGCTTGATTTCCTTTTTTCCTCCAACATGCTCGGATGTTAGATCTTCATCACATGCTAAATACTCGAATTCCTTTTGCATGGCAATTCTTGATCTTTCCTCTATATGTTGAAATTATTCTCATAACATATGTTGTTTTCAACAAATGTACATAATGAATTGGTTTCTTGTAAAACAATACGTTTTCACATGAAATTAATGTAATAACATTCCCTATTCCTATGACACATGACATTCTAATTTTCTAAAGTTTTGGCGATATACTTGGATGAACATGTATAAATATCTCATTGATGTTCATTTTACATGCTTAGCTGAACACTTCTAGGCTAACGCGCAACTTTCACTTAAATGTTTAGATGAACATGTCTAGGTAGTTATTTTACTCTTTTTTTAAAATGCTTAGGCAAACATGTCTAAATATTCTGATTTTCTCTATAATACTTAGATAAACATGTCTAAGTGATTTTTCTTTGTTTTTATTTTTATTTTTAATAATTGCTTGGATGATCAATATGCTTTAACGTTTTTTTTTTCTTTGCAATTGTGTGGATGACAAATAACATGACAATTTTTTGTTTTCCTTCACATGCTTGGATGAACACTTCTAAGTTATTATTTACTTTTTATAACATGATTGGATGAACATATCTAATTGTCTGATCTACTAGACATGCTTGGATGAACATGTCTAAGCTAGGAATTATTTGTTTTACATTAATTTCTTGGATGAACATGCCATTACTTTCATGCTTTCTTTAAATTTACATTTACATTGTTATCTAACAAATTTCACTTTTTTGTTTCTCTTTACATTAAATTCCCTAACACATGTTTGTTTACAATTCTTGCAAATTAACATGTTTATTGATATATTATTTAAATTTGTTTGACATGACATGATATTGGCCACGTTAACCTAGGAGACTGGTTTTACTAGGTGAGATGGGTGCTTAATCCCTTCTCATCTCGTAAATTAGCCTCTGAACCAAGATCAAGGGTTCTAGACTAGGCTTTTGTATATGCAATTTTACCTTTTTTTTAGAATCTAACTAGGAAACAAAACAATGTAATTTACTTTATTAGATTGTATCTAGGACCAAAAAAGCATTGTAAATTTTGTTACAAAATTGATGTAAATTGTCATATATATTAATACAACAGAAGCATTTTTTATAGAGAAAGTTTTCTTATTTTTCCAGTTAAATTAAATAAGTGGCGACTCTATGTAAAACCCTCGATCTAGGGAGGAGTACATTTTATAGTGAATTCGACATTTTGAGCATCACGATCCTACCTATTCACGCAGGTTAGGCCCAATCTTGAGAAAAAATTGGCAGGCCAAGGTCGCAGTTGTTCACAATGGGCAATGGTTGAATATAAAGAGGTGCGTCTAGCTATTTCACTCGTACTTAGTCCAGGCAAAAGGTCCTAGGCACGGTCTTAGTGTGCGTTTGGCTCCAAATTAAAAGACCAGCTTATTTTTGTTACTATTCATGAGTTCTACTGCATTTCTTGGTACTATTCATGGGTCCTACTGTACTGTTTCAGCTAACTTTTACCTTTATCTATAGTACTTCAAGTAAAAAGTTTTCAATTTAAGCAAACTAAGCGGATCCTGAACAAACCCTTAGTCTGGGCAAATTTGTTATTCCCACTTTTCAGCATCTTCTAGCACTTTCCTACCCAAATTTGGTCCAATTTTTTCAATCTCAGGGTACCAACTTTGTGCACTCTTTTGGAGGCCTTAACGAACTATGTTTTTAGTGTTATTTATGTTTTTAGAAAGCTCTCACAACTTTTCTAATGGTTCTAGCCTTGCATCATTTGAAGCTTTGTGCAGAAAATTATGGGCCGTTGAAGTGGGCTGTTCCATCATCTCTACTTCGAAAAACTACCAATTTTACAGCTCCATTCTTCACGAGTTGCAAGAAATACAAGCACAAAGGGACACCCAACACTAGTTTTGTTGGGTTTTGAAAAATCAAGTAATTTTGAAAATTAAAATATGACTTTCAAGCATGTATCCAGATCAAATAAAGTGCAATTTAAGGGAAAAATAACGCAAGTTTTAATGAAGTAATGCACATTTTCCCTGAAAAATTCAATAAGACAATTTCCATATTCCCAAAACACTCGCTCAATTCAAGCATGATTCATGTTAAAAAACAGTCAATTTGAAGGGAATTTTATGAACTTTAATTTAACCATTAAATTCACAATATCCCTTAATTTAAAGCTCAGGTTTTTATCAAAATTTAGAGCTAAACAAAATACAGTATCAACAATATTGAATTCTATTCCATCGTTAGATGTCATCTTACTGGAGCTCAACTGCTATAATTTCCCCAAGGGGAAGTGAATCTTTTCAAAAACATCATCAGAAAGGTTCTGACAAGCTAGCTAATTGCAACATGATAATTATATGTGTAATCTTACAATTCATGTTGGTTTCGTTAAGGGATTAGGATTTGCTGGTTTGAAATGAGAAACTGAACCTTATGGTCCAGCTAGTCCTACAAGCCCTTTTCCCGTATTTTTTAACTTAAGATATCTTTCGCTCTACGAAGAGATATTTTGAAGTAGGGGGCTCAGGCTCTGATCTTGCTTTTGGACTCTGCAACTTGCAAACATAGCCAGGCAATGAGGGATGTTCAATTCTTCATACCAGGAGGTGGATTTCTAAATTCTTGTAGGTCCCCCTAAGTTTCTTTCACGGAAATAACGAATAAACAAACTTTCAATATGCATATAACAATTATGAAAATAAAAAATCATAAAAAACAACTAATCTCTCTTTCAAATTAAAAAAAAAAAAAATAGGAAATATAATTATATGAATAAGATATTTCATAAAATATATCTTAAGTTTGATTTTTTTTTTTTTTTATACAAGATATAAATTATTATATAGCCAAATCTAAGTATATATGTGTGTGAAACTTCATCCTGGAGACTTGAACCCTAGCCCTTACCCCCTACATCCAACAAAGCACTTATATTTGCAGAGTGTTCATCGCACCAACAGTGCACGGTGATAAATTTGATTAAAATGCTTTCATTCTATTGTCTTCAGTGTTCTATGATTGTGTTGTCACCAAACAAATGAATAGTAATATGTATTACATTACAATATCTTGTTTCTTGTATTCCTTGTAATACCTATTCTTATTCCCATTTAATTATTGTTACAGTCTACCAAACGTCCACTTCTTCAGTTCTTCAATTTTTTCTTCAACTAAAAGTATAGGTTTTTTTTTTTTTTTTTCCTCTGTTACTTCTTCAATTCATTCAGTTTTTTTTTTTTTTTTTTTTTATATAAAATTTTTTCCTCGTTTGTTTTGGGTTCTTGTGCTCATCTTTTTTCTTTTTTCTTTTCTAAAAGGTGTCCATCTATATACAATTTTTTCAATAAAAATATAATGTGCAATTTTTTTTTTAATCTAATAGGGGTATGAGAGTAAATTTACATAAACTCTATTTTCTATTCTCCCATTTTTTCTACTCAACCAAATAAAAGATTTTTCCATCTCTCCACTATTCCATCCGTCCAACCAAATAGATATGAGAAAAAACTAAATCTTTCTATCTTCCCACTTTTTCACCCCTTCAACCAAACGGACCCTAATTGACATTTCAAAATATGAATTCTTTGTCTTTCTCCAAGTTACATTTTCTTTGTAGGTAAAGGGTTCGTTTGGTTAGGAGTTTTAAGAGATTAAAAGAGCATTTTTAAAACCCAAAACCCTGTTTTGCAACCATAACTCCTCATAAATTTTTTACAAATGCACCTAAAATCAAAATGATAGTCTTTTAAATTTGGGTGAGTTGTCATTTTCATGTTTTAAATTTACTTTTTGACATATAGGGCATGTTTGGTAGACTGTAACGGTAATTACATAAGAATATGAATAGTTATTAGAAAAAATACAAGATGTTGTAATGTAATACTTATTACTATTCATCTATTTGGTGACAATATAATAATATAACCCTGAAGACAATGGAATGAAATAATTTTAAATCAAATTTAAGATATATTTTAGAAAATATCTTACCATATAATTATATTTCCTAAAAAATAATATTTTTTAAATTTGAAAGAGAGATTAGTTTTTTTTAATGATTTTTTATTTTCATATTTGTTATTTGCATATGGAAAGTTTGTTTATTTGAAAATATATTAATTTTAAAAATTAATACACCTATTAAGGAATAGCTATTACAAGTTTACAACTATTTTAGAAATGGATAGTTATTCCTCATTTTAAAGAATAATTATTCATTGTAATAAAAACGTAACAAAACTACTGAATAGCTAAACTATAGGAATAACTATTACATTACAGTGCCTATTACAGTCTAACAAACATACCCAAAGTCCTTAAACTTTAAAATTTTTGTCAAGTTGATCATTTTACATATAAAACAGTCATTAAGTCCTTCCCTTGCCAAATATGTCATAAAATGTTGTTTTGTGAGACGTAAAAACATTTTTATAGGCAATAATAAATAAAAGGGAAATTTCAATACAATACTTTTTTTTTTTTTTTGATAAGTTTCAATACAATATTTTAGGTACAATACATTAGGTTTTTAAATTAAATTCAAATGTCTAGTTGTATTAACCAATAAAACTCCAACAATATTATATTTTTCAAGCAAAATAAATTTTAACCCATCAAGATGTATGAATTTGATTATGGAATCTAATATACTACACCTAAGATATTGTACCTAAGTTTTACCCTAAACACAATGATCAATTTGACAAGATTGTTAAAGTTTAAGAATTAAAATGATAACAAATAAATTTTAAGGACTAAAATGATAATTCATCCAAACTTAAAATATGTAATTTTGATTTTATTTTTTGGTTGGAAAAATTATATTTTAAACCTTATAGTTTAGGGGTATAACAAATGTAACCTTATACTTTTAAAAGGAAAAAATTGAATTTAAACCCCATATTTCAAAACTGACAAATTATTTCCTAAAAATTTAAAATGTAACAAATTTAAAAAAAAAAATGATCCATTTAAATGAAACTATGTTGTTATTTTTTAAAGAGTTTGAAACTATTTTCTCAAAAAAGAAAAGAAAAGAAGAGAGTTTGAAACTATAGAATTTAATTTGTCACCCAATATCATTCATATGGTTTAAATATATAATTTATCTTTTTTTTTTTTTTTTGATGAAGAATTTATCTTATTTTTTAAAACTTATACCACTATTATTTTGAATAGATCGATGTAGGATACTTAAATAAAGAATATAAAGAATATAAAACTTATACCACTATTATTTTGAATAGATCGATGTAGGATACTTAAATAAAAAATGAAAAAGAAAAGAAAAGAAAAAGAGATTATGCAGCTAGTAGAAAATACAAACACTACCGAAATATATAATCAGGATTCAGGCCCAATAGGGCGCCAACTCCTCCGCGCACCTATTTCCACACTCTGAAAATCAAAATCAAACCCCAACAACCTTCCCCGAAAAACACAAAAATTGCGCCCAACTTAACTTAAAACCCACCACACACGCATCCATGTCATCGATCCGCACCACATTTCAAAATCCCATCTCAACCGTCGATACAAGCTATCAACGGTCCAAATCCCTCACAAAAAAAATTAACGGATCCATCCTCATTGCCCTTTTCCCACTCCCTCCTATAAATCCCCACCAAAACCGAAACCCTTCCTCACTCGTTCATTCACTCGTTAACTCACCAAATCCCCAATTCAGGTAAAACCAATACCAAGCCCCTCTTTTTCTCTCTGCTTTTTCACTTCTCTCTCTAATTCTCTAACCTTAATTAATTTCTTTCTTTGTTTTGGGGTTTCAGATTTTTGAATTCAAGTCTTGGAAAATGTCTGGGCGTGGAAAGGGAGGCAAGGGTTTGGGAAAAGGAGGAGCGAAACGGCATCGTAAGGTGCTTCGCGATAACATCCAGGGAATCACCAAGCCCGCTATTCGCCGATTGGCTCGCAGGGGTGGAGTGAAGCGTATCAGCGGTCTGATCTACGAGGAGACACGTGGCGTCCTCAAGATCTTCTTGGAGAACGTGATTCGCGACGCCGTGACCTACACTGAGCACGCAAGGAGGAAGACCGTGACGGCCATGGACGTCGTCTATGCCTTGAAGAGGCAAGGAAGGACTCTCTACGGGTTTGGGGGTTAGGGGGTTTTGTGTTTTGTGTTTGGTATGGGACTTTGGGAACAAGTCTTGCTGTCAAGAAAGTCCGATGGTGGTGGTGGTGGTGTTTTTTGTTTTGTAATTAGGGTGGTTCTATTTCAAATATGTGGGTTTTTAGGGTTTGGTTTTAGGTTTATTAGTTTTAGTTCTACTTTTTAGTGAATCAAACTCTGAATTGCAAGTTATGAAGATTTAATGCAAACTAGTTTTTGTTAAATTGAAGTATGAATGGTTGCAATGGATTATCTTTATTCATCAATCTTGAACTTTCCGTCTGTGACTCTATTATGTAGACAAAGGATATATGAGTTCTAAATCTAAGCAAAAGTCCATTAAAAAAAAGGGAAAGATAAGCATTATACTTTGAAATCTCAGATTTGGGTGCTCTCACTTAATGGCTGCACCTTGAAGTTTATCCCAAAATTGCATCAAAAGATTCAAAATGCCTTTAGACGAGAGTACTCAACTGCAGTAGCTCTCCCGAGGCACTACTAAGGCGCTTGGGAAATTTGCTTGGCGTTAAGTTTATCTGCTGAAGATGTCCTTAAATTTTAAAGGCCGAATAATCACTTCTAATCTGTTCAAAAATTACATGGAAGGATTCTCGTTTTAGCTGCCCATTTTCAAATCAAATATGCGTCTGTAACGTCTGTCTCACCCTTTATATTTATATTAAAATATTCCTAATAAATTTTTTCCTCCCTCACCCGTTGGGATGTTGCAACTGCATTGGAGAATGATGACGCTGCTACTGTGACAACAGTGTCAATTAATTCTTGAGTTCTTTCTGACTTTGCAGTGGAGGACAAATGACTTGGCGAAGCCACTACAACAATGGTGATAATTGATTTCCGGAGGTTGCTACAGAGGATGATGATGATGGTATTATTGCGGCAATGACAATTGACTACAATCCACTCTTGCAGTACTTGGTTTAGACTAGAAAAAATTTGTTTTAAAAATTAAACAATGATGAGCTGAATGCGGGTTTAAAAATTAAAATGGTTAATTTTGTGCAAAGTGCAGACTTATTTTGAAGAGCTAGATGGGAATGCTCAACTAATTGGATTTTATTATGGTCCAACACATTTAAGTTTGTAGCACAGATTAAATATGAAGCAACAATATGAATGGAGAAAATTGCTCCCTAAAACAGGAGAAAATACATGATGTTTCCAATGCATGCATCTTCCCTCTTGCATGAGGCTGAAACTCACATGTGAGAAGGAAGATACATGCGCTCAAAACACCATATACCACCTCCTAAAACAGGCACCAGAGCAATTTACGCATTAAAGATATAAGGTGAGATTAAATTATTGTCTAAGAAAATACTACTTTAAAGAAACTAAATACAATTCCATCAAAAGAATCTCAATTAAATCTTTTAAACTGAGTCCAAACCCTCTCCATTCATTCTAAAATGCTGTGGGACGAAGGATTGGAGTCCCAACATAATTACGACACTTAGTAAAGTCTATTCTATTTTAGTTCCTCACTTGGGCGCTTACTCAGCCTTTTGCTTTGAAGATTTGCTCCCACTAGAAGCCCGCAGTCCACTTGTACATCTCCCAACAAACTTCAGCATCTCATCAATTAGAATCACTGGAAGAGCAACAGCCAGCACCAGAAGCCATTCGTTCAGGCTGAGAGGAACAATGCCAAACACTTGAGCAAGGAATGGCACATAAAGGATCAAGAAGTGAAGGCCAAATGAGATAGACATGGCCAGAAGGAGCCATGGGTTGACCCATGGAGGCATGGTTAGTAGACTCCCATCCTCAGAGAGGGCATTAAGGGAATTGAACATCTCTATGGCAACCAATACAGAGAGGGAGAGAGTTGAAGCTTTGATTTTGCCAGATCGGAAGTAGTCACATGGATCGTCAAACTTGAACTGCAGCCCCCCTGCTGTGAAGGGTGACACTGAAAATCCATCCCAAGAAGAGCACTGATCCCAGTTAGCAAGTTGAGAGTAGGAGACAAGAGTATGACCATCTCCGCTCAGGTCAATGCCCAAAAATGAGCTATGCGTGTACCATATGATAAATACGCCGACTGTTGCAATCCCAACATAGAGCCCAATCACCTGTACCAAGTTAGGAATGCAATTATCCATTAAAGTTATTCCATATTAAATCCTATTCAGAATAAGATTAGGTATAGAAGTAATTTGAAATATTTGGGTTTTGTGTTGGAAAAAGTGCCCGTGATTTAAATACCAGATAGCGGAATAAAATCCAAGCACTGATCAATGAGTCATCACTTCTTCTTGGGGGCTTCTTCATTATATCTTTCTCTTGAGGATTGAATCCCAAAGCTGTTGCTGGGGGTCCATCAGTCACAAGATTGACCCAGAGAAGTTGAACAGGAATCATGCCTTCCGGAATGCCCAAGGCAGCTGTCAGAAATATAGAGACAACCTCACCAATATTTGAGGAAATCATGTACCTACAGTTATGTTTTGGGAGGGAAGACAAAACAATAACGTGTTTCAGAAATGAGTTCCTTAAAAAACAAAAGTGAACAAATTCAATCTAAGTTGGACCCAACTTTCGCATACTGCATGAAAACTTAATTCAAAACACTGACAACCCCTGCATATATAATGCAGACAATGCAACAACGCAACAACTCTGACAACATTAAGAACTCATGTCCATAACTCTTTCCTAATAACAGAGATTAATCCATCCACTATAATTTCTATGGCAATGAATACTCAAGAGGTAACAATTAGTGTTTTTCCCCCCCATGATAATGGCACATCAGAGTGAAGGCAACTGCCAGAGTTCAAAATTTTAAAGTATCAATCCCCTCCCCCACAGTGTGCGTGAAACAATGTCAAATCAATTAAGATATCTGTCAGCTAGGATAGCTATGTGCTTTGTCTCTAATGGCTCTGATCACTTTACAACAGCTCCATCCCCAATATAAACATGCATAAAATAAAAGATATTTTACCTACACAACTTCTGGGCCTAAGCCACTAGAGACAACAAGATATGTAGTAAGGTATTGACATAAAAAAATGTTACATCACCAAGTTCAGCGGTTATTTACACAGGATTTTATTTTATTTATTGGTAAGTCACAAATGCACCCAGTGAGTCTTGAACCCATATCCTCACCCTCCATTAAATTATTATGGTTGAATAAATTGCTAGTTGAGCTATATAGCTCATTGGCCAGTTATTTACTGAGTATCAAGCCTGATATATTCCCCCCCCACCCCCCCCAAGAAAAAAAAAAGAAGATAAAAAAGGCTGTTATATTTGTGAACTTGCTTAAATGGAGAACCAAACCTTATAAAGGCCTTCATATTGTTGTAAATAGATCTGCCTTCACCTACAGCAGCAACTATAGTGCTAAAATTATCATCTGCTAACACCATGTCAGAGGCCTCTTTTGCAACCTACAAGAAAAGCAATGCAGGAGTGAGCCAAAAAACATGGGAATAAATATGTGAAAAGAACGGGTAGTTGGATATATTAAGAAAATAATGCAACTTTGAGTATTTCAAAAGCAGACATTCTCAAAGATGTAAAATCTTCAACTAAGATAGTATCAGCAATGAATGCCGACATATAATTATTAAACCTTAATATGAGGGCGAGTTGCTTGACATTGCTTAGTCATGAGCAAAGGAGAGAAATTAATGCACAAGTGAGAAACGGTGATTTGGTTTTAAGTCAAGGGAACGAAAAAAGATAGAGGAAGACCTAAAATAACACCAGGACAAGCAGTAAAAAGGTATATGTTAATTAATGAGGTAACTAAGACTATGATTTTGGATAGGATAGAATGACAGAGAAGAATACATGTGGTCAGCTCCAATTTGTATGTTGAGGATTCATAGCCAACCTAATGTTCAGGACTAAAGACTTTGTTGCCATATAAATGATCAAAAACATTTCAGACGACAGAATAAAATTTGTTACTAAACCTATGATGTAGAAGCACATAGGAAGTGACTGAGTCTTCGCCACAAGCCTAAGGCATGAATATAAGTAGGTTTTAATACTGAATAGCCATGCACAAGGCCATGTACATGCATACTCTTGCCGTAATGAGCCAATTAAATAAATGAACAAACAAATACCAGTACCTAACAATACAGTTTGCCCAGTATAGCCATTTATAAACACATACTGTGGGATTTTATCTTGAAAACATCTGACACATTGACTTCAAAGTAAACAAAGGGAAGAGGAAACATGAGTACCTCAGTCCCAGCAATGCCCATTGCAATCCCAATATCAGCCAATTTCAAAGCTGGTGCATCATTCACTCCATCCCCAGTCATTGCAACCACTTCACCATCTTCTTTGAGCAACTTCACTATGTCCTGTTTATGCCTTGGTTCAGCCCTAGAGAACAGAAGTCCTCCACTCTGTCTGAGGTAACTTTTCTTATCATCAACTTCCATAAAATCTTTTCCTGTTAAACTTTTTGAACTAATATCTTCATGAGATCCAAAAACACCTATTTCACGGCAAATTGCTTCAGCTGTATTCTTGTTGTCTCCTGTAATAACCATAACACGGATTCCAGCAGCTCGGCAGTCCTCAATTGCTTGACGAACCTCTTTCCGAGGAGGATCCTTTCACAATAGAAATTCAATTGGAGAGTTGGTAAGAATCTTTGAAATTGTTATTAGCAAAAATGAATAGAAAAGAGAGAGAAAACTTAAATATCATACAACCGAACATAGACATAGGGACAACTCACCCTTAACCCAGCCATGCCAGCAAAAATGAGATTACTCTCAATTAAAGAATAACTGGATGGATTGAGTAACAGTTGATGTGCTGGATGGTCTTCATCACCATTGTATGTCGCAAACTCCGAAAGGTCATCTTTGTATGCAAAACCCAGACAACGCAATGCACTTATTGACATTTCATTAAGGCTTTTTAAGATAAGATCCCTTGAATGTTGGTTCAATTTAACAATAGAGCCATCAAGCAACTGGATAAATGAGCTTCTTTCCAAAACATTTTCCACAGCACCCTGACATTGAGCAGTGTTCAATGACATTAAAAATAGCCAACAAAAGAAAGCAGAAGAATAGGAGAAATATGACAGCACTGATGAAAGATGCATCTGAAACTTAAATTACTGATTTTGATAGTACCAGGTCAGAAGAAAAAAAAAAAGATAAATTCATTAAACACCAGAACAACTTCTTCTTTTTTTTTTAAGCAAGCAATCAAAGCTGTATTAACGAAGGAGAGCACAAGCGCAAGAACTTCCTAAAGATTTACGCACATAAGTTTAAGTGATCCAGGAAATCAACTCAAGAAAACCCTCCCACCATAGTGCAACATTCAAAAAAGATGCAAAAAGTTAGAACTAATCTCAATGACTGATCTCTCCATGCCTTCGGATGTTGAATTGTTCTTCTCGCACCAAACAATCTAACATGATGCTATTGCTATACTTCCCATATAACACTTTCAAACATAAGTAGATGTCTAACACCCCCTGTAGCATTAACCAGTACACCCCAAAAGCAGCCAAAAAAAATAGTGGGACCAACAATCATGAGAACTGAGCAATGAAGTAATAGATGGTCCATGGATTCAGCACTTACATTGCACATAAAACACAATTTTTTGGTTGAGGGCCCAGGATGCCATTCCTTTTATGTCTTTTGTTGATTTTTTTTTTTCTCTTTCTTTATGATTTGTATTCTTTGAATTAGGATTGCACACATCCTGTGTCATCCCAATTTCCTTCTTAAATAAGGCTTTTTACTTAATAAAAAAAACATATAACAAATTTACCAGTGGTTAATTCCTCTCCATAAGATTGTCTATAATATCTTCCCAATGCATCTGTCCATACAGAAAAATCCAACTTTCTTAGGCACTGTATTACTCCATATACATTCCCAAATAAAATGATGAATGAACTACGTCTTAAACACTACAGTATAGAAACAAGATTGAAAACTAAACTTACTAATGCTATTTGGAAGCCATTTCATTCAATCAGTACTTCCGGCAAAAAGTAATATAACGTCCATTAGAAATCCAACTTTCTTAGGCACTGTACAGTTGACTATTCTACTCCATATACATTTCCAAAGAAAATGAATGCTGATAGCACCTCTTAAACACTAGTAAAAAATATTGAAAACTTTTCCAAGAGCCATGTAGCTCAACTTGCACTTCCTAGTGTTTCCAACAAAGACGTCCATGGCTCAAATCCCCCCTCCCCCAACTATCAAATTATTTTAATTCAATCAAAAACTAAACTTACCCATGCTATTTGGAAGCCATCTCATATGATCAGTACTTCCAGCAAAAGGTAGTATAATAAGTCCATTAGTTATCTAATCTCTCCAACTCCCAGTCGTAATAATTACAAATATATCTCAAATTCCTTTAATGAGGTTCATCCTCCCCTGTAAAATTCACCAGAGAGGGCACTGAAGCATCTTTGTCCGCTATAATCGAATACAAATTTAATTACATATATCCTTTAAAGCTGGATAAAAGTCTCTCTCTCTCTCTCTCTCTGGGGTCCCTGAACACCGTAAATCTCTCTTTCCTTCTTTCTTACAATCCCAAGTCAAGCCCTTACTCTATTCAAACCCTTAAAACTCATGTACTTTCTCAATAAAATAGATTAAACCCTATCCAATTTTGAACTGTGACCTTTTCTTCTACAACTCTAATCCCAGACCCACAAATCCTGCTAAAGTTAAACCCATCACAAGCACTAAGTAAACTTTCCAATTAGTCCTATGCCATTAATAACTTGCATTAGCATCAACTCCAGAAATGATTTTCATACAAACAAGTGAGGACATAACGGCAAGTGCAGACAAAGCTCAAGTTTAAAACAAAGCATTAGTTGTTAGTTGAGTTAGATGTGATTGAATTTAGATTTGTAATCTGTCTCAGATTAAAAAATTTAAGACATCCAATAGATTTTTTTTTTTATAAGTAATAAGGATTTATTGATAACGAAAAGAGAGAGACACCCAAGTACACAGGAAGTATACAGGGGTGTACATATCAAATACAGAAATTACATAAATCAAGAAAATCCAAAAAAGAAGAAAAAGGATGGTTTCTCCACACTGAGAACCAGTCCAATAAGGTTCTGAAAAAAAGAAGCTTGAGATCAGGCATAGAACATTGTCTTCAAAACACCTACAATTTCTTTCCTTCCAAATACACCACATCAAACGAGGTTTTTGTGCAATACACCACATCCAATAGATAGGATATATATATATATATATATATCCATACATATACACACATTTTTTAAAAAGCCAAGTAAATAAAGCCACCACAAAGTTTTTGTGCAATACTACCTCTCTTCTAGAAAATTCTTAATTTATTTAGTTGACCATTATTGAACATTCATATGATTTTTAAGGTATAGAACGACATAGTGGAAAGAAGAAAATATTTGACAACATTTATATATGTTAAACCTATTTATAAAAAATGAATCATATTAATTCACTATGTCGCTTTCTTGGTTTTTTGAAATTTAAGGCTGCAACAGATGAAATCACAATTGAAGTATAATATTCTTTAGCTGCTAGGGCCAGACCCATGTGGCACATTTCCATAATCAACCTTGCAAAAAGGCCATAGCGCCTATTACAAACTAAAGGGGGAAAAACTTCAAATACAACCAAACCTTTGAAAGGACATAGGGAATATACCTTTACTAGCAATGTTTTCTTCCCTGAGAGGGAATTCACAATAACACTCATGGACTTACGATCACGGTCAAACTCTAGAGTTGCAATCCGTTTCTCCATTTGATTCCATAATTGAGAACAACCTTCCATGAAGAAACAGATTAAAGAAGCATGTTACCAACCAATAAGAGAAATGAGACAATAAATAATTCATAAATCCGGTACATACGTAGTTCATTTGTATGACTTGAAGATGAACCAGAATCAGAGCTTGCAGGATGTCCCATTTTCTCAGCCAGCACCTGAAATGACAAAGAAACTACATAAATAAGGAATCCATATCACCTAAACATCTTCAGAAACTTCGGATAGGCACTGCCTATGTTGGGAGCACTGTAATTTTGAGAAGTGCAATTGTGGTGTGTGATATAGATGACAAACAAAAAGAATAACTAGAGCATGCAGTGCAGTCAACCTAAATAAAGGTGCTCGTGTTGTGCAAAAGAATTGAATTCTAACAAATATATTTTAACTAGTATTATACAGGTTTGGAGCAGCAAAAAAGTCTGGATATTAGTATCTGGTTTTTGCCCTTGCTTCATGTAAGCTCTATGCCTTATTGAGCTTGTAAAATATTCCACTCCATAAAACATAGAAGTCCCTGTTTTCCGATATAATGTAAAAAAAAAGTAATTAAAGCTCTCATTTTACCTTCAATGCTGCCTCAGTGGGTATTCCAATCGAAACATAATGATTTCCAGATCGTTCAACACCTGCATCATTGCATAGAGCAGCAATCTTTGCAATCATTTGAAGGTTTGCATCCATTCTACCAACCGGCCAACCCTGTATTTTTCCATCACAAGGATCATAAGTGGTTCCCTCAACATCAAATAATCGGAGTGAATCAGCACTAGAACCCATAGCCACAAGCTTCGCTGCCGCCATCTGATTGGTAGTCAAAGTGCCAGTTTTATCCGAACAAATCACAGTTGTACAACCTAAAGTCTCGACACTAGGCAACTTCCTCACAAGTGCATTCTTTTGAGCCATCTTTCGTGTTCCTAATGCCAAGCATGTTGTGATAACTGCTGGCAAACCTTCCGGGATGGCAGCAACAGCCAATGCCACTGCAATCTCGAAGTAATATGTACACTTCTCAAATGAGAACTTAAAATTTCTCGGCCAGCCATCAACATATTCCCAAGTGAGAAAGTACTTCACGTTGATAAGCCAAACCAAGATACAAACCACTCCAATTATTGCTGTTAGAGCCTCCCCAAACTCATTCAACTTCTTCTTCAATGGCGTATCTTCCTCACTCTGTGATGCTTCTTGAATCTGCGAATGCACCTTCCCTATCTCCGTATCCATACCTATCTGAGTAACCAAGCAAAAACAATTCCCATTCACCACAGTCGTCCCAGCAAAAACCATACATTTCTTCCCTTGAATATCTGAATCCTCCGCAACAGCCTTGACAGTCTTACTCACTGCTTCACTCTCTCCTGTCAACGACCCCTGCTCAACCCTAAACGTTGAGCTTACCAAGCCAATAACCCGCATGTCCGCTGGCACCTTATCACCAATCCTCAACTCCACTATATCACCCGGGACAAGTTCCTTCGCGGGCAAATTAGAAACCCGTTTTCCATCCCTTAACACCATGGCATGCTCCGATTGAATCTCTTTCAAAGCTTCCAACGCCTTCTCTGCATTGGTTTCTTGCCAAATTCCCACTATGGCATTCACAATCAATATCAAGAATATCACAAGTGGCTCCACAAACGCCGTAATCTCCATCTCCCCACCTTCCTCACCATCATACCAAGCCAACACAAACGATACAACAGCCGCAGCTAACAGAATTCTCACTAGAGTATCATTTAACTGATCCAATATCAATTTAAAAATCGATGTACCTTCGTGATGTTCCAATTCATTATATCCATAGCTCTGTCGCCGCTTCTCAACCTCTTCCTTCGACAACCCAAACTCGCGTTTCACTTGGAACTTCTCCTCACATTCACGAACATCTTTAGCCCACGCAGGGAATATTTCTAGGTTCGAAGATCTCTTATCAAAGCTGTCCTTTTTCCCATAGTTTTGCGCTCCTTTTCCCATATTCACTCTCTACCACTCAGGAAAACGAAGAAAAATTCGAAAATTTTTCGACTTTCACCTGAAATTTTTTCCAAATCAGAGCAGAGAATATCACTATCTCAATATGAACTACCAAAAAATTAAAAACTATCTCATTATGAAAATTCCATAGATATGAAAACATTTAAACCCTAACTCTCTACTAGATCACTAGGAAAAAATCAAAAAAAAAAAAAAATCAATAAAAAAAAAACTGGATCTTACTTTTTTATTATTATTGTTCGGACTTTTAAAAACCTCAAGTTACAAACAAAAATATATTGCGCAATCAAATCATATAGAGTGTGCAAAATGCTTAAAAATGAATTTTCTCGGCAACCAAACAGAGCAGAGAAAATCCGAGAAACTAGAAAATGAACAAATCGGAATAATGAAAGTTAGCGTTTGCATAAAAAGAAACAAAAACAAAAACCAAAAAAAAAAAAAAATCATAATTACCAGATCCGTAGAGCTCAGCCAGACTTTTAGTTTTTTACTTATTTATTTTGTTTTTTTCTTCTTCGAAGCTCAGAGTTTCACCCTGAGAGAGAGAGAGCGAGACAGAGAATCCAAGAAGTCAAAAATCTCTATCTTGCTTTCCTTTGGTTTTGAAGAAACCAAGGACCATTAAGCGTACAGTGAGAGCGATTCAAGTGCGTGCTTGAGTGTTTCGCGGAAGCTACCGGTTCGCAAGTGTTATGCCCAATCGCGTTTCGCCACGTCGGTAAATTGACGTCAGAGTTAACTCTGGGTCCCACACCATATTGATCATATTGCAGATGTAATTTGATTTTGAACGAAAACTAAATGCCTTTTTAATCTGACGGTGCACATGTTGTGTGATCTATGATGTACGGTGGATCGTGCGTCGACGTGGAATCCACATACGGAATATCCTCTTTATAGAAAGGATATAATTGGGATTAAATTTTAACACCCTATCGAAATTTCCAACTTGCCATAAACATAATTAGATAATTTAATTTAATTTAATCGCTCGAACCTCGTGAATCGTGATTAGAAAACCTTACCATAAAGGACTATGTACCTGTACTCTGCATATTGTTTTTTTTTTTTTGGAGAAAAAAAAATTAATATGTGTGGGCATGAATTGACTAAACTCGTATAAAAAGATTTGTCTAGGATCGAATCCAGTTTTAAATAATTGAAGTTCATTGGTGCTTTGAAATTCGCAGAAATAATTGGTAAAGTATTCTGAGTGTTAGTTTGGACCGAAAACGTTTTTTAGAGTGTTTGCATTTAAAACGGTGGGTCTTATGTATTGTTTATAAGATCCACAAGTATAAAATTTAGTAAAATTTTTATTAAAATTGGGTCTCACAGTATTATTCATACATTTAAAAATTATTTTGTTATAGTATTTTTAGTTTTCAATTTTCAGCAATAAACGGTATCCTAACATACCCTGAGTTTAGATACTTAAATTAAGTGGTCTATTAATCCAATAATAAAAAACTCTCCCTAAAAATATACTCATAATTTCATATAAAATGGACATCACTATTCATAGTTTTATCCTTTGTTATGGACACCTATGAGTAATGTGAGAAACACACATTTTTACATCCAAATTCACACTTTATTTATGTATTAACTCGTAATTGGATTTTAACATTTTTATACGAGTCCATTACATGTATTTGAAAAAATAAAATTCAATCAACATGTGACACATAGTATGTGTTTGAATAGGACTTATCGTGCGTCTACATTTTCTATTTCATGTTTCCTTCCTTTTTTTTTTTTTTTAAGCGCATGAACAGTAAAATCACATGGATTTACTGTGCTGCTGTGCAGGAGACAATTATCACTGTTCACGCACTGTAGCAATACTGTTCACGCATTGTAGCAGCATTGTTCATGCATTTAAAAATATTAAAAATGGGTTTCACGGTACTATTCACACATTTAAAAATTATTTTATTACAGTGTTTTCAGTTTTCAGTTTCAGCAAAAATAAGTTGTATTCAAACGGACCCATAAGCACAAGGTGGATTTAAGTATAGAAAGAGTGTCTTTCTAAGAGCACCCACAGCAGATGTGGGATATGTGCCAAATGCTAAATATTTGGCACATATCCCACACCAAACACCATTTGACCCATTTATCAGATGTTCTAAATGCTATATTTTTTGCAACATGCTACTGTACCGTTGCAAATTTGCAACGGTACGAAATCAGAATGGTATAAGTTTTAATCATTTTTTATTCTCTTTTCTCTCTCCTCTCTCTTCACTTTTTCTTTTCTCTTCTCTCTCACCTCTGTTCTCTCTCTCACCAGTTCCCTCTCACCGATTCCCTCTCTCTTATAAATTGTTGATCTTGATCCGTCATCTCCGATCGTCATCGCCAATCCATCATCGCCGATCTCTCACCGGTTGCATTTTGCATCGTCATCGCCGATCTCTCCGAGCATCGTCATCGCCGATCGGAATCGACGTGGGCATCGACGTTGAGATCTTGATCGTGGGCATCGACGTTGAGGTGAGGTAAGGTGAGATCTTGATCGTCGGTTGCCGGTGCTAGTGGGTTTTGGTTGCCGGTGCAAGTGGATTCGTGGCTTTGGGTTGGCGGTGCTAGTAGTTTCGTGGGTTTGGGTTGCCAGTGCTAGTGGGTTTTGGTCGTGTTTTTTGGGTTTGAGTTGCTGTGCTAGTAGGTGTTGCTCTGTTTTTAATGGGTTTTGTGGTGGGTTGTTGATGATGGTGGTTGTGGTGGTGGTTTTGTTTTTAGTTTTTTGTTTTGCAATGGATTGTGGCTGCCACGGTGGTGGTGGTGGCAGCGGCAACAGTGTTGTGGTTGTTATTTATTGTGTTAGATATATTATTTTATTGTGTTGTTTATATTATTTTAATGTGTAGTAAATATTATTTTAATGTATAGAATTGAATGATAAAACATATGTTAAATGGGATGTTGTAAAATGATGTGGTAAAATAATAAAGTAGATATTTGATGTGGCAAAATAACATTTTTTTTGTAACATCTGCTGTGGATGCTAACATTCCTCGACTTTTTACAACTTTTTTAACAACTTATTAAAATGGTAAATTCTGAAGAGTAGATAACCACTCTTGCATAAATTCACTGTTATAAAACTACTTTTCATAAAGCTGCCGAACAAATTGTGTCTTATACAGGCCCTTTTACTCTACATATTACCGTGCTTATTATCCCCATAGGTGGATTGTACTGTTGTGGGCAGTGGACACCACCAATGCATAGACAACTCAGAGCCCATGATACGAGTAGAAGTGCAATACCTTTCTTCTATAACACATAAATGGAAGATTGATGCTTCTTTTTGTGACATATAAAAACAAAACAATTCAGAACACGCATATTGACAAATGGCTTTGGCTTTCTTTATTAGTTTGGCAAGCAATTATTTGATGAACCTTAACTATACGACAAATTTTTTTTTTTTTTTGGTGAAACAAGAAGTATTTTTTTTTTTTTCATCAAAAAAAAGATTAGTGGCATAAGTTCTTCTTCTTCTTCTTTTTTAATAAAATATTAGAGGCATAAGTTCTAAGCTTAGGTACTACACAAAGGAAGGAGCATCTCTAAATGACATGAAAAGAAATATTCCAATTGTGTGGCTCCGAATTAAAGGTGCTTCAATTAAAATAATGGTACATGAACCGCATGATAGCTTCACCTCAATATTTGTCAGACAATTTATAACATAGATAGGTGGCATGTAGGGGTGTCAATTCGGGTTAGCGTGTTGAGAAAGGGGTATTCAACTAAATAGCTCAATCCTAACCCAACCTATTTAATAATCGTGTCATGATCTTTCAACCCTAACCTGACCTATTAATAAGGCGGGTTGACCTGACCCAACCCATTTGACACGCTTAATAAAAGAGTCGTTTTGGGTTGACACGAATATAACACAACCTATTTCAACCTACATAATATTTAATATAACATCCATCTAGAAATAATTTTTTTTAACATCCTAAAAGCAGTGCATACACTTCAAGTCTTCAACCCACATTCAAAATAATATAGTTTAATAAGAATATAACATTCATTTAGAAATAAGTTCTTTACACTCCAAAAGAAGTGCATACACTTCAACCCAAATTCAAAATAACATAGTTTAACGAAAATAACATAATTCAATAAAAATATAATATCCTTGAAACTCGCCAAATGCTAGGTATCAATATTGAAACAATTAAAGCAAACAATAGACTAATCCTAACTATGACTATGATTATCATCTATAGAGAGAGCAATAACCGGTTTGAGACTTTGAGTTTGAGAATTGCGTATGAGACTATAAGATAGTAGAGTGAATAGTACGGCTGAAATAAAAAAATAAAAGTAGATATTTATAAGAAGGTTTAGAAATTTAGGGTTTGTAGGGTTTAGAGATCTAGGGTTTGTAAAGTTTCAATTTCCAATTATATCCCTTGTAAGTTTTTGTAATTACTCACTTTTTTTTTTAATTTAAAATATATGTTGGATGTAGGGACACAATTCATAGCCCAAGCCTAACAAATCTGGGATGTGAGCCCAATGAACCCAATACAATGAATTTGTAGAGAGTGGGTGACAGAGCTGGGCCCTTCGTGAATGGGACAACGGCTAACAAGGATATAAATATGAAAGAACATAGAAACTCACGTAAAACTTCATCAAATAATAGTCCGAGGAGATGAACTGTTCTTTAATCAACTGTTTGTGAAAACTAATACAACTATTGGTGCTAAAGTAATTCTTTTTCTCTCTTTTTTCTCTATGTTTTCCAATCCCCTCAATTCGGAGGATCTTTTACATTATATAGTTTTTTTTTTTTAGGTTATCCTCATTGTACACTTGTTCACCATCTACACCTATACTCGAGTATCTGTCTTATCAAGCATCCTCTCTGGCTTTCTGTGAAAGGTGGTGGTTGAGACTACATTTTTCAAGGGTCTTCTCCATATAAATGCGGCCAGAAAAGTTGCTGCAGTGCATTTAATGCGGTGATAGCAGCTTTTCCCTTAGATATTTCTGCATTCTTATCCTCTCCGTACATGGCTGAAGTCTATCCTCATCGTTGGAGACTCCTAGAAGGTCACCTAAGCCGCCCAAGTACTTGATCGACTGATATTCGTCAGATCCGAGAAGGGTATCCTCCTCGGATTTTAGCCCTCCACCCTTTCCTTACGTGATTCTCTATTCTGGGGCTTCTCCAGTCATTTACTCCTCCTCGGACGTATCCACATTAGCAAATGGGGTTCGAGGCCCAATATACAAATTTGAGCACTTGTCCCCACAAGAGCCCCTCAAAATTTTAATTTTTCTCTCGCATTCGAGGAAGAAAAAATAGAATTTTGATGTGCCAAAACAACAATGGTAAAAAATGTAAAAATGTCCGAACCTGCAAAGGCAGGAACATAATTTTAAGCATTTCATCACTGTTTCTGACGCTTCGGAATCCTCGAAGCGTCATTAATTACTTCAGGCGGCGCTTTGTCTTTGGCATCCAACGGTGAGATCCTGATCCAACGGACAACGTTTTCCTTCAAGGTTTGGGCGGGATAAATTGCACTCATTTTCTGCTCCCTATATAAAGCCTTATCAGAGAATTGTCTTTTCTTTACTTCACGATTGTTCAGAATCTCTATTTCTTCAAAAACTTTTAAGAATCCTTTCAAGGATTTCGAAGATTACCCACTAATTTAGTTTGCGTAAGTTCCGACTTCTTCGAATTCTTCCTTTTCTCCTCGGATAGACTCCTCGGCGTTTCACTCTTCATAACCCAGTTGTCGTTCTTAGCGTTTTCTCTCTTTCGTTTGTTCGAAATGGGTAGATTTAAGGATTTAGTGGATAACCCTGCCTTGATAGAGATATTCAAAGAAAAGTATCACATACCCCAGGAGGTATCCTTATGATACTGTCCTCCGGAAGGAGTAGCCTTTGATCGAGAGGTGGGGGAAGTCGTAATCCCCATGATAGCCTTTATAGAAGGAGGAATGACTCTCCCTATGGGTAGGATTATGAGGGATTACTTGCGTAATCACAGGCTTTGCCCCCACCAGTGTGCACCCAATCTCTTTAGGATCCTAGGGGCAGTTGACGCTTTAAACCAACATTTAGGGTTGGGTCTGACCTGGCTCGATGTAGTTCACCTGTATGAAGGTCATAAACAAAAGGGGGCCGGATTTTACCTCAAATCCCGATCCGATGTTGTCAGACTCATCTCGTGTCTTCCCAAATCTAACAAGAGGATGAAGGATGACTATCTGATTGCATCGAGACCATGGCATGACGGTCTTCCTTGCCCAACCCAGCTAGGAGAGCCAGGTGGGATACCTTAGATTTAGGTTTTCTAACATTAGATTTAGGCTATTCATCCTCGGCTTTGTTTTAACAGATATGTGTTATATATGTAAATATATATTTTTTATGAACTCTAAGTTGCTGACTGTTTATTTTTCACTTGTTCAACAGATAAAGAACATGTATCTCCTCGGATTAGCTTAACCAACGTAGCCGCACTCAATTACCTATTGAGGTCCCCGATTTTTGTGAACAATGATGGCCAACTTCGAGCTGCCCATCTAATCTTGGAGTACGAACCCATTTCAAGAACTTTCTAAGACGTCGGCAACGCTATCAAGGCAAACGATTATAGATTAGCTCGTATAGACGTGTCTCGGCCTCACTTTTTAGCACCACACGACCTTCCACCAGTTGATCATCCCGTCCCACAGGGTATTCCTTTGGCCACCCAGCCAATCCAACAAGTACCCCTCGGACTAACTGTAGCCGAGGAAGGAATTGCATCTTCTTCTTCACTTGAGGAAGAAATTGATAAGTTCCAATTTGAAAAAGAAACGCAAGGAGTAGAGGCTATTTTTATATCGGAGGCTGATGAAGAAACAGACGAGTACTCGTGCATTCAAACCCCTGCTCCTATAATTAATTATGTGGAGGATTCTTCAGACAACGAAGCAGAAGATATGGCTCCAAAGCCTGGCCAAAGTTTGAGGGACCTCATAAAGGCGAGGAACAAGGCACCTACCCCCCAAGAAGCCAATAAGTCCAAGCCCCCAGTGAACCCTCCTCCTCCCCCTCCTCAGCTCCCTGCTGATCTTGGGCTGAAGCCCAATCCTGAACTAAGGAGAAAGAGGCAACATGAGACTCCTAAGGAGGGCGAGATAGGCCCTTCAAAGGGAAACAAACACCAGAGAGTATCTCGGGACCAAAGGAGTAGGAGGTCCCCCTCTATTGAAAGTCGAGAGGATCCTCTCACAGCTTATGTGCGCTATACACCACGTATATGGTCTCCTAAACTGGAGTTGGACGGTGTTCCCATTGCCTGGGATACCTCCATCAGAAATTACCAAGGGGGGCAGGCAGGTCATATTGCCGAGGCTTTGGAGCAGCCCCTCCTCCTTCCAAGAGATATGGAAGCTTACAGGCGCTTCAGCCAGCATGAGCTTTTCCTATCCCTTAAGAGGGATCTAGCTATGGTAAGTAATTCAATCCAAAAAGTTTACCTAAACATTTAGCTACCTTTAAAAGTTTTTGCTCTTTGTTTTATAGTAAAAATAAAATTTTTATTGTCATGTAGATTACTCAACAGGTTTACGTAGCTGAGGATTGGGTTAAAGATGCTCGCAACGAGGCCAGGGCGGCGTCCGAGGCTCGGTCCGAGGCCGAAGTAGAGCTGGGCGCCCTAAAAGAAAAACAAGCAAAACTGGCCGAGCAACTGAAAGAGGTAGTTAGGGCGAAGGATAGCTCTGAAGCAGGCCTTAAGACTACTGAGGAGCAAGCTGAAGATCTATGTAAACAATTGCACTATACCGAAATCAATCTGGCAACAGAAAAGCAATTGGTGACGGAGCTTCGCGAAGAGCTTCGGAAGGCCAGGGAAGCAGTCCAACTGGTTAAGGAGGCAGCCGAGGCCGAGAAGCAGACTGCTTACACGCTTGGGGTGGAGGAGACTCAAGCCAGACTCACAGAGGAACTCTCCGCTGTATGCAGGGAGTACTGTGGTATCTCTTGGGGTAAAGCCCTTGATGATGCTGGGGTCCCTGTGAGCTCTGACTTGAGGCGACCTGAGAGCATTTACTACGATCCTGAAATTCGCGAAATCCCAGGTCCTAACTCCTCTCACCCTGAACAGGCCACATAAGCATCTGAGCAGTCCATGGCAGACCAAGCCCCTCCTGCTCTCCTAGAAGTTCCTAATGAATCCAACCAAGGTGGTGGCCAAGGAAAGAAGACTGAAGACCCCAAAGGTATGGATAAAGGTCAAGATAAGAAGAAAAATTCTTCTGACCCCAAGGAAAAAGCCTCAGATAATGTTGCCTCTCAGCTCGGACAGATTGTCGACCCAGTAATCTCCAAAACAGCAGCTTAGGATAGGAGATTTTAGCTATTTTTATTTATTTTTAGTTGTTTCGTTTTTTTTTTTTTTAAATGTATCATATTTTTATTATTATCAATGGAGGCATTTTTCTTTTATCTCCTACATCTTCAATGTGTGCATTATGAGATTCATTGTCATAGTATGTTGATTCGTTGCCACTTAAACTTAAGCATAATCAATTACCACGTCCTACAAATTGGCAAGCAACCTTAATTGGATAATGATAAAAACAGTCATTTAGGCAAGTGATTGGGCACTTTACTTCAATCTTATCAAGGAGGATACTACAGGCTAATTCAAACTTAACAAGTAACCCAAAGTATTTGAGTGTGGTTTAAGAATTATTTAAATATCTATAAGCATGGCAGCAGGGTGTCAACCAATTCATATCATTTAGTCCGAGGACTTTAAGCGTGACCGAATTTAAGTTTAAACACTTATGAGAGTTGTTAATGAGTGTAAACTAATCCAAATCATCTGGTCCGAGGACTTCAGGCATGATTGAATTTAAGTTTAAACACTTATGAGAGCTGCGAATGAGTGTTAACTAACCCAAATCATCTGGTTTGAGGACTTCAGGCATGATTGAATTTAAGTTTAAACACTTATGAGAGCTGCGAATGAGTGTTAACTAACCCAAATCATCTGGTCCGAGGACTTCAGGCATGATTGAATTTAAGTTTAAACACCTATGAGAGCTTTAACTAACCCAAATCATCTAGTCCGAGGACTTCAGGCATGATTAAATTTAAGTTTAAACACTTATGAGAGCTGCGAATGAGTGTTAACTAACCCAAATCATCTAGTCCGAGGACTTCAGGCATGATTGAATTTAAGTTTAAACACTTATGAGAGCTGCGAATGAGTGTTAACTAATCCAAATCATCTGGTCCGAGGACTTCAGGCATGATTGAATTTAAGTTTAAATACTTATGAGATTTAAATAGCAAAAAGTACGAACTTCTTATATAACAAACAAATATATCGAACATGGAAATATTTATTAATAGTAATACCTCTTTAGATTGTTTACATTCCAAGGACGCGGTACTACATGCTCGTCTAAATCTTCCAGAAAGTATGCTCTGATGCCAGCTTCTGAGGTGATACGATAGGGCCCTTCCCAATTTGGTCCTAACTTTCCCCAAGCTGGATTCTTTGCCGTGCCCACAACTTTCCGCAACACTAGATCACCAGGAACTAAAGGTCTCAATTTTACATTGGAATCATAACCCTGCTTCAGCTTTTGTTGGTAGTAGGCTAATTGGACCATTGCATTTTCCCTCTTCTCTTCAATCAAATCCAAGTTCTTCTTTAGATGCTCATCATTGTTACTTGGATCGAAAGAACTGGTTCTCAATGTTGGGAAACCAGTCTCCAAAGGGATGACAGCCTCAGCCCCATAGGTCATCGAGAAGGGTGTCTCCCCAGTAGACCTACGAGGCGTAGTTCTGTACGTCCAGAGAATATGTGGTAATTCTTCCACCCATTTGCCTTTTGCGTCATCTAGTCTTTTCTTTAGCCCATTTACTATGACTTTGTTAACAGCCTCCGCTTGTTCGTTCCCTTGGGGATAGGCAGGGGTGGAATACCTATTTGTAATCCCCAATTCACCACAGTAACTTCTAAATGTCTTGCTGTCGAACTGAAGGCCGTTGTCCGAGATGAGCGCATGAGGAACCCCAAACCGAGTGACGATATTTTTCCATACGAATCTTTTCGCATCCACGTCCCTGATATTAGCTAGAGGTTCGGCTTCAACCCATTTGGTAAAATAGTCTGTGCCGACCAGAAGATATTTCTTGTTTCCCACTGCTTTGGGGAATGGTCCTACAATATCTAAGCCCCATTGAGCAAATGGGCACGGGCTGGATAGTGGATTAAGAATTCCCCTTGGTTGATGTTTGTTCGGCACAAACCATTGGCATTGGTCACACTTCTTGACATATTCCTGAGCTTCCTTCTGCATATTTGGCCACTAATATCCCTAAGTAATAGCTTTGTGTGCTAGGGATCTACCACCAGTATGGCTCCCGCAAATTCCTTCATGCAACTCTTCCAAGAGTGATTCAGTTATCTCTGGATGAATACACAACAGATAGGGTCTCGAAAAAGAACATTTGTATAACTTCTGGTTCTCGGCTAGCCAAAACCTCGTGGCCTTCCTCCTTACTTTATCGGCTTCTATCCTTTCTTCAGGTAGAGCATCCTCCCTCAAGAATTGGATTATAGAGTCCATCCAACTCGGCCTTGCCCTAATTTGATGAACTCGGGCTGTCTCTCTCCTTGTCTCTGTGGGTTTGCACAAATCCTCAACAAGGATAATCCGAGGCAAATTCTGTGCTGAGGAGGTCGCAAGCATAGCTAGAGAATCAGCATGTGCATTACCACCTCTGGGGATGTGCAGCAAGTCGAAAGAATCGAACTCTGACTGTAAACATTTAACTTGACTCAGATAACCCTGCATTCTCTCATCTTTAGCTTCGAATTCTCCTTTTACTTGACCGACGACTAGCCTCGAGTCCGAGAAGACTTTTACTGATTTTCCTCCCATTCTTTGAACCATGGCCATTCCCATCAACAAAGCTTCATATTCGGCCTCATTGTTCGTAGCCGAGAAATCCAACCTCAAAGATTTTTCGACAATGACTTTCTCAGGGGATATCAGTACTAACCCGACCCCTGAACCCTTCTGATTCGATGCCCCATCCACATATACTTCCCAGGGCAAAAGGCCATGTTGGGAGATTGTGCCAACCAATTTTCCATCCATGTTCTCTGCTGATTCCAACTCTTCCACTGGGGGTTCGGTGAATTCGGCCACCAAATCTGCGAGGACTTAACCTTTTATGGAGGTACGAGGCATGTATTTAATATCAAAAGCCCCTAGAATTGTACCCCACTTGGCTACCCTTCCAGTGTAATCGGCACTTCGGAGTATGGCTCTAAGCGGGAGCTGCGTAAGAACGACGACTGTGTGTGCTTGGAAGTAATGGGGCAGCTTACGTGTGCCGAGCACTATTGCCAGGATAGCTTTTTCCAACGGGAGATAACGCACCTCAACTTCATGCAGTGATTTACTCACATAATAAACCGGCCGTTGTACACCGCAATCAACTCGTATCAATACTAAACTTACAGCATAAGGGGCCACAGCAATGTAGGCAAACAGAACTTCATCTGGCTCAAGGCTAGACATGATCGGTGGTTGAGCTAGATAGTCTTTAAGTTGCTGGAAGGCTATGGCACATTCTTCAGTCCACTCAAACCCTTTCCATTTGTTGATCAACAAGAAGAAGGGTCTGCATCTGTCTGCTGAACAAGAAATGAATCTATTCAAAGCGGTGGCCATTCCGGTCAATTTCTGCACTTCCTTGGGATTCCGAGGTGATTGCAAGTTGTTAATAGCCTTAATCTGATCGGGGTTAACTTCAATCCCCTTGTGAGTGACCATATAGCCTAAGAATTTGCCTGATCTCATGCCAAATGAGCACTTAGAAGCATTTAAGCGCAACTTATACTTCCTAAGAATTTCGAAAATAGCTCCAAGGTCTCCCAAATGTTCTGAAACCACCTTACTTTTCACCACCATATCATCTATGTAAATTTCAATATTCTTCCCCAATTGTGACTCAAACATCCTCGTCATCATTCTTTGATAGGTAGAGCTCGCATTCTTCAAACCAAATGGCATCACTTTGTAATGGTAATTCTCGACAGGGGTAACGAAAGCAGTCTTCTCCTGATCGTCCAAGGCTAGAGGTATTTGATGATAGCCCTAGAAAGCATCCAAGAAACTCATTCGAGGATGGCCAACAGTGGCATCTACTAGCTGATCTATTTTGGGCATAGGGAATGGATCCTTGGGGCAAACTTTATTCAAATCCGTGAAACCTACACACACTCGCGACTTCCCATTCTTCTTCTTTACCACTACAGTATTTACTAACCATTCAGGATAGAAAACTTCTTTAATAGCTCCAGCCTGTTTAAGCTTAGTTACCTCTTCTCGCACTGCTTCAGCATGTTCTTTGGATGGGCGCCGAGGGGGCTGCTTCCTTGGTACGATCAACGGATTAACTCTCAAATGGTGACAGATGAAGTCCGGATCTACTCCTGGGGCTTCATAAGCATTCCAGGCAAAGACATCGATGTTCCCTTTAAGGAATTCTATCAGCTCTTCCTTCTCTTGGTGAGGCAGCTCGGATCCAATCTGAAAGAACCTTTCCGGATCGTCCCCTATAATAACCTTTACCAAATCTTCACACTTCGCGTCCTTGGCTGGCCTATCGACGGATAGCGCCGGGGGTTTTAACTGCTACAAGTCCTTTTCTTCATGTGCTGAGGACTCAGCCTCGGGTTTATGTTGGATGGCAGCCACCATGCACTGCCTTGCCAAAGACTGATCCCCCAATATCTCTTCAATCCGACCCTCTGACGGGTATTTAACCTTCTGGTGCAGAGTAGAAGAAACTGCTCCCAATGTATGAAACCAAGGTCTGGCGATAATTGCTGTGTAGGGAGAGTATGCATCCACGACAATGAAATCTATCTCTACCACTTCTGAGCCAGTCTGCACAGGTAATCTGATTTGACCCTTTGGAATGATAATTCTCCCTCAAAACCCACTAAGGGAGAACTATAGGGTGTTAGGTCTTCGGCTTTTAAATCCAGCCCCTTATAAAGGTCGGGGTACATTATCTCGGCAGCGCTACCTTGATCCACCATTACCCTCTTCACATCATATCCCCCAATTCGGAGGGTGATCACCAAGGCATCATTGTGGGGTTGGATGGTTCCAATCTTATCCTCATCCGAGAATCCCATGACCAGCGGCGGTTCCACTCTAGCCCTCTTCGGGTCCTGATTAATATCTCCTGAGGATAGACGAGCTACAGACATTACCCTAGACGGGCATGATCCTGTTCTCCTTGGTACAACAAAGATGACATTGATAGTTCCCAAGGGGGGTCTTGAAGGAGTATCCCTTCGAGACTCAGAACTTGCCTGGCTCCCCTGACCAGTGGAATGATGTAGTAGCTGTTTTAATTTGCCCTCTCGGACGAGCTGGTCCAAATGATCCCACAGGCTCCTGCAATCCTCTGTGGTATGCCCATGATCCAGATGATACTGGCAATAGAGGTTATGGTTACGCTTTTCAGGATTTCCCATCATCTTATTTGGTCGTTTGAAGAACGGCTCATTTTTAATCTTCTCCAACACTTGATGTACTGGCTCTCGAAACACTGCGCCGACGACCTGAGTATTGGTAGACCCTGATTGGTTTGCATAATCCCTTCTCGACCGGCTATTATTGTATCGGTCCGACCTAAAATCCCTCCTCTCCTGAGGAATAAACTTAGCCTTCCCTTTTCCCTGCTATTGGTCGTCTTCTATCTTCTTGTACTTATCAACTCGGTTCATTAATTGGCGTAGACTGGTGACAGGCTTACCTGTCAGAGATTTTCTTAAACCATGCTCGGATGGGAGACCAACCTTGAAAGTTTTAATGGCGACCTCATTAAAATCACCATCAATCTCGTTAAACATCTCCCGGTACCTTTTAGAATACGCCTTTATGGACTCTCCCTCCCTTATTGACATGGACAATAAGGAATCCAGTGGTTGAGGAACCCTATTGCATGTGATGAATCGGGAACAAAATGATTGGGTGAGTTTCTTGAAGGAACTGATAGAATTTGTCCTCAACCCATCAAACCATCTCATCGGCATCGGTCCCAAACTGGACGGAAATACCCTACACATCAAAGCCTCATCCTGAGAATGGACAGCCATCTTCTGTTTGAACTGACTTACATGCTCTATAGGGTTCGTTCGACCATTATACATGGCGAATGTTGGCTGGTGGAACCGTCTAGGAAGTTTTGCCATTTCTATCCCCCGTGTATATGGTGATTTAGCAATTTGGCTCAAAACTTTCTTCATAACATTGGTTCCTACTCCCTTGCGAGAAGGGCTGCTACGTCTCCTTTTGTGAAGATACTCGTCCTCACACAAGAAAGATTCGCTTGGTGGAGTTCTAGACCGTTGTCTGTACGTAGTATCTTCTTCATCATTGGAAGAAACATCAGAATTGGAAGGGGACCGCTTCTGTTGTGCTCGACGGAGTTGCTTCTTTAAATCATCAATCTCTCGTTGCATGGCTTTTTCATCACCTTGCTCATGAGCTACATGACCTTTCCTTCGAAAACCGCTTCCACCTGTGTGGATGGTGTGAATACTGCCTTCTTGATGGTTTTCCCGATCCCTTTCACGCTCAAGATTAAGGAATTCATCCTGTTGACGAACGTTAGCAGATTCCGCCTGATGTGGACTTGTTTTAAGTGGACCTGATCCTACCATAATTAGCCGTTACACTACACTAAAGCACAAGCTCCTCCCTATAAACGGCGCCAATTGTAAGGACACAATTCATAACCCAAGTCCAACAAATCTAGGATGTGAGCCCAATGAACCCAATACAATGAATTTGTAAAGAGTGGGTGAAAGAGCTGGGCCCTTCGCAAATGGGACAACGGCTAACAAGGATATAAATATGAAAGAACACAAAAACTCACGTAAAACTTCATCAAATAATAGTCCGAGGAGATGAACTGTTCTTTAATCAACTGTTCGTGAAAACTAATACAACTATTGGTGCTACAGTAATTCTTTTTCTCTCTTTTTTCTCTATGTTTTCCGATCCCCTCAATTCGGAGGATCTTTTACATTATATAGTTTTTTTTTTTAGGTTATCCTCATCGTACACTTGTTCACCATCTACACCTATACTCGAGTATCTGTCTTATCAAGCATCCTCTCTGGCTTTCTGTGAACGGTGGTGGTTGAGACTACTTTTCAGGGGTATTGTCCACATAAATGCGGCCAGAAAAGTTGCTACAGTGCATTTAATGCGGTGATAGCAGCTTTTCCCTTAGATATTTCTGCATTCTTATCCTCTCCGTACGTGGCTGAAGTCTATCCTCATCGTTAGAGACTCCTAAAAGGTCACCTAAGCCGCCCAGGTACTTGATCGACTGATGTTCGTCAGATCCGAGAAGGGTATCCTCCTCGGATTTTAGCCCTCCACCCTTTCCTTACGTGATTCTCTATTCTGGGGCTTCTCCAGTCATTTACTCCTCCTCGGACGTATCCACATTAGCAAATGGGGTTCGAGGCCCAATATACAAATTTGAGCCCTTGTCCCCACATTGGATATAAAAAGTTATTTGACAAATCTAAAATAAAATGAATATTTATTTGTTATACGAGTTAAACGGTTGTGTTAAGTGAGTCATTTCAGGTTGACACAAATAAATTGGCGTGTCAAACGTGTCTATTGCGGGTTATGCGAGTTGACCCGCTTATGACACGTTTCTTATCGTGTCGCTTTCGGGTCGACCCATTTATGACCCAAACCCATTAAGGTACAACCCTAACCCGCAAAAACCCGTGTTGGATTCGTGTCATGTTCGCGGGTTGGATCGAACATTGACACCCCTAGTGGCATGTACTATAAAAAGCAAAAGGATGAAAAACAAGGGTAATTAATTTTGTGATTTTATTCTCATTGTCATTTTATCTCTTATTTTCTCCCCAAGTTAAAGAGAAAAAAAAATTGGGGGCATAGGTGGAAAACTTCATTTACATAATTTTCTTTCCTTTCATTTTTCACTCTAACCAACACAAAGGAAAATCATATTCCCCCCCCCCCCTCTTCGTTCTCTTATTTTTCATCATTTCTCTTTTCATCCCAACCAAACATAAGCTAAAACGATTGTAAGAATTATGGATAATTCAAAAATAGTTAAATTTGGATTAAGGAGTTTCTTACTCATGCAAAAATTAACCCAAAACAAGGCTTGTAAAATGTGTTGAGTATGGGTTCAACCTATTTACCCAATAGGTTAAAAGTTAAAACACGGTTTTGCTATAAATTTTATAAGGAGTTAATTAGCAAAAGTTCATTTTTGTGAATATTTTAGGACGAGAAATACTTTGTCCATAAAATGTTTACAAGACTTTCACAAAAAAAATCTTAAGCGGCAGGTTGTTACTAGATGTTATGGACGAGAAAAAAAGTAATTTAAGATGTGGATTCAAATTAAAACTAATAACAATTTACCATATACGATTTGTTGTGAGAATGTTGTAGACGTATCACTTCTCTTTTAGGACTATCTTTATATTTTAGTCATAATTATTGGAGTTAAATGAATGGTAGTAAATTGTATTAATTTCTTAACCAAAAAAAAAAAATGTATTAATTTTATGATAAACAATTTTTGTTTGATTTAATAATATGATAGTTGGAAAATAAGAGATTTGAATTTTGGACGTCTATGTTTGAAACACCAAAATGTATCAATTGAGTATTAAGGTTTTTTTTTTTTTTTTTTGTATAATTTTTTTTTTTTATTATCGTACAATCATAAGACATATACAAGAACTCTACAAACCCTAAAATAATTTTGAAATGCGACCAATTTTGATTGTAGATACATATTCTATAAGATTTGTTAATTTTTATCGAATAAGTGATGATAATATAAATTATTAATTGAATGTATTCTAAGTTTGTAGTAAATATACCTTATATATAAAAAAAGAGTTCATTTATCCTGCAAAACAAAGTACAACTACAATACATATAAAAGAGTAATGCTAGAAATACAAATTTTTTTACAATTTTTTTTTACAAACTATTAATGTGGTGAGTGATTATTGGTAAATGAAAAAATGATATTAATGGTGAGCCTAAATAAAAACCAATAAAAAGCTTATCACATCAATAGTTTGTAAAAATGTTGTAAAATAATTTGTGACTGTAGCATTACTCCACATAAAAAATCGATTAATGATACAATTTATTTACCTTTATGTTTTTGTGAATATTTGTTTAGGATATTATTATCTTTTTAGTTGTATTTTTTTTTTTTTTTTTTTGATAACGTACTTTGTTCAAGTTATTTGGCTTGAATGACTATGAAATATATTAAAATTATGATAAACCACCTATTAATTAGAATATTTGATATTTATTAATTTTTTATGTTACAAATCAATCCATTAATCTATTTTTAATGTTTATAAGGGATAAAAACAAGAGAGGATTAGTGGATTAATTGAATTCATGCTAACCCATCAATTCATGGGTATAAAAATAATGACCCGTCTAAATCAAGTAATTCGACTCCAACTCAATTACGATTCGTACTTGCGGTGTAGTTGTGTTACTTGTGTAACAAGTCTATGAATTATGGTCTGTGAATTATTGTCAAATAAGAGTTCACCCTCTTTCATCCAAATTGTGTATATTCTTCATGTATGGTCAAATCTTTCTTTTTCCTCATTTAATGGCATTGTTGACAAAACATCATTGACTTTGTAATGCTTTCGAAAATCCCCATCGCACTAAGAAAGCACATTTTTTTCCATGCCATCAAATTAAAATCATTCTTCCCATCAATTTTTTCTATCTCAAATTTCATTACTAAACAGATATGAGATAACTACACATCCAAATAGACCATCATCTACTACTTGAACTAAGAACCCAAAACCAAAACTAAAATACCCAAAATCCAAACAAATAACCCATTACTCTAATATGAGTTTGTTGAGGTAGCATAAACTTTGATACCAGTTTGCTGTGGCCTGTGAGCGTATTCAATTATAATGTATTTACATGATTCAAGTGAAGTCTACTAGAAAATTTCACTACTAAACCGAAAATTACAAAAATGGCATAGAACTCCAATAAAACCCAAATCTGGAATACACTAAAATAGCTCTATCTTCCTCACAACTATCAAGTCACAACAACTCAATTAGTCTGGTGTGCAAATCCAATAGTAAAAGCCATCTAGAAGTTGGTCCTACTAGTATTTTAATTCCACACAAATTAGGATAGTTGGGTCCTAAATTCCTAATACCATTTGAAGTCAGTCAAAGAAATTAACCACTTCAATGGGGGCATCAAAGTCAAGCCATGCATCAACAGAAGAAAACAAAACGGTGATCGGGTCATGCTTTGAATTGTGGAAAACAGTTAAAATAATTGGGGAGAAACTTTTAGATTTTGAATTTTCAAAACATATTTTTCCACTAAAATGATGGAAAAACAGAAAAAGTATCTTTAGACTTTTGTATTTTGTAAGGAAAATTAATATGTAAAGTAAATTAGGTTTATTAGTTTAAAGAGGATTTTTTTTTTCTAATTCAAGTTTTAATAAAACTTATGTGTCAACTATGTGCTCTATATTTAATTTTTGGAGAATTCCATACTAGGCTTAACTTATATGGTTTTACCCATCATATCCACAGGTACTAGCTGGGTTGCTGCAATTCAAAACACCACTCTCTTTTTTCTGTATAGGAATTTTTCTATCTATAAGTTAGGGAATTAGGGATACGAATTTAATTTAAGTGATTGGTGCATAATGAGAATTGGGCTAGTGGCAGACTCATATAAAAATAATGTTTTAATCAAAACTTACCACCATAAAAAGATGTGAAACAAATTGTGAAAAATATTTTGTTATTGGCATTGCTTTTCTATTATAGCGGTTACTAACATAGCTTTTTCTCTCGAGTAAGTCTAGTGCTGTCAATTTTTTCACAACTTTGTCATAATTTTGCCATAATTTTGCTACGTGGCGATTCGTGAGCAATGAAATTATAGACCCACATGAACTCATTATTTTATTTCCACCACTCATAAGTTGTCATGTAACAAACTTGTGGCAAAATTGTGAAAAATTTTGTGGTACTCTTACTATTTTCTCAATCCAAAAAAAAATTATAAAAAACCAGCTTGTTTGGAGTCTACCTTTAATTGATTGCTTATCAAGGACAAATAAATAAAATTAAATTATAATGGAAAATTTACGCAAAAACTACCAAATTAAGAAAAACACTCAACAATGATGTGAAGACATCCTAAATAAAATAATAATAATGTGAGGAAAAAATTATCATTTCATAAGATGCTCAAGAAAACAGATGTTCAACATTCAGGCTCTTTGATAGGTATAGAATATTGATATAGAATAGACGTTGATATTATGAATATTTTAAAATAAATTGCTAATATAAGAGAAGAAATCATTGAAACACTTTGTCCGGAATATTACTTTGGGATCCTACGTATTCATACAAACTTAGAACATTTCCACCTAAAAATAAATAAATAAATAAATAACAAATGCATTTTGAATCTCCAAACGTTTTTTTTTTGGGGTTAAAAATCTCCAAAAAGTTATTTTATTTATATTACACACTCATTTTAACCATATATCATACATCTATTTAAATATTTCTTTTTTATTTTTATCTATTGAACAGTAATAGATTTTTAGGGGTGAAATTTGAGATTAAAATAATAGGGGTGAAATTAAATAACGGTATTTGTTTGGGAAGTAAAGCTTATTGTTTGGGTTGTTGTGTTGTTGCACGGTGGCGTGGTTCTGGTGTGGTGTTGGCATGGTGGTGGTGCTATAGTGGTGGTGTTGTTGTTGTTGTGGTTGTTGGTTACTTTAAGGAAGAGAGAGAGAGAGAGAGAGAGAGAGAGAGAGAGAGAGAGAGAGAGAGAGAGAGAGAGAGAGAGAAATAGTAAAAAAAGAATATTTAAATAAAATGGTAAAAATAAAAATAAAGTTTGGGATGTTGGATATGTTGTAAATTAGTATGATAAAATAACTTTTAAGATGATAAAATGAGATAATTTGTAGAAACCGGATATAAAGGGTCTGTTTGGATAGAACTTATTTTGTTGAAATTGAAAACTGAAAACTGAAAACACTGTAGCAAAATAATTTTTAAATGTGTGAATAGTGTCGTGGGGCCCATTTTTAATGAAAAAGTTGTTAAAAAGTGAAATTTGTGGGTCCGTGAACAGTACACAAATGCACTGTTCACAGACAAAAAGTCAACAAGTGCAGCTACCAAAAAAAAAAAAAAGAGCTGAAATGCATGAGAGCAAAACGTAGACGCAAGAAGCTGAATCCAAACAGTCACAAATACTCATTGTCCAACCATTCTGCAGCTAGGAGGAAGGTTCCAATGCCCATTTTTTATTAATTGATAATAAATAATAAAAAAAAGTCCTCAAAGTAAAACCTTGGATGGAAATGCTCATAAATCTTAGCATTGCTTAAGTTACAAGAAATGTTTCCCAACTGATCGTACATGCTCTAACTTTTTGCAGTTACGTGTCAAATTATACATAGTTTTGAGATGATAAAATAACTTTTAAGATGATAAAATGAGATAATTTGTAGAAACCGGATATAAATACTCACTGTCCAACCATTCTGCAGCTAGGAGGAAGGTTCCAATGCCCATTTTTTATTAATCGATAATAAATAATAATAAAAAGACCTCAAAGTAAAACCTTGGATGGAAATGCTCATAAATCTTAGCATTGCTTAAGTTACAAGAAATGTTTCCCAACTGATCGTACATGCTCTAACTTTTTGCAGTTACGTGTCAAATTATACATAGTTTTCTTTTTTCTTTTTTGACTGTGAAGATAGAAACATAGTTTTCTTTTGAGGTGGTGATCTTTTGGTCAATTTGTTTATGCGGATGTACAATTCACACGCAATCACCATAAAGAAACTATGAATTAATTTTAAAAAATTTGTGTAATGTAGGGGTACTATGTAGCGCGTGAGTTTTATTATACTAAAAAAATACAAAATATGATCGAATGATTAATTGATCAAAAATATATATTAAATTTTATTTTAGATTTTTGGATTTTTTTTTGTAATAAAATTTTAAATTTTTTAAAATTTAGATAGTAGAGTTTTACCTAAATTAAACTATCCTAACAATTAGAAAGAGAAATAGAATTTTGATTGAAGTGGAATTTTTAATTTCTTGAAACATAGCTAATAGATTTTTTAGCTAAATTAAACTGTCATAACAATTACTAAAAATAAGCCAAGAGCCTTGTAGTTTAGTAGCATTGCTTGCTCTCCTTTACAAAGAGAATCAAGGTTCAAATCCCATCATCTATTGTATTATCGAATCATTAACAAAAATTATGCGAATTGTAACTAATTTGAATTCACTTTGTATCCTAATTGTGCTTGGACTTTAATATAATATATATGATGAGAATGTAACCATTTCTCACAAAGAGAAAATAATTAACCATTTTTAGCAACAATAGTTTCTACGATCCTATTTTTATTATATAGTATATGTAGACACTCAATTTCACACTTATAATTTAACATTGGGAGATGACCAAATAACCCCTCTAGGTACCCAAAAATCATTATTACATTTTAGGCATTAAGTCATTCATCACATATCATGAAAATGGTCTTGAGATTTTAACGATTACAATGATTTGTTTGGTTTCCAAATCGGAAGGTCAGATTGAAAGATATTGCAAAATCAAATTTTAACGGTCTGCGTACGTTCATTTGGGTGGAATTGATCATACAAAATTAATTTTGATTGGTTGACAACTAAAATTAATTAATTGAATTTCTGTGATTGGTAGAATATTTTTATTAAACAATGATTGGTTGCATAGGAATAAAAGAAATAAACTGATAATATTAAATTTGAACCAATAATTCATAATTGGGCTTTTAGGGTAATTACCTCCAAAATAATTATTTTAAAGGTTTAATTATCAACTTAGGATGAATTTTATCAGGAATATAAGTCTATGGCATCATGCATAAGCATGTGAATGCATGTTCATGGTATCAAAACAAAGGAAACACAAGATAAACCCTAATTCTAACATGTGAAGGCAAACAAGCAAACCAATATGTGAAACAGAGGCTTTGAAAGCATAAAAAAATAGAAAAGAGGCTATATAGAAACATACATGTGAAAGCAGAAACAAAAACAAATAAATAAAAAATAGGCTTTCTGGGCAAGTTCATGCGCACGCATGAACTTCCCTACCTGCGCATAATCAAGCCTGCATGCGCAGGCAAGATTATGTGAATGCAGGTTTCTACCCAGAAACCCTAGAAACACAACCAAGCTTTAAAACACTAAATCTAACACCCTAACATGCTTTTTAAACATACAAAAACATAAACCTAAGTTAGATAAACATATTAGAACATATTATAACAAGAAAATAAAGCAATCAGAAAGATTAAAGCATAAAAAAGGAAAAGAAAAGTTTAGACTAATACCTCAAAGAAAAGCTCTTCAAGATTGATTTTTAACTGTTCCCCTCAATCAAATCTATTCACAATTCAATAAAAAAGTGATTAATAATCTTAAACTCAAAGATCAAGGCCAGAAAAGACCCTAAGCAAAAGAAAATTGACTTGAAGATGTTTTGTGAAAAACTCCCTCTTTGATTCACTATTTCTAGTGAATTTTAGTGTTTTCTCATGGGATTTCTGTCTATTCTAAAAATATACCATGTAAGGCTACTTATAGTGTGAAAATAAGGGTTTGGAACGACTCCTAGACGATGTAGAATTTCTTTCAAATCTCAACATTAATGAAAAAAACTTGCCTTATTTAGTTTCTAGAACTTGCTATGCATGCGCAAGATCGAGCATGCGTACGCATGCAAAAAGTTCTGTGCACATAGCGAGAGTTTCCTTGGCCTTACTTTTCCAAAAATAGATTTATTTGCTCATTAAGAGTTATATTTTCATTTTAACATTTCTCTAGTCAATTTAACATTTGACTGGGCCCTAAACCAACCTTGGGTCTTAGAATTCAACATCATTGGGGAATGGGGGCCCGAGTCGTAAGAGGTACAAAATGCGGTATCTATAAGGACTATCTAGTAAGCATGCATATATATATATATATATATATATAATAAATTTGGATTGAGTCTTTTTGTATTTTCTAAGTTTTGTTACATGAATTTGCATGTAAATATAACTAACACACAATTAGAGTGGGAAAATTACACTTTATCACCCTAAACTATACATCTTGTTACACTTTACACCCTAAAACTATGACCCTTGTTACACTTTGCACCTTAACGTTAAGTTTTCTGTTAATTTGGATGGAAGTTCAAAGTTTATATATATATATATATATTTATATATAATTTACACACAATTAGAGAGTGAAAATTACACTTTACCACCCTAAACTATACCTCATGTTACACTTTGCACCCTGATGTTAAGTTTTATGTTAACTTAGATGAGATTTTTTTTCTTCAAAATAACACTAATTTTCAAACAATTTTGTTAATTAGCACATATTCAAAATTATTTAGGAAATTAACATCTCGAGTACAATAAACTTGATTTTGGTGTGCTAAATCGAGTATAATGAACTCGATTTCAACATTGGACAGCAACTGACATCATAGAACTCGAGTCTAATGGACTCGAGTTTTGTCATATAAAAATCAAGCCCTACGGACTTGATTTCGTTTAAATTTCAGAATTCAACTTTAGTTCTTACCTTCAACAAACTCCAGCAACTTAACTCCAGCAAAACCTTCCTCACAGGTCCGATCCGATCTGAGCAACTCCAACAAAACCCAAGTCCGATCTGATCCAGCAAAACCCAAGTGAGTTTCGGTGGGGAATGAGAGATATGGAACAAGACAAAGTGAGAGAGAACCATAGATCCGATCCAATCAACTCTAGCAAAACCTTCCTTACAATTCTGATCCGATCTGAGCAACTCCAGCAAAACCCAGGTCCAATCCAAGCAACTCCACCAAAACCCAGGTTCGATTAGATCCGAACAAAACCCAGGTGAGCTTTAGTGGGGAACGAGAGATATGGAACGAGACAAAGTGATGAGCTTCAGTGATGAACTTCGGCCTTGAAGGTTAGCAGCATAAGAAGGTTCAATTTAAACAAAATCGAGTCTTGTGGACTTGATTTTTATATGACAGAACTCGAGTCCCTTAGACTCGAGTTCTATGTTGAAATCGAGTTCATTACACTCGATTTAGCACACCAAAATCGAGTCCAATGTACTCGAAATGTCAGTTTCCTAAATAGTTTTAAAAACGTATTAACTAACAAAATTGTTTGAAAGTTAGTGTTATTTTGAACCAAAAAAAAAAAAAAAAAAATCCACTTGGATGGAAGTTCAAAGTTTAAGGTGCAAAGTGTAATCAGAAGTATAATTTAGGGTGATAAAGTGTAATTTCTCTTTTATTTTTAAAGGATTGAGAAGATGGGCAATTAGGTATTTTCACATGGTTCCATATTTTTCCATTCAAGTTAACAGCAAACTTAATGTCAGGGTGCAAAGTGTAACAATGATCATAGTTTATGGTGCAAAACGTGCATTCGAAAAATGTATGGTGTAAAGTGTAATCGGAAATATAGTTTAAGATAATAAAGTGTAATTTCTCCCGATTAGAGCATAATTGGAAGGACAATTAGGATGAAATTTGAATGCTTTTAAAATCTAAAGATACTTAGTGTCGAATAATAGGGCAATTAGAAGAAGAATTGACATAAAATTAGAGTGCAACTAGAATATAATTTGGATTCTATTTTGGGATTCTACTTTAGTATATTATGTGTGATATGATATCAAATAACTTTATTTTTGTTTATTTAAAATCATACATATTAAATACGATAATAAGGTTTAATTTCAAATTATAGATGTTTAATAAAAACGGTAAACATGGAACAAAAAAAATATTGATTTGATTATTTCATTGTTGTATACAATGACCCATCGCAACAAAATAAACATGTTTGAAGTTTAATCAAGTTGACTGTTGACGTATTTTTGTACAAATATAATATGAAAAGTGTTTACATATTTTATAAGTGTCATTATAATAATAAACATGTACTATTAAGTATTGTTTTTGTATGGTAAATTAGAATTTTATTTACTAACACAGATTCTTATCCAAAAAAAAAAAGTTCTAAAACATTATCAGGTCATTTGGGTTAGAACCCATTTCCATCTTCTTTGTGTGTGTGTGTGTTTGTTTCTCAAAAAAAAGAATGGATAATTGTCCCACATTACTTAAGACAGTATGTTGTGTATAGTTTAATTTGACCCACCTTCTCTTAAAAAGTTATTATAACTTTTGAGTGGAGTTGTAGTGTGTCTTTGTATTAGAATCATTTTCTCTCTTCTTATTTGTAGTTGTAGGTGTGTTTGTTTCTAAAAAAGAAGGGGGGGGGGGGGGGGGGTCATTTGGGTTACACACTTACACTTCATATTTACACCCACAAATCGTACAGTCTACTCTAAATCATGTCAAATCACATGATTATAGAAGAAAATTAATTTGTCTTTAGAGACTTCAAATGTACACACCCTAAACATCATTCCAAATCATTACGTTCACATCACATATATATTAACACTCCCAGATGCATAAAAAACCATACTATTGTCCCTCATAAAACTCACACACTCTGCTCTATTTCTATAAACAAAAGCAAACCCATCACTGCTAAGTGCTAACCCTTGCTTGGAGCCAATGGCCTCGGTTTGCATATCAAACTGCATCGAAGACACCCGTGTACCAGTCCGACCAACCTACACCAACCTCTACAAATGGCCAGAATCCGACGCCGAGTTCGTGAGGTCCGTAAGCTCTAATGGGCACCGTGCTGCCGGGGCGCGTCCGCACCCTACAGTGGTGGACAGCATTTCATGCAGGCAAATGTTCTTGAGGAGCTACACTTTCTCTAGGAAAGAGAGTGTCCCCGAAAAGACCAAGAAGTGTTTGGAGAAAGTAAAGCTGAGAATGGCTTCTGGAAATAAAAGCAATAAGGCAAAGAGTACTACTATTGATGAGAAGAAAAGGCCTGGCCGTGGAGTGTTCATGAAGGCTAAGGAGGGTTCATGCAATGCCTTGTTCACCGTCTTCCGGCGCTTGCTATTTTGCACTGCCAAGGTTGATGTGGTTGATGATATCTGATTCTATGTTTTTGGTAAATTATATTTTATCCACACACTTGATTTCATTTTCATTGTCCACAAACTATTGATTTGCCCGATTGATACCCTAATTTGAGAGAATTGTATCAATTTAAATTAAGTGTAAAATAAGACAAAAATGATGGGTTATTATATATATATATGCCCAATTTTTGTCTTATTGAATACTTAATTTGAATGACAGAAGGCACAATGATAAAAGTCTTTTAATTGGGGTGTTAATCGAACAAATATATAGTTTGGAAACATTATAAATGGGACGAAAGTTTTGAGTGGAAAAATATAATTTGCTTCTTTTTTTTTTTTTTTTAATTATAAGGAATTTTTATATTTTTATTTATTTTTCTGTAATGTTTAATTTTCTCCATTGGAAGTTGAGTATGGGGTTGGGGATCGAAATCACTGCCACTATGTTTACAGAGAAGAAAACACAGCCTTCTTTTTATATAAATTTTGTTGAGATATATATCTAAAGAACTTGTAGACTTGTCGTTAATGTTCTGTCAGTATTTTTGGTTGGCAGTAAATTTGAGACCTCTCTCCATTGTCACAAATTCATAATAATTATTAAAATTTTGTTTCTAGCTAGGGAGAAAAAAATAAGAAAGAAAGAGGATTAATGGAGATGATGTGATGTGCAGTTATATTTCATTGTTATTTCGTCAGAAGCTTTTGGATGTACTCACTTTTTGTTAAATGCCCCGATTATTAATTGTTTCAGAGAGAGGACTGAACACGATAGCACTTAGTAACAATAAAGCGGTTTTTTTTTTTTTGGTAACCTGGGAAAATATTCAATTAAAGAGAAATAGCAGTATCAATTACAGGGCAGTATCTGATCTGAGCCATACCATACAAATCAGAAAGCGGTTAGGATTTTTCAGTTATAGAGAATATTTATTTGTGCACAGCACAGTATGGCCAAGTCCAAGTGCTTTTCTGCACCAACCAAAAGACCAAATCAACTGGTTAAGGAAAAAAAAAAAAAACAGAAGTATTGGTCATTTAGACTGATAGTTTTATGATTTTATCTAGCTGTGACCATGAAGCTCATTAATAATGGACGTGCGGTTCATTCATGTACAAAGTGACAAATTCAAAGAAGAAATTAAACTCTAATATGTGCAGCTTATTGTTTTTTTTTTTTTTGGGAGAATCAGTTTGGCATGGTTTTTATTCATCACCTAAAACATCACATACAATAATATTTTCGAATGTCAAGAGGAATAAATTATATTTAGACTCATAAAGAAAATTATAACCTTATTTTTTTAAAGCATGTGCTACGATATTGTCTTGTTTATTTATATGGGAGAAAGAATAGTTCTAAAGAAAACCAATTTTAGACTTAACGTGTGTAGGGATAAGGGCTCAAATCATATATTGGACCTTAGGCCTAGTCCGAGAGCATGAGCAGTCCAAGGAGGAGCAGATAGTAATGAATGATTCAGGCTCAGGGTTTAGCGAGCAAGATACGAATGGGAAATTGGTTCGAGGAGGAATAACTCCTCGGATATAATAAGTACAATTCAGATATGTACTCCAACAATCGAAGTGACCTTCCAAGAAACTCCATTGATAGGGACGTGCATCATGAACATACGAAAAGGAGGAGAACCCAAAAATATCTAAGGGAAAGCTGTTACCACCGCATCGAATGCACTGCAGCTACTTTTCTGACCGCATTTATGTGGAGAAGACCCCTGAACAGTGCTGCCTTGTCCACCACAACTCACAGAAAGCCAGAGAGGATGTCTGATGGGACAGATACTCAAGTAAGGGCTTAGATGACCAACAAGTGTAGGATCAAGATGATCTGAATGGAACTATATAATGTAAGGGATCTTCCATGAGAAAGAAGAAAAGAGGGAAAAAAAGAGAGAAAATACTGTAGCAATCTAAATTGTTCTTGTACCCAATTGTGATCAATTCATAAAAGTTAGACCCCTTCGGACTGTAAGTCCATTGATATCAGAATCTCTTATTTGTGTTTGATTGTCATTTAATTCGGCAGTAGCCGTTGTCCAATTCACTAAGACCTAGTTCTTTAATCAATTTTCTATAAATTTATTGTATTGGACTCATTGGGCCAAAGTCCCATACATCTTGGGCTTAGGCTGAAAACCGTGTCCCTACAATGTGCAACTACGGAATTTTTTTTTCCTCTCTATTTTTTAAGGAATAATTTCCGGCTTAAGCCAAAAGCAATGAATGTTTAAGAAAATAATAACAAACTCAAATTTTGTTCTAAAAAAACGAGAGTGATTTTTCTATACATTACAAATTAAACAAGTATAGATGGAATATTTATTTACTTTCTTGGCTCCATAATCTCACTGAGAGGTAGAGACTAGAGAGTAGTGGTGGTTGAATTGGGTCTAGCCCTAGCTAGATTCATTCATGGTGGGTGGTCCTAGTGCGTATAAAAGTTAGGGATAGTATGAGATGGCTTCAATTATCGCTTACATATGCCTTCCCCTTTCATTATATATATCAACAATTATCCAGATAGCGATGGCCATAGAATCACCCATATATTGGGATGAAAAATAATTAATATGAGAAGTAATCCAAACACAAAAAAGCAAAAGATATGGGACCCAAAATCACAAAATCATAGTCATACTTATAGTTTGTGCATATTATGGAACTTACAAACCAAGTTTTGTTGGGTTTCATCGATCGACTGTGAAATATTTAAACTTTTTCTGGGTTTGTTTTCTATTTTGTATTTGGTTGCGGTGGCAGTGGCACCATGCCAACTACATAATTTGCACTTCACGCAATTAATGATTTCTTATGATTATAAGATACCATCAATTAATCATAATCTTCTTCTTTTTTTGAGGAAGAATCATAATCTTCTTTAGCATTAGCGTTTTGAGGATTTGTTGTTGGACGCTTTAAGTTTTGCATAAATTATGTATTTGTTATTTAATTCAAGATATTGGAGAAATGACAGGTAACAAAGTATAATTTTTACTGAACAAAGAATTGATAGTGATAACTTCCATTTTCTTTTCCTTTTTATTGCCAATGGGCATGCAATGGAATTGGACCATTTGAGGTATGTTCTTCACAATTCTTTTTTCTTTTTTTGAGGGCCACATACATATTTAATTATCATTGACCTCATACTAATTACTAAAGATGATAAAGGAAAAAGTCGGTGCCCTTTGTGGTATAAATATAATGCTTCCGTTGTTTATTTATTTATTTATTTATTTTTGATAAGGTGTTTGTTTATGTATTTTATATGGTGCTTCTGTTGTTCTTGTTTGCTTTTTCTTGTTTGTTAGTATAATGATTAATGATAATAACTAAATAAAGCAAATGAATTCTTCAACTTATCTTATTGTCAATGGACAATGGATGTGTCCTTACTTTTATCCCGGTCTCTTTCTATCTGTCAAGGGACGTATACGGTATACTATGAATAGATAAATAAATAGATAAAAGGATTTTTAATGTAAATAAATAAAAAAGATAAAATAGTTTTTTATGGTTTGAACTTTCAAATACATAAATTGAGGATAAAGATCAAAGTTACAGATGGTGTTTAGTGTTAGTGTTACACCTGTAACACCAATTAATAATAAATTTTTTTTATTAATGGATCAACATCTTACCCCCCCCCCCCCCAAAAAAAAAATTAATGGGATATTTATCTATACACTTTACTAGTACTATTTAAGAGGCTTTCAAGCCATGAATTATGAGTATTTCCATCCGGAAATGTCATCCTATCCTAGTTTACCATCCTAAAAAGCTACTTTAACAATTATACTATATTATTTTATAATACACCCAACATCCCATTTCTTATTTACATCATCTATTCATTAAAATATTAATTTCACAACCTCTTTCTCTCTCTTCCTCTCCTCTCTCTATCTTTTCCCTCAGTCTCTCTTCCTCTTCATTTTTCTGGGTCTAAAAGATCACCACCACTGTAAAACCACCATCACTAACAACCACGGTCACTCACATCCCAACAAACCCACCACGCCACTAGCTAGCAACCACCACCACAACCACAATAGCCACCACCACGCCACCGCCATGCCAACCACCAAAACCCATTAAAATAACCACCAAACCCACCACCACCAACAACCACCACAAGAAACAGCCACCACAAAAACCACCAAGTGAAAAAAAAAAAAAAAAAAACACAAAGAAACTGCCAAAAATCACAACCAACAACCACAAGAAACAACCACTACAAGAACCACCAAGAGAGAGAGAAAAAACACACACACACACACAAAGCCGAACCGAGAAACCCACCACCGGAGATCAGCCACCACCGCTGAGCTCATCGACAACAACCACAATGCCGAACCCAAAAACCCACCACCCAACAAATACCAAATCAGAACAATCACGTACCTAGTGGAGATATCTCACAATCCACACCGATCTAAGCTCCATGCCAATCTGAGAGCGAGGACCGTTTGGTTCTCCCAAAAAAAAAAAAACTAAGCTCCGATTTGAGAAAAAGGAAGGATAGAGAGACTGAGACAGAGAGGGTGGGAAGAGAGTGAGGGAGGGAGGCTAAGGTGAGATGAGAGGGAGGTGCGTTAGAGAGAGGGAGAGAGAGAGAGAAAGAGTCAGATGCTTTTGCAGTGGTATGAGGGAGAAATAGAGAAATGATAGAGAAGAGGGAGAAAGAGAGGAAAGTGAGTGAGAGACAGAGAAAGACAGAGAGAAATGAGAGATGAGAGAGAAAAGCAGGAATAAAATATTAATATTACTTTTGGCATAGTGCTATAGTACCATCATTCATTTACGATGGTACTATAGCACTATGCCAAAAAAATTTATAATTTTCCATGTTTCCACTTCCAGTTGTTAAGACAAATTGGGCCTTAATGCTAAAATATGCTTACATTTGGCATTTGGCAACCCAACTGTGAATGCCCTAAGTCTTGAATATCCCAAAATATCTCATCTAGGGGTGTTCATAATGTGGTGTGATTTTGGACCATTTTTAGCACTGCACTTTGTGGTGCAGTTTAACTAAAACCATAGCTGTACCACACCTTATTTCTGCGTCACATGCGCAGTGTGGTGTATAAAATGCGGTTTGAATGGTTTGAAGCCAACATATTTTTCAAATTTTGGGCTTTTCCTGCCCAGCCCAAAGCTAATTTTTTTCCTTTGTTTTGGACCAAGTTTTAATCTATTGAGCTAGTTTTTCTTTATTTTGGCTTTCCTAGTCAACATTTGCTAGGTTGGTTTAGGCCAACCCAAAGCTTTGTTTTCAAGAACTATAATACATTTGGTATATAACAAAAATTGAACATATATCACTATCTTAGCTCATAATCATGATTTAAAAAATCGGACCGGGGGCAAAACCGGATTTGCCTCTGGTTCTCGATTTTGATAGGTTTTTGACACAATTTTGGGCATTTTTACCAAACCAAACTGGTATCCGTTTCCCAATTGAACCGGTCGGACTAGCCAGTCCAGTCCGGTTTTTAAAACCATGCTCATAATACACTTGCTATATAAAAATTAACATATATCACCATACAATTTAACATATATCAGTAATATCACTATCTCAAATTCTCAGATATACATCAAACATTTAAATGAAGTCAAGTAGTTTGAACAAGGTACAGTGGCAAGCAACTTAAATGTTTTAACGGTCAAAATCTAATGCCAAAACAAAAACTCTAATAAACACAAAAATATATGATTGAGCTTTTCACACCTATTTTCCACTTCCTACACACCCAATCCTACACACACACACACACACACACACACACTCAATCAAAAAATTATTAAACAAAACATAATGACCAAAAAAGAAAGGGGAGTCGGTGTGAGACTTAAAAGAAATAAATCTGAGAGGTGTGGTTTGATGCTCGGTGGCGGAGAAACGAAGGCCCAGATCGGTGCTTGGCGGTGGTGTAGTGGTAAAGTTTGAACGAACGGCCTTGAGGGTTGAGACACTGAGACAAAGTGAGAGAGTGATATGCTTTTTTTTTTTTTTTAGAAGTTGATACAATGAGTTAGGTGGCTAGCTGCTAGGGTATTAAACTATTAATAATATGTATTTGATATTATAATAGTTTAATACCCTAGCAACTAGCTACTAGGGTTATTAAACTTTTTTTTTTTTTTTTTTGAAAATTAGGGTTATTAATATATAGAGAGGGTGCATTTTGTGCAGTTTCTTATTATTAAAATCGCAAACTACACTGCACCATACGGTGCGGTGCACTGTTACTTGTCGTGCAGTACAGTTATGCCATTTTATGGGCAGTTTGGTGAACACCCCTCACATCCCTACTCACTTACAGATTTTCAATTAAGGGGGAAAATTTGTAAAATAAAAGCAATTTAAACAAAACACACCTATTTTATTTTGAACAGAAAAATCTCTAGGCATTTAGCATCACCACAAATTTTCAGTGCATGAAAAGATATAAATGAATGGAAAACTATGATACTAAACCCAATATACATACATACATACATACCCTAGTCAACCCTATACCTCTCATGCCCTACACGCCCTCTCTTAGCTCAAACGGGCCTTACTGTTCGGTTCTGGGAATTCACTTTCCGACATGGGTGGCGCCAATGACAGTAAGAAGGGAACACAACAAAGGAGTATCAAAGTTTCAGGTAGACACAGATAGAGAGACAGAGAACACAACCACACTATCACCGGCTAGAAAAGAGTGGCTCTGATACCATAAAGGGGGAAGGGGCACCAAACTGAAGGCGGAAGCACAGTAATATTATGTTGATGGTAATATAAAAGCAAAGTAGAACCAGTCAAGAAGGCGGTATTGCAGTTATAATCAAAATAATTTAAAAGCAATAGTAAGGCGGTAGAACCAGCCAAGCAGTATATATGAAAGCAATAAAAATTCAGAACTGTCCAAGATGGCGATAGCAACAAGTAGTATAATAAACTTGAAAGCTGAAAATACTTGTTATTGAAAGTAGAACAAACACTTACAGCAGTAGTAGTTACAGGATCTCAACAATACAGGTTAACAGTTACAATGTTTGAACTAGTCCTAGTTACAAGGATTATAGGGAAATAGTGGTAGTAGAAATAAGGAACTTTCTCTCAAAGAAGGCTTCTAAGGGAAGAAGTTCTAAGGAAAGAAAATTCTGAAGTAAAACTTTTTTTAAACATGAGGGACAACCCCCCTTAAATAGGCAAAATTTCGGAGTAAACAGTACCATGAACAGTAAAAGTGAACAGTGACTGTGAACAGTAATCGGTGAACAGTACAGTGAATAGTGAAATTTTTACTTTTGTCTCCAAAACATCCGTAGCACAAAGCTTGTCCATATCTTGTCCAAATCTTTGCTGGAAAGAAGTGTTAGAATACTTTTGAAAAGAGTCTTGCCAACATTATTGGAGAGTAGGAATAGTTGGAAAGTAGCCTTGGATTTTTTGAAACTATAATTCAATAGGACCAAAGAATCTTCTCCTCTGAACCAAAATATTACGCATGGAGCAGCAATAATAGACTTTGACTCAAAGATAGAAGACCAAAAGAATCTCATCTCAGAACCATCAGTGGAGTAATGGACTTTGAGATGACTGAAGGCTAAAAGAATCTCTTTGAACATCATTATTTATATATGGAGAAGTGGAGTAGTGATGTAAATCAAAAATATGAACTTTTACTGAGGAATGAATACTGAAGCATTTTGGCTGTTGTGCAAGCCAGACAAATAGGAGAAAGTAGCAGTTGTTTCCAATTAGTAGTAACCTCATGAGACAACTCATCAATTAGTGGAAGGAGCATCGGATGGATAACCATCATAAGGATTTGTTGAAGGATAGTCATCACATTCATTCTCATGGTAAATAGCATACTTGTTACAAAATCCACAATAAAGAAGTGGTTGAAACTCCGGAGTTTTTCATGGAGCGAGAAAACTTCTTGGATTAGGATGATCTGTTATCCGCAAGTGAACAAGGACATTAGTATAGGGTCTGGGACCAAAAACAAAAATTCTATCTTTGCTTCCTATGAAATGATAATCTTTCCATAGATTCTGAGCAACCTCAAGAATTTGATTATTAAAATAATTTCTCCAACATTTTGCAAGAGCAAAAGGATCATCGAAGGACAAGTGGGAATTTCCTTCAAGTCATTGTCCTTGATGGGTGTAACCGTTAATAAGAATGAGATGTTTTGAGGGTTGGACATTCATCCAATTATCTCTTTCCCATTTTGGTAAAGTGCTCCAACATCTGATGGAAACAAAAGAGCTTTCGAACCCTCTAATAGCAGTTTGGATAATTTATGGAAGCTGACTGGCCTGTTTATGGCTTGTTAATTTTATAAACCTGATAAAACCATATTCGAACATTTGGGAAAGCCAGTTAGGGTTCCTATCGTCATCATCATCTGAATCATCATCAGCAACATATGAATCATCATCATAATCAACCAGGAGGCCAGGAAACGGATGTTTCTTTTCATACACTCTGAGACTACTCCCAAAGTGTTCTTCCCAGTCTAGTTGGATAAATACATTATCAGATTCATCCAATTCATCAGGATCAGGAATAGTAGCTGTAACAAGTTTCTTGAAATATTTGAACCATAGGTCAAAAGACCTAAACATAGCCTTGCTTTTCAATATACGAGATTGTATATCTGTTGACAAATTGGCAAAAGCACTTCTTAATAGAGATTGGGTCTTAAGACTCAATCTTGCATAATCAGTGCCCATTATAGTCTTTTTATCCATTGAATGGATTCCCTCTTTGCCAAAGAGTTGACTAATGTAAGCATCAAGGTGGCTTTTAAAAGCCTCATTTTCGGAAACAAGATTATTTTTTGAAACAAGGTTGGCATCAACAGGGTCATTTTCGGAAATAAAGTTGGCATGATGGCTCATATAAACTTCATTTTGTGCAGTAAGGTTAACAAGGTGGATTTCAAGTGCTCGGAGGGTTCTTAGGAAGATGTTGTGGTGGTTTCTAATAAAAGCAGCTTTAAGGTTATCAAGAATAAATTTTATAGAATCTAGTAGTTCTGAGTAGGTTCCATTGTGGAATTGTAACCTTTTAGACAAAACTTCTTGCAAAGCAATTATCATATCACCACTGGAATATGTCACCTTTGCCGGGACAAATTCCTGAAGGGATTTTGATCCTCTGGATTTTACTCCAGAAGATGCACCTTCATGCATTACAAAATGTTGTCCCACTGGGAGCCTTTTGTCTTGAGAATAGCCTTGTGCTAGTGCTTTTCCCTTGTTCCTCCTCTCTGCCGAGGAAGTCATAATAATCCATTTACTAGTGGTATAAATATTAGTATTATTCCACTTATTAGTGGTATTTAGCCACGTAACATGCACCGATTCCTGCGAAGAAATATTGATAATGTTAAAACAATCAATAGTAGTTAATATTTTGGTGCTATGAGTATTACCTTTGGCAATATTTGTGAAACCTTGGCAATAACCTACCATTAGGTTTTGAATAAGCACATTAATAGGGAAGTTTTCAACATAAGACAGATTATCAATGTGTATTTTCTTATAGCAAAAAGCATTAGGAGCATCATAGCAAACATCATCAATCAGACTTTTCTGAAAAATATTAATTTTTAATTGCAATAATTTATCAGAAAATTGTTTAGCAATTTTCTTGTGTCCAACTGTAGCCTGAATCAGGTTCGAAGCATAATCATTATCAATTTCAAACTTCGGAGCAAATTTGAATTTTACTTTCTATCCAAAAGGATCAGTAGTAATTCCATCATGTTCAACAAAAAAAGGATACAAAGCATTTATAAATGGCAGACCAAGAATCACTTTATCAGTCATGTTTTTAACAAGAACAGAAGGAATCTTGAAACAGACATTATCATGACAAACATGAGCATTATTCAATTCATATTTGATCTTCATTTGGGATCCATTAGCAGAAACTAATCTTTCAACTGATTTTTCAAAATATTTTGAAGGAATTAATCCTTCTTGGATACAGTTCATATCAGCACAAGAATCAATCATAGCAATAACAGTGAAATGATAATCATAAGAAACAACAATTTTAACTTTTGTAAACCATTTTGGAGGAAGCAATTTATTAACAAAACTAAGTTAAGAATTATCAACAATACATTTATCAGAAAGAAGAGCATGTTGACTGGATTCATCTCTATCTTTGTGCTCATCTTGTTCATCTTGTTCGTTATCGGATTTATTAAGATTTTTATCAATTTTTAACATTATCAATTATTGTTTGAGATTATTGTTATCACTTTTAATGTTTTTAAATTCATGTTTTAATTCATTTATCTCTTGTTTAACAATATTAATTTCATGTTGAAGATCATTAACAGTTAAATCTTTGGATTTCTTTTTATTAAATCTTTCCAAAGTTTCTTCAAAGCTTATAGTTGATTTTAGTTTTTTACTAGTTTCATCTTTTATCAGATTTTTCTTAAACTTATCCAAATATTCTTTTTGTAATTCAGGATTTTGAATTTGATTTATCAGTTGAATTATTAATTTTTCATTCTCTTCACTCTTAGTGAGAGTATTAAAAAATTTAATAACATTACAACAGGAATCTCTACAACCAACCAATTTTAATATTAGGCGAATCAGAAGAATCAGAAGCAGATTGATAGCAAGAATTAAATGAAGAAGAAAAATCATCTTCCAAAGAATCAAACGAATCATTTGATTCAAGGATTCTGAATAATTCTTCTTGATTTTTATCATCAATATTTAACATTTTAAACTTGTTTTTCAACTTACCAAGTTTTTGCTTACAGTCTTTACTAAAGTGTTCAGGTTTACCACAGTTAAAGCATTTATCTTTACTTGATCTCTGTTTATCATATCTTTTAGAAACGTTTTTCTTCTTAGCATAGAAATCATTAGGTTTAACAAAGTTGTTTTTGTATTTTTTATATTTTTTATGGCTTTTATCATGTTTTTTACCTTTTTGCCTGGAAGGAGCAATAGGAGGCAAACCATATTGTTCACAGAAATTGCCCATTTCATATTTAGCTTTTCTTTTATTCTTTAATTGGTGTTTTAACAGTTTTTCATCATTACACATATTAATACCAAGCTTTTTAATAGTACTTAAAATATCACCATAAGTTAAATTATCATAATCAATAGAATCATTTTTACCTATTAACTCTTGTTTTACCTTATGAGCAAAGATAGGAGGCAGACCGTCAATAAACTTTTCTTTCCAATAAGGCTTGTGGCAATCTTTTCGGAGCATCACTCTGGAAATAAAAACATTTTGATACCATCTGTAATCAGACATAGTAGGACATCTCAAATTATTCAAATAATCAGAAACTCGAGATGAAATATTAGATGGAGTACCAACAAAATGTTTGAGAATAGTATAGATCAGGGTATTAACACCATCAGGAATACCATGACCAATACTTTCATCAAAAATAGGCAAACCTTCATCATTCTTTTTAACAACATGTTTAATAGACTCTCTAGATTCTTCTGTGAGATATGAATCCCATCATCCACAAAGAGTACCAGAAAAACTAGTAACAAGTAAATTAACAATTTCAGGTTGATCAAGATCATGGTTATTTTGATAAGCAATACCAACCATAGACATATGACTCATTTTATTAATGATTTCTTGTTCAGACAAACCATCAATATTCCATTCATAAAGCTTATCAGCAAAAACAGAAAACTGTGTTTGAAAAGATCTTTCTTCAAACTGCATATCAGGAGGAATGGGTTTTGAATACCAGTTCTTTGTAAAAGACATGGGTTTGGAATTTCCAACAAATCTTTTTATTTCTGGTAAATCATCATCAAAAATCTTTTTAGCAGAAACAGAAGATACAGTATCAGAATCTGTATTTTCATCAGGAAACAATTTCTTTTTCATTTCTTGAAATAGTGCAAGCTGTACTTCTAGAAGTACCTTCAGTTTTAACTTTTAAATCAGAAGGCATTTTTTCAACAATTTCAAGAGTTTTAGACTGAGAAGTTTTAAACATAACTTTTTCTCTTTGACTGGGTAGATCAATCAAAGGTTTCTCAGTTTTAACAAAAATAGATTTTTGAGAAACAGGGTTTTCAACAGAAACAGTTTTTTCAACAATTTTTTCTTCAATACGGTTAAGTTGCTGACCAATAATATGCAAAGATTCATTAGTAAAATTGTTTTGTTTAATAAGACTAACAATGAGAGTTTGATCATCAGCAATTTTGAAAGGGGAGGCCTTCACTTCCTTCTTTTGAGAAGTTATTAAAATTGTCTCAAGAGGTGGATGGATGGTTTTATCTTCTTTAACAAAATTTGATTTCTTTATCACATTTAGATGTTGTTTTGAAACTTCATCTTTTGAAACATAATGGTTTTCAAGAAAATCAAAAAACAAAATATGTTTTTTCAATTGATTCATCTTTTCTAACCATTTTCTTTTAACACGGTCTTTTTCAGACTGAGCAAAATTATTTTGAAAATATTTTCTTTTATTTCTGTTTTTAGCAAGCATAAATTCATTATACAGGGAAACCATATCAACTTCAAAACTTTCATCCAAAACATTTAAAACTCTTAATTGATTTTGGAAAACAGGATTTTCAATAGGAGGAAAATCAGAATTAGAAGGGCAAACAGATTTAGTGTCATCTTCTTCTTCATTAGTAGTTTTACTATATAGAGAGGAAGCTTCAGGTTTAGTGGAATAGTAAACAGAGCTAATTTGAGATTTATCACTTGAAACACCTTTTAGCTTTAAATTAGTGGGTTTTTCAAAATTCTTTTGCAAAAAATCATTGATCTCTTGATCTCTTTTTGAAATACTTTCAGATCCAGCAAAGGAATGTCTTCCTTCGTTGATTCTCAAAAGTTGATTATTTTGGAAACTTATTTTTATAGTACCATCAAGATATTGTTGAATATGAGTGAGATCTAGCTCATCAAAAATAGGTTTAGCGGGAGGGGATTCCTGTTCCAACAACCAATCAGTAGGAAGCTTAACATCTTGCCATTGAATCATTTTTGGAACTTGAACTTTAGCATCAGGGATTGAACATTGAATTAACATGGTTTTACCAGAAGGTTCTCTATGGATCTTAGCACCAGGGTTTATTTGAGTACCCAACAGTCTATAATAAATGCTATAAATCAAAGCAAAAGGCTTACTACCTTCTTCCATGTGATAACCAGATGAAGCAATATTCAAAGTCAAAGCTTTAACAATATTAGGATCATCCAAAGAAAGAGTAAAATCAGGATAACAGTTAAAATAAACAGGACCATCATATAAAGAAGCAGTAATCATACCAAGAATGCTATCTTTAAAGTGCTTAAATCTAGCATCTCTTAAACACATAAGAACAGAATCATTAATACCCTTTCGAGTGAGTGGCTTAATAGCAACTTGAACCATACCAATATGCAAATAACTGAATTTTTTAGCAGCAATAAATTCACTAATATTTCTTTTAGAAAACAAGCAGCATTTTTCATGAATTTTTGAAATAGAGAATATTTGTTCAACAGTTCTAGCTTTGTAAGCAGAATGAAAAACACTCTCAACAAAACTAGTTTTATAAACAATTTTAGTATCAACTTTAGGAATATTCCATCTCTGGAAGTTAGGGAGCAACTCATTTTCTTCAATAGTGTGATCTTCTTCATTTACAATATCAGGAGGACAACCCGTCCTGGAGCTGATAGAGGAGTTGGATCTCCACAACCTATCCATACTATCCTAGGTTCAACACTCAATTATCATGTTTTTCTCACAACCGTTGTATTTCGTAACACATACCCTAGTCACATACATACATACATACATACATATATATATATATATATATATATATATATATATATATATATCGTATGTGCGAAACACGTGTGATGAGGCTTGTTTCTCTTAAAAACTATGATGTAATTGCAAAGTAATCACGTCTTTAAGAAGAAGAAGAAACTATGATTTTGAACTTTTTTTTTAATGGGATATCTCTTAAAGTGAAAAAAAAAAAAAAATGTAATCCAATCATCTAAGTAGACTTGATAAACTCTGGATCCGTTCCTAAAAAAAAAAAAAACTCTAGATCCAATCACAAATAATAAAATGGTATATACGACATTATTTAGTACTATCAGGTGCAGTGGGTCAGTGGCAGCTTCAAGATTTTTTAGGAGGTTTAATAAGAAACATAAATTATAAAAAATCTTTTCAAAAAATACAAAACAAAAACAAAGCAAATACATGAAGTTTTATAATGGAATTCTATGAGATTTCATATTTTGAAATGGTAGCTTTGTTATCAATCCTATGAGCTACATCTTTTCCAATGTAAACAATCAAGATATCATTCATCCATTGATCTCCCATTTGGTTGATTTATTTCAAATTTGTTAAGATTTAAATGATTTTTTTTAATAGATTTTAAGATCAACAAATTTCTACTTTTGTTGTTGGGCTTACTTTTTTTCCCCATTAGAATTTAGATCAAATTGGTGTGTTGTTGGGCATTTTCTTGTGTTTAAGAAAGCCAAGATATTGTTAAGAGTATCATATTCAAGCTTATTTCAACTGAGTTTTTTTTTTTTTTTTTAATTAAGGTTAGGATGTTCAAAATTTTATTTTAGGGAGTTAAAAAAAATTTAAAAAAATTAACTCTTGGACTGGATCAAGTGTAACTTAAGCCTATCATCTTTAGTGTGACTTGAGCCTAATACATAAATTAATAATTAAAATTATAGACATGTAACAATGGGAAAATTATTAGATACTTCCGGAGTACCATAAATGCATGCTCCTTCCTCTCACATGAACGGTGGGTCCCACCATGAATTTAATTAGTGGGACCCACCATTAATGTGAGAGGAGGGAGTACGCATTTATGGTACTCCGAGAGTACACAATAATTTCCCTTTAACAATGACTACGTTTTAATGGCTTTTTTTCTTGTTGCTAAATAGGATATATTTCATTAAGCAAAAGAAACAAAAACATCTCAACCAAGCCGCTCTGACAGATGACAAAGAGAGGAACTATCACGACAAAAGAAAATATTTTGATTGGTGCTTATCGATTGGTGGGCAACAAACTTTGCTAGAGTATGAGCAACCAAGTTTGCTTCTTTTTTCTGGTTTTTACCCAAACAAAAGAACAATTAGAAAAAAAAAAAAAAAAAAAACTAATCAATTTTGCATCATTACAAAGAGACTATGGATCTCCATTTGAAGCGTCGACACAAATTTTTGCTTCCCCTTCCACTACAAACCTTCGCAATTGTTCCATCCTAGCCAAATCTAGGGCCCAAACTCCAAAGCAAGGCTGCAAGTGCAACCTTAGCAATTAATGGCTCCCTAATTCGGGCTTCCTTTGTCCAACCCCTCATGACTAAACATATAGGGTGTGTTTGTTTGAAGGTGAAATAGGGTGGATGAAAAACTTTTGAAAGAAAATGGGAAGGAAAACTTTTTGGAGTGTGTTTGGTTGGGTGGAGAGGAAGGAAAATAAATGGTGGGAACCAGGTGTTTTCTTCTCGGACCCACCAAAAAGTTTTCTCCTCAAATTGGAAAGAAAACTGAAAAGAGAAAATGAGACTATTTAATGGACAAAAATGCCCATGTGCACCTGCACATGGGCCTTTTTTTTTTTTCCCTTTCTTGGGATGGACGTTGCCTTCTTCTTCTTCTTCATTTTTTTTTTGGATTTCCTAGGTGTTGCCTTCTTTTTTTCTTCTTCTTCTTCTTTTTTTTTCTTTTTCTTTGTTTAACTAGACATGATTTTTATTTTTTAATAAACTGGGTGATTGTTGTTGTTTTTTTGGTTGTTTGTCAGTTTTTTGTTTTAATTGGCCATCATTTTTTAATAAGGGTATATGAGTAAATTTATACAAACTCACTTTTTCTATCTCTCCACTTTTCCACTCCCAACCAAACAAAAATAAGAGAAATTAAAATCTTTTCTACCTTCCCATTTTTCCATCTTTTCACCATTTTTTATCCTCTCACTTTTTCACCCCTCCAACCAAACAACCCATAATTTTGCAAATAACCTTTCAAGACCAAACCTTTATTTTTGTTTCTTGTTCTTTGAAAACCTAGTGGGCTTCTAAATACATGCAGGCTTCAATTTTTTTACTACCAAAGGCCAACTTGTTCACACAGCCTACACGACTGTTTGGTCCAGCAGGCCCATTTAACTGACCTCTCCGAGATTGTTCTATAAAAAATTGGGCAAAGCCCATCTAGATTGGTTTGTGTTCTTCATCAGCCACATCCAGTGGCATTACAAACAGTCCGAAGTTCAGATGACAGAAAGGAAATACTAGTTTTACCTTATCTTGAAGCTCCAGCCCCTTCATGGCATAAATGCATTTTTTTATTGCTGTTTTTTCTTTTTCTTTTTCTTTTTTATGGGGAAAAAAAATCCTTAGACTTATCAACAGGCTAAACAGCTAATCCAACTTTTTGAAGTGATTCAATTTCTTCAAATTAATTTGGAGGAAAATTAAAAGAAAATAGATATGTAATAGTCTTTTGGCTAAAGCAGGGAATAGTTCTAGTTTCTTTTGTAAAGGTCTTTTGGAAATTTAGATTTCTTCCAAAAAGCTTATTTAAACTTGTATTTGTGTAATAAAATTGGATAAAATGAGTGTGAGAAGTAAAAGATAAAATTTTAATTATTTATATTTATACTTAAACTAATGGCCATGGGAATCTTATACTGTCAAAGTATATGCTATGTTTTAAAAAAATTATATTCTCTAACTAAATAATTATTTATTTGTCCCAAAAAAACTAAATAATTATTTATTAGAAAAAAGCCACAATCAAGGCAATAAAGATAGATATATTAAATATTATATTTATTACTAGGCTAAAGTTCAAAAGAAAATAGATATGTACAGTATATATATTTCCATTTATTAATGACATCCAACTGATCCAAGTTTGGTAGGAAATAGATATTTTTATCGACAATACGACGTAAAAGGTGTATAATGTCCAGAGGAAAATGGTCCCTCCAAAAATACTCAGCCCTTTAAGAGGACTGCTTTACGGGCACATGTATTGCTGCCCTATTTGCACATTATTTGATACAAATTTGACAGTAAACCTACCATGGGTGTAAGATTGGGGGTTTTTCTATCAATTTTTACAAGATAAAAATAAAAAGATTCACTAATATATAAGATCGATGGATCTTATTATTTTATTATGGTTTAATATTATATATTTGGTATTTGTTAAGAACCTTGTAGCTACTGGGGGAAGGGGGCAAAGACCCCCCTAAGTTTTTTGAAAAAACACTTCCTCCTTACCATTTCTATAAAAAATATATACTAACTTTTACACATTGGCCCCCTTAAGAAGATAGTTTGGCTTTGTTATTACTTGTAACTCAACTGGTTGACACTTTCTAATATTTTCAATAGAGGCATCTATCATTCAAACCCTTTCTTCTCCATTGTAACTATTAAATTATCAACAACAACAACATCAACAAAAAATTAGGTAATTAATCTTTATCCCATATTTCAAAGTGGTTCTTAACTTAGATTAATCCTTTTCCTTTTAAATGTGTATCAAAATGTCTCTACTGTCAACTTATTGATAGAAAAATATGACGTATCAAATGAATCTACTAAATTCAAGCAAAAGTATCGATGTTGATGTCAAAAAGATTCCTAACGTGTTCTATAATTGCAGTTGATTTTTTTTTTTTTTTAATTTTTTTAACTATCGTCTAGGCTGAGGGCTCTACGTTAGTATTAGTACTTGGTTTAGCGTTTGCGTGTGCCGTGTATTATTTTTTTCATCAACTAATTGACATCATAGATCTTTTTGACACTATTAAAAGGTGAGAGATGCTACGTACATAATATTTTTACAACGAATTATAGATGGTTAGTTGTTATTGGTTCAAATTTGAACCTAATATTAAGATTACTTTTTTGCCCCAACAATAACAACCAGTAACAACTTGCCATTTAAAATTTGTTGTAAAAATATTGTAAAAATGTTATAAACGTATCATTTTTCGTTAAAAGGTTAATGACTTAACTAAAATTTTGAAAGGCCAGAAACCATTTTTGAAACATGAAATAAAAGTCGTAGAACAAATGTTTAATTACACTGCTTATTAAATACTCTATTTAGAGTAAAAAAGTATATTAGAGCAAAAAAGAAAGAAAAATAATATTTGTAAAAAAAAAATTAATTAAAAAGAGGATTTTTTTTAGAGATAATTACAACATATTTATTTACTCTTGAACTCTTTCTCCTCTAAATCCCTTACCCTTTGTGCACAGGAATATACCAATTCAGCTTTGGCGGAAAGACCGAAAGAGGATATTTAAATACATTAAAGGTAGAACCACGGCATCTATGCTAATTGGCTGATCCATGTGACATTTATTTTTGCAGGGTTTCTTTATGTTTTATAATCACTCTCATGACAGACTCATTCATAGTGGACTGCAGGCTCGTTACTTGGTGCGTTAGTGGGTGGCATGTTGTTCTTCATATCTGTCATGAAGTTAGGTAAGTTGTAATACTAAAGTCTAAACTACGGCCATCACATATATTCATTGAACAATGAAATTTGGACCAATAAGTAATGCACGTTGTTCTGTTCTGTTTTTTGAAACACAAATTGCAACTATGCCAAACACACACACACACACATAATGCAATTGAAATAATTTTGCAAAAGACGATTTTGGGTCATATATAACTATTGGAGAAGTCCTAGACTCATTGAATGATAGAGTTGATATCATAGAGGAACAGAAGTTTTGTCACCATATTCTTGAGCCATCTCCATCACAACGTGACATCATAAATTTAAACCGAGGGACCATAATTTATGGCACCCCCAACTGCCCCGTGACAATATTTGAACTCATTATTATCCAAGATGCAACCAATTAAATACAAGATCAGAGGGAAAATAAATAAATAATAATAATTGGCACAGATGAACTAGCCAAATAATCCAAAGGTAAGAAAATAAAATTTTAGCAGTTAGCACCAGCTAGAATGACGATAAATAGTAGGATCATACTAAAAAAATACACTCACAACAAATACTACAAGCCAAAGTAAATAATGAATGTAATCTTTAACATGTTGCTTCATGTATGAGTTGGGAATTCATAAAATACAAAGAAAGAAACACACTACAATGACAACTTTCAGATACAACATCCTTGTAAACTGCTAAAACTCACTTGAACCACCAGCCCTTCTGTACTACAGAGAACTAACAAATCAAATTTCACGCAGTTTGATTGCAGAACTCTGCCAAGGACACCTCTACAAATAGTCAAATACTTCAAGTACTGTAGAATAGGAGCAGGGTTCCTCTTCAAATTTTAAAGTAGTCAATCAAACAAGCCACATATTGTACAGGCCACAGGGGGATGCTAAAATCATTTTATCAGAAAAAATAAACACATTTCGACAATTCCGGGTCTAATTTTTTGGATAACAGAACCAAGATAACGTCCTATCTAGTGGAATATGGTGAACAATATGGTAAAAAAGGCACAGAAGTCTTATTAGAAAGTAGCTGAAACCATAGAGTATACTATCTCCAACCAATCACCTACCCTCAGACTTCACCAGCTGTGAGAACACCTTACTCATGGAAACACCTGAGAGATCATCCACGGCTGACACTTCAAACTGTGTAGCAGAAATACTAGTATTGCTGTCACCGAAATTGTTCACTTGCGGGGAGAGTTCACCAATCAAATTAGTACTGTTTTCTTCAGGATCACCATCAATAACTGCTTCTTGAAGTTGAAGAGCATATTCGAGATTCCATAAGACATCTCCCATAGAGGGCCTGTCAACACCAAAGTCGGCCAAGCATTTCTCAGCAGTCTCTCCAAACTTCCTCAGAGAATCTGGTCTAATTTTTCCCACAAGACTGGAATCTATTATTTGGTCCAACTGCCCTCTCTTCTGCCATTTCATTGCCCATTCAGCTAAGTTCACCATTTCTCTTGGAAGGGATGGATCAATAACAGGTCTTGCGCAAAGAACTTCAAACAAAACCACACCAAATGAATACACATCTGACTTTTCCGTCAGTTGTTGCCGCCTGAAATATTCAGGATCAAGATACCCAAAACTTCCTTTCACTGCTGTACTCACATGAGTCTGATCAATTTCAGGCCCTGTCTTCGAGAGCCCAAAATCAGCTACCTTGGCCATGAGATTCTCGTCAAGCAATATGTTAGCAGACTTTACGTCACGATGAATAACTGCTTTTGCATACCCTGTGTGAAGGTAATGAAGTCCTCTAGCTGATCCAATGCATATCTCAAGCCTCTCCTTCCAACTCATGCTTGGAAGACCTGAGCCGTAAAGATGACTTTTGAGGGTCCCATTCTCCATATATTCATATATCAAGATCATCTCATTCTTTTCATCACAATATCCAATCAGTGAAACAAGATGGCGATGGCGGAACTGAGACAGCATCTCGATTTCAGTTTGAAACTCTGCAAGTCCCTGTTGGGATCGAGGATTTCCCCTCTTTACAGCCACTTTTGTACCATCACTTAAAACTCCCTTGTACACTTTCCCGAATCCACCAATTCCAATGACCCAACTCTCATCAAAATTGTTTGTGGCCTCTTGAACTGCCGCAAAAGGAATGCGATAGCCAATGTTAGAGATGGCACTAAGAGTTGTTCCATTAGAATATTTGCTTACCATGGATTGAGAATTTCCTCCATTTGTGGATAATGGAATCCATGTCTTAGAAAGTCTTTGACGAGCTAGTCTTCTTCTCTTTCTGAACAACATAAAGAGAATTACAGCCAACACTAAGGCAATGAAGGCCCCAATTATTGTACCCACCATCACACTTACATTTTTCTTTGAACTTGAATTAATCACAGCATCTGCCGCACTGAGACTGCCCTTAGAATTGTTCAGTTTCATGATCTCCAGCCCATTTAAGATGGCATTGGGGTAAATACCTTTTATAGTGGATGGACCAACACTTATACGAAGCTTATTGCTAACAGCTGTCACCGTTACATAATCCATATAATATGCAGCAGCCAATTCGTTTATCAAATAAGTACTCAGATCAAGATCATGAACAACAATCCAGGGGTCAATGTAAACATTGAAGTAGAGCTCGTTAAGACTAGTACTCACTATATCACAAAAGTGAAAACGGACAAGGTACTCAAATCCTATATCCACATCGAACTCCCAGCTCACATTGAAATTGCTGTTAGGATTATTTGCTGAGTTCATCTCCGTGGCAGTTCCATAGACAGTCTGTGGAGCTGTATCCAGTGTTGCTCCGCCTGTAACATACTTAACAGCTGCAATATTTGAGGCATTCGTGGCAGCGTTTGGCTGTACTAAAAAACTTTGATCAGGAATCCAAGTTCTCCAAAGTGTATCATTATTAGGTGTGACTGTTGGCCCACCCATGTTCACCCTCCAAACCGTCTCAAGTGCCATAGACAACAACCCTTGGAAATCTCCTGCTGGACTAATGGTATGGGCATCATCGGTAATGAGCGCATCAGGGACTGAAACCACTTCTATGGCATTTAGGAAGGCGATTGAATTGGCAGAAGGGGTAAAGGTGATTACAAGGTCATTTGACGTCACATTTAGAGAAAATTCTTTAACAACAGCAGCGCTTGTCACACTGAAATTGCTCAGAAGGACATGGTCTTGAGTTGAGACAGCAAAATTTGCCACACCCATATTGTAACTATTATATACGAATGGATAGAAATAGAGGCGGATCCAGTGCCTCCCACTCTGGTGGATTGAAAAGGTGTATTTTGAGGATCCAGTAAAGACTCTGGCTGTCTGATACAGCGGTGAATCTGAGAAGAGTGTGATGGATGTCGAATTGGATTTGGCAAGAACATCTTGAGGGGTTGAAAGCAAATTTGAAGCCAGGTTATCAGCAATGAATACCCGGCTATCCACTGAAGTATTTTTGGATGATCCACAGTCTATAAGGTAATTGTCTACTGGATTAAATCCACTAGACAAGCATGACAAGCACAAAAATGATACAACCCAGGTAAACAATTCAGCTTTTCTATAACCCATCATTACTAAAGACTGGAAATTTATTGAAGAACAAAGAGATGGATGGGGTTTTCTTAAGATGAGATGGAAATGAAATCTAGGGTTCTTATACAGGAAGAGCAACACAAGAACTCACAAATACTATTGAAATAAAAAAACCCATGAAACAAACAGAAAAAGAAAGAGCAAAGTTGGCACCTTTTGGGTCATGTGAGCTTCAAGACGCGTAATCCCAGTGCAGAAAGCAAATCTGAGAGTACCCTTTTGGAGGTTCTGAAAGGTTTCAATGCAAAGAAGAGGAACAGACAAATATTATGCGCAAATCTTGCAGAACACCAGGCACCAGCTGGTTTGAACTTGATGACAGCTTTAGATATTGACGGCTCTTAGGTAGCTAGATTCTTAGACACTTCAAGTATGTGATTGAAACAAATAACAAACAGAAAGAGAGACTAAAACAGAGTCAAAGAGGTATTGGCACAAGATTCAATATTATAAAGAAAGCCGGCTAATTTAGAGGGCTGACCTCGTTTTGTTTGTGAAACCATGAATAGAAGTATGAAATTCATTTCTCTTTGGTAAGAAAAAAGAAGAAGATAAAAAGGTCATTAACAAAAACAAAAGAAGAGGTGAAGAGGTAATTGGTAACTTACAGCAAAGAGAGATTAATGGAGAGAGTCTAATTGTTGATTTTAATGCTAGCGGGCAAGAGAAGGTAACAGAAAGCTATTTACTCACTTCAGCTAGTTGGGTTTACTGATGGAGTAAGTAATGCTACATTCACACACACACACATGACAACATTTATCAAACCTTTATTGAATTTGTTTGGATTCTCTATTAACGTTAATTTTTTTACTTATTATTAACAATTTATCGCATCATCAACAAGTGACAAATTTTTTTTGTATAGACTCTCTCTTACTGATGTTCTTGTCTGGGTATTATGAGTTAAAAAGGTTAAGAGCATTCCCAATTTTATCATAAAAAGCTTAGAGACCTACTTTAATTAGTGTTACTTCAACTACAGAAAAAAAAAAATATATATATATATATATTTTTTTTTTCATGGAAAACACATCATTTTGAAACACTCACATATAGAATTTTAGTGATTTTAATATTTCCTTTCAGCATCCCATTTTTGTACATATAATATGTGTCCACAAGTATAGGAACATTTATATAAATTAGTGGCGGCTTCAAGAATATTTTTTAACGGGTTCATTCAAATTTGCGTTGAAGAGGTTGAGAATGACTTCATTTTTCTTGATCATTAGGATAATAAACTAGATCTTTTCTCATAATTTGTAACCATGATTCAAAGGAAATATTTTGAAGTCAGCACGAGTTCTCTTAAAAGATAAATCTTAGATAGGATATGAATCTTGTGAAAACATGTGATTTCCTTATAATAATAAAAATTTGTACATAGTATTAACAAGAGAATAAATGATAAACTATTAGTTCATTGGCATATTGTTTCATGGTATAATGAAAATATTAATTATTGTATCTAAGATTAAATCTTGGAAATTCTTGTTATAATAAAGTTATTAATTATTTTTGTTAAGCGAACTTTAATTATTATTACTTAGAATACTTTAATTTATTAGTTTTTGTCTTTACTTCTTTCAATTTTTTTTGTTTAACAATTCAAATCAACTTTGAAAACTTATTGGCATTTCTATTCATTATGAAGATTTTTTTTTTTTTTTTTTTTTTTTTTTTGTCTTTTACATTACTCTATGAAAATTCAACACAATAATACAATCATCAAAAAAATAATAAAAAAAATTTCGTCACCCCCATTATCCCATACTTTACTTCCACTACCTCACAATTAATTGTCTTTTAGTATTTACACTTAACTACTCACTTAATTGTATTTTTCTAAGATTTAAGATTAACAAATTACTAATTTTTGTTGTTGGACTTGCTTTTTCTTTTTCTTTTTTCTAGATCAAATTAGTTTGTTGTTGAGTTTTTTTTTTTCATTTAAAAATGTCAAGATAAATGTTGGCGTTGAATTTGTTTGTTATAGAGAATCTTTTAGGGAGTTCAAATTTTTATTTTATAGTGGTTATATCCAAAAAAAAAAAAATTAAAGTATTTTATATATATATATATATATATATATATTTGTCCCGGGAACATTGAACCTCCTCAAGTCGATGTGGTGCTGCCATTGATATAAAACCTTTATTTTTTGTATGTGAATTACGGAAAAAGATGATGTTTATGTACTATGAATTAAATAATTGAAAAATGTCTAAATTATTATCAATTTTACTAAAAAATAAAACTTACAAACAGACCTAATAATATATGTAGACGGTCAAAGTTTGGCTATAAACTTAGGGTACGTTTGGTACATTGAATGAGGATTACGACATGAATTGTAATCTTTATTACTAGTAATAAAGTGTGTTATAATGTAATAACTAAACATATTCATTAATTTGGTTGTGAGTTATAACATTAGAATGAAACTTAACATTTATTTTAGAAAATATCTTACTCATACAATTATATTTCCTTAAAAATTGTTATTTTTAAATTCAAGAAAGATATGTGTTATTTTTTATGATTTTTTTATTTTTATAATTGTTAGATGTATATGGAAAGTTTGTTTATTTGAAAATATATTAAGTTTTGAAATTATTGCACTTACTAAGTAATAACTAATACAACTTTTAAAGAGGAATAATTATTCCTCATTTTGAATAATAGCTATTCATAAGGAATGACTATTCCTTGTAATAAAAACATAACCAAACTAAAGAATAACTAAACTCTAGGAATAACTATTACATTACAGTGTCTATTATAGTCTACCAAACATGCCCTTAGTTGTAAAACTAATGACTACAACTTCACTTAATTAATATCTTTTATTGGATGTAAATTTTAACAAATCCACCATTAGATTAAATTTTGGCGAAAATGCACTTTTGGTTCATACATTTTGGGTCAATTTTCATTTTGGTCCCAAAATTGATTTTGTTGCAAATTTCATCCTTAAAAAAAGAAAATCATTTTTAAAATCATCCTTGCCGTTAACCAACCAACGGAAATATCCTACATGTTTGACAGAATGCCCTGTTTGCTGACATGGCGCTGACGTGGCCATTAAAATATTATTAAAAAAGATTATTTAGCATTTTTTAAATACACGTCAGCATTTTAATTAATAAAAAAAAGCTAGATCAGGGGGTTGGCCAAGTTGGTTGGGCTCTTGGTCTTAAAGTGCTTGTACTGGGCTCGACTAGATGTGCTCCCTAGTTTGAGTCCTGCTACCTACACTTTGAAAAGATTTTCCTAGGCTAGTGCTTTACCCCTTCGTGAGCCCACCCGACACGAACAGTGATTAGTTTCTGGTTGAAAGCCATGAGGAAACACTGTGGAAAAAAAAAAGTATTTAAACTAAATTAAAAAACAAACCTTTAATTTCTTAATTTTAATTTAAATTGAAAATACAAATTTGATTTAAACTGAATTTTTAATTTCTCAATTCTCAGTTTTAAAATTTTTTATCACAATCCTCTGCACCAAACCCCAATCCCAACCCCACAAACCCAAGTTACCCAACCCATCATCAAATTTTCTCACTCTCTGTCTCTTTGATATCTCTTTGATCTGCTTCATACCCAGACACCCATGGCCAAAGACACCAAGCTCCAAACCCAGAAACCCATGGCCAAAGACCCCAAGCTCTGCCTCTCACGATTTCTATTTAATTTCTCTTTAATTTAAACGATTTCTTTTCATTAGACCATTTTTTTTCATTAGCCCATTTTGAACCCGTGATCTGGGTTTAGAGAGAGAGAGAACCCGTGATCTGGGTTTTGAGAGAGAGAGAGAGAGATGAGGAGATAAAGAGATGAGGCTGGCGGTGGTTTGGAGCAGATCAGGGGGGAAGGAACCTCTGAACCCCTCTTCGACTTCAGCATTTCTACTTCTCCATGTGCTAGGTAAGCCACCATGAATGGCGAAACCTCTCTATACCTCACCCTCTCTTTTCCTCTCTCAGGCCTGATCCCAGCCATGACCAAAACCCTTACCTCCACCCCTGCCGTTCACCAATGCCGCCACCCCAGGCAGTGGCTCTCAAACCCATATGATTGGGTTAACAAGGGAGAGGGTGGATCTGGGATCTTGGACGATGATGCCGTCGGCTCCACTGCAACGCTACCACCATGAGAAATATTGTATTTGGATAATAATTTTTGGTTGAATGTATAATTGATTTTTGTGGAAGAATTTGTGTACAAATTTTGGAATATTTTGGGTTTCTATTCTTTTGTTGATTGAATATTCTGGGTTTGTTGTTCTTGTGTGTTCATGATCAATATGAATTTGCAATAGGAATTTTATAATTTGAATGTGAAATTTATGAGTTTATGGGTTTGCTGGAGATTGTTTGGTTTGTTGGATTTATTCTTGTTTTCTTGGCATTGATGGAGATTGGATTTGGTTGTTAGGTTTGTTTCTTGGATTTGGGAAGAACATAAAGTAAAAAATTTAAGGCTTTTTAAAAAAATTTAATTTATTTTTTGTTTAAATTTTCTAACATGGCTTTTTAAAAGAATTAAAATGCTGACGTGTTATTTAAAAAATGCCAAATAATCTTTTTTAATAATATTTTAATGATCACGTCAGTGCCATGTCAGCAAGCAAGGCATTCCGTCAGACACGTAGGATATTTTCGTTGGTTGGTTGAAGGCAAGGACGATTTTAAAAACGATTTTCTTTTTTTAGGGATGAAATTTGCAACGAAATCAATTTTTGGACCAAAATGGAAATTGACCTAAAATATAGGGACCAAAAGTGCATTTTCCTCTTAAATTTTCGTCCTATATCCTTCACACTTGTAAAATTTTCAGAAAATCTAAAATTAATAGTTATGTTATCAATCAAATATTTAAATTTCAAATTTTTGTAATATAGAATTATACAAAAAAAGAAAATAAGTTTATGGATCAAATAGTAAATAACATCTGATTGGTACGAAATTTAACATGCATATTAAAAACATAAAAAAAAAAAAAAAAACACATAATCGAATAGTTAAAATTTCAAAATATATAATCATGTTAATTTTTTTTTAATGAAAAACTGAAAATTATAACCACTTACTACAACTAAATTCGTAACTATCTTAAGTCAAATAACCTAATAAATTTATATATTTCAATTTTTTTTTTTGTGATTTCTAATACGTGTAATAAAATTTATAATTATTCAAACATCACTTCTGGGTACTTGTCAATGAAAAGTAAAGGCCTGCCCCGGTAAAAGACGTTGAAAACTTTAAATATAATAATATGGTGAGTGGAGTTGATATTTGACAACATACATTTGAATAAAATACATGAAACAGCTGTTTCAAGTTTATCAATCTCGTTTGATGTTCATATTAGATAGATATTGAAGTACACAAAACAAAAAAAAGCAGAAGTTTTTTATTATTATTATATGAAAATAAACAAAAGTTTGATATTATTTATACTTTCAAAGAATGAAACCAATCACTATATTTTGAGAGCTTTAACCTACGTGGATCAAGCTTATGGGTAAGACAAAGGAAGGCAATTAAAGAACGTGAATTGTCTACGTATTTTCGGTCACCCTTTCTTTGTCTTTTCTAAATCGCTTTCGTCATGTACATTCGATCAAAGTACCTCTTCACATGTCTAGCCAAAAAAAAAACCCAAAATCGAATCTCATACTGGAAAGTTTGTTTGCTAACACATTATTTTGTTTTAGCTTAGCTCATTTAGTGGTTGAGTCCAAATTTGGGCTTGAATTTGACTTGTTTGCTAAATAAATGAACATAAACAAAGTTTTACCCTAGTTAAGTCTTAACTATTTGTAGACATTTGGTTCATTTACAACTCTATATGGAACTAACCTTATCTCGACATAGGTCAACCTAACCTCAATCTCCTCTCAAAAGCCAAATTTTATACACAGGCACACATAATAACTAGTAACTTGTATTGTATGGTGCATGAGAAAGTTCCACATGATATAATAATCTCTTTGCGTTTTATTTATATCAAAATATGGAAGTTGATAAAATGGTAATTACCGATAGGCATTATTATGTTAGTTTATTTATATGGAATTATCCATTCTACTATTTTTTTTTAAAACTATGATATGATGTGATTCTTATGGAGGGTGTAATTATATAAGTGGTGTGATTTGAAGGTAGTGGGTGTGTTATAACTCAAACAATAAAGTAAAACATTCACACAAGAAAACAATATTTAACATGTTTCGAGTAACTCCAAGTTTACATCCATCAGTAATGTCAACCAAAATCCACTATAAACAATATGGATTATGATGGGACTAACGAACTTAACCTACCTGGACAATCTCATCAAGGCCAACAAGGCCATCCTCTGAGACGAGCCAACTACATGTCCATATCACTGACGACAGTAACGAAGCCATTCAATATAGCCAATAATGTCCCAAGCGATTACAAAGCCAGCTGTACAGACTGTTGGATGCCTCATTAAGGCCCACATTACTGAGCATGAGGCGTTACCAAGAGAGACATCAAAGCCACATTAACAACCACAACGACTAGGAGCTGTGGAAACATATATAAAGCCCTCACAGCACCAATACGAGGTACATAGACACACCTAAAAAGCACTATTAGTTATTTTGATACTCTGTTATTTCTTAAAAGCTTTCTTACAATGACTTTGGCATTGGAGACATTGTGACAGTCATCACACCGGTGACCACTTTAAGGAAGCTATCTTACCATTTTCAAGGTGACACAGACGAAGACTCGGTTCCATCTGGACGCACTTACAACGATTGACGAATCTGCACTTCATCAGATTACAATCACACTTAACCAAACCTCACAAACTCACATATTACACTCATAAACCTCACAAACACAACAAACTAACTCACAAACCTCATACACACAAACTCACAATTCCAAAACCTCAATACACGTAAAAACTCTCTCATACAAAAATAGACAAACATTCAAACTAATTTTCTAAGAAACTTACTCCATGTTCTTCTAAGAGTCTTTTTTCTCTCACAATTTAGGAGAAACCTAGTAAAAGCCACCTAATTATTTGCAACTATGTCTATTTATAAAGTTCCAATTCTATTCTTTAATACACAAAGAATACTCAATTACTTCTTTCACAAGGAGATTTCCTTCCATATCTATGAAAGTTCATATCTTCCACACCAAGAAAAAAAACCTACATTTCACTCCAAGAAAACCCAACCAAACAAATTTAGGTATTTGAGACAATTTATAACAATGATTTTTTTTTTAATATATACACTTATTTGAATTAATGTGATGCATGTAAAGTTTTTTTTTTTTTTTTTTTTGCAAAATATTAGAAGATAATCAAAAGTCAAACATCTTAAGATTTTTATAGTATATATAGGGAATTCTAGGCTTTTGCCCTTATTTTTTAAAAAATCTAGCAATATGTCCCTTTTTTGAAACTATTTAGGTTCGTGTCCCTATTTTGAAACTCAATTTTCTCAAAATCGAGTTTCAATGCAAAATTTGATTGGTTTAAAATCGAGTTATGCCAAATGAAACTTAAAAAAATAAATAAATAAATAAATAATTATGGAACTCATTGCCTATACAAATCGAGTTTTACATAAAACTCGATTTTGAGAAAATCGAGTTTCAAAACAGGGACTTGTTGACTTTTTCAAACGTTGGCGCAAAGACTTTTGAATGCCCACATTTTTTCATGTTGTCATTTTAGTATATATTTTTTAATTCGGTTTTTTGAATTACAAATAGTACTTGTGGGGGGTATAAAACCGAGAAGTCCATGTCAATGTCTATGCTGGGCCCAGGGCCCGATCCAAGGAAGGCCCACCCCTTGGCCATGGGAAGGGTCCTCTTCGGCCATGGGAAGGACCCTCCTCGGCCATAAATGTAGCCGAGGGCAAAGAGAGCAACTCGGTCCTGGTGATGACACTTCGGGTCATTTCGCCGAACAGGAAAAGTACTAAAACGACAAAGAACAAGGGAAAGGCTACCATTACTGCAATTAAGTACTCTGCACCTGACAGAGCCATGCTTTTCAGCTTTTACAACCACCCCCAATCACTTTGGGTATGGGCTGATGGGACAAGTATCAGCCTTATGAAGCTAAACCTACACATGGACGCTCAAGGGAGGGAAAAAGCTAGTATAAAAGGAGGAAGAAGCAGTCCAGAAACAGGGACTGAGATCAGGTCCAAGAACCGGAGCCACCCAGACCGTGCCGAGGAGAAAGTCTTCTTGGAAAAGCTCAGTTCACCTCTGTGTGATCATCATGAACACCATGACTAACGACTGTCCGTCCACTAAGGCCTAGCTTTTTAGCCCACTCTCTACAAATTCATTGTATTGGGCCCGCTGGTCCAAGATCCCACCCACCGTGTGGTATTGGGCTGAAAAACGAGACCTTACAATACTAAAATATGCTAGTTTATACTAATTAGATCCTACATTCTTTTTAGATAAAGAAAGCAAACTTCTTTTTTGAATGATAAAGAAAGCAAACTCGAAACAAATTTTACGTAAGTTATATTTTGGATCTTTCAATAAACAAATTTTAATTAAATTAGCTAAGTTCATTTTACAAATTTTTAGAGATCCTCCACTTCGTACCTGGGGAGGTGCCGTTAGACGGTTAGACCAACACAGTCATTGGCCTGCTAGAGATCATTAAGAATTTAAGATCTTATTACGAATCAAGGCCATGTTATTGAGTTGAATGGCAATTTTCAACTGCTATAATTTTTTTTTTCTTAGTGGGGAAAAAAAAACTCCATAATCCATCCTCTCCTATTTGGTTTGGCTTCAAATTTGTTTAGAACTATTTTTCTTGACTCATTATGTAACAAATTATAAGACTATTTATGTGTATTATTTAAACAAGTTACATTAATCTTATTAAAAAAGGCATAATTAAATTTACACATAAATGGTCTTAAGTTGCTATATAGTAGGATGGATCTAGACAACCTCAAGAGAAAGTCCATTAACATAAAAAATTTCACACTCGGCTAATGTAGCAAATTGTAAATGTTATGTGGAAAAATGATATCAATGGTGGGTTCATATATATATATATATATATATTGTTGAGAAGAAATGGTGGGTTCATATAAGAACCAGTAAAAACTTGTCAACTAATTGCTATGAAAATATTGTAAATTTTTTTTGTAATCATAGTATTACTCTAACTATAAACATATATATTTGGAGATTTCTTGTATACTGGAATATAGCCAAACTTTTTCCTTTGGCTATTTCTTATATACTAAAACATTTGTGTTTATAATTAATCCTATCTTTATCAGGAATATCCAACAGTGGAAAAGTATAAATTGTCCTTTCCAGTCGAAATGGGTCCTCTCGATGTAAAATTGCACTCATGTCAAACTTTACACATTTCCAGGACAGATGACCCCATTGCTTGGGAACAAATCAATGTGAACAAATAGAATAAAAATGCAAGTCAAGCATGCATGTGTATAAAGAAGTCTGCAAAAAGTAGAAGATTACACACTTTGCCACCATTTATATATATATGTGATTACACCACTAATACATGGGATTACCAGATATTTAGTAAAAAAATAATCAAATTTTCACTTGTCACATGTTTAAAGTTGCGGCAAAGTGTGTGGTCTTAGACTACTTTTTAGCTAAAGTATCACTCTAGCACGCACATTCTAGTTCTTCTATGAACACAGATGCCCACATATTTTGACTCAACTTACCCATTCGTTAAAGTGTAATTGGATTATATCGTTTACACATAAGTCCATTACTAATACTTAGTAAAAAGTATTACCAGACAAATAAAACTAGGAAAAATTAACCACGGAAAAAGTTAAAACTAGGAAATTTTTTAGAAATCTTATATGAATAAAACTTTTTTGTGAAAACTTTTTATATTTTCCATGAAAATAATATCAAAATTTTTCTAAAATTGTTCATTAACAAATGCCCTAAAAGCAATGATTAAATGGACTCAATAAAATATATTTATGCTAATTTCTAATTAAAAATAAAAGATCTACCATATAAGACCAATAGATGATGAGCCCTGACCCTCTTATATCTATCACTATCACGCATGGTGAAGATTTTGTTATTATTAAAACTGCTAATTAACGATGTTTGTATGGAGTGAGCTTGACTAATGGCGCTATTATAAAAGAACAGGAAAACGAAAGTCAAAAAGAAAAAGAAAAAGGAAAGGGGGGCAGTTGGCATCTAGCCCTATAAAATTTGATAGCCGTAATTAGTGGCACTCTTTACTTCGAAATTGGAAACCTAACCAATTCTTTAAAAGAAATGATATGTCTACAATATTTCTATAATATTTTTATAATAAATGCTAAGTGGCAAGTTGTTACTAGTTGTTATTGTTGGGGCAAAAAAGTAATCTTAGCGTTAGTTTGAAATTTGAACCAATAACAACTAACCACCTGTGATTTGTTGTAAAATTGTTGTAAAAATATTGTAGATGTAGCATCTCTCTTTCTTTAATCGTAAGAACATGCAATAGAAAGAAAATTTATGGTAGATTGGTAGATCTATGATATATTATTCGGTCATCTACGTGGCACGCGTTAACAGGCACATAAATTTTCTTTTGGGAGGGGGAGACAATTTCCAACAACAATCACAGCGAAATTTTTTGAGAGAAAGGTAAGTAATTTTTATTTAGTAAACAAAATCCAATTGGAATACATCATCTCAACTAGAATAAAGATAACGAATTTCCTCAATGACGTACGTGACCAAACAAAGTCAGGTTTGCTCCCTAGTTGTTTATGGCCTGGACAATCCGAAGGCTATTCCCTTCAAAAACAATCTGGAAAAGGCTTAGCTCTTGAGCAAAAGTAACTGCACGATTGCACGCCAAAGCTTCAGCAAGGTCCATTGAGTAAGGCAGTTGTATCTTTTGACTTAGAGCAACTATAATATTACCTAGGGGTGTTCTCAGTGCATTGTGGTGCAGTTTTAGGTCATTTTTAGCACCGCATTTCATTTTTGCAGTCACATGTACAATGCTGTATGGTTTAGAGTTTAGCCAAAACCTTAATTGCATCGCACCTCATTTTTGTACTCACATGTGTGATACATTATTTAAGATACGATTTGAACAGTTTGAACGGTTTGTCTACACCAAAATCGTTTGATATCTTGGCATGATGGTAAAGAACAATTATCATAAAATGGATGTCATAAATTAAAATTATATAATATTTGTAATAAATATAAAATCATAATTTTTTTTAGACTGATTATGCATCTTTAACAAATTAATTAGGGTAGGATCCACCACATAAATCATTTTCTTATACTGTAAAAGTAAAAGATTAGAGAACTGAAATTATGGAATTAAAGCCCATATTCATAAACTCTTAATTTGAAAAGTAGTAATAATTTGGTAAATGTTATCTATACTATCTATAAGATGATTCCTCTCTTTGGACTGAATCTTTATATGGTTTAAAAATACCCCTAAATCTTAGATTTAACAAGGAAAAAACTTGAGGACAACTTGGTAAAAATATATCTCCAACTCCACTTAAAATATCTACAAAATAAGATACTTTCTTACTAATCTATATTTTCAAAACAAACTTATCAAAAAATTTAAAAAAAGAAAAGAAAAATAATAATACTAAACTAAAAAAAAAAAAATCTCATCACACACGCAAAACAAAATGTGACGAGGCTAATACTATATATGACAGCAATTTTTGGTCTTCCTACCATTCAATGGCTTTGGTTAGCGTCAGCTGTATGATCTTTTATGATACAGCTGTCATATTGCTTAAATATCTTTGCACAGCTAATCCAACTAGTCTATGCACTAAATTTCAGTAAATAACTGTTAGTAGTATCATTGTCTTCGTGAAAGAAGACATTTCTTATCCCTTGGTGCTGACTGCTGCTGAATCATCGGCTTCACCTTCCGTAATAATTCAAGAAAGTTGGGGAGTACAATTTTTGTAACAACGAGCGGTTAACAGTGACTTTTTTTTTTTTTTTTTAATGATAGATTTATATGAAAGTAATTGTCTACCATTTATCACTTCATTAAGTTCTTGTCATTAAAAAAAAACCTTATATTAGTTAATTTAGTTTGGTTCTTGTTTTTTTTAGAAGAATATTAGTTTAAGTTCTAAAATCCAAAATTAAAATTTCCCACAACAAAAGCATGTTTAAGCAAAAAGCTAAATCAATATTAATTATCTATAAAATAACGGGGAAAATGCATTTTTTTTAAACATAAATATCCATAACTTTTTGAGCACCTGTTCTCTTTAGTGTGTATAGGCTCGTCATTCCACATACACCAAATAATTATAGAGAATAATCAATTGAAGGTGACATCAATATGCTAGGTAGGAGTTTTAAACCCATGACCACAGATCTCATGAGGTCTTAAGAATCATTAGACCAACTCTTTGAGGTTTAGTTACCTTTATTTATTTATAATTTGATGTTATAATGGGGAGGAGAAATTTGAACCTTAAATATTTCTGTTAGAAACACCATAAGGAGTTACATTACATTAACCATTGCTTCTCTTTTGTAGTTTGGTGGAAAAAATTAGTTGCAATCACATTTGATTGAACAACCCAAACAGGGACGGAGCTAAGTATTGACCAAGGGGGGCTCTAGCCCCCCCAACCTCATGAACTTTTCCTTAGTATTATACATGGTATAGAGCTTTTCATACACTAAAAGGGCTATGGCCTCCCCAGGTTTTTCAAGAAAATTATATTCGGCCCCCTAACATATTTCTTGGCTTGTTAAGCAAATAAAAATTAGCCCAACCTTGCACCGAATAATATATAACCCAAACGATAACAAAAAGAAGAAGAAGATAAAATTGGTCCAAATAACATTATTTCTTGGTTTGTTAAGCAAATATCTCCTCTCAACACCTTGACGTCAATGATGCCTATCGATATCTGGTTCTTCTTTCCAGGTATCTGTGAATTGAATTTTGTGGTATGTCTTATTAACAATCTCTCTCTCTCTCTCTCTCTCTCTCTTTATTCCATTTGAGCTTTATTTTTTTAACAATACATGTACCTATTAGTGAGTTGTAGGGACAGATGCCCTTGTCTAATTAACATCTTCAAGGGCAAGCTACAAAGGTGGAGCAACAATAGCAAAACATGTAGCATGTGTTATTATTCTCTCTTTAGAAAGTTAGACTCACTTAGACTAGTTAATGTTAGACCCTTAAATTGATCACTAGATTAGTAACTCAAGAAAAATCTAACTTCTACCTTTTTAAGTCAAAAAAAAAAAAAAAAATCTGACTTGGTTATTATAACTAGTTAATAACAGGCTACAAAGGTGATTTTAAGATTAGGTTAGTAACTAGTTAGTAACTCAAGAAAAATCTGACTTGGGTAAAATATAAGATGATTTTTAGACAAATTGCTGTAATAGTTTGTAATGATTTTTGACATTTAAAAGAATGACTTCTCTTTTAATAAATAATTGTGTTGCAAAGTATTTAAAAATAGTTATTTTGTGTCCTTTTTGTTGTTGCCATTTTGTTAATACTAAATGAATGTTAATTTTTAAATTTTTATGAAAATAAATTGTTTTTACTTCGCCCCCCTCGATTAAGCTTCTGGCTCCGTCCTTGAACCCAGATACACTAAATACTTCTTGCCATATCTCCTGTTCTACAAAGTTGGACAATTAAATAGCTAAAAGTTGCATAAAAAATTAGGATAATACCTATGCCCCCCCTGTTGTTTTCAAAAGTAATCGTTAGATATATTATGGCCCAATAGCCCAAACCAATTGTAGGGTCATTTACTTGTAGAACAAGCATACTAATTTTAGGTTAGTCTAGGGTTAGTCAAATATTCTAAAGTATGTAAACCCTACATTGGCTTCCTTGTAACACAATTACTTAACATAATATGTAGCCGTCAAGAGCTTTCTCGTTGTAGACGTAGGCCGTTAGGCCGAACCAAGTAAATCTTTATGTGCTCTCTCTTTCATGCTTCCGCTTATCATTCATTCATCACACAACAACTTTCATAGTAATAACTTGATTTTTTTTTATATACAACAATAGTTGGGGGTGGAGAATTCAAACTCTAGATGTTTCTGATAAAAACACCTAAAGATTTTAATTAAGCTACAAGACTCTCGGCTAATAGCTTGAATTAAATGTTTCAATTGTGTTAATGCTTGGCTATTATATTGGTGCAATAAATGGATTTGGATTTTTTTTTTTTTTTCAATTTTGTTTTAAGTGTAAGTAGTAGGGACTGAACCCTCGAAATTAACCCTACGTAAGATAAGAGGTGGCTTGCCTATATGCCTCTCTCATCACATAAAATGTCTCATATAATGGTGGACTTTATATTAGACTTATCCTTATGTGAGAAGGAAATTGGTGCATTGAATAATTTTACCCGATTGTCAACAAGTTAATATGTATAGGCATTAATTAACAATTCAAGATAAATTAAACCAAACTCTCTTGAAAATTTTATAAAATAACACTTTCTTCTAAACATTTCATGAAATGATACTAACCTCGAGATTTGCATAAATGTAACTCTTAAGTTTTGACCCACACATATGTATCTATATTAAAGATTTATACATACATCAAAGAGGAGTAGCAAACTAAAACCTTGTGTATATTCATTAAATTTCAAAAAGATGATAAGCTATCTTGAAATTATTATTATTATTATTATTATTATATATGCACGTATCAATATTATAAGTTAGCCCCTCAAAGAAAAATTCCTACCTGGTGTTGGTAGTTGTTGATGAAAAAAATCATAAGAAACTTTTTATAAAATAAAGTGATCTTCAAATTTTGAGTGTTTATGTTGACTCTATGTATGATTGATTATAAGGTCTTGTTTAGTTATTTTATGGTTAAGGAAACTTCATACTTGACCTGAGGTCTATTCAATACATTACATTCATTTGCTGCCTAAGGCTGTGTTTGTTTCATGTAAGTGATTTTTCGGAAAATCCGGAAATGCTATTTTTAGGAAATGAAAATATTTTTAAGTGTTTGGTTGCATTTCAGAAAATGTTGTGAAAAATATTTTCTGGTGTTTGGTTGTATTGTTGAAAATATCATAGAAAGCACATTTTCTCACCTGCCAAACAAATATATAATTTCATTCTCAATCCAGAAACACAAATAAAACCCAGAAAAAAAAAATCATAATCCGGTCAAATTGAGAGAAGAAGGAAGAGAGAGAGGCGGAGGCGAAGGCGATCGGCGATCGGCGATCGGCGTGGTGCTACGATCGCGATCGGCACGAAGGCGAGATCGCGATCGGCGACGACGAATCTGGGTTGAGGACGATTGGTTTTGGGGTGCGACGAGAACGATCGGTTTTGGGTGGATCGGTGCTGGGGTGCGATGATCTCGCCGGTGGTGCGATCGGCGCGACGAACGAGCTCGGTCTTGGGTTTTCTGGGTTCGTCAGAGTCGGTTTTTGGGTTCGTCGGAGTCGGTTTCTGGGTTCGTCGGAGTTCGGTCTCTTCTTCCTCTCTCTCTCTCTCTCTCTCTCTCTGCGCGCGGGCGTGATCTCCCTCTCACTCAGCTCTCTCTCCGTTTTCCGGAAAATGGTATTTGAAGGTAAAATAAAAACGGAAATCAATTGACACCCCAACATAAGCCAATTGAAAAGCATTTCCGGAAAATGCATTTCCGGAAAATGCATTTTCCATGCGCAACCAAACACCCGTAAATACAGAAAAGCATTTCCGGAAGTGATTTTCACCCAAAACAAACACAGCCTAAGTTGAAAGTTTTGCGTTTGGATCTAGTACGACTTGCTACTGATTTTAATCAATTTTAACTTAATCAAGTGATTACTTAGGGCCCATTTGGATGGAGGGATGAAGGAGGGGGAGTGAAGGGGAGTAGAATAAAATTGGTTGAAAATAGGCTAATTTTGGGCTAAATCTACTCTACTCTACTCTCCCTCCCTCTCCCTCAATCCAAACGGACCATTAATCAAAATGCAGCATGCAAGTATCATGAAGAAACATAGAAGTAAATAAACCTTCATGCACAGACACAAAGATAAGACGTATTTATAGGATAAACTCGAAACGAACAAAAACTCTCAAGAGCCTAGCCTAATTAATGAAATCTACAATGAAAATAGTTGTAATAAATAACGACTTACAAAACCTCTAGTTATGCAATGTTCATGTACACAAGCTTCTAAATCCTGGTAGCAACAAACTGCACCAGACATTTCTCTTCACAGTCTCCAAACGCAAGTCGAGATGCTAACTACCAAGTTGATCTCTTGAACACTCCAAAGCCACTTGAATATTTGAATCAAGGTTTTTATGGTTTCCAACACTCCAAGAACACTCAAGGTTGCACTTAGGGCCCATTTGGAATGAGGGTGGAGGGGAGTAAAGTAGAGTTAGCTAAAAATAGGCTAATTTTAGGTCAATTATACTCTACTCAACTCTCCCTCAATCCAAACAGACCATTACTGTTTTGGTGAAAATCTCCTCTCAACAAGGATAAGGTCAATGAGAGAGAGTGAAGGTATGGAGCACTCAATGTTTTCTCTCTAGGGTTACAACAAGTCTCTATGTACCTTTGTTTTTTAGTCAATAGGGTTTTATTTTTGTGCTTATGGTGAGTACAAATTAAGGGTTGGATGGCTGCTCACAAAATCGAGAAAACTAATATGGAAAGTTTTTGGGCAGCTTGCTCGACCGAGGTTACTAGTGAGTGCTAGGCTAACTTCTATGGTATTCCATCCTAATGACCTCATTTGTCATCTAGCATGACACATCAAATCCCGCTCGACTGAGTTCTCATAATAGTACTTTGAACTTCTTCTTTTAGCTCTTCAATCTTGATTACTCCATTGACTACCACTCAAAGAACAAATACATGAAAATTATTTCGATTACATTTAAAAATTTGGCACAAAATTTATCAAACAGACTCAACATTAAAATGACCATAACAATTGTGGGGCCAGAAAATTTGTGACCCCAACCCACTTTACATTAGGGTCCAAGGCACGCACCGAGAAGAGGCGTAGCCGAGGACATACAATGAGAGTCCAAATAGCTTGGGGATATAGCCGAGGACGATTCTATCCTCGGCATCCTAAAGTACTCCTGGAAGAAGGGGCAAGTACGGTATAGGAACAGTTCATGGAAAAGTTAAACACCTCTACATTGATGGGGAAAGGACCCCTGAACAGTGTGGCAACAAAGGACAAGGGAAAGACTGTCATTACTGCAATTAAGTATTTTGCGCCTAACAGAGCAATGTTTTTCAACTTTTACAACCACCCCCAACTATTTTGGGTATGGGCTGATAGGACAAGTATCAGTCCCAGAAAGCTGAGCCTACACGTGGACGTTAGGGAAAGGGGAAAAGCTAGTATAAAAGGAGAAGGAAGCTATCCAGAAAGGGGGCTGGGAAAAAAGGCCAAGAACCAGAGCCTCTCAATCCGTGCCGAGGAGAAAGACTTCTTGGACGAACAGGGTACACCCTTGTGCGATTATCATGAACATCATGACCAACCACTATCCGGTGACCAAGGCCTAACGTTTCAGCCCGCTCTCTACAAATTAATTGTTTGGGCCTTAAATGTTCGAACCCAATAAATCAATTTGGGGTCGTTACAATTTTAGTCCTTACAACAATAGTTAAGCCCTTAGGGACAGATTAATTAGTTGTCAAAGGTTTATTTAATAAACTCATAATGATAATAATAAGAAAACACTTACGAAAGGTCCTTCATTTTTATTTATTTTTTTATTTTGGTGGGTGGTATATGCCTGTCAGTTGTTGAATTTAGTCTTCTACGTGTTCGGATAAAAAATTAAAAACCTTCTACGTGCATGACATACATTTGATTTGGCTAGCAAAGTAACAATCAAGCAAATTATTTTATTGCAAATCGGCATATAATTTTAAAAGTTGGACTTTTAAGGGGTTGAGAGAGACGTTAAAACAACCGAGATAGGATTCCAAAACAATCCACATCGATAAGGTTGTTTAAGGGTAAGCCTTTGGCGGCAATAAATGCAACAAATTACACTAAGCCAAGCAAATCCATCAACGTTCCACTTGTTATCAAATCCTGTTTTCATCTTTCACATCATGATTGAAATTTGGCAAAATATTAGCCATGAAAACGAAATCAAATTCTAATCACCCAAAGGAAAGTCACAATAGACAAGGTGATCCAAATGTTTCCGAGGAGCCCATATATGAAGTGGGGTTGGGTATGGAAAGATAGATAAACATGTTTCACTTGCATATAAGGGGGGTGTTTAGTAGAGAAGTTTGAGTAATGTTGTTTGGGTGTTTTTGATATACGTGTGAGTGAAAAAATGTGTGAAAATGTGTGTAATGTTGTTTAAAATGCTCAAAAGTGTGTTTGAACTTACCTACCAAACACCAATTTCTTTATTTTTTATTTTTATGGAGAGTGGGTTTAGACTTAAGTCTATTTCGTATCAGCTAATAGTTTTGTGAAAAAAAAAAAATTTGAAAACGGATTAAAGTACACTTATACGTATTATTATTATTTTTTTTAAATTATACATAGGAGAAAGAATTTGGATATATTTTAAGCTCAGCTAGTATTTGACTTGAATGTATGGTTAAGAGTAAGACTATGCTCCAGTGGTTCAATGTATTGGAGCCCATATGATTTAAACAAATGACAAAAATTGGATATTATCAGCATTGTATCAGCTCTAATACATTGGAGCACCCGAGGTAAACCCTATTTTGGATACATGTAGGTTGTGGAAAATCCTAAAACAAACCTAGACCATAGCAGCTTCTCAAAAAAAAAAAAAAAAACCTAGACCATAGCATGTAGCCATGTACAGCTTGGCCCTTGGGCAATAAATGTGTCTATAATGGGCCTCATCGGTACATCTAATGAGTCCAATAAATGAATATTGGGCCCAAGAGATTACCGTTGAGCTGTGCGCGTTCCTAGAACTTTCGAGTGGGCAACTTGGGGTGATTTAAATTGACATTTAAGTCCATTCCTTGACAAATAATATAACACCTTGACTATGGGCCTTAAGCTTAAAATATGGCCTGCATGGGTTTCATACCGTGGCAATTCTAATTTCATCAACTTCTTATTTTTATTTTCTTTTCCTTTTTTGGGTGGGTCATAAGCTTTTTTTTTTTTTTTTTTTTTAAGAAACAAACACACATAAGGGAGATAAAAAAGAAAAGAAAAAGAAAAAGTGTTCTGTGTCACAAACTTCACTTATAAAACATGGTAACTTTTAAAGAAATATGAAATAATTACTTATTTGGTTGGGTCATAATCTATATATATATATATAAAACCGAAGCTTTTGAAACTTCCACAATTTTCCACATCAGCATAGTATTAAAAAAATAAAAAATAAAAAACCAAAAAACACAGTATTAAAAAATTAAAAAAATATAATAATAAAAAATTAAAAAAATAAGTCCTTTCCCATTCCTTTTCACAATGCTCTCCTTTTCCCAAATTCTCTGCCTTTCCCACCATCGACCATCGATCATCTACCTTCTTCAAACAAGAGAAATAACCCCACATCCGAGGGTAGGAATGTAAAAAAGAAATTATTATTTTACCTCATCTTTCTCTCTCTTCAAGCACAACTCTCAGCTTTCCTCTCTCTCACATCTCGACTCTATCTCTCTCAGTTCAAAAGCTTGAAGGCTGCGGCGATGGCAGAAGCAAGGGATGACGGCGACAGGGGTAGGAAGACAGTGAAAGCAGCGGTGGCTTGAAAAACAACTCTCAGCTTTCCTCTCTCTCACATCTCGACTCTGTCTCTCTCAGTTCAAAAGCTTGAAGGCTACGGTGATGGCAGAAGCAAGGGACGACGGCGACAGGGGTAGGAAGACAATGAAAGTAGCGGTGGCTTGAAAATTTTTCATTTCTGGGTTTCTGTTTCACTTGTCGTGGTCATGGATAGTGGGCTTCGCTCACCGTGGGTTGTGGGCCGTGGGTGATGGGTGATAGGCTTTGCTCACCGGTAGTTGCTGGGTGTTTTGGGTGGCTTTGAATGTTGGTTTGGTGGTTGTTTGGGTGTTGGTTTGATTGGTGGATGTTTGGTTTGGTGGGTCTTTGGGTGGCTTCAGATCGGCCTCCACCTCCCTCTCTCACGCCTTGATGGGTATGGGTCGAGGGTCGTGGGGCCGTGTCCCCTTCACCTTTGATGGTTTTGTACCGACCCAGCCCGTCGAGACCGGCCCAAAGGTATTATCTTATAAACCTATAATATATATATATATATATATATAGAATTTTTTTTTTTTTTTTTTTGAATCCGAATTCTATAACTATTAGAACTCTATAACTATATATATAAACCTTTCATGATATTATTTTTTTCACGGCTGTTCAATTTCTAGGTTTATTGCTATTGCCTTTCTCTTCATTCTTTTCCTCCATTCGAATCAAAGTTAAAGGTATGGTATTTGTTTGCCTTTGTGATAACCCCAGCCTATTTTTAGTGTGGATTTCTTAACTTTTTTTTTGAATTTTAGTTATATGTTTTTGTGTGGAAATTGAGCTCACTTAGATAATCAATTTGAATATATGTTTTTGTGTAGAAACTGAGCTATTGGTCAATTTGAATTGTTTTTGTGTGGAAACTGAGCTATGGGTTTGAATTTGTTTAGTGGAATTGTAGTTTTTGTGCACACACTTAGATAATCAATTTTTTTTTTTTTTTTGTTTTGAGAAGGGCTTAGATAATCAATTTGAATATATGTTTTTGTGTGGAAACTGAGCTATGGGTTTGAATTTGTTTAGTGGAAATTGAGCGAGGTGGAGTTATCAGCTTGCTTCTGGATAATCTTAACGAAATTGGTGTGGAGTACGTTGAGGTTAGTTATTCATTACATTGTTCATACTGAATTATGTCTTCTTCTTTTTTTCTTTTTCTTTTCTTTACAGATATGGAGCAGGTTTTTAATAGTTATAGCAAATATTTGATTGTTGTTTTAAATCTACCTTTATGCTTGGATATATATGTTTCTTTTCATAGATATAAATTAATTTTCTGTAACATTTTCTTCTTTGGTATATTTTGTTGTTAGAAGTATGGCTTTGATTATGTGTGGTTTATATGTAAAATTTGTATATTGACGTCTTGAATTGAGGTTGATTTTGGGTACAGTTGACATTAGGCAGTTGATTTTGTACAGTTGATTTTGTATATAAAACAGCCTTTTAAATTCTAATGTCATCATCTTATTCCTCTCATTGCAAATTGAACCAAATTCAATGGAAATCCCCCACTTGGGTTTCGGCCTGTTTATGGGTTGAAAATATATATCTGGATTTTTTGTAATCCTGGGATCTAATGAATGTAGCAACAACTTATCAATTGAAGAAGATGGTGATTGTACAAAATTTCAAAAACTTGATGTTCAAACCAATGTGCAACTCACACCAACATCTGTACTCAAGGAAAACAAAAGGGCATATTCAGGGACTACTACAAAGCAACAAAGGAAGAAGATACAAAAAACACTTTAAAGTTGTCTTTCAATCTCTAAGACTTTCTATGCACAATTTGGTTTTAATGAATTTGTGATTTTGGTACTAAACACGTTTTGGAACAAAGGAAATTTTTTTGCTTTTATGCACAATTTGGTTTTAAAGAATTTGTGATTTTGATACTAAAGACGTATTGGAACAAAAGAAATTTTTTTGCTTTTATGCACAATTTGGTTTTAAATTGAAACATAGAGGAATTAAATTATCATGAGACTCAATTTGAATTGTAACTTATCATGTTTAAATAGTTTCTTTTGAATTTTAAGTAATTAATATTTGCATTGGTATGTTGTTGAGATTCAATAGTTGTGTCTTTAAAATCAAGAGGAATTGAAAAACAATATCTAAACTTCAACATTTTTTAAATATAATGAATGCATTGAATATTTAGTGGAAGACATGAAATAAATGAAATTGAAAAATAAGAACGTGCTACTAGAGAATTGATGCTGAATTCCAATAGCTAAGGTCACATCATTTGAAAAAAATTGGTAGCTTTCCCGTGCATTGCACGGGTTAGCGACTAGTCTTCTTAATCATAGAAGTAGATTTTAGCGTTTGTAAATAGTTGTGAAACAAGCCTATCAACTCAAAACAATTTGAAGCTTTAAACAATATATTTTCTTATATTTAAATATTAATTAAAGAATATATATATTTACTTATATCTTTAAAAATATTTTATTTAAAATATTGAAATCGTGATATAGCAAAAATAAAATAAATGTGAATCTTGGGGTTGAGTTTAAGGGTAAAACAGAAAAATAGCGGGTTTCTAGGCACTTCTCTAAACTAGAAAAGTTAATGAGTTTGAGATTTTTTTATTTTGCTATAAAAATATGAAATTGTACTATATGAAACCAAGAATTAGGAGACTTTCTTTCATCATGAAGGTTTTAGGCAATTTGTCAAAACGGTCTAATGCTAAAACCAACGGCGGAAAGAAGCTCTATAATTTATAGTATAATTTGTTTAATAACAAAGATTGGTTATAAATTTATTTTAATAAATGGGTTCAATTAATGGATGCCCTTAGAGCATCCATTAATAAACTTTTTAATACGCCTTAGAGGGAAAAGACATGTGTGTCATAAAAGTGATTTTTAATTACTTAGATGTAATTACCCTTCTTTACTTTTATCACCTTTTCTCTCAAACTATTGGAGTCCAAAATCACTTTCTTCATTGTCAAAATCTTTTCTTGCAAATCTGCCTCCTCTCTCTCTCCCTTCCACGCTCACATTTTGACTTCAAAAGAAAATTATATTCATAGATGTTATTACCAAGAGCCTTGTAACTCAACTAGTATCTCTTAATTTTCCAACAAAGACATCCAAGGTTCAAATCTCCACTTCTAATCTAATGAATTTATCAAAATAGAAAAAATATATACATACATTTATTTATTTATTGACCAACGTTCTTTATCTCAATGAATTGAATTGTTAACACCAAGATTGAGACATGATCCTCGTGTGGGAGAGCATGTGATTCTGCAATGTGGCATATTTTTTGAAATTCTCTTTTTTTGAGCTTCCACCTCAACAAAGTTTGTATTTAAATCAAAGTATTAGTTCATTAAATTAATCGATAAAGTAAATGCATATATTAATTATCTATAGTTGTGTATTCATTATTTATATCAAATGAATTAATATGATTATTTTTATAAATTCTATATAAATCTTCTTTATTTTGAATAATAATTGTAAGGATCAGATTTGAGTTCCTGGCCTAACAGATGGATGGACTCAAGTCCAAAACAATGAATTTGTAGAGAGTGTATTGGAAAACTGGGCTAAAATGAGTTGGACAACAAATAAAGTAGGCTCAAATGACAAGAACAGGAAGATATATTGATTAGTAAAGAAAATCGTCCTCGGCACAGTCCGAGAAGATCAGTTCTTATATATTTCTCACAAGTTTGATTACAACTTTGGTTCCTGATTGCTATAGTGTTTCTCTCTTCATTTCGATCCCTTTCTCTCAGTGCATCTCTCTCCTTTTATACTCCCTTCCCCTTTCATCTTTACCCTCCACGTGTAGGCCAGATGGTTGGTGTTGATACTTGTCCCATCAGCACCTTCTTGAAGTCTATATGTAGTAGCTGTAAGGTGAAAACCACTGTTTAGGTATCACCTTCACATTAATGCAGCCAGAAGGTTAGCTACAAAGCATTTAATGCGGTGGTAACAACTTTCTTCTTAGATATTTTAAGACTTCCCCCTGTCCTATGTTTCTGTAATGCTTATCCGTATCGACAAAATTTCCTAAAACGTTCCCCTGGACAGCAGACCACCACTTCGAACCTCGGCTTTGGTTAGTCAAGGAGGCATTCATCCTTGGACCACCCTTATGGGTTCTTATGACCAAAACTAACTTCTTCATTTACCAACACAGACTCTCCTGGCAATGTTTACCCCTCCTCGGACGACTTCACATCCCCAGATTGGGCCCTAGGCCCAATATATACATAAGTGATGAGCTCCTAGGCCCAATATATACATAGGTGATGAACTCCTGAGCCCAATACCCCTACAATAATAATAATTGATTTTTTTTTTAGGAACGATAATAATTGATGTAGAAAATGACTTTCTTCCTCATATTTAGATGTTTTAACACTTGATAGTAATTGGCACAAAAGTGATCAAAAATTAAATATTTGTGAATTCAATAAAATTAATCTTAACCATTTAGATTTCCTAGTTCATTTTAGTGACATATAGTAAATAAATAAATGTTATATATAGTTATATATGAAACCAACATTGTAGTATTTATTATATGTAATTAAAAAATTAATAATAGGACAAATATATTTATTTTGTTATATTAATTATTTTGAGTGGTGCATTAATTATTTAAGTATAATGAAAGTTTGATGTCATTTTTTCTAAGATTTGTATGAGAAACAATTAATTTAAAGTACAGTATTTTTGCTCAAATTTAATTGTTGCAACAAAAGAAAAATAAATAAATTTAATAACACACAATCAATAATGTAAAAAATGATTGAAGGATATTTGCATTTTTATTTTATCAAAAAGACATTTGCATTCATGAGTAGGCATTAAACATGTCTATCTATTTAGTCACTATATCATACAATTTTCAAATTTGTAAATACATATAATATGATAAAATCACTAACTATTATTGCTTTTCTATTTTTGTCTATAAAATAGAATACTAAATATTACAGTTTTTTACAAGGAAAATTATTATTGTTATTTTTTTGATAAATCAAAATTAGGGTGGGGTATTGAAGCTCAGGTATCTTCATTGAAAACACCAAAAAGTGCAAATTAGTTGAGCTACATGGCTTTGGTAAAAATTATTGAAATATTTGAGGAAACTAATATAAAGTTGGTGATATATATGTGAAAACCATGCAAAGTCTTTCTGACTCTCTTATAATGTTAGACATTATAATTGTACTAGTCATTAATTCGTGTTATGCACGAAATAATTAAAAAAATTACAAATATTTCTTTTGCTTGTAGGTACTATAACTTGAAAATGAACGAAAATAAGTAATTTTGTTCAAAATAAAGGTTTACACAATTTTTTCAATAAATAGCTGTGAGGATGAGGATCCCAAATCTGATTTAAACGGGCAGTCAAGATTATTTTTGAGGATGCACCTTGGACCTCGGACCTCGGGAATGAGCACTAGTTATGTGAGGCGCATAAAGTTAAAACATAAAAAAGGAAAGAAAGCAGACTAGGCGCGGAATACGAGAAGGATGAAGAAAGAAGGGTATAAAAGCCATCCCCTCCGAATTAAATACAAGACAACCATTCCTCTGGTCGCATTAATGAGGAAATGACCATGAATAGTGGTGGCACAGCTATGGTTACAGGGTAAACCTTACTGGTATGCTCCGGATGGGACAGGAGTCCTAGGAGTACAATCTCAACCCTCCAAGTGTAAGATTCAGATGATTGTGGCCGGATATAAAAGGAAAGGGAAGATCCAGATGCAAGGGGATAAGAAACAAGGTTGAAAACCATTCTGTTACCAAGAACTTGAATATTTGTACAAGTTTAAGAGAAAGAGAGAGAGATATATATATATATATATATATATATATATAAGAACATTCCATCCTCGGGCTTAACCGAGGAGTGTTTTTCCTTTCAATTTGTTTGCCTTAGTCATTTCAGCACCAACTAAACTATTGTGATTTACGTTTTAACTCATTGAACGTTCAGTAACAAACCCATTCTCTAACAAATCTATTGTTGTGAGCTTATTATGCCATTGTCCAAATCTTTTGGGCTGTGGATCAAAATGAGCCCTTACAATTGACGCTGTCTGTGGGAAACTTGAACGCTCTTGAGCTTGTTCAGTCATGGTGGGTTCAGGGCCAAATCGAGAAGAATCTGTAGGATCGCAATGTCAAGACCATTTTCTTAATCTTGAGTGAAGGAGAGATCGTAAAGTTAGTGTGCACACGACTCACACCAGTGGTAGTCATTCTAGAACTAGGAGTCATATTTCGCATGGAGAAGATACCAAGAACTTGCAACTGGAGATAGATCATTTACGTAGGAAGTTACGTTGTAAGCAAAGGAGAGGGTCTCCATCAAGCTCAGGGTCCCAATCTGATGATGATGACAGTTATAGACCTAGATCAAGGACCCCTCCCAGCAAGTCTTTCTGTTATAATGAAGAATGCTATCATAGGCAAAGGAGTAGAAGCCCGGCCTATAAGGGCTTAGGGAATAATGCTATGAGCAAGGCTTTACTTCAAATCTCAAAGTCACCGTTTACACGGAGGATTGAGAGGGCAAAGCTTCCTCGGCGGTTCACACAGCCAATGTTTAACATGTATAATGGTAGGATGGACCCGGTGGAGCACATCAGTCATTTTAACCAAAGAATGGTTGTTCACTCGAGGAGTAAGGCCTTAATGTGCAAAGTATTCCCATCTAGTTTCGGGCCAGTTGCAATGAGGTGGTTTGATGGATTAGAGGAAGGATCAATTAGCTCTTTTCAAGAGCTTACCAAAGCCTTTGGGGCCCAATTCGTCACTTGTAGTAGGGTTCCTCGTCACTTGAACTCTTTCCTATCTATGGCTATGCGAAAAGGTGAAACTCTGAAGACTTACTCGGACAGATACTTGGAGATGTTTAAAGAGATAGATAGAGATTTTGAGGATGTGGCAATAAGGACGTTTAAGGTCGGCTTGCCCACTGAGCACGATTTGAGAAAATCCTTAACTATGAAGCCTGCTCGAAGCATGCGTCAACTGATAGATCGAATTGATGAGTATAAACGGGTTGAAGAGGATCAGTAGTAAGGGAAGGGGAAGGCGAAGGTAATCCCCCCCTTGACCGAAGAGACTTTAGGTCGGAGAGATATAATTACAATCGACCCAAAAAAGATTTTGGTGGACATACTAGGCACACTATTGCCTAGGTAGTTAACATAGTGTTCAGGGAGCCTATACACTAAATCCTCGAAAAGATAAAGAATGAACCATATTTCAAGTGGCCGAATAAGATGGGAGGAGATCTCATGAAGCGTAATCAAAGCCTTCATTGCCAATACCATCAAGACCGGGGACACACTACAGAAGATTGTGGAACTTTACGTGACTACTTGGAGTAGTTAGTCAAAGTTGGGAAGCTAAAGCAATTCCTGTACCAACCCTCTGGATAAGGGAGTCAGGCCGGGTCAGCACATCAGAGGGACGCTTTCTCGAGACCACCCTTAGGAATAATTGGTGTTATTCTCGCCGCCCCAGGTTGGACTAGTGCATATCCATTAGGGGTTATGTCCATAGCAAAACCACACGCTGAGGATTCAATCCCTAAGTATAAGCGAGGAAGAATGGAAGTCCGACCAACTTTGAGCTTCTCTGATAAAGATAAAATTGGAACTTATCAACCACATAACGATGCCTTAGGGGTCACCCTTTGAATAGGGGGGTATGATGTGAGAAGAGTCTTGGTGGATCAAGACAGAGGGGCAGAGATTATGTATCCTGACCTGTATAAGGGACTTAGGTTGAAACCCGAGGATTTGGCCAGCTATGATTCCCCCCGGTAGGGATTGATCGGAAAATTGTTCTTCCAAAGGGCCAGATCAGATTGCTTGTTCATGCAAGGTCAAAACTTGTTGAAGTAGATTTCATTGTAGTTGACGAGTATTCCCTCTATACTGCTATCATGCCAGGACCTTGGCTTCATGCCATGGAGGTTGTCTCTTCAACTTTGCATTTGAAAGTGAAGTATCCCCTTAGGAGACCAGGTTGAGGAGTTGATTGGAAGTCAGGCTATGGCTAGGTGTGAGGGTCCTTTTTGGATAGCACTCAGGCCCAAGTAGAAACAAGGACCCTAGGCCCTCTTACTTGTTGTTTTAAGGGACTGGACTTGGTTCATCGCAGCTAAATAGGCTAATTACGAACCAAATGGTGCACAGAGTAGGAATCCTACAACACATACATACTAGCAAACAAGAAATATACGCATTGAACAACAAGAAACAATAAAGGGGCAATGCGATAGAGAAAGACACAAAGTAAATGCTAGGGGTTCTTAAGATACTATGAAATATTTCATTAATTTCTCAATTGTGTAATACATCATGCTCACTAGGATGTATCACAAGGTCCAAATAAGTTCGAAAATCACAGACTTAGATGGCTCTTCAGGCTTCTATGACTTGAAAAGTTTGAATCCCTTTGAATCCAAGTGTGTTCTCTAATGGCTGTTTGAGGATACCGGACAGTATTTCCCTCTCTTTTCTTACTTTCTTTGAATTTTGTTGAAGGCTAAATTTTCACAAGAAAGCCCATTCCATGAAAAGTAAAGAAGGCCCAATTCAAGCAGCAAGAAGAATCAACATTAAGGCCCTATTTATGTTCAAATTTCCAGCAAAAAAGGCCATTAAAAAATCCAACAAAATCCAGTGAAAGAACTGGGCCGGGATACCTAGAAGCTGCCAGAGGCCCGGGATCCTCGGGACGTGCAGCACAGCTAATGTGGGATTGAGACAGCTCAAGAGAGGTACCACGAAATACAAGAAATGAAGAACAGATATGTCCTTCTCAAGCACCCAGTGGTGCAGCAAAGAACCAGAAACTTGGAGAGTGACAATTCATGAACAAAAAGCTGGTACATCGGTAAACCCAGAATGAAGAACTATAAAGGGAAGTGGCTGGGAAAACCTTCAGCCCAGCAAAAATAGATTCTGTCCACTTGGGAAAAATGACAGCAAGGAAAGACAACCAACAGCTAAGTCTGAAAAGTGAGAAACCTTGAAAGAAGAGAGATTGAAGGTTAGTTGCCCAAGGACGCCCCGGAATGGAAAGTCAGCAAGTGACTTTTAGAGAAACAGCACTAAAAGATGAAAACTATCAGAAATAGGGAAAAAACTAGTCATTAAAGTGGCTGACTTAACAGTGGCTTTGGTATCCAGGGAGCCAAGGGGGGGAGAATCAACGGTATCCTGAACTCTAAAATGACAATATAAAAGGGGAAGGCAGCCAACATTGAAAGGATGGATTTTCAGTAGGAAGAATATCATAACAGAGCCATTAGAACTCTGTAAAATTTAAGAAAAACAGAGGAATGTCTCCTAGTATCCCAGAAACAGCCACTATAGCACATACTTGGATTCAAAAGGATTCAAACTTTGCAAGTCTTAGAGGCTTGGATAGCCATCAAAGTCTGTAATTTTTGAGCTTATTTGAACCTTGTATCACGTCTTAGTGAGCACATTTGTAATCCACAATTAAGAAAAATAATGAAATATCTCATATTGATTTGAGGATTTCTAACAATTACTTCACGTATTTCTGTACTATATTATCTTCCTTTACTGCTTCTTGCTACTCAATACATATATTCTTGCTTGTTAGTTTTTCCTTTTTACTCAGCCAAAAGCTGAGTCCTTTTACCGGGGTCTTCACTTCAACTTGGGCCTTGGACACACTTAGCCTCCAAAGAAACATATGCCAAAACATACATATATCAGATATCTCTCTCTCCCACAAAAATCCTTCTCATCTAACCATCTTGGAAGGTAATGCCCAAGCAAAGCTACTCGGACTTGAGTTCCAAATCCCATAAGTCTTGTGCAAAAGCACTAAGTTTGTGAGAATTGGGGCCAGGATCCTCGTGGCTGAATCATTCTCATGAAATTCATTTACATATATGTATATGTATTAAAATATATATCCTAATCTAAGAAACTAACAATTATTTGAAGATATGTGTATTGTATAGTTGTTCTTGTGTAGGACCTATAGAGGTAAAGGGAAAGGACAAAACTCCATTGCATAACAAGCATGGAGAAAGATTGTATAGTGCAGAGAATCAGTATTCTGGGTTCTTACAGGCCTAATACGCCCCGGGATCCCACGACAGTACGCCCAGGGTACCAAGTGAAGGAATTCTTTTAAATGTTTATACGATAAAAGATAAGCCTTAAATATTCTATTTCAATCTCTTTCTCATTATGAATATTATGAATATTTATTTTATTTATTTTGTAAGAGTAAAGGGTCATTTTATGATACTAAAACACTTATAATGGTATTTTATTGCTCAGGAGGAATCGCATTTTTGCCTTGAGAAGATTTATGTGACTTGCGCACAACTTGGTTCGTAATCAGCCCCCATTTAGCTACGGTGAACCAAGTCTAGTCCACTAAACTACAACTATTTGGCCCAGGATCCTTGGGCCTGTGTGCTAAAGAAAAAAGCACTCTCACAAATTCTAACAGAGTTTTCTCAATGATTCTACTCTAATTCACTGTTGCTGAAATGCTCTTCATTGTTGGCTGCTTCCCCCTTTTATAGTGTCATCCTAGGGTTTCTGAGGTACCACTGATTCCCCCCATTTTCTCCCTTGGGTACCAAAACCAATATTGTGCCAGCAACATTGGTGGCTAGTCTCTTCCTTATTTCTCATAATTTTCTTCTTTTGGTGTTTCTTCCTCAAAAGTCTCCTGCTGCTTTTCTGTTCTGGTATGTCTTAAATAGTTGACCTTGGGTTTTTCTCCTTTCAAGACTTCTAGTTCCCACCTTTTCAGACTCAGCTTTTGGCTGCCTTTCCCTTTGTCATTTTTCCTAAGCGAGCTGATTCCTTCCTGCTAGGTTAAAAGTTTCCCAACCACTTCCCTTCATGGTTCTTCTTTCTAGATTCCCCGAGGTACCAGCCCCTTGTTCATGAATTGTTAGTTCCCAAGCTTTTTGATTCCTTTCTGCATCATTAGGTGGTTGATAGGGACATATCTGTTCACATTCCTTGTGTTTCTTGGCATCCCCTTTGAACTATCTTAATCCAACCTTGGCTTTACTGCACGTCCCGAGGATCCCAAGCTCTTGGCAGTCCCCAGGTATCCCGGCCCAGGTCATACCACTGGGCTCCCTAGTGATTTTCTGACCATGGCGGGCTGGGCTTTTCTTCTTCCCTTCGTTTCATGAGTTCTAAAGCTTACCCATTCGTAGGTTTAGGTTCCTCCTTAAAAACCTTAATGGATTTGGGCCTACCATCCTTTTTCTTTATTACGGGCTTAAGTATTTTTTTATGGAGTTCAATTCTCTGTGCCATTTTAGGCCTTGGTGCAACTTCATGACTTTTTAGACGTCAACATTTAGCCCCCCGAGCTCGTGAGTTGCCTACAACCCACGTGTGAGTAAACCAGATCCTTAATTTATGTAGGAGTTCCTTCTTTACTATTTTAATTGACCTCAGGGTCCCTCCTCTTCTTCCTTTAGGGTCCTGTCTTTCCCGCTATTTTTAGGTATCCTAGTTTTCTTTGCGTGTTGCACTTTTTTTTTGTAACTCCCCCCATTTGCACGGAACGTGGTGGTTGAATGTTTGAGTGAAAACTTCCCCCATCCACTTTTCACGTTCCCTGTAACTCCTATTAATAATTGCCAATAACTCTCCTCTTTAAAAATGAAATTTTGGCAATTGGCGTACCTTTCTATACACCGTCTTCTTTAACTGCTTTTTGCACCATTATTGCAGTCACTTCATACTTTCTTTTCACTTTTCAGAGACCTTTATTTCCAAACTCATCACCTTTCTTCCAATTATTCTGTTTCTTTGTTTCTTCTTCTGTGTTCTTCACTCCCTTGACTTCCCTATTTCCTAGTGCATTTACTGTTCTATGGCTTTTTCTTCTTTGCGAAAAAGGAAGGAGTGTACTCCCAGTCCTTCTGAGGGTGAAAGCTCCTCTGGGTCTGCACAGGACGAGATGCAGGAGGTTGCAGAGCGCCCAGCTTTCCCTTTACAGGATCCCTAGTACACCCCCAACTTGTTTTTTCTTAAGATGTCTCACGGTGAAGCCCCTCCTTCCCTTCATACTTAGGTTTTCTCTGGCTAGTCCAGGTTTGCTAGTTTCGCCTAGGTTCCAGATCCAAGGGAGATCTTAGATCTACAGATTAGGCGAGGATCTCACGAAGCGGTTCCCATTTTCTTTGCTTTCATTCCTGGCAAGATTACCGGTTGGCCCATTTTGGGTGGATAGGGAGCTTTCTGATGGCGAATTTGTCAGTCATTTAGAGCATGCCTGCATTTTGAGGTTAGTAGCGATTTTCAGGAACCTTGAAGGTTTTAGGAACGCTAAGGGTCTTAGACACTTGGTGCGCCACTGGTGTCCCTCCCTCCACACATTCTTCTTCTCTGTTGGTGAGCTCACCATCACTTTGAAGGATGTGGTCAACAATCTTCTTCTCCCAGTGTTTGGTAATGAGAATTCTTTTGATATCAGGTTTTCTAGCAAGGATCTCGAGGTGGAAGACAAACTTTTTCAGTCACTTTGGTGGGCGCATTGCTTCTCCTGGTGGGAAACCGGCCAGAATGGGCAAGTGGGTCATGAACCTTTCTCGAGAAAAGGACAAGGCAGTTAGGCGAGCCGAGTTCCTGGTGTTTTGGCTTAGTAAGTTATTATTTAGTGAGTTCTCCAGGTACAAGGTTAAGTCTGTTCTCCAGGTACAATTCTTGCTATGCTATTACCTCGTCCCTTCACTGTGCCATCCTCCAGGTATTCATGTGGGACCGTTCTTCTGTTACTTTGGCGAAGTGTAGGAATTTGAAATTTGTGAAGGCCAAGTTCCAAGGATCTCCAGACGTGATTAAGGGTCTGTGTGGCAGTTCTATTGATAGCTATCCCATCATTTTTCGTTGGGCCAACTTAAAAGGTGGCAGCCTCAATTTGGTGGAGTTGTTTAATCAAGCAAGGCACTTAAGTTGGCGCTCTCCCCGGGAGTTCAGTCTTAGGTTCACCTGTGATTCTGTGCAGGCCTCTTTCCTTAGCTCCTCAGGGAATATTTTTTATCTGTGCAGGGGGGATGAAGGTAGCTTGGCGTATTTGGCTTATATCAGTCCCTCGTGGCTTCCAGTACCCTCCTCTAGTGGTCCCAGGTATACTTACTACTCAGAACACCGAGTCCTTAGGCAGTTTGGTTTTGACCAGGACATCCTGCCGGTGTTCAAGGAGGTGGTGCCTTCTCTTCCTTCCCTGGATTCGTTTCTGAGGTCTCATGTTTTTTTATATTGGTCACGGAGGAGCCCTCAATTTGTGGTGCCAAACTCCCAGAGGGGAGTCTTTTCTTCCAGTGGCTTTGCTGGTTTCTGGAGAAGAGTTCAGAAATCCTTTGCAGATTTTGTTGGTTCTGGTAAGATTGTAAGGGTTCCCGATTTTGGTCTTTTTTCTACCCCTGTCTTCAACAAATGTCTAGCCCTTCCCACTGCTGGCATTGTTTCTACTACAATAAGTAGCAAGACAGGATTTGCAGAGTAGCATGCTGCTAGAGGCGGTTGGGTATGCTATGCAAATGATTTCCCTGAGACTTGGTTAGGATGTGACCTTATAGTGGGCACCTCTTCTGGTGTGCCTATCAAGAGAGGGGTGATGGAGGCAATTGGTGCTGCAACCCTCGTAGGTAAAGGTAAAGAGAAGAAAATTAAACAAGAAGCTATCAATAGAGTTGAGCTTGAAGAAAGTGTTGAGGGTACTGAAGTTGGCCTTGAGGCTAAGAAAAGGAAGACTGCAAAATCCCAGAAACAGTTGGTCATTTCTGAGGAACCCAAGAGAGTGGACCCCTCTATAGTTGGAAAGGAAGTTGGCCACCCCTTAATCCCAAAGATCCGAGTGAAGACTAAGGTAGAGTCTTCTCTCTCTCAGGTTCCTGTGAGTTCCTTAGCCCAGGGTTCTTCGGGGTCCTTTAATTTCATACCCCAGTCTCCCTTAGGACCCTTTAGGCGTACTTGTAGTAGACAAAAGACCATTGAAGAATCTGTAGAGAGACATAAAAGGGCAAGGCTTCTTTCCTTCTTCTCTCTCTTTTTTTTTTTTTTTTTGCCTACACTAGTTCATTGTTCTTGTTGTGTCTCTCCCTTTCTATTTTAACTGATGAATGGTCATTCCTCTCTTGTAATCTAAACGCAAGTCAGACCCCAAGAAAGGCAAGAGTCAGTCATCTGGTGATGATGTGGTACAAACTCTTTCCACTTGTGCCTTTTACTGCTTGCTTTCATTCTTTTCCGATGTTGTGTACATATGCATTTTGTGATGTTCTGCCACATACTCTTCTTTTTCTTTTGCTGGTTGAGGTACCTTCTCCCATGACTGGTGGGACTCTGGTGAAAGAAGTGATGACAGCTCCATCTGCTGTTCCCCTAGTCGTGGAAAGGAGCCCCCTAGTGATGATGTGACCAAGGAAGTCGGGCAGGTAGTGAAGGATGCCCAGCCCACTCTACCTTCTGCTCCTCTGGCTATTTAGGACTTTGAAGCTTTTCAACCTCCTATTCTCCAAGATCCTAAGCCCATGCAGACTCCCAGTCCTACCAAAACTGTGTCACTTGAGCCCATGACTGAGCTTGTATTGAGCAAAAAGTCCTTAGGGGGGGTGCGTCTTCATCCATACAAGCAGGTGAGCCTCATCCACTCTTTATTAATGCTTAATTTTATCTCTCTTATCCTTTCTTCCTGAGAGTTCTTGTTTTCTCTTCCCTTTTTAGGTCAAACCAGTGTTTAATCTACCCTTGAGGTCGCCTTTTCCTTGGAGTCAGAGGGTTCTGAAGGTGCATGTTGTTCACCCTCGTTCTACTTCCCCCTCATTTTTTTTTACCTCTCTCTTCCATACTTCTCCCTTGCATTTTCCTTCTATGGCAAAGCCCCTAGTATCCTTCCCTTCCTTTAACAATTTTGCCAAAGTTTCCTCACATTTTCTTCAACGTGCTGTGTGTTCTTTCACAGAGTCCTCTAGGAAATCAGAGGGACAAAAGGAGGAGGCCCTGCCATAGGATGCTGATACTGGTTCTTTAGCTTTCTCTTACTTTCTCCACTTTACATATTTTCTTTTCTTCTTTCCCCTTTTTGAATTTTGTCTGCTTTTGCAGGTGCTGACATAGGTGCTAAGGATCTTGAGCTCGTAGTTTCTGAGGTAGTTGTGGAATTTGCTCGTGATGTCCGGGTTGTTGAAGCTCAGGCAAGGATCCCCAAACCATCCAAAGGGTCGAAGGTTCTCTAATTCCTAAGAGCAGAGATGCGAGAATGGAGAAGGCTTTAGGGGCGACTGTCTTAGATCCTAGCTCAAGGCTCCCTGCTTTCTTGTCTCGCTTTGATTCCTTGGAGTTCAACAGACTCCCTGCGAGCCATTTTTATAGTTTTGGGCCTCTTTTTGGCAATTTCCTAAGATTCTTTGTGCCCGTTGAAGGTTTGCCATTGTTGGAGTGGCTGTTCAAAATCCATGGGGACTTTTCCAGTGGGTTTAGGGGAAGTGTATTTCTGGGCAACATCCTGATGGAGCTATTATGTGTTGTGCTAATCTCTTTGAGGGATTCCTCTCTTAACTCTTTATCCAATGAGAGGCTTTTGGAATGGAGGGAAGTAGTGCAGGATCTCATAGAAGCCAAGTTCAATCTCTCCTTTTTGCTAAAATATTTGCATTCCTTAGCCCACATGCTATTCCAGAGACAGGCCTCCTAGAATCTTAATGCTGAAATTGCTGCTGCTGAGGAGGCTTTAGCTCGTGCTCACAAGGTATTGCAGGACTTGAAAGTTAGAAGGCAGCGGGTTCTTTCTTCCTCAACTATTCCTGCCATTTCCCCAGAGAGCTCTTTGCTGGCCGGCCTTATACCTTAGTTCCTTGCTTCTTCTTTTTTTAATAGTTCAAATGTATTAATTTCCCCCTTTTTTTAAGACAATTGAGTCTGTATAAGTTTATCTTTACTTCTTACTTTTGAACACTACTTTTTTTATTTTTTTTGGCAATGAGGATCTGTTTTCTTTTTAAGACTACTTCTAGCTTTAATAGTATATGGATCTATTCACAATGTGCACTCTGCTCTTTATTTTGTTGCTTCTCCCTCTTCTCTTATTTTTTGAACTGAGTCTTGAGCCATGGTCCCTACAAGTTTTGCAGTAGGTCCTGGACCAAGTACCCTGGTAGTTGTGTGATTGTGCGGGTACTGAACTGGGTACATTGGATGTTCTCTTTTTTTTTCCAAGCCCTAAGTCGTGAACCAGGCGCTTATTTCTGCCCGTGGTCCTAGGCCACGTACTTGAACTAACTGTGGTGTGAATCTTGGGTCATGCGCTAAGGGTTTTTTTTTTTTTTTGCGCTGGCTTAGGTACCCTTCCCAAATTTGCCCACATTTGGGTTATGTAATACTTCACAATTGTACATTTTAACTATAGCTCAAAGAAAAAATAAGAAAAGGAGACTTCATTGAAACATAGCATAGTTACCATACTAAGGAACACAAAAGGATTGTCAAAGATAGTAAGGATCGTGGAAGGTCCTTCTACCATGGGTTCCTAAACAAAAAGGAGCTTAAACAAAGCTCATGACATAAAAAAAAAAAAAAAAAAAGGTAAAGAACGATGAAACACTTAGCAATTTGGAGAGCTAGCAAAAAAGGTCTTGGTGTACTGAAATTTCCCTCTTTCATGTGTAGTACTGTTTCAACCATTTCCTCTTTATAGGATCTGTTAGGACCGTCCCATCTTCCTTTGTGAGGTAATAATACCCGCTCTCATAGGCTTTCCTGATGATGTAAGGCCCTTCCCACTTTAGGGCAAATTTAGAGGGTCCTGGGACATTTTTTCTTATATGCTCTGCTGCTTTTAACACCAGTTGCCCCTCCGTGAAGGATCTTGGGTGTACCGTCTGTGCATATGCCTTAGCCATCCCCTACTGGTACCTTTGGCTTCTTATTCTGGCCACTTCTCGTTCCTCTTCTAACCCCTCCAGATCCGCCAACCTTCTTTCATTATTTGTGTCATCTGTGCCTTCCTGGTTTTCTTTAAGGACTACTCTTGGCGTAGGGATGACTAGCTCCACGGGGCTGATGGCTTTTGTCCCATAAAGTAAGGAAAATTGTGAAAATCCCATGGCTGTCTTCAAAGTGCTCTGGCATACTAGAGTACATCTGTCAAGTGGTCACTCCATTTTCCCCCATACTCATATTTCATTTTTTTGAGGATCTTCAATATCACCCTGTTAGTAGCCTCAGCTTGACCATTTCCCTGTGGATAGTATGGTGTAGACCTTCTATGCCTGATGTAATATGTCTTGGTCAAGTTCTTCATGTCTTTGTTTATGAACGAGGTTCCATTGTCACCGATCAATCTCCTAAGGATCTCGAATCTTGTGATGATATGCCCTCGAATGAAGTTTGCCACAACTGCTCCAGTGGCTTTTTTCAAAATGATAGCTTCTACCCATTTTGTAAAATACTCGGTGGCCATTGGAAGGAGGGTTTATGGGTCCTATAAGATCAAGCCCCCAAGTGTGGAAAGGCCACGGTGTTGTCATGTCTTGCAGCACATTTAGGTGAGTATGGATTGAATCTTGTGATGATATGCCCTCGAATGAAGTTTGCCACAACTGCTCCAGTGGCTTTTTTCAAAATGATAGCTTCTACCCATTTTGTAAAATACTCGGTGGCCATTGGAAGGAGGGTTTATGGCTCCTATAAGATCAAGCCCCCAAGTGTGGAAAGGCCACGGTGTTGTCATGTCTTGCAGCACATTTAGGTGAGTATGGATTGCATCTCCAAGTACTTGGCATGCATGACATGTCTTAACTAGCTCCTCAGAGTCCTTTTTCATTGTTGGCCAATAGTACCCTAATTGCAACAGTTGCCTGTAGAGTCTTTTTTTCCTTGGGTGACTTTCACAGTCACTGGAATGTACTTCCCTAACCGCTTCTCTGGCTTCTCTAGGCCCCAGGCATCTTAGGGGATCTCCGGTGTACCCCCTTTTAAACAAAATCCCGTTCTGCAAGAAGTACCTGACGGCAAGTTTCCTGAGTTGGTGGGCTAATGCCCTGTCAGTTAGTAGGATCCCTTGAGCTAAGTATTCCATGAATGAGGTCCTCCAATCTTCCATTACAAATACAGCATAACTTTCTTCTCTGTCCACTGAAAGTTAACACCTTGGACATTCCTCCTGTACAGTTGCGGCCTCCTTATTCATATTTGGCCAGTAGTACCCCATGCGTTGCATTCTTCTATATAGGCTAATTTTTTCTGCAATCTTATAAATCTGGCTGTGTAACTCTTTTAATCTCAGCTTCCCTTCTTTCTTGTTGATACATCTAGACAGGATCCCTCTAGGCAGCCTTTTGTACAACTCTCCTTCTATCAGGGTGTAATCCTTTAGCTCTTTGATGCTTCCTTCAAGTCCTAACTTTTCCATTTTCCCTTTTACCTCATTTCTCTAGTCTTACTGTTCTGGTTCTTCAGGGAACATCCTTTTGAGGATCCCTATAATGGAATGTTCTTGCTTACTTATTCTTTTCAGTGTACCTTTGCCTTTGAACGGTACTTGGGATCTCAGGGTGGCTAGTGCATCAACGAACCTGTTTTCACTCCTTTGGGCATATTCCACATTGAAGGTCTGGAATTTTTGCTCCACCTTTTGCGCCTAAGTTCTGTAAGCTGCCAGGCTTTGCTCTCTTAGTGCGAAGTCACCCTTTACTTTGGAGACCACAATATTAAAGTCTCCTAAAACCCTCATATGTTTTACTCCCATGCTGAGTGCTACGGCCAGCCCAGTCAAGTATGCCTCGTACTCAGCAACATTATTTGAACAAGAAAACCCAAGCTTGAAAGATAACAGCATGGTATCCCCGTTTTCGCAACTTAGCACAATTCCCAGTCCATTTGAAGTTGTCGTTGCTAACCCATCAAACCTCATTGTCCACTTCTTTCCAGAGAGCTCTGCATTGCCACCTCCCTAGGGATCTCCTCACTTAGTGAACATTCTTCTTTCCCTGGGAACTGGGCTAGTGGATCTGCTATGGCTTGGCTTTTGACAGCCTTAGGGGTCTTGAGGCCGATGTCATATTGAGAGAGCAAAACCAGCCACTGTGCTATCCTTCCCGTTAAGAGAGACTAATGCAGGATTGCCTTTATGGGATGTGACTTGGTTACCAAAAGGATCTGGTGGGCTGAGAAGTATTGTTTTAGCCTTTAGAATGCGTAGATAACTACTAGGCACGCCCTTTCTATCCTGGGGTATTTGGTCTCTGTATCGTTAAATGTCCTGCTTACATAGTAAATGGGCTGCCCATTCCCATCATCATCTTCCTGCGCCAGTAGGGCTCATATAGCCTGGGAGTTTGATGCTAAGTATGTAACAGGGGTCGCCCACGTACTGGTGCTTGTAAGGTAGGAAGATGATTCATGATCTGTTGGATCCTCTGAAAGGCTTCCTGCTATTCAATTCCCCAAGTGAACTTAGCTCCCTTTTTCAACAGTTTGGATAAACCATTTGTGACCGAAGCTAATCCTAGCACAAACCTCCTGATGTAGAAGACCTTCCCTAGGAAACTTTTGAGCTCTCTAACCATTGTAGACCTTTTCATTGTTGCGATGGCTGTGGCTTTGACTGGATCTACACTTATGCCTCTGTGATGTACTAGGAACCCCAGGAATTTTCCAGCAGATACTCCAAAGGCACACTTCATAGGGTTCATGCGTAGTTTGTACTTCCTGCACCTTTCAAAAACTTGTTCAAGTATCTGGAAGTGTCCTGCCTTGGTCTTTGACTTTACCATAATATCATCCACATAATCTTCCATTTCCTTATGCATCATATCATGGAAGATGGTTGTCATGGTTCTCTAGTATGTGGCCCCTGCATTTTTAAGGCCAAAGGACTTCACAGTGTAATAAAAATTTCTGATTAGTGTCCTGAATGCTGTTTTTTCTGCGTCTTTGGCAGCCAAGCGGATTTGGTTATACCCACTGTATCCATCCATAAATGAAAACATAGAGTTTCCTACAGTTGAATCTATAAGGAAGTCAATATTAGGTAGGGGAAACTCATCTTTTAGACATGCCTTGTTCAGATTGCAAAAATCCACACAACACCGAATTTGGCCATTCTTTTTCTTCATGGGTACTATGTTGGAAAGCCATTTGGGATGCTAAATTGGCTTGATGAACCCAGCTGCTAGCAGTTTCTTGACTTCCTGAGTTATTTGAGCTTCTATATCAATGTGAAAGAGCCTGGCTTGATGAACCCAGCTGCTAGCAGTTTCTTGACTCCGGGTCCACATTGAGAGAATGGACCACCAGTCTTAGGTCCAGACCAGGCATCTCATTATACGTCCATGTGAACACATCCACATATTTCTTAAGTAATGCCACTAACTGCTCCTTTCCTTATGCTGCCAACTGACTTCTAATGAAAACAGGCCTCTAGGATCTTAGACCAGCCCCCAAGTTTATCTCTTCTAACTCCTCCTCAGGCTGGATTTGTGCTTCCTTGACTGAGTCCTCCAGAATATCTTCTTGAGCCATCATACAATCTGGCGGTCCAGGACCCTCCTGCACAATGCACTCAGGCCCCGTGCACCTTCATAAGCGATATATTAGCCTCCCTCCAGGTTCTTGTACTACTACACATTCCCGGGATCTTGAGGAGCTGGTCTCCTTCTTTTGCCTTTTTCTGTCCAAGAGGTTCCTTAGGTCATGGATGCCTCCTCCTTCCTCTTCTTCTAAAACAGGTACCCTTGGGGTGCTTGGTGCGGGGCTCTCATCATCTGGTTTCAGCTCGTCATAAAACATTGTCTCCACAAAGTTCACTTCTCCTTGGCTAAAAGGGTTCGGGTTGGCAAGGATCCTTACTGGCTTCCCATTCAATCTCCCTTTAACACATTGATGGTACGTGGAGGGAATAAGGCGATGCTTATGGAGCCAAGGACATCCCAACAGAACATGGTAAGAAACCTCTGAGTTAATCACATGGAACCTGGTCAGGGCTACTATTGGGCCTACCCTCAAGGCCAGCTACATATACCCTTCAGTCGATTATGCTAATCCTCCAAATCCTGTTATCTCCATGGGAGTCCCCAGGATCCTCCTGCCAATCAGGCCCACAGCTTCCAAGGTACTTAGAGCTATGAGGTTAAGTGATGCCCCCGTGTCTACCAGTGCTCTCCTGACTTGGACACCGTTTATGGTGGCCATTAGATAAAAGGGTTTGCGATGGTCTAGATGTTCCACTTCTATGTCTTCATCTGTAAATGTTATTGCATTGGTTGTTTCCAAATAAGCTCGACTGGCATAGGATTCTACTGTGAAACATTCCATTCCTGAATCTGCTGCTATACTCATGAGGGATTTTGTGGCCATCCTTCTTGCTTCTGGCCCAAATCCCAATTGATTGAATAATGATTTGAATATAGGGTTCTTCTGAAAGATCCTAACTGTGTTTGTGGATGGAAGGATCCTTCAGATTCTTCTGCTTCTGATGGGTTCCCATGGATCACTACCACCATTACTCCATTTCCTATGTAGTTGGGTAAAGGGTTCTTTTGCACTTTGGGTTCCTTGTAAGTGAGCTCTAGGGTCCCCTCCCTAAACTTCTTGTGAAAAAACCTACGGAAGGTCCAGCAGTCCTTGGTAAAGTGCTTGACATAGTTATGAATCTTGCAAGACAAAGGGTTCTTCCTTTCTTCTTCAGTAGGTGGCCTGGATACAGTAAATGGCCTGACAATTCCATCTCCAATCCATTTATCCAAAACATGATTCAATTCTTCTGAAGTGCATGGGATCACAGGTGGTTCCTCGATCACTTTTCCTTCAGGCCTCTTCCTTTTTTCTCCAACTGACACTGTCATGGCCTAGGGTACTAGCACCCTCTTTGTTCTCATAGTCAATGCGGTCCTCCTAGTTCTTTGCAGCAGGTTAGTAAACTGGGTTATGCATAGATTTTCGAGATTAAGTCTGTAATCAAAGAGCATGTTGGATATGTAGGTCTTCACGAGCTCCTTTTCTTCGTGGTCTCCATAACAATCCAGGGAAACATCTTTAAACCTTTTAATGAATTGGATAGGATCCTCTCCAGGCCTCTGTCTTACTATTTGAAGGCTTTGAAAGGTGACCTTGTCTTCACCTGGATAGTATTTTGTCCAAAACATCTCCATCATCTCATCCCAGGTCTTAATGGATCCAGGCCTTAGAGTGGTGTACCATGTATATGCTCTGTCCACTAGGGACTTAACAAACTTTCTTAAACATAGCTACTTGTCTCCTGTGTAAGGGCCCATGGTGTGCATGAACTTACACACGTGCTCCACAACACTTCTATTTCTTCCATCAAAAGGATGGAACTTCGGGTGTTCATATCCATTAGGATAAGGTTTGCCAAGGAGTTCTGGTGGGAATGGGGGATCCCGAGAAAATTGCTTGGGGACCCCCGAGAGCTTTTCCCTTTCTTATTCCAAAAGGGCATTGACATCTGCTAGCATAAGATATTGGGGGTTGGCTCCCCCTCCTACTACTGATCCTCTTTCTGATTAGGCTCTGTCCTGGTTGACTACAGAGGGGACGTTATCCCTGATTTCTTGGGTCTTACCCTCTTTGAGGAGGCAGATCTTTTGCTGCAAATCTTTCAGCACTTCTGCCATTTGAGCCACAGGGTCTAGCTCCTGCCCTGCATGCCTCTATCCTGAGACGACCTCCTACTCTACCAGAGGTACCTCGTTCCTCTGTCTAAAGGCCACTTCATTTTCTCCTATGGGCTCAGAGGCCGTAGGTGGCACATTGGTACCTTTGCTATTCCTTGGTCTTGAAGCTATACTCTACGAAGGGATTGCTTCTTCCTTCTCCTTTACCCAGTCCCCAGCAGAGTCGCCAAAATGTGAGGGTTCTTTTTGGACAGCACCTAGGCCCAAGTAGAAACAAGGACCCTGGGCCCTCTTACTTGTTGTTTTAAGGGACTGGGCTTGGTTCACCGCAGCTAAATGGGCTAATTACGAACCAGATGGTGCACAGAGCAGGAATCCTATAACACATACATACTAGCAAATAAGAAATATACACATTGAACAGCAAGAAACAATAAAGGGGCAATGCGATAGAAAAAGACACAAAGTAAACGTTAGGGGTTTTTAAGATACTGTGAAATATTTCATTAATTTCTCAATTGTGTAATACATCATGCTCACTAAGATGTATCACAAGGTCCAAATAAGTTTAAAAATCATAGACTTAGATGGCTCTTCAGGCCTTTATGAGTTGCAAAGTTTGAATCCCTTTGAATCCAAATGTGTTCTCTTGTGACTGTTTGAGGATACCGGGCGGTATTTCCCTCTCTTTTCTTACTTTCTTTGAATTCTAACAGAGTTTTCTCAATGATTCTACTCTAATTCATTATTGCTGAAATACCCTTCACTGTTGGCTGCTTCCCCCTTTTATAGTGTCATCCTAGGGTTTTCGGGGTACCACTGATTCCCCCCATTTGCTCCTACAGGTACCAGAACCAATGTTGTGTCAGCAACATTGGTGGCTAGTCCCTTCCTTATTTCTCATAATTTTCTTCTTTTAGTGTTTCTTCCTCAAAAGTCTCCTGCTGCCTTTCTATTTTGGTATTTCTTGAGGAGCTGACCTTGGGTTTTTCTCCTTTCAAGGCTTCTAGTTCCCACCTTTTCAAACTCAACTTTTGGCTATCTTTCCCTTTGTCATTTTTCCCAAGCGAGCTGATTCCTTCCTGCCAGGTTGAAAGTTTCCCAGCCATTTCCCTTCATGATTCTTCTTTCTGGGTTCCTTGAGGTACCAGCCCCTTGTTCATAAATTGTTGGTTCCCAAGCTTTCTGATTCCTTTCTGCATTATTGGGTGGCTGATAGGGACATATCTGTTCTCGTTCCTTGTGTTTCTTGGCATCCCTTTTGAACTGTCTTAATCCAACCCTGGCTTTGCTGCACGTCCCGAGGATCCCAAGCTCCTGGCAGTGCCCAGGTATCCCAGCCCAAGTCATACCACTAGGCTCCCTAGCGATTTTCTGACCGTAGCGAGCTGGGCCTTTCTTCTTCCCTTCGTTTCATGAGTTCTAAAGCTTACCCATTCGTGGTTTTAGGTTCCTCTTTAAAACCTTAATGGATTTGGGCCTACCATCCTTTTTCTTTATTGTGGGCTCAAGTATTTTTTTTTTTTATGGAGTTCAATTCTCTGTGTCATTTTGGGCCTTGGTGCAACTTCATGACTTTTTAGACCTCAACACCAGGCAATGCCTAGTTGCGGCTATTAGACACTAGTCTGAGGGTGAATCCTTTGCCATCCCAGAAAGGGCTTTGTAGCAATCAAAAGAAACAGAAACATCCTCAGACGTTGGAGCCGAAGGAGCGAGGTGCGATGAGCTAGAGAAGGTTATTATAGATACTGACGTCGACAAATATTTTCAAGTGGGAGTGCAGTTGCCTCTTCGGGAGAAGGAGGAGCTATTGGCTTTCCTTAAAAAGAATGTTAATATGTTTGCTTGGAGTGCTTATGAAGCTCCTGGGGTGGACCCGAATTTCATTTGTCATCATCTGAATGTCAATCCATCTGTTACCCCTAAGAAACAACCACCTCGACGCTCTTCTAAGGAACATTCCGAGGATGTTAAAGAAGAGGTGGTAAAGCTTAAGCATGCAGGGGCAATAAAAGAATTTTTTTACCTAGAATTGTTAGCCAACATGGTGGTGGTGAAGAAGAAGAATGGGAAGTGGCGAATGTGTGTAGATTTCACGGATTTAAACAAAGCTTACCCTAAGGACCCTTTCCCAATACCCCGAATAGACCAGTTAGTGGACGCGACGATTATTCATCCTAGGATGAGTTTTTTGGATGCCTTTCAGGGGTACCATTAGATACAATTAGCTCTGGCCGACCAGGAGAAGACTGCTTTTGTAACGCCCACTAGGAATTATCATTATAAGATGATATCTTTTGGATTAAAGAATGCAAGGTCTATTTACCAAGGAATGATGACTAGAATGTTTGAATCCCAACTTGGCAAAAATATTGAGGTCTATATTGATGATATGGTGGTGCAAAGTAAGGTAATGGCTGAGCATGTGGGTGACCTTGGAAGTGTCTTTGAGGTGTTAAGAAAGCACAAATTGCACCTTAATGCTTCTAAATGTTCCTTTAGCGTTGGCTCAGGCAAGTTTTTGGGCTATATGGTCACCCACCGTGGGATTGAAGTTAACCCTGATCAGATTAAAGTGATCAATGATTTACAGCCTCCTCAGAATCCCAAAAAAGTGTAAAAATTAACTAGAATGACCGTAGCCTTGAACAGATTTATCTCTCGATCCGCATATAGATATAGGCCATTTTTCCAACTCTTGCACAAATGGAAAGGGTTTGAATGGAGTGAAAAATGTGCCCTAGCTTTTCAGCAATTGAAGGATTACCATTCTCGGCCACCTATAATGTTCAGGCCCAAAGAGGAAGAAATCCTTTTTGCCTACATTGCTGTGGCCTTTCATGCAGTCAATCTGGTATTGGTGAGGGTAGAAAATGAAGTACAGCGGTTAGTCTATTATGTGAGTAAGTCGCTACACGAAGCTCAAGTTCGTTACTTGCCCTTGGAGAAAGCCATTTTGGCTGTGGTGCATACTACGCGAAAACTCCCCCACTACTTCCAAGCCCATACAATTATGGTTTTAACTCAACTCCCTCTGTAGTCGTTGCTACGAAAAGTTGATTATACGGGAAGAATTGCCAAACGGGGGACGATCTTGGGGGCATTTGACATAAAGTTCATGCCTCGTACCTCAATTAAAGGGTAGGTTCTTATGGAGTCTTTAATAGAGGTAGAAGTTAAGGAACATAGACTAGAGGAAAAACAAGTTTTGGCAATTTCTCTACAGGGGCCCTTACCCTAGAAGTTATATATTGATGATGCGACAAATCAAAGGGGATCCAGGGTGGGGCTAGTAATAGTGTCCCTGAACAAGATCACCATTAAGAAATCCTTAAGGTTGGGCTTCTCAGCCACAAATAATGAAGCTGAATATAAGACTCTACTAACAAGGATAGCTATGGTTCAGAAGATGGGAGGAAGGCTGTTAAAGTGTTTTCAGACTCAAGGTTAATCGTAGGACAAGTAAGGGGAGAATTGAAAGCTAAGGATTTGAGAATGCAAGGGTATTTGAGTCAAGCTTGGCGTTTGTAGTCAGGTTTTGAGTTTTTCACCATACAACAAATCCCGAGAAGTAGAAATATATATGCTGACTCTTTGGCAACTCAGGCAACCTCTTCTGGACAAGATCTACCTCAAGTCATACTTGTTGAGGATCTATATAGGCCTGCCGAGGAGAAGAAGGAGAAAATCCAAGTCCACCAGATCTAGGTCGGACCTAGTTGGATGGATCCCTTAGTTCTATTTCTAAAAGAAGATGTTTTGCCTTACGAGAAGGGGGAGGCAGAAAAAATACGAAGGAAAGCTCCTCGTTTTTGGTTGTTTGAGGAGCAAAAGTTGTACAAACGCTCTTTCTCTGGACCATACTTACTTTGTGTTCATCCCGAGGTAGTGGAGCCACTTTTGGAAGAGTTGCATGAAGGGATATGTGGAAGTCATACGGGGGGCAGATCATTATCACATAGAGCTCTTACACAAGGGTATTGGTGGCCTAGTATACAAAAAGAGGCGCAAGAGTATGTTAAAAAGTGTGATCAATGCCAGTGATTTACTCCAAACATTCATCAACCTGGTGGTGTACTCAATCCTCTGTCTAGTCCATGGCCATTCGCTCAATGGGGCCTGGACATTGTAAGACCATTTCCCAAGGCTGTGGGAAATCGAAGATGACTTCTGGTCAGAACTGATTACTTCACGAAGTGGGTGGAGGCCAAGCCATTATCCGATATTAGGGACAGATGTAAAAAAGTTTGTTTGGAAGAGTATTGTCACTTAATTTGGGATTCCTCACACCCTCATCTTGGACAATGGACTTTAGTTTGATAGTAAAGCCTTCAGGAGATATTGCTATGAACTGGGCATTAGGAACAAGTATTCAACTCCAGCCTATCCATAAGGAAATGGGCAAGCCGAAGCAGTCAACAAAGTCATAATGAATGGGCTTAAGAAGAGGTTAGATGAAGCAAAGGGTAGATGGGCAAAAGAGCTACCACATGTTCTTTGGACGTATCGAACCACTCCTCGTCAATTAACCGGGAAAACACCATTTTCAATGACATATGGGTCCGAGGCCGTGATCCCTCTAGAGTTTGGGTTCCCAACACTAAGGACAAGCTTGTTCACCCCAAACAATAATGATTAGCTATTGGAGAGAAGTTTAGATTTGGTTGATGAATGAAGAGAAGCAGCCATGGTTCAGCTAGCGTATTATCAGAAAAAACTTAAACAAGGGTATGATACAGGTGTGAGGGCAAGGCCACTAGTACTAGGTGACTTGGTGTTGAGAAAAGTAATGGGTATTGCAAAGAACCCATCGTGGGGAAAGCTAGGGCCTATATCGCATCACTTCGATGGCTGGTATAAGTGCTTACTTTTTGGAAGATTTAGGTGAAAATGTTGTACCACGTCAGTGGAATGTAAATAATCTACAAAGGTACTATTATTAATGAAAGGCAGTCCTGCCATTTTCTGCTTCTACTATTTTACGTTTTATTCCAATTATTCATTTAAGTGTTTAACAGAACTTCGATCATATCTGGTTCCTCGGACTTAGATTGTTTTTATGTTAAACAAAACCTCAGCTAGGTTCGATTCCTCGGGTCACCTGCCTTGGGTAAACTAACACTTAGATTGTTTTTATGTTCAACAGAACCTCGGCTAGGTTCGATTCCTCGGGTCACCTATCTTGGGTAAACTAACACTTAGATTGTTTTTATGTTAAACAGAACCTCGGCCAGGTTCGATTCCTTGGGTCACCTATCTTGGGTAAATTAACACTTAGATTGTTTTTATGTTAAACAGAACCTCGGCTAGGTTCGATTCCTCGGGTCACTTGCCTTGGGTAAATTAACACTTAGATTGTTTTTATGTTAAAAAGATCCACAACTAGGTTCAATTCCTTGGGTCACCTGCCTTGGATAAATTAACACTTAGATTGTTTTTACGTTAGATGGAGCCTCGGCTAGGTTCGACTCCTTGGGTCACTTGCCTTGGGTAAGTTAACACTTAATCTGTGTTTGTGGTATTCAATTTAACCTTGGTTATGTTCGATTTCTCATATCACCTACCTCGGGAAATTAACAGCTCGATACAAATACTTAATTATAAATGGGCATGGTAAACAAATAGTAAATCATAAAAGGCGTAAATGCACTTTTGGTCCTTACATTTTGGGCCGATTATCGATTTGATCCCTGTTGAGGTTTAAAAATCATAACATCCAGGCCCAAAGAAATTACAAAGGGCCATAGAAAAATGAACCTGAGAAAAGCCCAAGAGGGTTGAAACCCGAAAGCCATAAAGAAACAAGCCTTAAAGCCTATGAGAAAAGAAGGAAGAAAAGAAAAAGAACTAGTCTGTCAAGATTGGATGACCGGTGTAAAAAGCTGAGTTCGGGATCCCTGGGGATTAAAGGTTCGGGGCCCCCGAAATGTATAACCCAGTAAAAAAAAGGATTAAGACAGCTCACAGGAAAACGCCAAAAGAAACACAAGAAATGAAGGAAGGGAAATGTCCTTCTCGGGCACCAGAGGCAGCAAGAAAAGCAAGGAGCTTAAGAGTAACCATTCATGATGCAAGTGAACGGTACCTTGGGGAATCGGAATGAGAAGATATAAAAAGGGAAGTCGCAGCAAAAAACCTTCGAACCAGCAGAGATAGATTTCGCTCACTTGGGAAAAATGACAAAGAAGAAGAACGACCAAGAAACTGAATCATAAGAGGTTTTGAGAAACGAGCGCACACCAGAACAGAAAGTCAGCCATGGGCTTTCAAAGAAACAGTATCAAAAGAAGGAAAATATGAGAAAATAGGGAAAGGCTCAATTTTCTGGGTGACAGGCACAAAACAGGCTCTGGTACCCAGGGAGCAAAACAGAGGAATCAATGGTTCCCCGGGACTCCAGAATAACACTATAAAAAGGGGGGAAAGCAGGCGGCAAAGGGGGCAAGAAATTACCTGTGAGAAAACAATAGAAAATCATAATAGAATCCTTGAGAAAACTCTGTAAAAACATTCAGAAAGTAGTGAAATATCTCCCGGTATCCCAGAAACAGCCACTATAACACATACTCGGACTCAAAAGGATTCAAACTTTGCAAGTCTTAGAGGCTTGGATAGCCGTCTAAGTCTGTAATTTTTGAGCTCATTTGAACCTTGTATCACGTCTTAGTGAGCACATTGTAACCATAATTAAGAAAAACTAATGAAATATTTCTTGTTAATTTGAGGATCCTCAACAATTTTTTTGTGTTGTTTTGTGTATTTCCTGATCACTTTGTATTCCTTTTGTTGTTTTCATCGTTATTCAATACAAATATTCCCGTTTGCTAGTTTATGTGTATTGTAGGAAGCTTGCCCTGTGCACCACTTGGTTCTTTAACAGCCCCTTTAGCTGCGGTGAACCAAACCCAGTCCACCAAACTACAACTATTTGGCCCAGGATCTTTGGGCTCGGGTGTTGAAGAAAAAGGCACCCTCACGATCCCTAAATTGATTTCGCTCCTAGGTCAGTCCTTGATTTCAAAAAATCATTTTTATTTTGGTCCCTACTGTCAACCCAGTAACAGAAAAATCTGAGGTAGCAAACAAAGTGCATAGGTGGCGTGTTAGATGCTGATGTGGCAAATAAAATAATATTAAAAAATTTATTTTGCTTTTAAAAATGACAAGTTAGCATTTTAATTAATAAAAAATAAATAAAAATTTAAAAATTTAAACTAAAAAAATTCAAAAAAAAAAATTTTCAATTTTAAATATTGAGAAAACAATTTGTAACAACTATTTCAATTTTTCTTGAACTCTCTTAAGAAACAAACATTAAGTTAACACCCCTTTTCATTCTAGACTAGTGTGTCTGTGTTTGTGTTTGTATCTATTTCATTTTCTTCTTTCTTTAAAAATAAACCAAAAAAAGAAAAATCAAAACAAAAATAACTTAATAAATAAATATTATTGGTAAGTGTTTGTGTTTGTATCTTTTTTTTTCTTTTTTCTTTTTTTTAGATCCTCTCTTTCTCTGTCTCTTGGTGCATATTTGTGTTTGTATCTTTCTTTTTCTTCTTTCTTTGTTCAAGCTTTCGATCCCTTTCTCTCTTTCTTAATCTCTGACTTTTTCTCTCTCTCTAAACCCGACTCTCTAATCTCTGGGTTTTTCTAGTTTTCCATTGGGTGGTCAGTAATGGAGGTGGATCAGTGGTTAGGGTCGAGATCGGTGTGGCCATGGGTCTTGGATTATGGGTTTGTTGGAGATGGAGACGGAGATGGCTGGGTTTGGTTAGAGATGGCTGGGTTTTTCTAGGTTTCAATGGGGGTGGGTTGTGGCCATGGAGATTGGTGTGGGTTTTGGATTTGTGTTTACAGGTTTGGTTGTAGGTGGGGTTTTTCTAGGTTTCTGTAGGGGTGGGTGGTCCGTAGTGGAGGTGGAGATTAGTGTGGCCGTGGAGATCGGTGTGGCTGTGTTTGTGTTTCGGAGATGGAGATGTCTCGGTGAGTTTGGTTTCGTGTTTGTGGTTTTTTTTTTTATGTCGATTTGTATGTTTATTTCTTGATTTATTGGGTTTGATTTACTAGAGGTTTATGGGTTTGATTTCTTGGATTAATTGGGTTTGATTTACTAGATATTTATGGGTTTGATTTCTTAGATTTATTGGGTTTGATTTACTAGATGTTTATGGGTTTTATTTCTTGGATTTATTGGGTGGTTTATGAGTTTGATTTTTTGGATTTATTGGGTTTGATTTACTGGATGTTTATGGGTTTGATTTCTTGGATTTATTGGGTTTGATTTGGGGAAGAACATGAAGCATGAAGTTCATGTCCTAGGGAAGAAGAAGAACAATGTTCTTCCGAAAATAATGAAAAGGAAAAAAAAGAAGGTGTTTTTAAAAAAATTATTTCGTTATTTGTTTTTTAATTTTCTGAGATGGCTTTTTTATTTATTAAAATGTTGACATGGATGCTGACGTGGTATTTATTAATGTTATTTTATTAGCCACATCAGCATCTAACATGCCACCTATGCACTCCGTTTGCCACCTCAGATTTTTTGTTACTGAGTTAACAACGGAGACCAAAATAAAAACGATTTTTTGAAATCAAGAACTGACCTAGGAGCGAAATCAATTTAGGGACGAAATCGAGAATCGACCCAAAATGTAGGGACCAAAAGTGTATTTACGCCATCATAAAAATATTAGTACAAGTTAGTACGACAAAGTTTTAACAAAAAAATTCCATTAAACAAAGTTCAAAGGGGTACATATAGAAGAGAAGGCAAGTAAAGACAAAATGCCCTCTATATTAAAAAAAAAAAAAAAAAAAAAAAAAAAAAAAAAAACACACACACACGCACACACACACACACACACAACAACAACAACAACAACAACAACAACAAAATGGTCCCATTGCAACATTCCCTAGGCCTTGGGAGTCTTCTATGTCCTTGTCCTTGTGGTGGGCTGCGCTTCAGCAATTGGAGTTGGAGTGGGAAGAACCACTTTGGTTGTTAAGACAGTTGTGGAGGAGTCTCCTGCTGTTTGAGGCACCTTGGCTACCACATCAGTGCTTTATGGAGCAACTACACTGGGCTTGGAGATAGTTGACTCGGTTTTCTTGGTCTTGGTAGGGGCAATGGTGTTTGGCTGCTGTTCAGCTGGTTTGGATTGGGCAGGAGCAGTAGTGCTGGACTTTGGCGGGGGGTTCTCAATAGAGCTCGTCGGAGTTGGGCCAGAGGTACTGACAGAAGGCTGATTGACTAGGCGTGCCCTGGTTGCTGGAGGGTTGAAGGCTTTCTTTGGATTCCTTAGCTCTGAATTGGGGTCTACTTCAATAGCATTGAGGGCCTCAATCCAGGTTTGAAGGCAAAAGCTATGGCATACGACAGGGAGTTGAGATTTGAGGTGGGCTTCAGTCTCCTTCTGTCTTTGGTCATACGCGGTTTGCTCGACCTTGTTCATCTCCTCATCCTTCTAGCTTAGCTCCTTCTTTAGCTCGGAGATTGTCGTCCGAGCAATTGCGAGCTATCTCTCTACCGCCCTTAATTGTAAGAGCTGCTCCCGAGCTTGCCTCTCTGAGCTCTCTATTAAGGCTTTAGCACTCTTTCTGGCCTTGTCGCATTCTGCCAACTCAAGGAGCGTCTCCTTCAGCTTCTTGTATGTTAAGGTCAAAGACTTTTGCGTGGCATAGCGCTTGGACTCCTCTTCCTTTAGATCACGGAATGCCTGGTTGACTTACTCTTCTGCTACATGTGCTGCTTAAGTGGCCTGTGCATTAATAGTTGAGATAGAAATTAGTAGGAAAGTATGCATATAATGGACGAGACTGTAATAATGAAATTTTGGAGGTAGAAAAATGAGTGTAAGGAAATCTTACCAGAGCAAGGTCCCTCTTTACGGATAGGAAGAGCTCATGTTTTTTCAAGTTCCGAAGTTCATCCATATCCTTGAGAGAAGAAGAGCTTGTTCCACAGCATTGGCCACATAGCCCGCTCTTCAGCCATTGAAGTTATGGATTGAAGCATCTCCATAGAGAGGTGAGCCGTCCAATTCAAATGTAGGATTCCAGTTCAGTACTCGAGATCGTTGCTCAGAGACAGTGTCCGAGCTTTCCCCTCCCATTCTTTGTTAGGCTCGGGTCATCTTCGCCACCTTGGTGGGCTTAAGAAGTGTTTTCTCTTGGACTTCCCTCTTCGATGGGGCCTCAACCTCCTTTCTTGTCCCTTTTTCATTTTTTATCAACTGGTTCGGTTTGTGTAGGGGTTAGAGGAATTGGAGTTGGAGGCCTGGGAACTATTGGGACCTCGGGAGCTATGCTCCCAGCATGGGATTCTAGTAGGGAGAGTAGATCTTGCAATCTCTTATCTATCACCATCCCTTTAGGCACTTTGATAGCCTTTTGGTCCTCACTAACTAGGGCTACAGCTAGATGTGGGCTGAGTCCTTCCTCCTTGGACTCGTTTGTACAGTAAAAAAATCTCAAAATCCTCGTCTCGGACGGGATTTTCAGTGTCCTCCTCTAAAGTATTATCCTTAGCTTCTTCGTCCGAGGATGTAATTTCCTCTACAATGGGTTGAGGATCTTTGAAGGTAGGAAGCTTAACTAATTGCGTTCCCTCTGGAGGAGGCTTGCTTATATATCTTTCAATAGCCACATCAACTAGGGCAAGACAAGAGTCTCGAGCCTTGATTGCGTGCTTAGACAATTAGAAGCGATTGGAGATGGGTTTAAAATCCAGAATCACGTGAACTGCGCAGAGCTGACCATCCTGATGTAGGAAGATCTCGGACCTCAGAACTCGGTTCAGTAGATCGAAGTTTGCCAAATTTCGTCTTTTGGTAGTGGCTTTTTTATCTGAGGAAGAGCAATTAAGAATTCATGTTAGTTTGCAGGCCGGACAAGCTCAAATTTTAGGAAGTAGGAAAAAAAATATATGTACACAAAAGTAAAACGATGATGATGCGGATATGTAAATGAACTGTTTATAGAATTCCCTAAGCTAACATAAACTTTTTAAGTGTCCTTAAGCCATCCCACCTAGACTTCTATCCTGGGTAGGACAATGGAGTCCGTCGTGCCACTCCCTTGAAATCATGAGAAAGTCCTCGTCCATGCCTTTGTTTGTCTCAGGGAGACAAGAGATTAGCCTAACGGCGGGAACCTTAGTTTTTAAGTAATACCCCTCGTCGATGCCTTTCTGACAACTGTACACCCAATTTACGTCGTGATGGGTAAGATGTATACCCAACTTTTCATTCAATGCATCTACACTGCCTAATATTCTAAACATGTTTAGAACACATTAGGTAGGGCACAGCCTAAAAAGATTTAAAAAATCCCTAGTGACTCTACCCATAGGAATCCTCATACCCTCTTCAATGAAAGCAATCATGGGAATTGCAATGGCTCCAATAAGCCTCTTCTCGTGCCATTAACCTGGGTTGCAATGTTGTATTGACACATTGCTAGGAATCCTATAGTATCTCTTAAACTCCTCTCGCTGTTTGGGAGTGTCAACCAAACTAAAAAATCTACCAATTTGAGAAAAAGAAAAAAAAAATCTACTAGTATGAAAGAATAAGGGAAGAACTCTTGTTAACAAAAATGCACACTTTCGAATTCGAGGAAGAAGGACTCCTCGGACAAGGTTATCAAGTGTGAGGAGCGTATTTATGTTCTTTTCTGCTTCTAGGGAGACAAAATGGAGATAAGAATCTCACATCCCTCTATATATAGGCTGGGAAAAAAGGAGTAGTAATCTTCTCGCCCCTTCTAATGATGAATTTAGAGCCGTTTGATCACGATCTCATCGTAGAACGTGGGAAACAGCAGGCCACCTGTTGCATTTATTGCGGAGTTGCAGATTCTGAAGCATCAGGAGCGGGTCATAGTCAGTTGAAAAGATGTGCTCACTTGGGAACCTATTTGTGAGTGTGCCATTGTCAACAAGTTTTATTAGCCAAAACCTCACTTTTCTAGATTGGGAATGAAAAATGAGGTTCTGGGGGGATATTGTGAGGACGAGGATCCCAAATCTGATTTAAACGGCAGTCAAGATTATTTTCGAGGATGCACCTCGAACCTCGGGAACGAGCACTAGTTATGTGAGGTACATAAAGTTAAAACATCAAAAAAGAAAGAAAGCAGACTTCGCACGGAATACGAGAAGGATGAAGAAAGAAGGGTATAGAAGTCATCCCCTCCGCATTAAATACAAGACCACCACTCCTCTGGCCGCATTAATGAGGAAATGACCATGAATAGTGGTGGCACAACTAAGATTACAGGGTAAGGCTTACTGGTATGCTCCGGATGGGACAGGAGTCCTAGGCGTACAATCTCAGCCTTCCAAGTGTAAGATTCAGATGATTTATGGCTGGATATAAAAGGAAAAGGAAGATCCAGATGTAGGGGGATGAGAAACAAGGAAGAAAACCATTCTGTAACTAAGAACTTGAATATATATATATAAGAACATTCCATCCTCGGACTTGACCGAGGAGTGTTTTTCCTTTCAATTTGTTTGTCTTAGACATTCCAAAACCAACTAACCTATTGTGATTTACGTTTTAACTCATTGAACGTTCAGTAACAAACCCACTCTCTAACAAATCTATTGTTATGGGCTTATTGGGCTATTGTCCAAATCTTTTGGGCTGTGGATCAAAACAAGCCCTTACAATAACAATCTTTATTTGACACTTAAAATACATTTGTATAAAAAAATCTAAATGTTTGGTAGTTTTAAATATATATGCTTGAAAATGCTTTCAGATTGTTGGATGAACATAACAGTATTTTGAATTTACTCAATAGAGACTCACCAAAATTTTATGCATAATAGATATATATTGCAATTTGTCCACAAATGACAGCAATCGAGTATACGGAAAAAGAACATTTACAACACTTTAAAATTTTTCAAACCAATAAATTTGTTCTTCTTGATCTCATCTTTTCTACTCCTAAGATACTTTTAATGCTCTGAGATCCAATTAAACTGTATTTGCGCTCAACAGATATTGGACTATAGTAATAATGACTAAAAGCTTTAACTAAAGTTGCCTTAATGCACACTTAATCTTTAAATTTCTATTTGTCAAGCTTTGATTATAGGCATTTCTCATTTTCTATGTTTTTCTTGTGCATAAAGTAGAAATTATTAAGGATTTAATGTTAATAAAACTATGTATTAGGTCTGGTATCACTCTGTTGAAGGCTAAAATTTCACAAGAAAGCCCATTCCATAAAAAGTAAAGAAGGCCCAATTCAAGCAGCAAGAAGAATCAACATTAAGGCCCAATTTATGTTCAGATTTCCAGCAAAAAGGTCATCAAAAAGTCCAGCAAAATCCAGTGAAAGAACTGGGCCGGGATACCCAGAGGCTGCCAGAGGCCCGGGATCCTCAGGTAATGCAGCACAGTTACTGTGGGATTGAGACAGCTCAAGAGAGGTACCACGAAATACAAGAAATGAAGAACAGAGATGTCCTTCTCAAGTACCCAGTGGTGCAGCAAAGAATCAGAAAGTATAAAGCAAACACTCATGAACAAAGGAGCTGTACCACAAGGAACCAAGAATGAGAAAATCATACGTAGAAGCAACTGGAGGGGAACTTTCAACCCAGCAATAAAAGATTCCAGCTATTTGGGAATAATGACAGCAAGGAAATAACACCGACAGCTAAGTCTGAAAAATGAGAAACCTTGAAAGAAGAGAGATTGAAGGTTAATTGCCAAGGACGCCCCGGAATGGAAAGTCAGCAAGTGACTTTTAGAGAAACAGCAATAAAAGATGAAAACTATGAGAAAAAAAGGAAGAGACCAGCCCTTGGGCAACTGTCACAGCACGAGCTCTGAGGGGCAAAAGAGAGAAATCACTAGTACCATGGAGCCCTAGAAAACACACTATAAAAGGAAGAGAAAACCCATGTTGAAAGGGGGAGGATTTTCAGTAGGAAGAATATCATAACAGAGCCATGAGTAGTAATCACTTTACAAAGGAAAAGGTTGAGAAAAATGGAACTTTTTATAGGTACAAAGTAACAAGTTCCTTTGATCCAAATGATGCATTTATTGTGAAGCTGAACTTGGAATCAAAATTTTGTGAATGTGACTGCCAACTTTTTGAGTTTATGGGAATTGTTTGTAGGCACATGTTATTAATCTTCCAGGTTAAAAATATTTTTCAGATTCCTAGCCACTACATCCTCCAACGTTGGACAAAAGAAGCAAATAAAGAACTTAAAAGTGTAGAATATAGATCAAGCTTTGAGGATGAGCATCATATGTCAAGAGCCTTACGAAGCATCCATGTTTGTCAACGTGTAAGTCAATTGTCTTACCTTGCTGAAAAATCTGAGGATATATATAAAATGATAATCTCAAACTTAGACCATACCCTTAAGAAAGCTTTTGGAATGGAAAATGAACTGCTTGAAGATAAGGAAGATGATGAAATGGATATGCAACACAAGAGTGGTGAATCAACTGACATTGTTGAAGTAGAAGACTGCTCTGTCATTGTTCCTTTAAATATAAAAGATCCACATGTATCACAAACCAAAGGTCGAAAGAAAAGTACTGAGAAACAAGGTCCTGGTGGGAGAATTAAAGGTGGGCTTGAAATATCTTTAGCTCGTGCAACGACAAAAAGACGATCTTGTCAACTTTGTGGGGGTTATGGTCATAATCGTCGTACTTGTAAACAATTTAATGGCGAAGGAAGTGATTACCAAGATGAAGAAAACATTACAGAGGTTGATGATAATGATATTGATGATTTAGCATAAAGTGAGTTCTTTCATTACATTTTTCGAGTCTTTTTTTTTTTTTAAGAATTTTTTATTGTAATAATATATATCTCTTGTTTCAAATTTACTTATACCTTTGTTTGTTCTACTGTAGGTACATGTGGCTGAAGAGAATCACAAAATGATCTTTCCTTGGTGGAATTTATATATATATTGAGTCCAAGTAGTTGAAGGAACTATGTTTAAGGAGCTATGTTGTTAATCATGATGAAATAGTTTTATTTGGCTTTTTGTTTTAGTTTTTTAAGGACCTATGTTGGAATACTATTTTTGCTTCAATTTAATGTCATTAACAGTGTGTTTTTAAGGACCTATGTTGGAATACTGTTATTTAAGGACATATGCCTCATTTTTTCAGATTTTCTACTGCTCACCTCTTGTTTTGAGGGGGTACCTGCAGCTTTGTGTTTGCTTTTTTAATAACAGTTTCTTAGGGATGATCTATCTTTGTTTGTGATTCTAAATAACAGGTAGTAGAGTGGGTTCAAGTTACTGCATCAGTGGTTCTGCACTGCTACTGCACTGTTTACAGCACTGTTTACTGCACTTTACTGCACTATTCTGTTTACTGCACTTTACTGCACTGCATTAGTATAGCTGCACTGCACTGCACTTTACTGCCTCTGAATCCTCTTATGTTAGGAAATGCAAGATAATGTCTGGTCATGGAGTTCCAAGATAGTTTACTGCGTCATTGAGTTATAAAATTTACATATTGCAGGTATATTATCCATAATGCCAGATTATGAAATAAAAATTCTTTAAATACATATACAATTTATTGTTTGAATTTGCATTTTTAACTTTATTGTTCTGTTTGAGCTAACTCTTTAGCAGGTTATTCACACAAGACAATGTGTCTCCACCTCCAGAGAAGCTGTAACAGTAGCTTAGGAAGTTGTCAAAACAATGCTAGCCAAGGAATATGTTTTGGGCAAAGACGCATTAATCAAGGCCAAAGCTTTTGATGAGTACCATGGAGTCTCAGCTACTGCAGCAGTCAAGATTGCTGAGCTTAGCGATAGAATTGGACTCACTGATAAAATTCATGTTGGCATGGAAACTGTTAAGTTTGTGGACGAAAAATTCCATGTTTCAGAAATCACCAAGTCAGCTGCAACAGTCACTGGGACAGCAGCTGTAGTAGCTGTAGTAGTAGCAGCTGTAGTTGGCTTTACCCTTGATATTGTATACAAATAGATAGTTTTATTTTTTTGGCATAAGTAACAACCTTTCTTATCAGTTGTCTTCTTGTGGAAACGGTTCAGTTTTAGATTGAATCTTTTTGGATTAGTCAATACAAATAACAATATCTTGTGATTTGATGTACCAGTCCAACACATTTTTCTTCTTAAAAAGTTTCAAATTCTTCATCCTATGTTTTAGAGGAAATGAAATATTAGATTATTGATTGATTAGAATCCCCATGGCTAGGAGGAACAGTTGTGGACTGGTTTCTTCAAAATTTTTTTAAAAGGTTATATCAATTTGTCATAGCTCATATGCTATAGTGTTACCCCCCGCCTCAGGCAAACATAGACTTGGTTTATAGTGGTTCTATTGTGTTTCAATGAAATTCATCTTGATTTAAAAAAAAAAAAAAAAAAAAAAAAAAACTGTGCTGAGGATTAGCATGGAACCAGACACAATCACCACCACAGAAAGTTGTTTGACAATCATAGAAAGTCATTACAAGAAATTAAAGTATAACAAATCAACAATGTCCATAGCCTTACATTCATCATATGGTAACATCAATGGGGTACTTAATTTTCTAAGAGAAACATTTCGATTTCATACCTGCTCAATAAGATTGGCAGCTAATAGGAGAAAATAGTTGTTCATTGAAATCCATTTTAATTTTTTTTTTCCTCTCTAAATGTGAAATTTGTTTGAATCATAACGATGCCAAGTAAATGGACAATCAAAGGAAAACTTCAAATCTTATTTTATTTGTTCTTTCTATAAAAGAGGGGGGAAATAATGTCATTATCCATGAGCACTATAGGAATCCTCTCATCTCGTGGCATACTTTTGAGGAACATTTCCTTTATAACAGCCCCTTTGCACTGAATCTCTTCTGCAATTTTTTAGGGGTGCCTAGCACAAGTGTTAAGCTCAAATCTCAATCTTACAATCAAGAAATTTTCAGGCTTTCTCAAACACATGAATAGAGATTATAAAAAAATTTTGTTTCCTATCAATTCAAATCATAACTATTAATCTACACTTTCAATAATTTTGTTACAACTTGGACCTAAAAGCTTACACCACAAGTTCCTCAGGGGGCTCTGGGGACTTCATCATGTCTTCATATATGTTCATTGCATCTGCAGGAGATCCTTGCCTCAAGAACCCCCTTATCATTTCCGTGTATGTTTGAGAATCAGGGAACAATTTCTCCTATCTCATGTCTTCCCACAACTGCGTTGCGTCATCCATTTTTTGACACTTTGCTAATGCAATAATCTAGTCCTTATACAGATAAGCATCAGGCCTGTACCAATATTGCTTCCGTATCACTTTAAACACCTGAAAATTCATTGAGTTGCTTGTAAGCTCAAGTGTAAGGTTAGGGGTGTGCAAAAAACCGACGAACCGAACAAACCGATTGAAACCGACCGAACCGTTGCCAAATTTTCGGTTCAGTTTCGGTTCGGTTCGGTTTCGGTTTCATTTTTTAAAAACCGAAATTTTCGGTTTCGGTTTCGGTGTTGGATTTTTTCATCCGAAACCGAACCGAACCGACCGAATATATATATATATATATATTTATGTAACTCCATTACATAACTGATCAGTGGTTTAGTGGTACGCTACTTTGTGGTTTTGCTAGTGATCCCAGGTTCAAGCCTTCGCGTGGGGGCTTTTATTTTTTTGCTATTTAATTTTTTAAAACCCTAAGCATGAGATAAATACGGAAATACCCCTCCTCCTCTTTTATTCTTTTCTCTTCTTTTCTTCAGTTCAGCCGCCCCCTTCCTTAACTCTTTCTCTCAATTTTTTTTTCTTCAGTTCAGCCCTCAGCCCATCCTCTCCTCTCACCGCTCCACGCCTCCACACGACGGCCTTCTTGCACCAGCCTCCACACGATGACCTTCCTACGCCGGCCTCCACATGCTGGTCTCCACACGCCGGGCTCCCTACGCCAGCTAATCTTTTCATTTTCACGGAGTCACGGTGACCCCCTCTCTCTCTTTAATTTCTCCATAGTTTCCTCTCTCTTTTTTATATTCTGCCATTCTGGGTTTGTTTAATATTAAATCAAAGCTATTTTTTCAATTTTTATGTGCAAAGAAAGTTAGGGTTTTGACAAAACCCATGTGCTTGGTTGTTTATTTTTTCAATTTCTTCTCTCTTTTTTATATTCTGGGTTTGTTTAATATTGAATCAATGTTATTTTTTCAGTTTTTATATGCAAAGAAAGTTAGGGTTTTGAAAAAACCCATGTGCTTGGTTGTTTATTTTTTCAATTTCTTCTCTCTTTTTTATATTCTGGGTTTGTTTTTTTTCTTTGTTTGCTTTCTTAGAAAATAAATGATGAGGAACCGAAACCGACCGAAAAACCTACCGAAACTGAAACAAACCGAAACCGACAGTTTTTCAACTATTTCGGTCGGTTTCGGATGAGACTTTTAAAAACCGAAAATTTCGGTTTCGGTTGGTCGGATAAAAAAAAACCGACCGAACCGAACCGATTACAGCCCTATGTAAGGTCATAGTAAAAGAAAGCCACATCAAAATCTCAGCATAAGAATATAAATAACTGGAATGAGCCATAATTTGATGTAATTTGACAGAGACCACTTTATCGAAATAGCCTATCCAAACTGTGCGTTCTAGATTATGAAGAAACATAACTTTAAACAATATAAAGCCCACAATAAAATTGCAGAAATGGAGGATGGCAGGCAAGAGCGAATAAAGAAAAGTAACTATAAAAGTCATTATTTCCATTGATATTGAAGGAGCGTACTAAACCCAAAATGTAAAAACAAACCATCTCTTTTTCAATTGCTAATAATTTATCAATTTAGAATGATTTAAAAGAGGGGGAAAAAAGACTTCTTTTATGATCTTTTATTTCTTTGCATGTTAACTAAGATCCTTGTTTGAGACAGAGAACTGACAGATGCAATTGACAATATCACAATAATAGAAATGACTACTAAAAGGACCTCCTTCAGTGGACATAGTTCGGATAGCTTTTTTCTATGAAGCCCCATTTTACACGAAAGTAAAATAATTCTCTACAATCATCAAATCAAAGCATATTAGAAGTTCCCAAGAGCAGATATTTTCTTTAAAGAAACTTATCAAACACTTCCGGGACATCCCCATTTACTGCTCTTCTTAATATACTTAGACACAAAAAATTACTTGTTTGCGTATCATACGAAGTAAATTCCCCATCCAGAAAACCAGCAATGACTATTTCAATTGTGAGTGAGAGAGTGACCAATCATAAACCCAAAAATTGAAAATCTAAAAGCAACCCAAATGAGAATGTGAAATAGAAAGTACAATGGATTTAACTCTTTAGAGCAACCTGGAACAATGGTGGAGGAGCAGCAAACGGAGACAAATGGAGAGACAAAGGCTTGAACACCAAACGTAGAGAGAGAGAGCACTCACAACACGTTAATGCGATTTTTTTTTTTTTTTTTCCTGGCAGCAACCTGGAACAATGGTGGAGGAGGAGTAGCAAATGGAGACAAACAGAGAGACAAAGGTTTGAACACCAAACGTAGAGAGAGAGAGAGAGAGAGAGAGAGAGAGAGAGTCAGATGTATTCTTTAATTCTTTTGTTGGGTTTAGCGGTACGTATTGAATGCAATAAACCAGGGATAATTAATGAGATATTTGTAAGAATATTAACATTAATGAGGGTTTTTTTTTTACCATTGGATCTACTTAAATCCAATGGTTTAAAAAAGGTGTAACTTGAACAAAGGAGCTGTACCACAAGGAACCAAGAATGAGAAAATCATACGTAGAAGCAACTGGAGGGGAACTTTCAACCCAGCAATAAAAGATTCCAGCTATTTGGGAATAATGACAGCAAGGAAATAACACCGACAGCTAAGTCTGAAAAATGAGAAACCTTGAAAGAAGAGAGATTGAAGGTTAATTGCCAAGGACGCCCCGGAATGGAAAGTCAGCAAGTGACTTTTAGAGAAACAGCAATAAAAGATGAAAACTATGAGAAAAAAAGGAAGAGACCAGCCCTTGGGCAACTGTCACAGCACGAGCTCTGAGGGGCAAAAGAGAGAAATCACTAGTACCATGGAGCCCTAGAAAACACACTATAAAAGGAAGAGAAAACCCATGTTGAAAGGGGGAGGATTTTCAGTAGGAAGAATATCATAACAGAGCCATGAGAACTCTATAAAATTTAAGAAAAACAGAGGAACGTCTCCCGGTATCCCATAAACAACCACTATAGCATATATTTGTCTCCCGGTATCCCAGAAACAGCCACTATAGTACATACTTGGATTCAAAAGGATTCAAACTTTGCAAGTCTTAGAGACTTGAATAGCCATCAAAGTCTGTAATTTTTGAGCTTATTTGAACCTTGTATCACGTCTTAGTGAGCACATTTGTAATCCACAATCAAGAAAAATAATGAAATATCTCATATTGATTTGAGGATTTCTAACAATTACTTTGCATATTTATTTATCATATTATCTTCCTTTACTGCTTCTTGCTGCTCAATACATATATTCTTGCTTGTAAAGCTAAGTTTTTTGCCCAAGCAAAGCCACTCAGACTTGAGTTCCAAATCCCACAAGTCTTGTGCAAAAGCACCAAGTCTGTGAGAATTGGGGCCAGGATCCTCGTGGCTGAATCATTCTTATGAAATTCATTTACATATATGTATATGTATTAATATAGATATATATATATATATATATATATATATATATATCCTAATCTAAGAAACTAACAATTATTTGAAGATATGTGCCTTGTATAGTTGTTCTTGTGTAGGACCTATAGAGGTAAAAGGAAATGACAAAACTCCATTGCATAACAAGCATGGAGAAAGATTGTATAGTGCAGAGAACCAGAGATTCTGGGTTCTTACAGGCCTAATACGCCCCGGGATCCCACGACAGTACATCCCGGGATCCCACGACAGTACGCCCGGGGTACCAAGTGAAGGAATTCTTTAAAATGTTTATACGATAAAAGATAAGCCTTAAATATTCTATTTCAATCTCTTTCTCATTGTGAATATTATGAACATCTATTTTACTTATTTTGTAAGAGTAAAGGATCATTTTATGATACTAAAACACTTATAATGGTATTTTATTGCTTAGGAGGAATTGCATTTTTGCCTTGAGGAGATTTATGTGACTTGCGCACAACTTGGTTCGTAATCAGCCCCCATTTAGCTGCGGTGAACCAAGCCCAGTCCACCAAAATGCAACTATTTGGCCCAGGATCCTTGGGCCTGTGTGCTAAAGAAAAAAGCACTCTCACACACTCAATAAAAAATACAATCTTATTGTGAAATGTAGACAGTATTCAAGCTAGATATTCAAGACTCATAAACCAAACAACTTTCCTAACCACAACAGTTAGCTTAAAATGACAAACTAATGAAATTTAAACATTCATTTAGCTAATTCTATCTATTAATTATTTGAATTTCCCACCTCAAATCCCAAACAATTTCCCAAAAACCAAACAGTCCCCAAATTTTCTCACCAACCAATGAGCTAACTAATCTCTAAATGATAACTATTTTCTTCCCTTTCCATTATATTTATCTAAAATCATACTATTGTTCTAGCCACAGCACAACACGTATACTTTAAATAATAAGAATTTCATTCAAGAAATTAAAAATAAGATAATTTAAACTGTTACAAAAGTAATGTTTTTATTCGTATTTCATTCCCTCACACCATAGGTTTGATACAACAAATAAATTTGAAATTTGAAATCTATTTTTTTTTTTTCTTCCACTATTCAACAATTTCTCATAACCCACTGTCCAATTAAGCCATAAACAACAAAATTTTAAGCACCATTCAAGAAAAAAAAAATTATTTTTCTTTCCTCATATTTCTTGGTAATCAAACAACTTTACAATTCTTCCATAAGCTTATATACATTGGAAACATTGGGCCCTTTTAATCAAAATTTACAAAATTATATTTCCCATTATATTTGTCATTAGTTTAAAAGTTTCAATATTATATACTTTAAAATTTTATTAACTACAAAGTGGGATTCTTCACCTTTAGCACAATATTTATGGAAATGAATATTCATAAAGTATGAGAGAGTTTTGCAAGAAATAAAATAAAAGTTATAAGAGAGAAGATTATCAATATGATTAATCAAAACATTTGACACAATGAGGATAAGCAAGCAATAAAAGAGATTATTCATAACTTATAAAAGAGAAATCAGTCAAAGTAATATATATTATAAATCACAATCAACTCAATGAGTAAGAACACTTATGAAGTTCTCTGTTTTAGTGTATTGAGTTAAAATTTTAGCGACAATGCGACATGGTCACCGACAAAACCTTTTGTTATCAAACACAAAATAGGTAATAACAATCTAAGAATAAAACTTATTATCTCAATCAAATTTAACAAAATGTTGCAATGATTAAAAACTAAAATTACCTATCAAATTGCAACCATATTCTTTATCATTAAATCCTATGCAAATTTAAAAATTCCAACAGCAATGCAATAGATCAATGTAAATTTGGCAGTTCTAAGTCATGTAATATGTCTATTACCCACTATAAAAATAAAAATAGCAAGATGAAAATCTAAATTAGGTTTACATTGAATAAGAAAATCTTGGATTTGAAATGGAGTCAATTGGACCATTACGAACATTCTTATATACAAATCATAAATTTTTCTCTACATTACAATTTTTAGCACAATGAATTTGCCTTTGCAGAGACACATTTCAAACCTCTAAGCAGACTATTTCTTCTACATAACAATAGTAATAAAAACATATAATCGAATACATTCACAAATTTCAATAACATAACATATCTTACAAACCCTAATGTTTATATCTTTGTACTTTATGTTGATTCCTAATTTCCCATCTGTCCTTAGTATGATATCAAAAAAAGCCAATTTGATGTAAGACTAGAAAATAAAAATTTTGGATATCCTATTGCACATCTATCAATAATCTGATTTTTATCTTGTCTTCAATATTTATCTATCAACTTTTGCCTAATTTTGTAACTTCAAGCCTCAGATATGCAATTCAATCTAATTTCCATGTGAAGATCATCCTTGGGGAATCTAACGGTTTTAAATCAAAGCTTACAATTCTAAAAGGAATAGGTCAAGAGCATAAAAACACTTTGCATATAGATGTAATGTATGCCTTTTGATTTCTCAAGAGTAATGCTATAAGAAAATATAAATGCATATATCAGTAATCATATTACTTTACATAAATCATGACAGTATAATTTGATTTCACTTCTCTAACCCAATGCAATTCACCAAAGACCACAAAAGATTTTTATGAAAATAGCTTAGATACCCAAAAGCCCACAACCTACTAATATGAAGTCATGCCATAGGACCTAAAGTTCTAGGTTATGCGTAGTAAACATACATACTGTGGCTAAACTCACGTACTCTTTCGAATTAACCCTCCTAAGTCCTTAAGGAAACAAATTTGTTTCTAAATCAAACATAATATTCTTTCATTTCTAACATATTTTGAACTTCAAAGTATAGACATCATGTTATTCCATAATTAAACTGCAGTCCAAATAAACATGATTCCCATCAAACACCAGCTACTAGGCAAAAGTTTTGTAGCTTGAAGATTTGTTTCCAATTATCTAGTATCTTGAATAAATTGTAAATTAGCTAGATGAATTTGTTTATATTTGTCATTGTGGCCTAGGGAACTAATCTTAGATTAGACGAGGTGGATGTCTAATACCTTTTAAATCTAGAACTTGGCCTTGAACGTAATCTAAGGGATGTAGATTAGGGTTTTTTTTTTTCCTGATGTAATGTCATTTTTATGGTCTTTTGGTGCAACTAGGAAACAAAACAAAAGATGTACTTTATTTTTACTAGATTTTGACCGAAGCCATGTGATTTTTTTTTTTTTTTTTTAAATTTTCAAACATTTAATGTAATTCTATTTACCCTTAGAGTTTTTTTTTCCCTTCTATAATTAAATTAAGTAGCCATTCCAATGTAAGGCCCTTAGGATAGGAAATAACATAAATAGTTGAATCTCCACCTTGAGATTTCAAATTTGCCATCAAGTGGTTTCATTTTATTATAAAAAAGAATTCTAATCCTCTTGGGTCACGGTTCTTGCACATGATAATCTCTTAAAAGGTCCAATATAGCCATGCAACAAAGAAAAATATTAGGATTAGTTTAGGCATATGAATGTTGAGCCAGCGTCTTGAACCCACAATGATCAAAGCTAAATAATAATAACTAGTCGCTAACCCGTGCGCGGGATAGTTAAATAGAAATTAAATATATTTATTTTGTTCAAGGTATTGACTTGAAAATATATGAAAATAAAAACAATTGGTTCAAAATAAAAGTTCACGTAAAAATAAAAATAAACACAGAACTTGTAGAAACCTAAAACAACATACTTTCAGAAGATCACAAAAGTAATACATGTAAAATTTCATAAACTTAGAAGAGTAGGTCTTATTAATGCTAGTTGAACGTTTCTTTTATGTACACCACCACAAGTTGAATATTTCTTTTATGAACACTTCTTTAGCAAATCTATCATTGTACATGGACATTTGTCCATTTGCATATTCCATATTTCTATGGTTTATGAACTGGTTCTGCAATTGTGTATGTGAAACTCATGAGATGTTTGTCTTCTTGTCCTCATTTCCTCCATGAAAGTAGGATCATAATTGAATTGAGTTATCTACTTTTTGTCAATGCTAAATCAAACCTTTCATACCTCTAAGAAATATCAGCAACCCCTTGTTAAAAAAACATTTATATACAATACATTTTTAATTGATAAATAGTAATAAGAATCAAACATAGCTTACCTTGATTAGATCGACAATAGGGCATCACATTTCTTACCTATCTTCCTCCTTACGACTCTCCATGTATTATGGCTTCTAGAACTCATAAGAAATTTCATCAAACACCTTGTGTACATGTAAAAGAAACAACACTTAATGAAAGTGAACATTACTAAAAATGTCTATACTCAACTTTAAAATAGTAGCATAATAGTCATAAATCAATGCAAAACTACAAATGTAACAGGAAAAATTAATCAAGGACAACCCAAGCAAAATCACAAAATTAACACTAAATGTATTATGACTTTGAGAAAAAAAAAAATAGTAATGAATTGCTAATGGTGACGATTTGGGGAAAAAAAAAACTTTATAGGAAAAAAATAATATGAAGAATTAAACAAATTTCACAACTTTGCAGATAATTCTTGTCATCTTTAGAGATCTTAAACCAACTATTTTCATTGCAGAAACCAAAATACACACTCAGTTGTTCCACCACTATAAACTATACAACAAACTGAGCCATAGCAAATGTTGGTAACACAAAATCTCATAAAGGATGTAAAAGCATATTCCAGTAGGTAAAAAACAACAAATTTTTAATAGATGTTTTCTTAAAGAATACAATCATATGAAACTTGAAAGCAAGTTCAAAGAATAGGTGTAGCACATAAAAGCCAATCATTCATTTTAAGTTGGAGAAACAAAATCCATCCTGGTTCAATTGAAAAAGCATAAGAAAAATGAGTGGAGTTCTTTACACTATTTATATAAACCATTCATGCTATCTCTCATCCAAAACCATATACGGACCTTTTTATATATCATACCTACATATCGGATCATAACAATTTTGTAACCAAGGGCCTATTATTAACATTCAATACTTTACCATCAAATCTGAAGCAAAAACCACAGCAGCCAATTCCAAATCATGAGTTTGGGTAATTTTTGTTCAAAATTCTTTAATTGTCTAGAGGCATAAGCAACCTAGCCAGTCATTTTTTTACATTGCAAAAAATAACATTGAAAAAAGAAGGCCGACAAACACATCTCAACCTGATTAAATCAGCAACATAGCATCACATTCTTTACTTATCTTCTTCCTTACCAATCTTCATGTAATATGACTCCTAGAATAACCAAAAAAAAAAAAAAAAAAAATCACAGGAATTTTATCAAACAGCTTTTGTCCATGTAAGAGAGATGGGGATACTAAACACATCCAGAGAAATAGTTGTGTGCTTGAGGAGCTCTGGACACCCATGTTAAGAAGAAGTAGTAATATTAGTCTGTAAAGATCCAAATTTCTAGTGCTTGTACTCACAATGTCAATCAAACATACTTGTTAAAATGCCATGCTAGCTTCAAGAATATAGGCCTATTGTTAACATCACATCCACCTAGTGTCGAGGCAGTATAATTGTGCCTGATGGGGCAACTGGTCCATAGCTACCTAAAAAGAGAAAGTACCCACTCCAAGTGGATTACCAGCTAGGCAGTTACTTCAAACCATCCCATTTGAGCTCAGAGAAGTTTAGTAGAAAATTGTCTTATAAGTTAAAGACATTTGTCATCTACTCAATTATAAATTTTGAGGCTTCATTTATTAACCATGGCTCTTTTTTTTTTTTTTTAAAAGAAATTGGATTTAGAGCTTACCTTGGCAATTGGCATCTTTTCCCTCTCTGAATCAATTAAGAAAAAATCAATATCAGCCACAACAATCATCTACATAAATGGGAGCATATCATCTGCAATTTGTAATATATAGTTAGCCTAAGCCAAAAAAAAAAAAAAAAGTGTAAAAATCATTAAAAACAAAGAATTGAAGTTGGCTTAGAGCCATGATATGATTGTTAGTTTGAATATAATATTTGCTCATATTTTGATTGAGTTTGCTCAATCTCATTGCTTGCAAGGGCAGCCTTTACACTCTCATATTTTGATCGTTAATTGTCATAGATGTTTGAATATAATATTTGCTCATATTTTAATAGTAACATTTGGTCTGATTTTCTTATGATGATACTATGATAGTAACGGGTTTAGCCGTGAGTCTCTGTTTTGGAGGTAAAAAAACATCTATGACAATTAACAATATCAAAATTTTATTAATATATATATATATATATATCAAACAGAATGACAGCCAGTACAGATACACAGCTAAAACTACAAATACAAAACAGAGTCAACAGACTCAAGAATACCCCCAAGTTTGAGATAACCAAGAAACTTAATTATGCAATCACATTCCAATTTCAAACTCTTTCTAGAAACATATTATTAATAAATATGCAAGAAACAGTACATAATAAAGGAAAGGTAAATACCTAATACAAAGAATCATACATAACCCCTCCTTAATCATGTTCAGCTACAAACATGAAAAAAAAGAAAAAAGAAAAATGCAAGCACTTGCAACAAAAGTGAAATAAAATAGAATACCATAGAAAAATCTTAGTAGAAATAACATAAAGTAATTCACAATTGGGAAATTAACAAAGCAAAATTCACAATTCACAAAGGTATCTAAAAGGAACCTTCACAATTGATTGTGCTTCCATTTACTTTTGCTTCACTGTTGTTTTTTTCCTTAACACCCAAACAGATGCTCAATTTGGTTTAGTTTGTCTGATCATGAAAATACTTTGGAAGCTTTATATCAATATTTATAAAAGATGTTGTCTCTATAGAGAATCATCCAGAATGTCACTGTTATACACACACAAACTGCTATATTAGCAATCCCTTTGCTAAAGTTTAAAGGATCAAATCTAAGCAAAGTAGAAAGCAAACATTGAATCTTTTGTTGGAGAGAAACAAAATGGAGAAGATTCTAGGAAGGATGGTAACTTGGCAAATTAGTGCCAATTACTGATGCTACAGTAAAAGATTATAAAGATCACAACTCTTGCGACATCAAAAGACTTGTCTTTGTCTCTCTCACACTCGTTGTTAGATTTTTTTTTTTTTTTTTTTTTTTTTTTTAAACAAACAATAAGGATTTATTAACTGAGAGCCAGCATCGAACACCTACCATGCACTATAACTAAAATTTTGAAAACCCTAACTTTAAACTAAATGGATTAAATTTAGAATGAAAAGAAGTTGAAGAATTACCAAAAAATAAAAAGTGTCAATGTAAGACTGCAAAGCACAAAATAAAAGAATTTTGAAAATTAGAGAGAGATTCAAATAACAATGAATGAATTTGAAAGAGAGAACAGGTACTCGCAGCAATAGAAGGAGAGGCGTTTGAAGGTGGGTGCGAGACTCTTTGTATCTGATCAGCTCTACCTTTGATCGCTTACTTCTTTCTCATCTAAGTTTTGGATTTTGACTTTGGGGGAAGGAGAGAGTTTTGTTTTTTGGGTTTCTGAGAAGAGAGAGCAGGACGGGTTTTAGTTTTTTAGTTTTAGAAGAGAATGAGAAGACAGGGCAGGACGGGTTTTAGTTTTAGAAGAGAATTGGGTTTTGTTTTGTTTGGGGTAGAATTTTTTTTTAAATATATTTTCTGTTTTGGAAAAATATGTTTATGAGGGCTCCTCTGATTTTGCGTTCAAGTATTTTTTGGGATTTAGAAAATTTTTTTTTTTTTGGTTTATAATTTTTTTTTTTAATATTATGCTGACATGGAAAATTATGGAAGCTTCAAAAGTTTCAGTTATATATATATATATATATATATAGATAATAATAATATCATTATGTTATTTTTTTTTTAAAGACTCCCTCCCATTTTGAATGGAAAAAATTGGCTTTTGCCCCTTTCAAAAAAACAATCCAGCATTTTGCTCTTTTTCCCAAATTAATTAGGGAAATGCCCCTCTTTTGAAACTCGATTTTCTCAAAATCGAGTTAAGCCCTATAGTGACGTTTTTAAGGATCCTATAGTGACGTTTTAAGGACTTATAGTGGTGTTTTGTAATCTGATTTCCATGAAGTCGAGTTATAGGTAAAAAAAAGAAAAAAAAATTGCATGTAACTCGACTTCATGGAGATTGGATTACAAAACGCCACTATAGGTCCTTAAAACGTCACTATAGGCTCCTTAAAACGCCACTATAGGGCTCCAAAATTTTTTTTTTTATAAATCGATTTTGAGAAAATCGAGTTTCAAAAGAAGGGCATTTCCCTAATTAGTTTGGGAAAGAGGGCAAAATGCTAGATTTTTTTTTGAAAGGGGCATTTGCCCATTTTCTCCCATTTTGAATTCCTCTCCAACCAAAATAAAAAATGACGACGTAATCATTGGAGGGTATTTGAGATATAATCGATGGATTTGTCTAAGTTCGATGAATGAAATTAGGGACTTGTCTTTCTCCAAACTTGACTGATGACTTGTGCTTCTAGAGAATGAGATTGATTTGGGCTTCCACTACTAGACATCAATGCCTTTAAGTTGTTTTGTTCATTGTCTTTAAGCTAAAGATTAGGGGGGGGGGGGGGGGGGAAACCATATTTGATTGGAAGATTCTTGAACAAGTTAGTAGACCAAACAATTTAACTGCGGTTTGAAGGCTATGATTGTTTTTCTACTTATTTTGGGTTTTAAAAAATAAATTGGCGGGTAATTCTTGGAAAAGTTATTCCAATCAACAAATTCAATTGTTAAAACCATGACTTAAAGCAACTGTTATTTGTTGTAAAGAGTAGGTATAATATTAGTAATCTACAAAGAGAATAAATTATAAGATCTAAGATTTTTGTTATTTGTAAAAAAAAATTAAGAAGCTTTTGTATTTTATAAATATAAAATAAAAGGAGAAGTACTTAGTGCTACATTATTTTATTTTGATATACAAAAAATGGGATTAGAGCAATTGCATCAGTTCTTGTAAAAGATTCCGTCTATTTTACAAAAACAAACTATTTTTTCTATTTACACCATCACTTTTACAGAGCACCCACATCAGTCCATCTATTATATATTTTATTTTATATAAATAATATTTTTTTATTCTTCTTTTAATATTATTTTATTTAAATAATAAAATATCTCTTTATCTAATTTCTCACATGTCTCCTCCTCAAACTCTTCACCTCTCTTTATCCTAACCCACAAACTCATCCCTTGAATTCTCCGCCTCTCTTATCTCTCAAATCCATCATCTCTCTCCCTCTCAGGTACATCATCTCTCCCTCATATTTCTCTTCTCAGTTTTCTCTCATCCATCATCTCTCTCATCTTCCTTTGAGCTGGCTCTCACAAGCAAAGCCCAGCCTGGCCTAGCCCATCGGCGATAGATCTGGTGGCAACAGCAACATCGGCGGTGATATTGGCAAGGTGATATTGGTAGCAGCAACATCGGGTTTAGGATGGGTTTTCCGGTGGGTTTGAGTTGATTTGAGTTGGGTTTGGTATGGTTTTGGGTTGATTTTGGTTTTTCGACGAGTGGTGCTGGGTTGTAGTAATGGTGGTGGTTGGGTGTTGTTGGGTTGGTGGTTGCATCTTCTTCTTCTTTTGTCAAGAGTTATGAACGTTGGGGGAAAAAATAGAGAATCTAACAATAACTATCAACTGGGGTGAGAGAAAATAATAATAAACTAATTTATGCACAGTTACAGTAACCGTGCATATTTACACGGTTACTGTAACATCTTTGTATATTTACAAAGGTTTAGAAAGACTGATGCAGGTGTTTTTTTGGTTATATTGTGCAAATTTTTGCACTTTTTGTATTTTGTAATGATTGATGCAATTGCTCTTAGGTTTCCAAACCAATGAGCCCACCACTCATGTATTGTGTGGGGATTAGTGCTACATTATTTTAAGTATTATTTTCCAAAATAAGAGCATTCACATCCATGAAATATAAAATGAAAAAAGTGGCCAATCTTGCACATTTAATTCCAAAATTTTCCCGCATAAGTTAGCTAAACTTGTGCAAATATACACTATTATGTAATTTGTATTTAATATTTTATTAATTTATCTTTTTATGTCTATTTTCCTCGTATGTGTCTCCTCCCCAATTCCCCTCACTTTTTTTTTACCATCTCTCTCTCTCTCTCTCTCTCTCTCTCTCTCTCTCTCTCCATTTAAACAAGACAACATTTCTACAAATCACCTACCACCGCCCAACTACCATCACCACAACCCATTACAACACTCTCTCCATTTAAAGAAGACAACATTTTTGCAAATCACCTACCACCACCCAACTTCCATCACCACAACCCATTACAACACATGATATTCCAATCATAAAAATCAACCCAAAACAAAAGGAAAATCAAATCCCAAATCAACCTTAAATCAAAAAACCCAAATCCATCAATAGAAAACCAAAAATCAAACCTTCAACGGAAAACCTACAACCCAGCACCACCCAACCACCACCACCACCATAACCCACTACAACACATGATCTTTCAATCACAAAATCAACTGAAGAAAGGAAAATCAAATAAAAAGTCAACCTAAACCCACCAATAGAAAGCCCAAAATCAAACCTTTAACGAAAAACTCAACAATTGAAAACCCAAAATCAAACCTTCAATGAAAAACCCATCAACCAAAACCTAAATCCAAACTGTCGTTATTGGTGTATGCTTTGACTGCCTGTTTCAAAGAGGAGAATTGGTGTTTCGATGTCGTGACTTTGTACAAGAGAGAGCTTAAAGGAGAGAGAAAATTTGAGGGACACGAGTGAAAGAGAGGGTTGAGAGAATGAGAGACTTTTTTTAGAAGGGAAAGACTTGAGGACGAGATATAAAATAAAAAATAAAAAAATAAAAAAAAAAGAAGAAAAAAGAAGAAGAAGACAATCTATACTATATATAAGAGAATTCCTCTCTTTCAACTGGATTTTTATGTAATTAAAAAATACCCTCATTAATGAAGGGTAGTTTTATTTAGAAATAGGTCATAAATGTTAAATAACAAATTTCATTTCGAATTCAAAAAGAAAATTCCTAAAAAAGAAATTACAGTTATTTCTTATCACTAAAGTTTATCATTTTTATTTGTTTGAAAAATAAAAAAAAAAATTTCGAAATTATAATAGATGCAAATTATTAACGTTTATCCAAAAAAATAGAAGAGCTTTTGAGCACGCGCATGAGTGCGTGCTCAGAGGCTAGTAGTAATAATAAAAAAATTATTATTAAAATAAAATAGAGTGTAAAATAGATAATATGACGTGAGTGGTTTGAAAAGTGGTTGTTTTTAAAATAGAAAAAAGTAGTTTCTTACACTTAAATAGATATATATTTTTTTAGACGAACTGATGCAAATGCTCTAACAGATAAAATCAAATTTAAAATAGCATAATCAATATTTTTATTTAGAAAAATATTATGTCAACAATATTTTCATAATAAATTATAAGTGGCAAGTTCTTATAGGTTGTTATTGATGGGTAAAAATGGTAATTTTAGTGGTAGGTTTAAATTAGAACCAATAATAATATATTACATATAGGCTCTGTTTGGTAACCGTGTTTAAACAACAAAAACTGTTGTTTAAACATTACAACACTTATTTCTACACACCATTTTAGTCACATGTATTTTACAAAACTTAAATAATTAGAAATCTCTTACCAAACAGGCTCATAATTTATTAAAAAAGTGTTGTAAAAATGTAATGAATGAGACTAAAAAAAAATTATTTTCAATCATATTTTTTTAAAAACAAGCGCAGGAAGAAAACATCCCTCCCATCCTCATCATCAAAAGGTCACATGTATATAAATGGTTTCAACAAGGCTCCGCCGCATACAAACTATACCAATTTTCATTAATATTTTTGCTTTATTCTAATTATCGTGAAATCAAAGCCATTATTATTATTTTTTTTTGATGTGATCAAAGCCATTATTTATTGTTTCTCAAAAAAAAAAAAACAAAAAAAAAAAGCCATTATTTATTTCTCCGTGTTTCTTTTTTCTTCTCTCTATTTTTTCCTTCTCTCGATTTAGGGCGCACGCACATTTAAAAAAAAAAAAAAAAACCCAAACTCGCTCTTCGACTCAGAATCAAAACCCTTCCTTTCCCCCTCTCTCTCTCTCTTTCGCTGATCTACTTCTCAGGTACTCTCTTTATCCCTCTCTGTGCGCGACCGAGTTGATTCGGACTCGTCCCGAGTTCGATCTCGAATCGCTACGAGTTCATGTGTTCGGTTCAGATCCTCTTTTCTATGTCACTCTTAAACTGTTCCTTATCGTTTCTTTTATCAATCTCGATCGCGAGATTAGGGTTTCTCGACGAGGTTTTGATTTTTTGAGTTTTAAATTTGTTATTTCTGGTGAATGTTTTAGTATAGGACTAGTAGTTTATTTTTTTGCATTTAATTTCTTTTTGGGGGCTAAGAAAATTTGGGGGTAGGAAAACAGAGGAAATTGTGAAATACGCGTTTTCGTGCTGGATTAGTATTTTGAGGGAAATGGAAAGCTTATTTTAACTATGTCAAACAGTCTGAGAAGATGAGAAATCTACACTTTGGATTCGTAGTTTCTCTTATATCTTTCATTTTTCTCAGTAACCAAACAGAAAAGTAATATTTTGTTTTTCTTTTTGGTGATTTAACCTCAGTTATGTGGTCTTGCATGTTGCATAATAACACTAGGTAGGTACATTGCATTGAATTGTTAGTAAGGTATGGAAAATATTGTGGTTAGCTAATTTTAGCTTTATAGTACGAGTAGAATATCCCCAAAAGTTTTGGGATTAAGGTTTGGTTGTTGTAGTAGCTCAATTGCATATTATTTATTTTTTGATGCATAATACAAATTTATTTTGTGTCTGTGAGGAAATGTTCTGATATTTAAACTAATTCAGAGCTCTATTCTTAGGTGGTTCTGTTATTGTCAATGATGTTGTACTAATCTCTAGGTTTTGTTCAAATCAGTTACCTGTTCATGTGTCAAAGTGTGGTTGTTGAAAGTTGAAATATTATTTATGTTCACAAAATAAAGTACGAAAACCCCGGATATTATTTTTAAGCATTGTTGATGCTAGACAGTAGTTTTCTTTAGAAAGCGTGGCATAAACCTCAATGTGATTCTAGGTTTTAAAACTTCAGAGAAGCATAAGGTTTTTGTCATGGGATTTTTTTATTTTTTGTAGTTTTTGTGTAGTAATCATAAGTATTTTGACGAGTGTGTAGTGCTTGCAACATTCGTGGTTTGTTCATTTGTTTCTACTGGTTGTTTGCTGCAGATTTTCTTTCAGTATTTGGATCTTTCTCTTACAAACATGTTGTTCTTTTCAGGCTATAAGTTGAGTATCACAGAGCAAAACTATTCATTGTCCACCAATCTTTTCACTCTTTAGACTAGGAGCGCTGTTTCTCAACAACGAATGACTTTTTGATGCTCAAGCAATGTCGGGGTTACTCAATGTATTGTCTCTTATCTACATGAATTCTTCTTTCTGTGGACTGTGAGCTTTGGCCACCTCTGCCTGTCTTGGTTATTTTGTCTGTTGTCTTATACCTACAGATTTATTCTATATTGCTACAGTTTTGGAGCATTTACTTGCTGAATGTTAAGTTTTGGTCTGTAAGAAACATGCAGTTTTTTGTTGTAGTTCTTTTAAGCACTACTTGTGAGTTTTGCATGTTTGTTTTGGTGCCTTATTTTATTTTGGATCTAGGGTCTTTAAAAAAGGTGATACCCAATGCACTAAGCTCCCACTTTGTGGTGTCTGGGAGAGGTGAATCATTATAATTAGATTTGTGGTGCATCTTTTAGGTGGCTTTGTTTAGCATAGTTGCATTATGGAGTATATGATGTCAGTATAAATTGGAGATAAACAAGTGATGTATTTGGAATTTTAGGATCATTCTGAAGGGTTAGGCATCTAGTTTTATAATGGAATTATCTGAAAGGAAGGTAGCATTTGTCCGCTGTTTTTACAGTCCCATAGTCTAGGTTACTTTCTTGGACATTCTAATGTTTAAGGATAAATTAGTATTTATAGACCTCTACTTCTGTTAAAGGTGACATTTCTTATGCATTTTGGATGCATTACTTGCAATCAATGTTTTGTTGTCTTCTTTATTTATTTATGCATGTGTGTGTGTAATATGTGATTCAAATTCACTTGGTTTATCTGTTTATTGTGAAATGTACTGTGCTTTCTCGTTGCAGTCTTCTCTCAACAGTTCAGCTTCAAACCTTCCAGATAGTACTGGGCGATCTTTTGCTACGTCTTTCTCTGGTCAGTCTGGTGCTGCCTCCCCCGTTTTTCATCACACTGGTGGGTAGATATTGCTGTAGTTTCACTCATGTGTTCTTCAGAATTAATGAAATTCCAAGTATTTTTTTGGCAGGAGCCATTCAGGGGCTGCACAATATTCATGGGAGCTTTAACGTTCCCAACATGCCTGGTACACTAACATCAAGAAACTCAGCAATAAATAATGTTCCTTCTGGTGGGGTTCAACAGCCTACTGGCAGCCTTTCTAGTGGGCGATTTGCGTCAAATAATCTTCCTGTCGCACTCTCTCAGGTGCTTGTATTGTCTATGCCATATGCCATTGCTAAAAATGGTTCGAGATAATTGATTGTAGTTCGATTGAGATTTCTCTTTCCTCTTATTTATCTGTGTGTGTGTGTGTGTTATTATACTTACACGTGGTCATAGTTCTGGACCATCACCTCAATCTTTTCTTTGTTCAAAACTGTTTTGCAGTTATCTCATGGCAGCTCCCATGGACATTCAGGAGTTACAAATAGAGGAGGTATTAGTGTTGTAGGAAACCCTGGATTTAGTAATAGCACAAATGGAGTTGGCGGTTCTATTCCTGGAATTCTCCCAACCTCTGCTGCAATTGGTAACCGGAATGCTGTTCCAGGATTGGGAGTATCCCCAATTTTGGGAAATGCAGGTCCTCGGATCACAAGTTCTATGGGAAACATGGTTGGTGGAGGCAACATTGGGAGGAGTATAACGTCCGGTGGAGGACTATCTGTTCCTGGTCTTGCTTCTCGGCTAAATTTGGGTGGAAATAGTGGATCTGGAAGTTTGAATGTGCAAGGACAAAATCGATTGATGAGTGGTGCACTTCCACAAGGTATATTAACTTGAGCTGGTGATTTTACTTGTATGGAAGCAGCTTAAGGGAAAGATGATTTACTCTAGAACTTCTGGAAGTATCTTCTTCTGCATGCATCTGTAGATACTTAGTTGTTGCTTCACTTGTAGATAATATTGCACTAATATTCTTATTATATGCTTTGTGCTAGTATCTCTATAGTGAGATGTATCTTGTGTTTCCTATATGCATGTGCTTATTTTGGCCCAATTCTTCTGAATTGCTGTGTGGTTTGAACAGCTGTTCATCATATTTGTACTTTGTCCTTTTTAACTTTATGAATGTATAATAAATAATTATGTCTTGATATGTTTAATGAGCTATAATTCTATATGGAGATGACATTTTCTGGATTCAGGTTCTCCGCAGGTAATTTCTATGCTAGGAAATTCCTATCCCACTGGTGGAGTTACACTTTCTCAAGGCCATGTCCAAGCAGTAAATAATTTAAGCTCTATGGGAATGTTAAATGATGTGAACTCTAATGACAGCTCTCCTTTTGACATCAACGACTTCCCTCAGTTGACAAGTCGTCCTAGTTCCGCTGGAGGGCCCCAAGGACAACTGGGTAAACAAAGGAAAATCTTGCAATTGTGCTTGTTGTATGTTTCAGATATCCACTTTGTCAATTTTAAGATATGTCATAAATAAATAAAAATTACAGGTTCACTACGCAAGCAAGGTCTTGGTGTTAGTCCTATTGTTCAACAAAATCAAGAGTTTAGCATTCAAAATGAAGATTTTCCAGCTTTACCAGGATTTAAAGGTGCTGTATATTCTTTTGACCTGGTCTATAAATATTGGCTGTTCTTCTTCCGTAAAGCATTCTTTGCATTTTTTTAAAACCCTGCTTCCTTACCAATATTACTTGCCATGCATGGAAGGTAATACCTTAGAGCTAGGTTTATGTTTCGACTGCTACTTAAGTTTTACGTTGTTAACTGGCAAGGGGGGGAAATCTCAGTGGGAGAGCAGCCGATAATGCTAATGCAAAAGCTTATTTATTGCACGTTGTACTTTGTGAGAATAAGGGTTTTATGGCTTTTTCTTTCCTGGTATCTTAGGATTGACATGATGTCATTAAAGTATGATGTCTCAAATATTAGATGGATGAAAAAAAAAAATAATAATGGCCGCTTGAGTTTGTATTAAATTCATTATGTTTTTGCTTGATTATGAATTTCCTATTGATAGGGATGTCTTGATGAGGTCATTTTCTTACACTGTTTGGGAGTTTTACTAAGAATGGAATGGGATGGAATAAGTAGATTGTATAGAAATGGAATGGAAAGAAAGGAAAGGAAAGAAATCTATAATTTAGGAAATAAATCCATAATTTAGGAAAGAAATCTATAATTTTAGTAGTGTGCCTTTCACCTTTTTTTTTTTTTTTTTTTAAATAGGGAAAAAATTTATTTTGCGTTCATTTCATTATAGAAAGGAATGAGAGTTCCACTTTTGGGAGGAATGCTTAGGAAGGATGGAATGATTTCCATGCCTTCCTAAGCTCCCAAAGGAGGAAATAGATGGAATATCCCTTAAAGATCCTTTTTATTCCATTCCTTTCCATATATTTCCTTCATTCCAAAGAAGCTGTTACTATGGCATATAATATTAATAATTGATGGTTTGAAATGCTCCATAATTGAGATGGTCCTTTCTATCATTAATGATTTCCAAGGATCCAATTTCCCAACTAAAGTGCAGTTTTGTTTATGTATTGATGAATTATAGCCAAATGTAAAAAAAAAAAAAAAAAAAGAAAAAAAAGAAAAGAAAGAAAGAGATATAGGTGGTGTGAAATTTTGCATAGGGTTTCTGTGATGCAAGGTTTGTTTTTTGTTTTTTTGTTTTGTTTTGTTTTGTTTTTTTGTTTTTGTTTTTGTTTTTTTTTTTTGTTTTTTTTTTTTTTTTCCTGCAAGTATATTAACACTGAAACATGACATCTTGTTACGAGGGTGCTATTATAGTCCTGAATATCTATGCATCAGCTTTCTCCACCCCTCACACCGTACCTATACTTTTTTATATTGGCCACCTCGAAAATAGGGATCTTGGGTGTGAAAATTCATCTATCTTTGTTATTAATTATTTAAAAAAAAAAATCCATCTACATTTGTTGGATCAAGCATCTTTAATTTTCTGTATGGCTAAGGAGAATTGAAAATTACTTATGTTTTGCATCACTCAAGATTCCGTCTTGGAATATGCATATTGTTACCGTTGGATCAACTTCTTTGCTATGCTTTGATGATTCTTTGCAATTGGATGTAATAGATCTTTGTACATACTGAACTGATTTAATAACTTATGTTCTATATTTTGCCAATTAGAGCTGAAGTGGAACTTCCTCATCTCATAGTAATGGGATGGAGGAGGTCATGGGTTCATGACCCACAGGGTTCCTGTGTAACTTACCAATTAAAAAAGAAAAAGAAAAAACTGCATACTACGTTAGGACGTTTCCCTTCTCACCTTTGGGTGCAGATGGATGATATGTGTTCCTATCACTCAAGTACACTTAAAGCTTGGAAGTATGGCTTGTTCTTGTAATAAAGTTTGGTTGGTTGTTTTAGCATTTGTTGTTGACTGTATCATTAGATCTTATGCAGGTGGTAATGCAGATTATGCGATGGATATGCACCAGAAAGAACAACTTCATGACAATACTGTTTCGATGATGCAATCACAGCACTTTCCTGTGAGTCCTATATTGTATAAATTGAAGAATGTGTGTGATTGATAATTTACAATGGGGTGGCACTCCATCAAAATTGATAGCATTTTAATTAGTTCTGTAAACAAATTTTTCCACTTAATAGATTAATGGCTTCTTGTCATGAGTTTCATAAATGAAAATATGAAAAGTTTGATTCCACCATTTCACATGAAAATGGGTGTTCTTATCAGTAATGTTGGGATGGAAAACAACCATTGGGTATTCCTAGTTGATGCTATATGCTGTATATCAGGGTTTTCACTAATTCTTCCAATTTTCAATGTGCAGATGGGTAGGTCTGCTGGATTTAATTTAGGTGGAACATATTCATCCCATCGTCCTCAGCAGCAACAGCAGCAGCAACATGCTCCATCAGTCAGTAGTAGTGGTGTCTCTTTTTCACCTTTAAACAATCAGGACCTTCTCCATTTACATGGCTCAGATATGTTCCCATCTTCACATTCAACGTATCACTCCCAGGTATTCTAATTTGTTGCTGTAAATTGTCTGTTTCTAGTAATAGGGGATCTTCGAGGCTGCGGAAATTAATCCCCGCCCCCCCTCTATAATTTAATTTGGAATCACCATGGTGTACATTTGATGTGCTTTGTTGAAATTGTTTTGTTTTCTGAAATTATGAGCGGTGGACTATATAAATGCTTTTTTGGTCAACATAGGACTAATTTGTTGGCATTTATCTCCTGCATCAATATATGAAAAGTATACCTAACTTCGTAAATTTTTTTTTTCCTTCAGACCAGTGGGCCTCCTGGCATTGGACTAAGACCTCTAAATTCTCCAAATACAGTATCTGGTATGGGATCATATGATCAGCTCATCCAGCAGTATCAACAACACCAGAGCCAGTCTCAATTTCGTCTGCAACAAATGTCAACTGTCAATCAGTCATTTAGGGATCAGGGCATTAAATCCGCGCAGGCCCAGGCTGCACAATCTACTCCAGATCCATTTGGTTTGCTTGGCTTGTTAAGTGTAATAAGGATGAGTGATCCCGATCTGACATCCCTTGCTCTTGGAATTGACCTGACAACCCTTGGGTTAAATTTGAATTCACCAGAAAATCTTCACAAAACTTTTGGTTCTCCATGGTCTGATGAGCCAGCTAAAGGTGATCCAGAGTTTACTGTGCCACAATGTTATTATGCCAAACAACCACCTCCTCTACATGTGAGCTGCGCTGATCATTTTCCTTTAGATATTGAGAAAGCTAATGTATTTTTCCTGCTCTAATCTCTTTTGGATGGTTGCAGCAAGGTTACTTTTCAAAGTTTAATTTGGAAACATTATTCTACATATTTTACAGGTTCTTTTCTTTACTGCATCTCTGTTGCTTTCTTGTCTGACTTGTAAGATTTTAAATTTAATGCAATCATGGTCTTCTCTTTTGCAGCATGCCAAAAGATGAAGCCCAATTATATGCTGCTAATGAACTGTAAGTTCTCTCAGGATGTGTGTACAATGTAAGGCATAACATTATGAAAGTGAAGGCAGGCTATTAGAAAAATTCCTGAATCATATTATCTTTTGTGAGAACCAGGATTATCCCTCTAATATGATTGAATATTTATTTTTTTAAATGTTCTATTTTAAATAGAAATTCTCTGTAGTCTGTATCAAATTTGATTTGAAGAAAGAATAATGGTTCTATCCTATGAATATTAAAAAAATATTAGTGAAATCTCATCTACTAATAAGTTTCTAGTCCAACAAAGAACAAAAAGGACAATATATGGGATGGTTGGAATGTGATTTGAATTAGTTATTATATATCTAATTTTGCCCCAAGAGGGTGCTGCTTCCTTGCTGAGTGTGAATTTGTATTTAGTGCAGATTTGGCCACAATTAAATCCACAAATTATAAAGTTGGGTCTGACAATACCTTTTGTTTGTCTTATTTTTCTTTGGCACTGGAGAGGCCTGTGCTCGTGAGAGTGCATTGTAGACGGCAGAAGTCCATCACTTAAGATGGTCTTTTTTTTTTTGTTCAAATTCTATGTACTGATCCGCTGAAAGAATTCCAGAGAAATTGCTTTTAAAGAAAATCTTCTTTGTTAAAAACTCTTTTCTATTCTCTTCATGTTCACAAGATTGCCAATACATGTGTATTAGAATTCCAGAGAAATTTATATCCTTTTATTATGTGTGTGTGTGTATATATATATTCAAGTATTTATATGAAGTTCCAGCTCTTCAAAGATATTTAATTTTGTTGCTTTCACTCCCACTAACGAACATGCACCTGCTGTGTGACTTGTATTTTAGCTTCTGCAATATATATTAACAAGGTATGGAAGCTTGTTTTGCTAAAAGCACTGTGAAACCTGTTGGCAGTTACGCTAAAGGCTGGTTTTATCACAAAGAGCACCGATTATGGTTCATAAGAGCCCCCAACATGGAGCCGCTTGCTAAGACAAACACTCATGAGAGAGGATCTTATCACTGTTTTGATCCAAACACATTTGAAATGATCCGCAAGGTTTGGACCAATGACACCCATTTTTTTAAATTGTTTTCTATATAATTATAAGTTTGAGCAATTTTTGATTAATTCTACTGTGTCCAACATATAATTTTGGTTGCAGGATAATTTCATTGTCCAGTATGAGATGATGGAAAAGAGACCGTTGCTACCTCAACATTAACAGATATTGTACTCACAATGTAAAGTTTCAGTTTGGATCCTGTTAGAAACCAAGTTAGCAACATTGATGTTCAATGTATCAGGCAATTTTAAGCAATTTATCGATCTTGTAGTGATCTTTAGTCGTATCTTTTATTTTTCCCTTTACATAATCAATTTTTAGTCTTTACACACATTTGCTTTATTGACAGCCTTGTCCCTTTCGATTTTGGATGTTTTCGAAGTTACCCATTGGTCTTGGAAGTTCTTAACACTACCCCTTTAAATAATTGATTCGAACCCTTTTGGCCAAAAATGGTTGTAGTGTGAGTTATGGTGCTTACGTTACTGTAATTTCAGTGGAAGAAATTTTGTACTCGGTTACACGAGTCTTCTTCATGTAATCTTGATTGTGGAACGAGTCTAGCTAGCAACGGAAGAACTCGGAACTTGGGAGACCTGCTGCAAGACAGCAGGGGTCTGGCATGTATCATTATGATGAAGTTTGACGTGTTTTGTGTGCGACAGTGTTAGTCACATGAAAAAATTATGCTTCTATTAAAGAAATGTGTTGAGGCTTTAAGAGGATTCACGTTGTGTTCTCTAATATAGATTTTTATTTCCCCTCTAAAATGACCGATATCGTAACTTAAGTTTATTTATTTATTTATTTTAATTCTCCCACATTTTTTGTTTGATAAGCATTTGATTGTGCATCATTTTTTAACAATTTACAGTTCTATATTTTTGTCTAAAATACATAAGCTTTGTAAGCTCTTGTAAACTACTCTGCTCCCATTTTTTTAATTCATCTCTCTCTCAAGTGGTGACATGGGTGAGTGGAGTTGCAGTGGGTGTGGGTGGTGTTGCGGATGTTGATCTTGTTGTCGGTGGTGTTGCAAAACAGACACCTCGACCCCTGATTTCCTTCTTGAGAAAAGTCGAAGTTCAATGCCAATTAGCTTCAGTCTCAAGACAGCTATTAGAGGCAACATCACAAATTTCATATGATGAAGATAATACCATGATAGAATCTTCCACCACACCAAATTTTAGGACTCACCCTGAACTATTCCAAGATTCTCAGGATTCCCAAGATTTGGATGACAACATAGGCTATAGACATTCATAGATAGACAGAAGATCCACAGACTCAAATCAAGAAAGAAAGGACAGACACTATTTCACTAATAGACAGAATCTTTGCTATTCATTAGCATGCTCAAACAAGACGGACAGAATGAAGATACACGGCTAAGGACAGACTGAAAATAAATAGCTAATGACTCTTATGATTGCAAGAAGAAAGAAAGGAATGAAGCACCTATGGCAAGGTCTGCTTAGTAAAACAAATGTGTCACTATTTATAAAAATTTTAAACTATTCATTGAAAAGTATCCTCCAATTCCTCTCTTTTCCTCTTGAAACCAAGAAAGCCCTTCTCCCTTTAATCTTTCCCCTCCTTTACAGAATTTGTATTATAACTTGTTAATCTCGTATCTATAAAGAAGGATGGTGTTCATCTATTTGTTTCAATAAAAGCATTTAATACAGATTTCCTTTTAAATAAGAATTTATTGTTTTAAATTATTTTTACGTCTTTTGCTTAATTTATGCTTTCATTCTATATTATTATATCTATATTACCATAATTATACTTTATATTTTAGAGTTCAAATTTGATAAGGATGGGGTGTAAAACCCATGTTTTATACCATCTAATGAGAGATTGTCATATAAGCATTTTACTTTAAATTCAATATATCCTATCACACTTAATAGCATTTCAATAAATTCTCAATTTGGTTAGTTTTATATATGGGTAGGGTGGTGGCATTACAGTGACTATTTTTTTGTGTGTCTATGTGGGGCGGTTGGGGATGGTGTGGTTTAAATGCAACTCCTAATTCTAGAGGGGTTTGATTTTCTCTCTATGTGTATCATCTAGCTTTTATGGCCTCATATAGGCCTGTCCACGGGTCGGACCGGTTCAGGTTTAGGCTTGAACCAAATTCAACCCGATTGGGTCGGGTGATTGGATCTTAGACCCGTATTTGACCGAATAGTCAAGTCGGACCCGGTGTTTTGGGCCACCCGTTGGGCGGGTCGGAGTTGTCGATTAGGTAGGTTTGGTCCATAGATTGGGCCAATTTTTTGGACTTCTATAAAATTTATTTTAGTTCAATTTTTTTAGCCTTTTTAGTCCAAATTAAGGAGTTTGACAGTTTTATAAATTACTTGAATGTCATTTTTTTGAATTTTCCATATCAGTTTGGGCCTTGCTTTTACTTTTTTTGAAAAAAAAAAATGGGCCTTCAAGATAAACTTAAATTAAGCAATTACTTTACTTATAAATTCATTGGGCCTTCAAGACATAAACATCCTGGACAAAATACCTCACCACAAGACACAAATTAAGCCTATTTTTACCACATCTGTTAAGCATCCATACATTAAACATCCTGGACAAAATACCTCACCACAGCACACAAAAAAAGCCTATTTTTACCGCATATGTTAAGCATCCTCACATTGACCACAAAATAAACACAGCAAAATATATTGTAAAACCTGGGCAAAATAGTACAATACAACTAACAACACACAAAATCCTATTTTCACCACCTATGACTTGTTAAATAGCCACACATTGACTACCAAAAAATAAACACAACAAAATAGAATGTATAACCTGGACAAAATAGCAAAACACAACACACAAACATGCCTATTTTTACCACCTATGATCTATTAAACATTCACACAATACAAGCACCTAGCAGTAAGCGAGTAGCTCAATACAAGCACCTGGCAGTAAGCCAGTAGCTCAATACAAGTCATCTGGCAATAAGCCAGTAGCTCAATACAAGTCATATATATTCAAGAGAAACCCAGAGGCATAAAAGCCAATCTTAACACCTATGTTAAACCTGCCAATCACACAACAAGTAATATTTCCAATAACAAATAAGTCAACCATAGCAAGCATAAGCAACAAATTTATACTGCAATATTTCCATATATATATATATATATATATATATATAAATGGATATATACTAAGTAAGCCATATAGGCAGAGAAGACAATTAGATTATTGCAAGTTTTTAAGGTAGTAAACCACAAGGCAGTAAGCTTGCTAGCTATACAATGTTTCCAACAATATAATTAATTACAATTATGAAATACCACAAATATTTCCAAAAAAATAGATTTTCCAAAGCATTGCATGACAAATACTCTAGCTAATAAGTCTATAACTCATAGAAAAGAAAACCTATTGACTAAGATTTCTTTTCTATAAGCATTAAGAGTAGTATTGCTAGAAAAGCAATGTATTCCAAAATGTTCCCAAAAGGTTGCCTCCTTTACAAAATAAATTATTCCTCCTACAATAGACAAAAAAATATTTAACAAATAATACATTAGTACCAAATACAAGACAAACTAGAAATGATAGCAAGTTTATAATAGTAAAGGGCCAAAGGCAGTAACATACCAAGTCAATTATTAATCTTCAATACTTATTAAGGGTTGTTTGCCTGAGCTAGAACCCAATTTTGAGCTAGTACTTGCTAATGCACTTGATGATGATTGTTGATTTAAAACTAGAAAAGAAAAGGAAATAAATACAATAGATTAAATTTTGTTTGAATACATGAGACATTCAATAAGAATTAATAGACAATAAGTTTTAGAATTTAAAGATATTACCTAAATCATGAAATTCCTCCCCCAACGCCTCAACCTCATCCCTTGATTGACGATGAGAAATCGGAACTGTGGCTTGAAGCCAATTATGTGCACATACAAGGTTTTGGACCATGAGAGGAGAGAGAGAACTTTGAAATGGATCAACAATGCGGCCTTCAGTGCTAAATGCTAACTCAAATGCAACAGTAGAAACTGGTATAACCAACACATCCTTAGCCACTTTGGACAACAGTTGGTACCTACTAGAATTGTCCTTCCATCACCCCAACACCTCAAAATTCACATCCTTTCTCCTATCACAATTTTTAGCCAAATACTTTTCAACCTCATTACTACAACCTATAGATTGCTCAGCTTCCAAGAAAAGCTTATATCAAGAGTGAACCATCACATATGGATCACTAGCATCACCTTCCATTTGTGTCCCCTCACTCCCACTTGGTTCTTGCACATTTGGGGAATGAATGGAACAATAAAAATTATACAACTTCATCAAAAGATCTTTCACCTTATCAACCATCACTTTCCCCATTGCATTCCCATAAATTTCAGAAAAAGAAAACTTCAAAAACCTCAATTTTTTTCATGGATCAAGAACCACAGTCACATACAAAAGATGACTAATATTATCACTTTCCCCCCAATACTTCTCAAATTTAGTTTTCGTGTTTGTGGCTTTGTTTTTCAAGAGGGTATTTTGGGATTTAACTATATGAGAAATACCCTCCTGAATAACAAATATCTCATCGAAAAAGGCATTTGAAATTAACATACAAAGAGCCATATAACTTCTTTGTTGCATTGTAAAAAAGCCTCAAGAAAGTCACAAATGCCCTACAATTTTGGAAATCACTCATACAAGGAGATTCCAAACCACCACTATCTTCCTTGGTCCTAAAGTACGACGAATAACCATCATCTTCAAAGTCCATTCTAAGGAACACTTTCTCAAATTTTTTAGCAGTTTCTAACATGAAGTAAGTTGAGTTCCACCTAGTAGGTACATCTAGACAAAGAAGACTCTTGGACTCCATATCTAACCTCTCCATAAAACTCCTAAAAGTTTGAAATAACATACAAAGAACTAGAGAACTTCTTTGTTGCATTGTAAAAAAGCCTCAAGAAAGTCACAAATGCCCTACAATTTTGGAAATCACTCATACAAGGAGATTCCAAACCACCACTATCTTCCTTGGTCCTAAAGTACGACGAATAACCATCATCTTCAAAGTCCATTCTAAGGAACACTTTCTCAAAATTTTCAGTAGTTTCTAACATAAGGTAAGTTGAGTTCCACCGAGTAGGTACATCTAGACAAAGAAGACTCTTGGACTCCATACCTAACCTCTCCATAAAACTCCTAAAAGTTTGATTTCTATTGGGTGAGGACTTTGTTAGGACATATATGATTTAATGTTAGGAACATATGTCAAATTAGAATTGGTTAGTCCTTTGATAAAACACACTTTACTTGCAATTGGGTAGATCTAGGATGTGTTTAATGTTTCAAGGAACAAGGTTTCAAGTTCAAGTGTTAAAACCATGCAAGTCTGTCCAAGAAACAAGTGAAGAAGTACTGGATTTTAAAGCTCGATAGCTAGTATCTATCAAGGTTTAAAAAACTGCTAAAACACAATGCTCGATAGCTAGCTCGACAGATAAGCTATTTATCGAGGTTTATGAAATTCAATTTTTCAGAGCTGATTTCAATCCAATTTGTGAATACATGTTTGGGCTTTCTTTTCTTACAACCCTAAACATATATAAGGATTGTTTTAAGGGCCGTCAAAGGTTGTGCGAGTGTGAAGCAAAGTTGTGTTCTTTTAAATTGTGATTGGAGACAGAATTTGCCCTAGTTCATCTTTCTCTTGAAGAAGCTGCTGTGTTTGTACACTGTAGGGTTTTGTAACCAAGGAGTTTTGTGATCTTCATCGTCTGATGAATTGAAGAACTTTGCAGCCAATATCTTTCTCAAGTTGGTGAGTAAGCCACGTACTAGGATCCGCTCATCGAATTGGTTAGTCATGTACTGGGAGCCGTGCATTACAAGGAGAGATTGTCACTACAGAACAAGTCTAATTGGGTATTGGGGTAAGAGTTTAACTGTAGGTTGGTATAAGGTACTGAGATTCCTTTACTTGTAACCACTTTGTTGTGATAATAGTGAATTCTTGGGAGTGGTGACCTTAAAATCACCCGGTGGGGTTTTTGCCGTGTAGGTTTTTCACATTCGTAAATAAATCACCGTGTCAATTTAATTTCCGTAGCATTTAGTTATTTGGTGATTTGTTTGTGCTACCACGCTATTGCATGCTAATTGAATTAATTAATTAACTTGGCTAATTAATTTGTTAATTCATCACAAGGGGTCAACACATTCTTGGCCTATCAAGTGGTATCAGAGTAGACACTTTCTAATTAGGTTTTAATCTTTGTTATATGATCCATTGACCCCTCTTTGTCATGGATAGAGGACAGTCTCTTATTATACCTTCATTATTTGATGGCACAAACTATGCATACTGGAAAGTACGCATGAGAGTTTTCTTGCAATCATTAGATGAGAAGGTGTGACAAGCTGTGGAGATAGGCTGGACCAAGCCGAAGGAAGCATCGGCCAATTGGGATGATGCTAAGATCAAGGTGGCTAACTTCAACAACACGGCATTGAATGCTTTATTCAGTGCAGTCACAAACGAGGAATTCAAGAAGATATCATCTACTGAAACTACAAAGGAAGCATGGACTATCCTCTAGAAAATCTATGAAGGAACCAAGGCTGTCAAGGATTCAAAGTTTTAGAGGCTTACCACGAGCTTTGAAGAGATTAAGATGCAGGAGGATGAGTCATTTGATGAGTTCTATGCCAAGCTCAAGAACATAGTGAACTCAGCCTTTAATTTTGGGGAAACCATTCCCGAACTCAAGATTGTTAGGAAGGTGCTCAGATCTCTACCCAAGAGATTTCATGCCAAGATCACCGCAATTGAGGAATCAAAGGATACTGACAAAATTCCTTTGACAAAGCTAGTTGGAAATCTGCAGACCTATGAGTTGGGTCTGTCTAGGATCGGGAAATCGAGCAAGAGCAAGAGCAAGAGCATGGCATTGAAGGCCAAGAATAGTGACACTGATGAGTCTTCAGACAATGAAGATTCTAAGATGAAATCCTATATCACTTAGCAATTCAAAAAGTTTATGAAGAATGTCAATGCTAAAGGATTTGACAAAGACCGCAAGCAGTCTAGCTCGTCTCAGTTCAAGAACTAGGACAAAGGAAAGAAGGATGCTAGGGATGGCGGTCAGTACATTGTTCCCTCAGGACCAAAATGCTTTGGATGTCAAGGCTTCGGACACATGAAACAAGAGTGCCCTACATATCTCAAGACCATTGGGAAAAGCAAGGCACTTACTGCTACCTTGAGTGACACCGAGCCTGAAAATGATTCCGACAATGAGGATGATGGAATCCTAAATGCCTTCACTGCCACTGTAAATCCTACTGAAGGAACTGTTGAAAATGTGGATGAAGAAGAAGAATTGGTGGAGTCTAAGTTTGAAAAGATGGATGAGCAAGATGACATCCACACATCTTATGCAAAGTTATACAAGGTCTCGGAAAAGCATGAGAAATTGTATAAGTTGGCCACCAAGAAGCTCAGTGATGTGGAGCTTGAATGGGAAGAAATCTCCAAGAAGTTTGATGAAGCCAATCAGACTATTGGAGCATTGAGATTTGAGAATAATTTCTTGGCTGAGAAGACCAAGAAGCTTGAGGCAGAACTGGTCCAAGTCAGAGCCCAGTTGGAAAGGACTTCAAGTGCAAAGCTCGATGAGATGCTCAGTCTTCAGAAATTTGCTTCCGATTGAACCGGTTTAGGGTATGATTTCTCTTTTCCTAGTATTGCTTCTGCTAGTACTACTGTTTTTGTTCCTCCTAATAATATTGTTGAATCTGAAAACAATGATGTGCAGAATGTGTTAGCTAGTGAGAATATAGATAAGGGTAAATCTATCTTAGAAGCACCCCCTAAGTAGGATAAGAAAGAAATAAAAAATCCTAGGGCTAAGAAGGGAAACACTTAAAAGCCTAAACAGAAGAAGCATCATCTTTGTCATCACTGTGGAGCAGCTGGATATATTCGACCTAATTGCTACAAATGGTTAGCCACTCAATAGAGCAATAGTATGATCTCATCGAGAAACCAGAATCAGTTTCCATCCTCCTTTGCTCCTCTTGGAGATCTTCTCAAAGCCCTCATGTTCTTTTCGAACTTGAACGGTTTCAATTCTTCCCCCTCACCGCCGGATCAAGGGTTTTCAAAACAAAAAGGTTCTTCCAAGGTGTGGAAGGAAAAAGGTTCCAAGTGATTTTGTCGCTTTTTCTCTCTCTCTCCCCTTCTTGTTTTTGTTTTTGCATTACTTGTGTGTTTTGCTTTCATGTTTTGAGTCAGTCTAGTTTTATGCATTACTTTGTCTAACATGTTTTTGTTTGTTTATTTTCAGTTTTGTTTTATTTTGTTTTATTTTTTTATAAAAATAAAAAAATTGAACAATCAGAAAAATACAAAAATAGTGTGTGTTTGTGTTCATTGGTACTTATGTACCTTGGATGACTATTGAAACAAAGTTTTCTAAACTTTGTATCTTTTGTAACTTAGATGAGCATCTCTATGCACAACTAAGCAAGTGAGCTTTGTGACTCGTGTGGCTCGTGTTTGTGATGAGTAAGATTAAGTAATCTTTTGTACTTAACACTTGTATCACTCTTTTTGATGGGAATGACTAGAAAATCCTAAGAGAAAGACATAAATAACCATTTCACCACTGTTACCTACCAATCATGAAATGACATTTGTATGTTTCGGCAAAGTAAAAGTGAAATGTCAAATACTTAACATCATTGGATATTTTTTTTCTATCTCTTATATGCCCATGCATGGTATGCTTAAAAGAAAAATATGCAAAGAATAATAAAAAGCAAAAAGAATCAAAATGCTTTATATATGATTGCAAGCGTGTATTATAGGAGATGTGGGAGTTATAGGATGTACCTTGAAGGTGATAGTCCCCATCAAATAGTTATGATTGTGTGTGAGTTAAAGTGATTTTCTCATATCTCAAATCGTCATAACATGTAGACACTTATGCAATCTTGCAATATTTTTCACACAACACACAATATTTTTTGCTACTTTTGATACATGTGCAAGTACAATGTGATTTGGCCATCACAAGGAATACAAGTGTTAATGTATACTCACTAAACTGTCTTAACTTGTTTTTTGAAATATGAAATTGGTTAGACTTGTTTAGTATGTGTTTGTGTTTTGGATCTATGAGCTTGACATTTTTCTTGTTGAGAGATGATTTTGAGAGCTTAAAATATTGTTTGGATCTTTGGTTGTATAGCATGCTTGATTACATTCATATCTGTGTTTTTCTCTTCTTGAAAAATTGTTTTTAAGCAATCTCGACAGTTGCTAGACACCTCTCGACAGCTAAGCTATCTATCGAGTCCTTTCAGTTTCTTTTTATCACATTCTCGATAGCTTCTCAATAGCTGCTTGATCCATCGAGAAAATTTCTGGATGCTCGATAGCTTCTCGATCCATCAAGATCCTCTAGTTGTGGACACCTCTCGACAGATCCTGAATAGCTCTTCGACAGCTGATTCACACGTTTTAAACCTCGACACCTCTTGATCTGTCGAGAATTATGGATTTCTATATAAAGGGTTAGCGTGAATTCTTTCTCATTTCTCTCGATCTTTCTCGACTCCTTTTGTCTCCTTACCTTCCCTAACACCTCTCAATCACTTCAAACCTCTTCCCCACTCATCTTCTTCATCTGGTATGATGCTCTCTCACTCATTAATCATGCATTAATATCTTTTGACCTAACTTTTGGGGTTTTTGAAAATTTTTGAGATTTTTCAAAATTATTGAGGTTTTTGCTAAAGTTTTGGGATGGATTTTGTTTAAATGATCCTAAGTGGTCATGCATTGCATCACATTTGCATTGTAACTATGATTCATGCATTTTTAGATGTGTTTTTACTTTGTTGCAATAATGTGTGCTGGTAGGTTTGGATTGGCCTGAGCCCATGATGATTTTATGTTGCATGTCACATGTTCATGCATTTTCATGCACACGTACCTTCAATTCTTTATATTCTTTTATATTGATATTGTTGGTGCTTTTCTACTTGTCTCTATTTCTCCCTCTCTCTATTTCTTGTGTTAGTCTGCTCTATGGCACCCAAAAGCAAATCCACTCCGTCCCAGAACCCTCTTCGTTCTGGGGCATCCACTTCTTCTTCTGATCCTACTCCTTCTCACATATGGTTTAGTGATGATAAAGCCCGAAAGGACTTTTCGGAGAACTTTTCTCGACGAGGCATTCATTTGGAACACCAAGTCATCCTATCGGATTTTTTCAATACTGACCTTCCCATTGTCATCATATATAAATTTCTTGTATATATGACCAAAAACAAATTCCATAAATTACAAAAATTTAAGTATTTAGACTACAATTTAATATTTACTTATAAATTACCAGTCATAGCCATTTTAATGTTGCTATAAGTGAGGAAATAATCTGCATAATCAATTAAGAACACCAAATCAAAAAATGATATCAATAATCAAGATGAATTGTATCATCTAAAATTAAAAAAAAAATCATATAATTTAAACAATAATTGAACTACGTTAATAGAAACTCATAAAAAAAAATGAAGATAGTTCTTTTCACATAAATCTCCTAATTTCATTTGGTAGATGAGTTCCATCCCAAATAGATTAGTGATAAAATTTTGACTGAAATAAAAAATTTCATAAATTATATTTTTATATATATATATATATATATATATATATATATATATATATAAAAGTATCTAAACCTTCTAGGGTACCACAATCAAAATAATTTCAAAAATAGATAAATAAAAGTGCATAAAGAGAAACAAAAATTGTATTGCAATGTAAATGTAAAAGTTTACATATAAATTACTTGTCTAGCCATTTTGATATTGCCATAAGTGAGAAAATAATCTGCACAATCAATTAAGAATACCAAATCAAAAAATACATCAATAATTGAGATGAATTGCATTATGTAAAATATTTAAAAAATCATAGAATTTAAGTAATAATTGAACTAAGTTAATAGAAAAATAGAAACACAAAAAAAAAATAAAAATAAAAAGAAGATAGCTTTTCTCACCAAAAAAGCCAAATCCTTCCTTCTGAAGTTCTTCACTTAATTTTGGTTTTTTGTTGATTGATTTTAGCATTCTTAAATAGTAGAGTAGAGTAAACTAGAGAGTTTTAGTTCAACTCACGTTGTTGTTGCTGTTTTTTGTTTTTTTAAATTTTTATCCAAAACAAATGGTAGCTAATAGGTGTAGCTATATAACCTAAATGGGAAAAATACAGATTAGATGAAGATGAAGATTTTGGATTGTGATCAAATTAAGAAGTAATAGATGAAGAAAAGAATTTTAATTGTAATTAAATTAAGTTTTTTATCAATTTAGAAATTATAGGAGACAAAGATAAGAAACAAAAAATTATATCTATTTTTTTTACATGTAGTAATTTGGTTTTATTTATTTATTTATTTATTTTTTATTTTTATTGATTGATTTTAGCATTCTTGAATAGTTCAACCCAATTTCTCTAATTCAAACTTAATTTGTGGAAGTGTGAAAAATATTCACATTAAATCAATCATATATCAACTCTTAGAAATAATAGGAAAATAAAAATGATATATACTTTTAAAATATAAAAATTTAAAAAATTTCTGCAATATAATGAAACCACTTGGCGCAATCATGGCATCTAAGCCCAATTTTTATTATATAATATATGATATGCAAGCTTTTACTATATCAATTATTATTAGTTATCACATTAATTAATAATTTGATGTATATATATCAACTCATTTGTATTATAATGATACTAATTTATTGAATTATGTAATAAAAAAAAATTTTAATTTTTTTTTAATAAATATTTAAATGTATAAAAAATACCCCACTTAAAATTTTTCCCTAATCCCCCAAAGTTGTTGAGTCAGCCTACATGCAGCTTTGACATTTGTCAAACACAATGATATAATCAACACAAATATATGTTGGTAGTTCCATGCCTTCTTTCTGATATCACCACCAATCTTTTGCCACAAACTTTATAAGATATCCTGATATTCCGCAAGAAAATAGTACTAATTTAACCGATAGACCAGCAGGCAGACCATAATTATATAGCAACATAAAAGATGCAAACTAAAAACAAAAATGAAACATCATGATTGAATTAACATATCTAGTTTTGCTGAAAATACTATTGCCCCTCAAATTTAAAAGAGAAATTGTGGAGCATCAAACAGTTCACTATTTCTTCTTTCAACGACTGACTTGGCCTCTAGTAATTAGTCTTCATCCAGAATCAAGATTGTGAGGCGCTCAAGACCAGGCCTTTCAGTGCTGGCATTTGATTTTCCAAAAGCTCCCTCTTGGTCAAAATTCTATCAGATGAACAGTCTTCTTCCTAACCAACACAGACAACAAAATAAACAAACGATTGATTTGAGATCAAAACCTAAAATAAACGTGAGGATTTCTAAGTTTCCCAAAAGAGAATCTTTACAAGTGCATATATTCTCATAAAATAAACATAGTTATCATGGTGGCCAACTTATTTTGCAAAAAATTTACTTATCGTGACCCCTTTTTAGGCCCTAACAGAGGAGATAAATTTTAAAACACGACCAAGAGAATATTTAAGAGTTTTGCTCAAGCTTGAACTTTTATGGGCCAGTTGTAAAAATGACATATATGCCAAATAAAGAATCTGATGAGTGAAATGCACATTTACTTACATCACCAGTTGCAGCAGATATTAGTGCTAAAAGTGTCACTGTTGCAGTCTGGTAATCAGTTAAGATCTTATGTGCTGAATCATCTAGTTTATCCTGAAAAATAGATACACAATTATGGAACATAAAATGTAGGGGGAAAGACATTTATAGAATAAATAGCACCAAACACTTCAAGTAAGGCAATCGTATTATAACCATCAGTTAGACATCAGTTAGGTTCAGTTCATTTAACCAACTTGGGCTGTCAGTGGGCAAAGTTTGATGCAGGTCTTACAGGATTCAAATTCTAACCTGATTTTCATTTTTGACATGTAATAAGTTATTCAAATTCTGCCAATGAGCTCTAGCTCAACTGGCACCTCCTCCCTTTATAAGTTATAGTGGAGTGTAAGGTCAAGGATTCAAGACCCATTGGTTGCACTTGTAACTAACCAATCAGGAAAAAAATAATTCTAATTCTAATCACATGAATACAACTCTGACTCCGAATCCAACAGATTCCAAATAAGTAGTCCATATCCAAATATTAAAATGATTAAATCCAGATCACCTACATGATGGCCACTCCTCACAGTTGTTAATTGAACCAAGTTCCAACATCACATACATGTTCAGCTCAAACAAAAATGCAGACTACTAAATCATTGGTCCACCCTCCAACCCCCCTCCCTTCTCTTCCTTCTTCATTTGGTAGGTAAATACAATTCATGTGGGACAATTGAACCATTTGGTCCAAACCATTGGGATTATTGGCAATAAATATATGACCATGAGATGAAACAAAACATTTCCCTAATAACATGTCTCAAGAGGTATAACAAATAATAAGCTGAGAGACCCAACAAGTTCTGTTTTGAATGTATCTGAATTCCATATCCAAAGTAAATGTTACAAAGTTTGATCCAGGAAGCTGGAGTACTGAGACCCAAAGACCAGAAGTAAGCATGCCAACTGAATCCACACAACCTTTAAGAATCAAAGGCCTATTATTTTCTGTATTTTAATCACCACCTTTTACAACCATAGATTAGCTCCCAAAAAAAAAAAAAACACTCAACAAAGAAAAAAGAGAGAAGATTTTATGAATTTATCTACAGTTTTGGTGTATGACATGTCAAGATTGGTGATTATCTAGAACTGAAAGTGCTAATCACATTCATCGTTGACTTCTTTTTTTCTTTTTTATGGGACATTTTATTGTTATCTTAATATAAGTATTTTGCATGTCTTTGCCATCAATCTATATGCAGTCCCTCCTTACTCCAGCGATTTCAGGATGTAGGAATTAGTTCATTTCAACCATCAGAAGCAAAACCAGGCACTAAAATTTTTTACTACTGCCTTACAATAGACATCCCGCACTCCAGAAATACCATGTGTAAGCCGGCTGCCATCCATTGAGGTCATTCATGTCTGAATTAACAGATAAGGTGCCCACTAATGGTGACTCTATCAGTGCATCTTTTTCTTCCTTTTACTTTAAAAGAAAGGATAAAAGTCATGTCATAATACATGAAGTAAACCTGAATGAAGAGAAAGTCCCCCCTCCCTTTCACTAAATCCTAGGGAGCCCTGACAAGAAGTAAGTACTTGTTATCCTATCATTAATGATTAAGCTTCTCAAAACATATTTGCACTGCCTTGATATTATTTCTTTTCAAGGCTCCACAAGGTTAGTCATTATACACTCAAAATCTTGCAGCACATTGTTTGAAAAACATATTCTCTTGGATAATATACAGATATACCTTCAATCGAGAAACAGCAACTGAAATGGCCCTTCCTGGGGCTTGAAGAGCTTTATGGTGAACCTATTCACAAAAAAAATCACCTTATAAAAATGAACAATGAACACTTTTCAAGCATGTATAATAAAACATATCAATATAAATTAACTGACCTGTATATACAGTAAGGAGACAACTTTTGCCAGAAGAGAAACTGGGTCAGTTTCAGCAGAAACTTGAGATGTCAAATCCTGAACATGACATAATGATAAATAAATAAAAAGCACATGAGAAATAAGATCTTGGGACCATCGATCCATTCTAACTTCGTACCAACCAATTTATTAATGCCCAACCGGACAAAGTTAACACAATTTGCTGCTGTCTCAAACATTATTTGTCAGATTTTAAGGGAAAAAAATAAACAAAAGGAAAAGTCACACACGCAAGAACCCTTTTTTTGAGGGAGTGGGGGTGGGGGTGGGGGTGGTGGTGGGGGAGGGGTTGTGCAGGGTATGCTTTAGCTGATTGTTCCCTAACATTCTCAATGTTATGAACATAGTTTTAGTCTTTTATATTCACAACATGAGCAAGCTGAAATTGTCGTGAATTTACTGTTGGGTCAATTGTCATCAACTTTCAAATCAGGAAAAGAACACCATGATTGAAGCGGCAGAGAGAATGCAAGATGATATTGATTAGATTGCAAAACAACCCATTTATTGACAAAATTATTTTGACATTTACTTATAAAACTGAAAGAAGGATCACCTTGCGATATGAATGCAGAAGCGTTCTCTCCAATTTCTTGTCAAGCTTCTTCAAGAGTAACCCACTGGAACAATGAAGCTCAAAATGAAAATGGTAAATTTCATGTCAACATACATACTTCATATAGCTCAAATGGAAACCATAATCACACTAATATAAGAAACAAATAATTACCTCTCTTCCACTATCTCTCTAAACGCATCCATGAATGTTTCTACCCGCTGTCACATCAAATATTCAAATCTTAAAGTCATTGCTGTATATTCATAACAAATAAACAAAGTAATACACAAATGAAGAACATTTCAAAATTATCAACTGTTGAGGAATTGCAATCAAACAAACCAGAGTTTCTCTAAAAACAAAACCTCTCTAAATTTTCAAGTATTTCGTTCTTTGAAGTACAAAGAAGAATATGATAGTTACAATGGAGAGGGGGGGATTTGAACCCTAAACGTCTCCGCTAGAAACACCTAGAGGTCCCAATTGAGCTATAAGGTTCTTGGCAAAAAATACAAAGAAGAGTTCAGGTGTAAAAACACAAACAAAGGAGTATAAAGTCAAGTAGTCTACTTCACAATATACATACTATGACAAGGCAGTGCAAGTAATTACTTTACTCTGGTAGAAAAGGAAAAAATAATATAAAAAAAGCAACATGCTGTTTCATAACCTTTTTAATTATACATAATATATATATATATATATATTTTGATAAGTAAGAAAGATGTATATTCAAAAAACTACTTTATGCAAAGAAGCACAAAGCATATTGAAGATTACAAAAAAAAGAGAGAAGGAAAAACAGAGGGGAAAAAAAAAAAAAAAAAAAAACTAAATACAAAGAAAAAGAGAGCTAAGGAACAAAGAGAGAGATTCACTAGATGTGAGTTCCCAAGCCCTAGACCAATCAAAAAGGGAACTAGAAAAAAGAGCAAGCAACTGGTCATCGAATCTATCTAAGTCCTCAAAAGTCCGCTAGTTGCATTCCCTCCAAATGCACCACATCAAACACCACGGAGCTAAATTCCAAATGTTAGATGAATGCTTCTCCAACCAATTCCACCAACCAAAAAGGAAATTTGTAACCGATCTTGAGAAAACCCACGAAATTCCAAAAGTGTTAAAGACAAAACTCCACAAACGATGAGCCTTCCCACAATGTAGCAACAAATGATCCACTATCTTCCCACAACAATAACACATGACGCACCAATCAACAAAATAAAAACCCCACCCTGCAAATTATCACTCGTGAGAATCCTATCTCATGCAACTGTCCAAACAAAGAAAGAGACACTAGGGTGCTTTAACCTTCCAAATACATTTCCAAGGAAAAACAATGGAAGAAGAATCACGCAACTTATGATAAAATGAGCGGATATTCAAATCCCCATTCTTCGTCAACTTCCATCTCATACGGTCACCATCATCCGTTGAAGGTAAATTGGTTGCCAAGAACCGAAAAGAATCATCCACCAACTCTGCCTCCCAATCATTAGGGCCCCAATTAAAGCAAACATTCCAATCTCTCCTATCCCCCACTCCTTGCCTTATTAGAGAAGAGTCAACAGAGGCCTTTCTATTAGTAGCAATGTTGTATAAGACTAGAAAAGCCAAATGAAGAGGAAGATCCCCACACCACCGATCTATCCAAAATTTCACTCTACTCCCCACACCCGATCTTAAATTGGATGTTTTTGCTAAAAGCTTCCCAACCCATCTGGATAGCTCTCCACAAGCCACACCCGTGAACACCTCTTCCCAACTTGGAAGTCCACACCCACCCCCCCCCACAAAAAAAAATCTTCCCCAAATTTAGAAGCTACAACCCTCCTCCAAAGCCGAGTCTCCTCAACCCCAAAACGCCAAAGCCATTTCCTAGTAAGGCTTTATTGAAGGTGGTCAATTTCCTAATTCCTAAACCACCATTGGCAATATGAATACACACCTTGTCCCATCCCAACAAATGTGTCTTGGAATCACTCCACAAGATATCCCTTTGCAACTTCTCAATTTTGTTAGCCACGAGTAGGAAAGGTGAGAAGAGATAAAAAATAAGTAGGGAGGCTAGATAATGTACTCTTAAGCAAAGTCAATCTACCACCTTTTGACAAATACAACTTCTTCCCCCCGGCTAACTTTCTTTCAATATTTTTCAAAATAGGATTCCAAATAGAGGGGGACTTATGAGACACCCCTAACGGCATACCAAGATAAGTCATTGGCAAAGACCCAACCCTACAGCCCAAAATCTCTGCCAAAGCATGCACATTATGTACCCCCCCTATAGGAACCATTTCACTCTTAGACACATTAAACTTCAAGCTTGTCACGGCCTGAAAACAAAGTAGTAACAAGCAAACATGAAGGAGTTGCTCCACATCTTCGTCACAAAAAAGAATAGTATCATCCGCAAACAGTAGGTGTGAAACACATTCCCCTCCACCCCTCCTACCATCAGCCCTAAAACCACAAAGTAAACTTGCCCCCTCCATTCTCTTCAGCATCCTACTAAACACCTCCATCATAACCAAAAATAACATGGGAGGCAACGGATCCCCTTGTCTCAAACCCCTTGAACTACCAAAAAATTCAGATGGAGATCCATTAACCAACATAGAAAATTGAACTGTGGAGATATAGGTATGAATCCATCTACACCATTTCTCTCCAAATCCCATTCTCTTCAACAAATATAATAGAGCCTCCCAATTCACATGGTCATATGCTTGTTCAATATCAAGCTTACAAATCACCTCTGGAATCTTACTCTTCACCCGACTGTCAACACACTCATTGGCTATAAGAACAGAATCAAGGATTTGTCTGTCTCCCACAAAACTATTCTGTGATTCATATATCAACTGATTTGCTAGAACCTTAGCCAAAATCTTATAAATACTCCCCACCAAGCTAATAGGTCTGAAATCTTGAATATTAGAGGCATCATTCTTCTTAGGGATTAAGGCGATAAAAGTAGCATTGAGAGATTTTTCAAATTTACAGTGTTGAAAGAACTCTTCAAAGACCGCCAGGACATCTCTTTCCACAACTCTCCAGCAATGATGGAAAAAGGTCATAGAGAAGCCATCTGGACCTAAAGCCTTATCCCCTTCTAGTTCCTAGACAACTGATAGAATCTCCTCCTTCTCAAACTTCCTTTCCAACCAACCCATCTCCAACCCCCCAATTTGATCAAATTCCAAACCTTCCACAAAAGGCCTCCACTCTTCTGTCTCTTGATACAAAATTTTGTAAAATTGAACCTAAGCAGCCACTTCTACACCCTCCTCATAAATCACCCCATCCACTTCCAAAAGACTCAGATGGTTATACCTTCTACGGGAGTTAGCCACCTTGTGAAAGAACTTAGTATTATTATCACCCTCCTTTATACACAACATCCTCGATTCTGTCTTCATGAGATCTCCTCTAGAGAAATGAGATACTCCGCTTGAGACCTCACAGTATTTCTCTCATGGGTCTTTGCCTCAGAGAGTCCAAGATCCCCTTCCTCGGCATCTAATGAATCTAAAACCCCCAATAATTCTTTCCTCTGATGACCAACATTGCCGAACTCTCTACGATTTAGCTAAATAATGTCTTCTTTCAAAGCCTTCAACTTTTTAGCAAACACATAACTAGGTATAGCCAAGAAAGAATGGCGATTCCACCACGAGGAAACTCTATCAACAAAACCATCCGTCTTCAACCACATGTTCTCAAACCAAAAAGGACTCTTCCCCCTTGCCACACCCCCTGCCTCTAAAAGAATTGGGAAATGGTCTAAAACAAGTCGTGGTAAAATCCGCTAGATCACGTCCGAAAAATGTTCCTCCCAATCATGTGAAACGAGGGCTCTATCTATCCTAGACATGGAAGATCGATCAGTGTCACTAGACCAAGTATATCTCCCTGCCTCTAAAGGCAAACCAACCAAGTGAAGATCCTTAATGAACTCTGAAAATTTTTCCATAGCCAAAGTAAGACGAGAACCACCCCTCCGTTCACCCAGGAAACAAACAATGTTGAAATCCCTAATGCAACACCAAGGAATATTCCAATATTGTTGAATACCAACCAATTCATCCCACATATGTCTCCTTACACTGTTATCATTTGGGCCATAACCCCTGTGCATGCCCAAATAAAACCATCCTCCACACCTTGCCACTTAACTGACACCAAAGAATGTACCCACCAAAACTTCCAACTTTTCTAAAACTCTCCTATCCCACAAAATCAATACTCCACCAGCCGTTTGATCAGCATCCAAAGCCACCCAATCCACATACGGACAGCTCCATAAATTGCTAACCATTTGTCTATCCATACCAGCAAGCTTTGTTTCCTGAAGGCAAACTACATCACACTTCCACTCACGTAACAAACTTCTCACTACCAGATGTTTCTGAGAGTCATTCAATCCTCTAACATTCCAAGAATTGATTTTCAACTTCATAAAGACTGTTGCAACCCCAATACTATTTCTACTACACCAAATTACCTCCCATCATAATTAACCGAGGAAATTAAATTCCTCAACTCTCTTTGCCCTTTACCTATAGAAGTAGCTACTTTTTAAGTAATAGATCATTTCTTCTGCAACAAGTTGTCTTTCTCCATCTCCCTTTCCAACCTTTGAAGATAAGCAATACATAACTTCTCATGGCGACTTAAAGAGAGCCCAACCAATTTACTAAACACTGGGATTCTGTGCTTCAACCACTTTGTATCTAGTGTGCTACCAAGACCCACTACCTTAGTATCATTGTCCACTTCCCCTGACAAAGCCAACCCTAGAGGAACGAACGTAAGTAGGGGATCACAATCTCGAAAACTCTCCTCCTCACCCAAACCCAGTTCTGAGACAGCCGCTTCCTCCTCCATTGAAACACATCCCAGATAGGCCATGTTGGGCTTTGTGGAGCCTAGTTTTGTTTGATCCGGTTTGATGACCCGAATAATGTTGCGTGGTTTTTAATGAAAGATTTTCTGAGGTTTAGTCCATGGAGCGGAGGCTTGGGTTGATAGGCCCAAGCCGGAGCGCTCATGGATAAGCCTCCTGGGGGTCCGGGGCCAACACCCCTAGGAAAAATTTTTTGGGCCCGTTTTGTGTATAAAATGCAATTGTGCGATTAGGGTTTTTTGAGTGGTTGCCGTGTTTTTGAGAGAGAGAAAAACTGTAGCCGCACTTTGTACTTTCCCTGATAATAGTGAAATCCCTGCAACTCCGTGGATGTAGGCAAATTGCCGAATTACGTAAATATTGTCTTGTGCGTGTGAGAGTTTTTTTTTGGCGTGTGTTTTCTCTATTTTTTTTGTTTCTCACAGGTTGGGATTTCGGTTAAATTCCCTACAGGCCACAATCTGTCATCGATGGAATCAACACCAGATTGGGCTGATCGAACTCAAAACCATCTATCGGCTTTGTAATTCTGTCATTTACCCCCTGCATCAAACTCATGCAGCTCATATTTCCAGCTACAACCCCACCATTGACTCCCAAGTCCACAAACCCAGCATGCAGAAGTTTTCGAAGGAGATCGGCCAAGAAAAGACCCTTAGAGATATGCGAAATTTCCTTTTCAGGCGATCCCGGAACCACTGCAGACCCATCGGAGCTGAGCCCATTAGATAATCTACAGTTCACTTTTGTCGAATCCTCCCTCTATCGAACCAGCACCTCTGCTGTGGCCATCGAGTGAACTGGTGAAGCTCGGGAGATTGTTGTTGTTGCCGAAGAGAAGGCCAGTGGGATCGGGCTGCCCTTAGAAGAGTTCTCACCCACTTCATAAGTACTCGGGCCTGAGAAGCATGGATTGTATGGCTGGGTAATGCCCAAATAGGGCTGGGTCGGGCATGGGATCAACGGGCTAGGCACCTGAATAAAGCCCAAGGGCTGGGTCACTGTGGATTTTGGGCCTAAGCCCACATTGGGCTTAATATTATTTATTTTCTCACTCACCCGTGGAACCTATTTGAAACACTTAGGTCCACCTTTATTAAAATCCCATGAAATCCTCCTCTTTCCATTCTCACCCACCTCCATAGTCAAACCCTTACCTGTCCAACATGCATTCCTAAAATGACTCCCAATACCATAATCAGATTCTTTAGAATTTGAATTGAACCTTAATGGAGATCTTTCTTTATTTCCCACCGGCAATGTCTCTCCTAAATTAATATCAACATTAATGCTCCGAGATTTCACTGATCCTCCACCTGCTGCTATCGAACGTGGCTTGTCCATCAGAACACCACTCACTGCCACCTTTGCCTGTTCTAAATCTGGCACCACCATTCTCTCCTCCCCTAACCATGTCTTCCCCTTGTCTGAAATACTCAATTGCTCCGGATGCTTTCTATCCTTAACTTGTATGTGACGGCCTTGCACCGTTTCAGCAAAAGATCTAGAGATTTGAATCTCTGAATTGCACCTGTGTGGCTGAGAAACAAATTTCAAGGAACCTGAATTACCAACAGCATATTGGTTCGGATCCAGCATCTTTCTTAATTCAAGTCTTAAAAGTCCTCCAACCATTTTTTGCTGTCTTCAAGGATAAGGATTGACCTTCGAAAACCACCAACTTTAAGTTCAGTTAGTAATAAAAAAATGGCCAAAAGAGTTGGCACTTTGTTGGAGTGTAAGCAACATCACCATCCCTGAATGTGAAGAATTGCTTGGAATCAATCCCAATGACGTGTTCAATATTCTTCATCAGCCATTGTGCAGTGCTCTTACCCATAAAAACTGATTTCATAAAAAATTTTCCCCGCTCAAAAATCCGCGACGAAAAATAACATCCCCCTTCTTCTATTACCAATTGAAAAAATTTGGCTTCAATGAAAAAACTACAGGAACCACCCATAGCTAATTGAAATAGAAGAAAAGAACAAAATATTTGGCTAATATGAGGTAGCCAGGCCTCCTTGGGAGAGGGGAGCTCCTAGTGGCACCATCAACAAGAACTTGGTTCTTTTTACAAACTTATGAGGAGCTTTTGCTCATAAAGTACACCAGAAGAATAAGGAACAGCCACAAAAGATGTAAAACAAAAAAAATTTAAATAGTCTGATGCTTACCTAGTGACATAAATGAACATAGAAGGGGCAAAAAATTTATAACACCAGAAAATTTTGAAGAAATGAAAACATAACTTGATACACTTGTTTTGATATATATATATATACACACACACACATATATGGGACTGATATAGATTTATGCTTGAAAACAAAATACATGTTGAGAAAGGGAATGTAACTGTCTAAAGTAAAATTAAATTCAAAATAATTACCAAACCTTTATTTGTATGATAATAAATTCCAAGAATGAAAACAATATATTCTGAAAAACAAGAACAGACCTTTCCTTCCAAAGCATCAACTACCGCAAGAGCCTTATTCGACAGAGATCCTGGAAAACTCTTTGCCTACAAAAGCAAAAAGGAGTATATTAAAGATTTGGCAACCATATAGGTATTCTTCCTGAATGAAGAACTTGAACAAAGATCCACGTTAAAAAATAACTTAAAATACTGATTATTCATTATAGGCACTATTCATCTGATAGTGGATTACTCATACAATTGCAGTTCTTTCTCCAGGACTGAGTGAAACAGATTCGGAATTCTGGGCTTCCTCAACTTCGATTCCATTCTTCAATTTGTTGTGGATGTCCTACGTTGTAAAAAATCATCATATTAAATCAACTGTCAAATTCATTTATTGTGGCCTACTAGGCCATAACAAAGGAAAACTATAAACCAACAGTAAAACAATCAACAAGTGCTACCAAGTTATGTAAGAGCGTATCCAAAATGGAAGCAGCAGCTGTTCTTAATAAATGCCGGTGCAAAATAACCTGCGAATTATAGTTTAGTCCTCTCATACCAATTTCATCACCAAAGGTAACATCTTAAAAATTTTCGTCATTAAGGAAACTTACTGAAGTTGATTGATCATCTTCAAACAAATCTAAAGCCCTTTCATACAGCTGCATGTTTAAGAAAGACTGCCAGAAAAAATAAATATAATAAAACAGTTGGCATTGGGAAGTATTCAAAATTCCCAAGTTTATATAACATGTTAAACACATCTTACATATCCAAGAGGTTATGTAAAAAATAAAAAATAAAACTTAAAAAGTAGCTCTATTTTTTAATAAGCAACCCGTACCCCCCAAAAGAAAAAAGAAAAAAACTAGACAGCAGACATAGAATGTACTTATACATAAATTAAAATTGCACTAACCTCATCAAGTTTCCTTTGTAAATTATCAAGCAAGCGTTTTATTCTATCTGCATTTTCTGTAAATACTGCCTTCCTTCTGGCCTTCAATGAATTGATTAGCATAGGTCTCAAATGGTTTGCTAAAGGTTTAAGGATTGTTTCGGGATCATCTACACCTACCAAGTTAGAAAGCTGCATCTGTCAAAATTAGAATGAAATGGATGCCAAATTATCTCAATAATTTGAATTAACAGAACTAAAGTCAAAATCAACAGACCTTGTTCTTCAAAATCAGGAACTAGCTTCAGAATCTTCTGCATTACCCATTCTTCAGAAGGAATGCTGAGATTGTCCTCTTTTGCTCTAACTGATTCTTTCTTAGCACCTGTTTTTGAGTCAGACACTTGTAAGGAAGACGTATCCTTGCCTTTCCTCTGGTTTTTCTTGGATTTTGTTGGGACATACTCCTGGTTATCAGAAACACTTTCAGGTGCACCCGCATTCCCAGCAGATTTTCCCTTTCTCTTTTTTGGTCCTTTCTCAACAGCCTGTTTACTATTACCTGTCTCACTACCAGTGTCAAATGATTCAATTGACCTGTTTGAATCATGTCCAACTTTAGCTGCGTTGACAAATTGTGAATCATCAGATAGTATAATACCAGAAGACCCTGAAACACTAACGTGTTCCAACTCTTTCTCCATTTGATCATACACAACCTAAACAACAAAGAGACAAAATCGCAAATATCAGAATTTCATGAGAGAAAAACTAATATCAATAAATGTAAACATTCTTAAACAATTACTAAATATCCTAGGTTCTTGTCTTTCAAAATTTAAAATCACAAAAAGAGAAGAAATCTGTTTGAAGTTATTTATCAATCAAATGGATTGAGCTACAGGGTTTTATTTAAGAATACAGCTGATGAGGCAAGAAATTGGATCATCTTTTTCATGCCAAAATCTCAGCTAACATATAAATTTACAACAAAACAGGTGTAGGGTGTCCGAGAACTGAGAAGAGAAAGAGATGGGGCACCATGCACTAACTCATTTATAAAAGTGCGTATGACCCGAGGAGCTGGTCAACCTGAGAAGAGAATGGAGAAAAGACATAGCATCTTATGAGCGCCCAACTGGGAGGAATGGAGCTGTAGGAGAGGATCCGTGCGGTGGGAGGAAGCTTCTTGAAAGGGTATACCCTCCACCCCCGCATTGAATGCTCTGTAACAACCTTATCAACTACATTAATGAGGAAATGACCCCCTGAATAGTGTTTTCACAGCTAGCAACCCCTTCTACCACCTTCAGCAGAGTCCTGATAGGACAAGTATCTAGGGAAGAGCTATGGGGCATACAAGTGGAGGGCTAGGATGTCAAGAAGGAGGATATATAAGAGGAATGAATTTCTACAACGGAAGGAGGAGGAATTTTTAGAAAGAGAAAGTAAGAAGCAGAAAAGTGAACAGTGTATTGCTTAATAAAAACCAGAGTCAATCTTATTTAAGAACCCTTCCTTGGAAGTGACCGAGGAAAACTTTGTTTCATCAACTACTTGATTCATTCTTCCTTATTTGGGCACCACTTTCATAACCTTAAACTTAGCACACAGCTATACTGTAAATGTCTTCCCACCTCTACAAACAAACACTCTATTGTTTGGGCTTGGGTTGAAGTACAAGGCACTACTATTCTAAGTGGGCTTGGGCTGCCTAATCTGTAGCTCCTACAACAGGGATGCAGAATACTGAAAAAATTTCTTGGCTTCTTATTTCTTGTTTTATTACAAATGATAGCAGCTGAGATAACAATATCATTCATCTAGAATGCCAAGTTAACTGAAGCTACTGAACCAACTAGCCATCTTTGCTGTTTACACACTGCTAAACTTTTTCAAAAGCATAAATACACATATATAATTGAAATGAGGTTCATAACATAACAACTCAGTGACTATATTTCAAGGGCCATACCTTGACAAAGCCATTGCTAAATACATAAGACTCCCCAAAAATGAGTGCTTTATTAGACTGCCAGGAAACAAGAAACAGATGGTTGTATGAGTCAATAAAGCAAATGTGAAATCAATAAGCTTTCATGCTGCTATCAGAAAGTCACCTTGAGAGCCAGTTGAACAGATGGGCAGAGGGACATAATTTTAAAAGCGTCCTGGGGTCCAAATGATGCAGGTAATACAGAAAGAGAATCAATCCTGTATTGGTCCATCAATCATATCAGTCAAAAAAGAAGCAAATATTGTCTTAACATAATAAACTCAATTGGAAAGTGTCTCAAAATATATTTACAAGGAAGTGTCTCACTGAGTTTATCTAACAAGTTCATGTAACTTATTTAATTCCGGAAATAAATAAACAAACTAAGAAAAATCTCATCTTTGTATGATGAATAAATAAGTTATAGCTTGGAACACCATGCTGCCCAATGCAGTGATATACGTGCATTCTTGGCCAATAAGAGTGGTGTACGTGTCAGTGTTTGAATAAATTTACTAATTGCTTAAAATTAGAACTGTAAACAAGCCGAGTCAATCCAAGCAATAAAAGTTAAAGATTTTTATTTAATTTTATTTTGAATAAGAGTCGAGCTCAGGCTCATCACAATACTAGATTACAATTACCTGGGAAGCACAGACATGGAAAAATTGCCAACGTACTAGTGTCAGACACGTATCCGACACAGACACAAGCGTGTCAAGTACGCAAACTGTTCTATTTTGATGTTAAATGTTGTTTATTTGAACTCTTTTTATGGGTGTCTAGATTATTTGAACTCTTTTATTCGTACTTTAGACAATATTTTATTGTCTTTAAATTAATTTTAGATATATTTCCAAACTTTTCATTGTTGTTACGTACTTTTTAAATCTAAAATAAACATAACTTATTTGAAATATAAAATACATATACCTAAAAATAAATATTGATTAATTAATTAATTGTCGTATCCTCGACGTATCGTATCCTAGTTTTCAAGAAATGTCGTATCACTGTACTACGTATCGTGTCCGTATTCCGTGCTACATAGACAATTACATGTTCAAGCTTGGTTCATTTTCTTGTTGAACACGATCAAGCTTGTTCACAAGGAGCTACTTGGTTAACTTATTCCTTTTTTTTATATGTAATAAACACACTGACTAAAATTTTTTAACCCTTCACAAATCTATGCAAATAATTAATGACTAAATCATAAATGAAATTACATTATTTGAGATAATTAGATAATATGATTTTGATTATGAACTTATGAAAATTATATTTTCCAACCGTCTTGTTAAAAATTATATATATATATATATATATATATATATATATATCTTTTACAATAAATGGACTATTTAAGTTGTCAATAAATTAAATGTTAAAAAAATATTGTCATAAATTACAAAAAGGAATAGTGTATTTTTTGTTGATAATTTGATATCTTTTGAACTTATTAACAAAGTTACACAATCCAATCTTACGTCTATATAAGCATATTTTTACACATGTATACATAAAAACATCTAAATCTAATATTACATCTACTTAAATCAAGCATCATACTCACGAGCTTGTTCACGAACACATTATTATGTTTGAGTTTGGCTTGTTTAATAGTCGAGTCTAAACTTAGGTTTGAGCTTGGCTCATTTGCTAAATTAATGAACATAAACTAGTTTTTTTTTTAGCGGAGCGCAAGCTATTCATAAATAGCTTGATTTATTTATAGCCCTAATTAACAAGCTAACAATGGAAATAGGGAGGAAAAGAATAAGGATTGAAAGTTAACATCTAAGTCATGCCCTTACCAACTACCACGCTCAAGAGCATCCTCAGTAGCAGCATCCAGCATCTCAATCATTGAGGGGTGAACAAACACAGAGACTAAAGGCACACCTTCAGGATATCTGGACTAAATTGGAGTGCATAGCCATGGTTTGATTAGATAAAATCCAGAGAAGAATAAAAAACAAAATATTTACTTCACAGAAATCCTATGACCTCCAAAAACATAGAATTGGAATGAAATCCACAAAATACCTGCAAGAACTGAACGGGCTGGGAAATTCCAAGTTTATGCAGATTTTCATAGCTGATAAAAGAATTCTGTAGTGATATGGAAGAAACAATGAATAGAAAATTGAAAAAATTTCAGAAATTCTCTGAAAAATGAAACAAAGCTTAAATGAATATAAAATGTTCCAAACCCAGATTGAATTCAGTCACTTAAAAAAGTGGAACCTAGCTTTGAAGTAATTAGTAATCTATATGAACATAGAATTTCACAAAATCACATAATATTGTGACATTGAATTTGTGCTCAGCTTAGGTTAGCGATCACTCTAATACAACATAGATTACACATGTAAGGGGGTTAAAATCGGCCTGGTCACAATTTAGGTTGCAACAAGGGAAAGGGTTTATGAAAAATTATGAGACTTGAAATAAGAAAAAAAAAAAAAAAAAGGATTTGAACATGCATTTTGATATACAAATCGCATTATGGACACACGATACATTAAATATCCGAAGCAGTAAATTATGGATAGGTGAAAGAAGAGGACTCCATACCTGTGAAAAGAAAGAATCTACACACTCCTTCTGAGCAATGGCAAAGACCTGTTGCACAAGTCTACATAATGTGAAACCACAACTGTTTAAATTTTTACAACAGCTAAAAAGGGCTTTGATTATTGAAAGAGAAAGGGGGGAGCTTTAAGGACACCACATACATGTCACCCCCACTTCTCTTTGAAAAGTCTCTATCTCTATCCCTCAAGGGGGGAGAGAGAGAGAGAGAGAGAGAGAGAGAGGGAGAGAGAGAGAGAGAGCAATCAAAATAATAAGCACAAATTTTCTTGCATATACATAAGGGGGGTAAACCTTTTTTTTTTTATAAGTAATAAGAAGTATATTAATCATGAAGAAAAAACGAAAACAGCAAAGAACAAGGTGTTCATGATGGTGAACCCATAAAGCAGCAAACAAAAACAACAGAAACAAGAAAAACAACTTAAGGGGCACTTCTAAGGGAAGTCAGAAACTCCAGAGTAGAAGAACAGTTTGAGGAGCCCCAGCACATAGCCCAATCGAAAAGAATAATTTGGCTGAGAGCATATAACTGATCAAGCGATTTCTCTATAGCCTCAAAAGAGCGCCGGTTTCTTTCCATCCAAAAAACCCACATCAAACAGCCAGGAACCATATTCCATATGTCCGAAGAAAATTTCCCCAACCAATTACTCCAACAAAACACCAAACTCTCCACTGAACCTGGCATGACCCATTGAATCCCAAAATCTTGTAAAATTTGCACCCACAAAGAATAAGCTACAGGGCAGTGAATGAGAAGATGGTCCATAGATTCTGCAGAATAGCAGCACATGCAGCACCTATTAGCCAAAGGGAGGCCCCGGAGCATCAAATTATCCAAGGTAAAAATCTGACCATGGACTACGGTCCACAAGAAGAAAGCCACCCTTTTAGGAACCTTAACTTTCCAAATCCCCTTCCAAGGGAAGCTAGAAAGAGATGTACCCCTGATCTTCTTATAAAAAGACCGAATATCAAATTTACCATTCCCATTAAGGCACCAATGGGGACTATCACACCCAATGCCTCTTGGAATCCGAGACTGAATGAAATCTAGGAAAGAGAAAGCAGCTTCTAATTCCCTCTCATGAAAATTCCTATAAAATCTCAAGTTCAAAAATCGATTACTCCCATCCTCCTGATGACCCAACAAATCAGAAATGCAGGTTTCCTTGTCATTTGAACACGCATATAATTGAGGATAGAGCATTTTAAGTGAGGTATCCCCAACCCACCTATCATGTCAAAAAAGAATGTAGGAGCCATCACCCACCACAAGAGCCAAATGTGTGGAGAACCTCTCCCAACCGTCATTAATACCACGCCAAAGGCCACACCCGTGGGCCCTTCTGCAATCTTTAGTATTCCACCCCCTTGACCCTCTCCATATTTGGTGGTAATAACCCTCCACCAAAGGTGAGTTCCTTCTTGGCCAAACCTCCATAACCATTTCCCTAATAGGACTTGGTTGAAGTGAACTAACTTCCTCACCCCTAAACCACCCATCTCTAGAGGTGAACACACCTTCTCCCAAGCCACCAAAGAATGTTTAAAACACTCCTCTGAAGACCCCTACAAAAAATTCCTCTGAATACGCTCCAATCTGTCAGCCACAGCTACAGGGATGGTAAATAAGGATAGGTAGTATGTAAGAAGACTAGAAAGGGTACTCTTCAGGATTGTAAGTCTACCACCCTTAAATCAGCATCATGACTGCCAGACGCTAGTAATATCAAATATAATTTTTTTTTTTTTTTTTTGGTGGGGGGGGGGGGGGGGGGGGGGTGGGGGATTAGTTTTGTCCCCATCTCAAATAGAGAGAATATTCGAACTAGTGACTTCGCTTCATGAGGCGTAGTCCCTAGTCACGCAGATAAGAATTAAGACTAATAAATGGAAGATTAATGGGAATTTGAAATGCAGTTTGAACAAAGAGATACTTCTAGTTACACTCCAATAGCAAATGCACACAATGGCAGATTTCATATTTCTATAATGGTTTTGAGCATAACCAGAATTAGATAGTACTTAGTTCTTAGATCCTTGTATTATTGGACAAATGTTGTAAGCAGTGTCCATTTAATTCTTTCTCAGATTGTAACATCTAGGAGAAGTCATTGTATACCCTATTCTCCTAGTTTATTTTAAGAAATATTTATTGCTAATCCACAGAAAAATATTAAATAATATATATATATATATATATATATATATATATATTTATGTGACTTTGTAAGAAAACAGTTGATAACTGCTTCCCCCCCCCCCCCCCCCTCTCTCCCACCCCTCTCCTCCTCTAATTTAGGTAACATAGGAGGATTTTGGAGGCCCAAATTGAATAAGAAACCTCAAATAGTCTACCAGAAATACTTTTAACAGCTATCAAAACTCAGCATTCCCAAAAGATAAATCTAAACAAATTTTTCCAGATAAAATGTCTAGATTATCTTACGTACATTAGGTGTCCAATGAACTCCTGCACGTAGTGATCCCAAAACCTCGCCTTCCTTCACAACCCCATTAAATAGGGATTGGAAAAATGAACCGTCAATGGCCACACCACTGGCTCCATCCATTTCATGCAGTTGTTGTTGCAGTGAGCTCCACAATGCAGACAAATTAGTTGGGACTGTAATACCCCTTGCAGAGCCACGAACCATGGCGCTAACACGAGCAACATATGCAGGCGTATACAATTGCCCACCTTCAAGCCTACCTTTCACCTAAAATCCAAATACATGTTCAATCCAACACAGTTAATTTTTTCTTTCTTTCTTTACACATTCTAAAATCACATGAAATTTAGCAAAAACAACTTTACCAAAGTCCCAAGGCGCGGCTCCAACACAGAGGTGACCATTTCCGAACCAACATTTAACTGTGTGGCAATCTCTGCCAAAGCAATTTGACTACATTCTTGAAGCCTATCGTTGATTTCTTCAGCCATAGAGTCCCAATAAGATTGTGATATTATCTCTCCTTGAAATAACATAAGCCCCGGATCATCAGAAACAACATGTTTAGCTTGACTCTCAACGTAATACAAATCAACACCCGTAGTGTCCGCAAGATCAATCAGAGAAACACGCCCTAATTTCTTGATCTCCACCACCATTTCATGCCTCAGTTGCTCCTATTTGTACCATACCATACTATCATCAAATTTCAACAAAAGAAATCACATGCACATAAATATTAACAACCCTCATCCTCATACATTATCAGAGAAGAATTCAAAGTTTCAAACCCTAATGCTCTGTTTGGTAACTGAGAATATGTAAGAAACAAAATAATAACAATCAAATATCGAATCAGTTCGTATCCATTATCAGACTACAGCTATTAAATGAACCGGTTTCACAGCCTAAAATTAATTGATTATAGGTTTTCCTCTGTTGCATAGAGCCATATGTATATATGTATATCGTAAAACAAACAAATGAGTTGTTTTATTTTCATTTCTGTAATTTTCTCGGGAAACAAACAGAAGGTAAGAGAAAATTGAGAGGGAGAGAGAGAGGTACAGGAGTGATGTATTCTTTGCCAGAGACGGTGTGGAGAAGATCGAAATCGATGATGTGGAGCTCGTGAAGTTTTTGGACCAATTCGACGACGTTTCGCTCCGATAATCGGATGCTCGATTTCGCTTGCTGTGCGCTCTCGAACTGTCTCTGCAATTCCAGCAATTCGTCATCCATTTTTTTTGGCTATGATCACTCTCACCCCGCGATCACACAGAGACTTGAGAGAGAGATTTATTTAATTATAATTATTGTTTTTCCTTATATAACGGTGTGGACGTTTCGGCCCAGATAAGAGCGTGAGAGGAATCTAATGGGCTTCGTTGTTATGTTTTGGGTTTCGTTTCAAAAATTAGCCTAGCCCAATAACTTTTACCAGATTTTTTTTTTCCTTGAACTCTGTAGGTGCTTTTTATGTTGATGGGCCAAGGTCCAATCTGCTGGGCTGAGGCCTGTTCTGCTGTGGTTCAGAGAGTTGGGCTTGGCCCACTACTCTAGCAGGACCTTGCTAAAGGGTCAGTTTTTGCACAAGCTCAGCATCCAAAATAAAGACAACAAGCATTAACAAATATATGCATATTAGCCCGCAAATGTTAGTACATGCTTATAGATTCAAGGGCAAATATCTTATAGCAGGAAGATTAGTTGCAGCAGGAAGGTTAGTCAGGGAAGCAATTAATATAACCAATACAGCAGAATGTAAAATAACAAGTTCTTCCGCAAGGAGTGAACCAAAGATAGCCTGAACCTCAACTTAGATAACCTTGCAATTTATACTGGATTAAGCCTATGCGATTTCTCTATTTTACCCCTATTGCTTACCAACCATTTTTGTCTGCTGTGAGCACCCTTTCAGAGTTGCCCGTTGGCCACTCGACCTCCACTACACCTAGGCATGCCCAGTGCTTTCTCTCTCTTCCACTACTTATTTCACGACAAATCCTTGTTTGTTTGGTTCTGCCGTGGGTCCATCTCTCTCATTTCAACAGGCAAAGCTTTGGGTTTCTCTCCATCTATTTTTATGGCATACATCAAGTGGTCCAAGCCATTTACTACCTATTTTGGACAAAAATGCCTTCCTAGCAGAGCACCTCCCAAACGAGGCATTGGTTGGATACCAGAAATAGACCCTTCCCCCCCCCCCCCCCAAAAAAAAACCACCAAACCACACCCTCTGCAAATCCCTTAACCATGGGTTCACTTCCCTTGCATTGGCTAGGTACAGGTTGGTGGTGCTTCGGCCAAAATGTGATTGTCCCATTACTTCCTATTTTGTCTTCTTTCTTTCTCATGACATTCTTGCCGCTGATGTATGGCCTTGTCTTATTCTACGCCCTGCATTCTTTCTGCCCGTATTTATCTTTTATGGGAGATGGCATGGGCTTATTGGGCTTGCCCCACTTTCACCTCTTCTTGGGTCCATGAGTCTGTCTGCTGCTACTTTCTGTTGGGCTGGCCTATTAGGCCTGATTTCTTTTACTTCTTTTCTTCGGGCCTTTTGAGCCCTTTGTTTCTGCCGTTACTTACTAATCTCTTATTATATTCCTTTTTCAGTTGTTATTAGGCTTTTTTGTTATTGGGCATTTTTTTTTTATATATCAAAAATGGGCATCAACAAACTCTAAAATATTCAATCATATGGTTTATGTACAAGAGTCTATAATATTTTCACAGCAAATCCTAAGTATAAAGTTGTTATTGGTTATAATTTGAATTTATCACTGAAATTACTTTTTCGCTTACCATTAACAGCTAGTAACAATATATATATATATATATATATATTTAGAAGAAATATCCCGAAATAATCTGTTACTTAAAATTTGTTGTAAAAATACTATAGGTATAACATTTCTCATTTTATCTAAATGACTTATTGGCAATACACTTTCTTGTGCATAGTTACAGCTTTCAAGGTTAGATAATCAAATCTAATTGGAAAATTTAAGATGCAACCTAATGAATTGTACCTTAATTTTTTTAAAAATCCCTTTTATCTTTTTTCTCCAACGGTGTCAATGTCTTTTCCACTTCAAATCACTAGTGCGTGTTTTTGTATGTTTTTCTTCTTGGGTTCGCTTAAAAGTAGGTAATAATGGAAGAAAATAAGGAAGTAAAACTGAATTTAAGCTTGCCATAAGCTAAAATAAGAATATATCAAGCTTCGGGGTTGGATTGAATAATATTTTTATGTAGTTTTAATATCCATATAATTTGGATATTGGATAATGTGTCTTCTTAAGAGAAGTTACCTTTGAATAAATAAAAAGCAATAATCTAAGAAGATCGAGTAAAACTATGAGTAGAAACTACAACGGGAACTGTGTTTTGCCTTTATCTAATTGTCTATCTTAGGTCACTTGGCGTCAGGGACGGAGCCAGAACTTAGAGTTAGGGGGGGCGGCTTTGCTGTCGGTTGTGTACGTGATTTCGACCTTCGACTTTGTTGCTACTTAGTCGCTTAGCTGCTAGTTGTTTAAATTTTTTTAAAGGGTCAGATTGTTTGTTTTAAGTAAAATTGGTTGACTAGGCTTAATTTTTTTTTAGTTTTACTATTGATAATTTTTGCTGTTGTACTAATTTTTTTGGGCTTGCATATTTCTTTTTTAGATTTTAGACTTATAAATATTTTTTAATGGTCTTTAAAATGTGGAAAATGTTTGAACTATAAATTTTTTTACAAATTGCTGATAATGTAAGTGGTGAGCCCAAATGCGAACCAATAAGAATTTGCTACTTTAACCATTTGTAAAAATGTTATAGAAAAATTTGTGACTATAACAATACTCTTAAAAGAATCAATGATATTTCTAAGGGAGCAAAAGTATAATTTTCTAAAACAAATTTGCTAAAATTAGAACCCATATATGTAATAATGTTTTTTTTTTAAAAAAAATTTGGAGAGGCCAATACCATGGCTCCGTCCATGCTTGGCATAGAGAATGTATCTATGAGACATTTCTCTCACAACATGTGACATCCACATTTGTGAGATCCACTCATGTTACAAGAGAGATGTCTCATAAGGGTATGTGTGTCAAATCCACTATATTCATGACAGGATTTTAGTGTAATTCCGAAACTATGGCAAATCACAAATGCATTTATCGTAGTTTTTTTTTTTTTTTTGAAATTGATGCATTTATCGTAGTTAGACCTTTATTATATACACTGAATCTGTTCACATTTCCTTCCTATTCCAAAAGAAAAGTAAAAAAGCAGTAAAGCATAAATCTTAGTTGTCAGTTGTCTTCTTATAAAAATAAAAAATAAAAAAATAAAAAAAAGTTGTCAATTGTCATATTTTAGGATCATCCTTAGCAACATCTATCGTGTAGTACATTTAACGTAATATTGCTGCACTAGCTTGAATTTATTTACCAGTTAGGTGCAACAATTTATTGTTGCCTTGCCTATAAGCTACGTATGAGATTGGATTTAACTGTGAGATTTGTTCATGGCAATTAAAGCCCACATTTTAGAGTTTACTCAACTACTACAATTCAATTGAACAAATTATAGAAGCATAGAGAGATCTCACTAAACTGACATAGTAATGAGTAAACTTTTTTGAAGAGAAAAAAGTATGATCAACTCTTCAAGAAATATACATTTTAGATGTCAACTTATATATAAGCATAGAGATCTCTTACGCCGAATGCTAAAAACTTATCTGGCGTAGGGAGTGTCTCAAATTGCATACAGATTCTTGTACTCACTGTTGAGGATCTCAGAGTCTGACATCACTGACAGTGACAAGGATCTTGATCCACTGCCAAGTGATGATTTTCTCCGAATGTTCCTCATATTGGAGGCCTCAATCCGATGCCTAATGACCCAATAACACATAGTACCCAAAGTAGTGGCCATTATGGTTGTTCCTATAATTGTTACTCCAATTGCCAGCCACCTTTCGCTCTCACCGACCACAACAAATGACAGCGCCAAGAATGCCACTGAAACAAGTACACAAGCCAACCACATTAACTTGTTGATAACTGCCATCATTTGCTTCTTTGCCTTGCTTTCTATGACTACCACTGAGGTCTGCACCACCACAACTGCCAGAGAAATAAAGAGTGCAATGGAATCAAAGATGATGAAGATTATAAATGGCACTTGGGGTGCAATATTTGCTTCCCCGAGGGAGACTCCAGGAGGAATGTTATCTGGGTCGTCAACATATTGCCCCGGGACTGTGAATATGGCTGCAAATGCGACTGTGGCAATGAGGACAGCTACAACAGTTGTGGAGTTGATTGCATTGTTGAGACCTTCAGTGTGCATTTTGTTGATACGGTGGGCAATGCCTCGAACACGTTTTCTGGTCTGCCGGGTCTGATCTAGCTGGTCATGGACTTCATGCTTTATGTCACTAACCGTTTGTTTCAACTCACGGGCAGTGCTTGGTGCTTGAGGCCTGAGGTTTTTGGCGCTCTGAACCCCATAATCCTGAAGAAGGGCTGCAACATCAGCTTGGCCAGTTTTCTCTGCAGTGTCAGTGGCAGTTTCACCAGTCCTGTTAACGGCTTTTGTGTCTGTCTCATTGTGTTCGAGAAGCATCTTCACAATCTGCACAAGTAGTTACTTAAATTATGTCAACTTCTTCCTTTCAGCTGATTCTATTAAGAAAAGTATGATGGCGTAATTTCTGCAATATTAAAAATACATTTGATCAATCATAAAAGAAGTAACAGAAGGTGTGGTTAAACTAAAATAGTTGCAGATGAATCATAGCCCTGAAAAAAGGTGCATTTGTGGGATAGCAAAATTGTTTGAAGTATTGCACGTGGCAAGTTAGTATACCTATCTTGTGCTTGGTGACAGAACCAGGGAGTATTCTGACAATGTAACTTCTCCACTAAAAAAATTTGGCTATTATTGTTTGACCAAGCTATTTGGAAAACTAGAGTTGAAAAATTAATCCAGAAAGAAAGTTATAACGCCATTCATGTTCTGAAAATATCATTCTCCATGGTGGCACTGGCATCAAAGGAGAACAATTATGATCAATAAAAGATGAAAACAGAACTGCCTTTAACATATGAAAAAAAAATGTTCAAAAGCATAAGCATTTATACAAACTACAACACTAAAGAGCTAGAGGGCGGTGAGTGACAAAAACAAAGGTTTCTCATCCCAGACTAAAACAGATAAATACTACAATCTATGACATTTCAGAAAAGCCAGCTGAAGGCTTCGAAATCTTTTAAATAAAAAATATAGATGCCCAATTGAAGAAACTTACTCCATTAGAGAAAACCTATGGGAGGACAACTGTAAGAACTTGATCTGAACAGTTATTAGTGGAAGTAAACTATATATGAACGGTATCCTTACCTTATTTCTCAGATGATGATTGATGAGGATGTTAAAGTAATGCAATTCAAGCAGAAGTTTATCTATGTTGTTTTTATTTTTAACATTTCTTCTTTCAATTAAATTGGTTTTGTAAAATGAAAAGGGATGGATCCAAATGAAGCGCTTTCCAGCACCAACTTCTTAAAACATTAAAATCTATAACTATTAATGTAATTAAACAGGTAGTACATCACCCTCATCAAATAAATAACTTTCCCATGGACTATTCTCAAATTTGTATTCAGTTTCTAATTTTCTCTAGGCAGCATATACCCAGAAAAGTGACCTCTCACGTTTCACAGGAAGCAGCAACATCTATCAAACAAATAATAGTTGAATTCCAAACTATATTTTCCCTTGGTTGCTTGTCTCAATAACCATGCACAACAATAACAAGAAGGCGCCCTGATGAGATGTCTGTGCCATGATTCATGAATTAATTTAATTAAAAGAAAAAAAGGTCATATTTAATGCTATGATGCATTTAACTCCATCAGCATAAGCTCAAATCTGAAATTTATTATCAAAACAGCAAGAAGTTTTCATCATTATAGATAAATAACAACTAACAAGGCAGGGAGAGGCAAATTTACCTGAGCTCTACCTTTCCTGGTCGCTATATGCAACGCGGTGTTGCCCTTATTATCAATTATGTTTACCGTCAAAGGATCTGCCTTAATCAACTCCCCCACCACCTCACTACTCTGTCCCTTCACTGCCATGTGTAGTGCAGTCTGCCCCTTCTTATCAATCCGTTTGGTAACCCCAGGCTCCTTTTCCAGAAGTGCTTTCACAACCTCCAAATGCCCATTTCGCGCTGCAGAGTGCAAGGCAGTCTTCTGATTGCTTCTAGCAATGGTTGCCAGGCTACTTCCTGCCTCTAACAAAAAATTCACTATCTCAATGTGCCCTTGTGTTGCAGCAGTGTGCAAAGCCGTGGTGTTTGATCCATCCACGGTCATAGACAATTCTGGATGGACCTCCATTAAGACCTTCAATATCTCTGCAACAAGGCAAAATAGAACTCAAATTCCCTCCTAAAAAGCAAAAATCCACAAAGAGCAAACAGACAAAGAATTATTTTGAGTGACTACATACCCAAGTCCCCTTGTTTTGCAGCAATGTGGAATGCATCAAAGCCATTTCTTGCTTTAATGCCAGCATCAGCAAGATCATAGTACTTGATCATCTCCCTAACCAAATCAACATAACCATATTCTGCTGCAACATAAAGGGCTGTCTCACCAGCTTGATTTTGCTTTTCCAACAATTCCTTCAATTCAGCCTCTCCGGTGCCACTAAAGATTTCTGTTACAGCAGTAAGATTCCCTTCTCTTGCTGCAGTATGCAAAGGCGTATCGTCACGTTTTCCAGTCAACTGTTTTGTCATCTTCTTCTGAGGCAGGCTTGTCTGCCCTGCTTGTGGCTGCTCTGCTGGTTTCTCCATTGGATTCAATGATTGAAAATCCCTCTCCTCAGCTAGCTCCAATCAATACTTCATAACTTATTCATCTGCCCAGCAAAAACCCAGATCAAAAATCACACTCTTAATCCAAAATAACCAATATATGCTCAAAACAACTCAAAGAAAAAAGAAAACCATTAGAATTTTTCTAGAATTCTTTCTTTTTTTGGGGTAACCATCCCAAACCAGTGGCCTGATTACAAAAATAATCCAGGTTTTAATCTTTCTGACATGAATGCAAGTTGCTCTGCTCATGAACCCACCCCATTATCCATTTATGTCAAACAATTAATGAATCTCCAGCAAGCCAATCACACTTTTGAAAAATGAAAAGAAAAAAAAAAAAAAATCCACCCCACTTAAGTACAATGAACAAAGTTTTGGTTTTCGGTTTTCCTTTTCTCTATCAACAACAAGATCAAATAAAGAAAGAGAGGTGAAACCATAAAAGAATGAACACGAGCATTTTATTACCTGGGGTTTGAAGAAAGGAGCTCTCTAATTGGTCTCCTCCATCTAACACCGATGAACCCCATATAATTGAGAGGAGCAGACTCTGGACAATCATCATGGGATCAACATAACACCCTGTAATGGATATTTAGGATTTCCATTAATGATAGAACATTTAGAGTGGTCCTCTTATATTGGAGGATGGAAGAAAGAACAAGAAAGGAATAACAACAACAATATTAGTAGTATAGGGCTATTATAGGCTTAAGATACATGAAATGCACATGTATGCAACCGGGCATTGCACCCACTTTTTTTCTTAATGTGAGCCTTAATCAAAACCCAAAGGCCAGAGCTTATACACGAAGTCACGAACCACTCAAGATGGAGAGCCTTTTGTAAAGGTGGTGATGATGACAATGTTGGCTGGAGAAAATGAAAATGTGCGAAATCAAAAATTTATGAAGAAAAAAAAATAGGCAAAAGAGAGCCAAAACCAGAGGTGGTGGCCCTTGAGAAACAACGGTAATAACAGCACCACGCGCGCTTGTATCTCCAAAGTCGCAAGTGTCATGCCTCCGCTGGACCAAAACAGTTTATTAGTTGACTCTCTCTCTCTCTTCATTCTGATATTTTTTTTTCTTCTTATTTTATGAGTAATTTTGTCTGGAGCCCAAGTTAAATGTGTTAATCAATTTAAATTTAAAAAAAAAAAAATCTTTTCAGTGATACATATAAGTACTTCTACAATTACAACCTTTGAGCCACGATCTTCTAAAAAAACAAAAAACCATTGTGCCACAATTTTTTCATAGAAAATCGTTTTTATATGAATCTTCTTTTTTTTTTCTTTACTATTCATACTCCGCTACATCATAATGGCACAAAAATTAAGTCCACAAACATTCTCATATGAAATATTGAAATGGATCTATAATATGATTTACTATATATCATCTTCTCATATATAATAAATAAACAAATAATTGCATCAACTTATTCTTTACATAACTCAAAACATATATTAAAATAAATTAATACTCCATCAACTTATTCTTTGCATCAACTATCTTTTAATTCAACTTAATTACAATAAATACTCTTCAAAGATATTAGATAAATATTTTTTATTAAATAAATTAGAGATTACACAGTTAAATAATAATATAGTTTTGAAAATTATGAAACATGAAAATTTTAATTAATTTTAAATAATTTAATTAATAAACATCACTTTATATGCCTAAATATATACAAGTCAATTGTAAGGACACAATTTGGCTCCCAAGTCCAAATGATGAATAAACTTAGGCCTAAAGAGCCCAAGACAATGAATTTGTAGAGAGTGGGTTGAAAAACTGGGTTTTAATGAGTCAGACAACAAGCAAAGTGGATTTAGATGACAAGAAAATGAAGATAGACTGGTTTAATCTAAAGAAAATCGTCCTCGACACAATTCGAGGAGATCAATTCTTATATATTTCTTCTTAAGTTTGATTACAAGTTTAACTCTTAATTGCTATAGTGTTTTTCTCTCAATTTCTCGATTCCCCTCTCTCATTCAATTCTTCCTATTTTATACTATCCCTTTCCCTTCATTTCTGCTCTCCACGTGTAGATTAAATTGTTAGTGTTAATCCTTGTCACATTAGCACTTTCCTGAAATTTATGGAAAGTAGCTGTAAGGCTGAAAACTACTGTTCAGATATCACTTCCTCATTAATGCGGCCAAAGGATTAGTTGTAGAGCATTCAATGCGGTGGTATCAACTTTCCCTTAGATATTTCCTACCTCCCAGTTGTCTTGTATGTTCATAACATATGTCTTTATCAATAGAATTTTCCGGAATGTCATCCTGGAGGACAGGACACTCCTTCTGACCTCTACTTCACTTAACCGAGGAGATACTCCTCGGCTTACCTTCCCCAGCATTCTCACTTGTAGCTCGCTCATGGAGTCCTAAGTCTTACATACTCATTACTGTTTATCTGTCCTCGGACCGCAAAGTGTCCTCGGACAAGGCCTAGGACCCAACATATGTTCTTGGGCCCCTTATCCCAACATCAATAATAATAATAATAACTATAACTAAAAGAATTTTTTTTTTAATAAATGAAAACTACAATAAAGATCTCTAACTTTTAATCACAAAAACTGCAATTTTATTTTTTTTCTTAGAAAAATAAAAATTAAAAATATAGTGTCTCTATTTTTTTAATTTTCCAAATGCGAATTAAAAATAAATTTTTTTTTAGAAAAAAAAAATCTTTATGAATAATATTTATTTATATTCTTTTTAGGAATACACACATTGAATACACTTTTGTTTAATGAGTTATATATGATATAAGAGTAATAAGGAGAGGAAAAAAACTATGGATTAGTGATTACAAAAATATGGTACATTTAAAATATATATATATATCAGAGGGGGCCATGTCATGGCCTCTCTCACTCTGCCCTAGTCTTGAACCACATTTCACCCTTTTAAATGGATTGATTTCACGATGTATTATTATAAATCTTAAAGTGAATATAGTGTTTTTTTTAAAAAAAAAATAAAATAAAATTGATTTGACATCATGTACATTGTTACATATATGAAATGAATTCACATTATTCAAGTGAAATAGAGAGGATCTTATTTTGTACTAGTTGAGTTGTAGTTTATTGCCAATTTTATAGCTTTAAAAAAAATAATAAATACAATAGGATTTGAAAATAGGTTATTTGTTTTATGATGATTCCTTTGTAAAAATGTCAATTAATTTCCTTTTGGTGTAAGTGGAATTTTATGTTCCTAATTCGATAATAAGAGAGAGCTAACTAGAACCCAAGTTATTATTACTTGTTTAGTTGTTTTATAGGATAAACCCTTTATTCTTTTTATTTTTCTTGTTAAGTGAAAGTTAAGTTTAGACCCCTAACTAAGAGTTTTGTAGTTCAATTGAAATTTTTTTGTATTTATATTAGATACATTTGTTGTATATATAGGTATATACATGGATAGGTTGTAATAATGATATTTGAGTTTGGGGAATATTATTTTATAGAGTTGTTGATGATACACAGAAAATCAGTAGGCTGAATGCTCCGAACTTCAATGGGCTTGAGGTTCCTTGGAAGGCCTAAAAAGAAAGAAACACAAAATCAAAGGTGACTGGGGTGAACCGGCCAAGAACCCTCTGATGCTTAAGTTAGTTTTCTCTCTCAAACTCAAGAATTCCAACTTAATAAATGGTGAAAACTTACCTTAATTTGATATGGCTGAGTTCTTTTATAGTGAGTTTTGGAGTGGTTACTTGTTTAGTAACTTCCCCAATGTGGGTGGAAGTTAGAAGGTTTAGACTTAACTTCTATAACTGCTATTGGAAGTTAAAAACTTAGTAGGAAGTTAGAGCAATGAATAAGGATTTCGCTCCCACTTCAGAATAGTAGAACGTGGTCCGAATTATAAGCTTTTGGATAGAGATTTACTCTGAAAATTTCTAAGTGTTGGGCGGTCATCCAAGTGATTCCATGCTGGACGACCTTCTTGCACTTGGACGACCTTCTTTGGTTAAATCTCTATTGCAATTCTGAACATTTAATATATTGGATGGACGAAGCTTGGCATAGGTAGCAACGCGGACCAACCAAAAATTGACACGTGGCATGTCCTCTCGAAAAACGAATCGACATGAAGGGTTGGTCAATAAGATTGTGACACATGGCATAATCTGAGATGACAAAATTCAACCAAAATAAGGACACAAGAAACTCTATGGTCATTCTCCAAAATTGCTGTTTATAAAACTCAACATCTTGGTTGTATCCTGAGGACAAATTTGCGATAACCCTTTAGCAACAAAGTGTGGGCGGCAAATATTGTCTAAGGAAAATGATATTGTGCCTTCAAGTTATCTATTTTTTGTTTGTCTTTTGTGTTAACCTTATTCTTCCAATATTACTTTGTATGATATCCCCAACAACATTTAGGGTTCACCCTCTTGCCATTGTAATTGTCAATTATCATCTAGGAAAAAAAAAAATTTGGACCCCTGATCGAAAAGGTCATTCTTGGGTGTACATATTATGAAAATAAAAATACATCAATGATGTCTCATATTAGGTATTTGACTCCTCCTTATTTAAAACTTTTCAAAATTGAGTCTATTATATATTTATAATTAATTGACTGATTTCCTAAACATGTCCTAGCTAGACATGAGTTTTATGGTATATATATTTTTCTATATTTTCTTGATATCAACAACAACTGACTTAAAAAAGAAAAAGAAAAAGACATGGGTGTTTAGGTGTAATAATAATGACTGACTTCTTTGAACGAAAAAAGAAATAATATGAGTGGTACTTATGTGTTTTTCTCTAATAAATTTTTAGATTCACTCATGAAAAGGTAATTAGTTTATTATAGAACCCTTAGAGCATCCACATTAGTGGATGCAAACTTTCCATCTATTTTGCACAAAAAAAGCTACTTTTTATATTTTACCCACCCATTTTTACAAAACATTTACATCAGTTTATCTATTCTACACATTTATTCAATAAAATATTCATTCTTTTACAATTTTTTATTATTCTCTCCCTCATTGCCTCTTTCTCTCACAGACCCAATCCGAAACCCATTCAATCACGTATCTCCCTCACCGCTTCTCTCTCTCACAGACCCAATTCGCCTTTCTCTCACTTTCTCATCAACCAAACAATAATTACAATCCTCAATTTCATAATAAAATAACCACAAAACATCCAAACAACATTCCATTTTCACTTTCTCAAATTTTCTCACGAACCAAACACTTTCCCATATTTTCTCACAAACCAAACAACTCGGACAGTGGCGGCTCCAGGACATATATTTAGGGGGGTCAATTCGAAGATACATTTTGGGTAAAAAAAAGTGAGTCTTGCAGACTATGTGATTTCTTTATTACAAAATTTTTTTCCCATCAATAACAGCTAGTAACAATCAGCCACTTAAGCTTTGTTGTGAGCGTATTACGAACATAGCATTTCTCATATAAGATAAACTATAAGTTCATTGCATATTGTTTATTAATATGGTGAATATACTAATTATTATTGTTAAGATTAAATCTTGGAAATCATCTATTGTTTGTAAATACAATCAACATATGAATTATTGTTGTTAAGTGAACTCTAAGCGAGATCTAAATACAATAAAATTTTATGTATTAGTTTATTTTAAATTTGTTAAGATTTAAATGATTTTTTTAGATTTAAGATAAACAAATTTATACTTTTGTTGTTAGGTTTACTATTTTTCCCTCATATTTTAGATCAAATTGATTTGTTATTGGGTTTTTTTTTTTTTTTGGTTTAAAAAGACCAAGATGTTGTCAACATGATCATATTCAAGTTCATTTCAGCTCGGCTTAAAAAAATTTAGGTCTAAGGGGTTCAAAATTTATTTTAGGAGCCTCAAATAAAAAAAAATTAAAAAATTACATATAAATTTTCTTTTTGGCCTAGCTCAGGGAGTTCAACTCAGGGGGTTCATTTGAACCCCCTAAACTGTACCTAGAGCCGCCCGTGAACTCGGATTTAAGACAAATTAAAAAAAAAAAAAAATTTCTCAAATCCTCCCACCTCCACCACCACCACCACCACCACCACCACACAAACCACCATGAACGACTGTGACAAATTTCCCAACCAACTCATTCATTACCTCCTCCACGGGCCCACACCTGCACCACCACAAATCTTAAGATTTTAGCTCCAATTCAATGATCTCTTCATCTTGATTCCAGTGGCGCCAATGACAAGGATGATGAGGGTTGGAGCCAAAAGGAGAAGAGAGAAGCAGAGACAAGACAGAGAAAAAATGATAAAAATGGAGAGCAACCAGAGACAAGAGAGAGAAAAAAAATTAATATGTACTGTTACTGTTGCAATTGTGCATTTATGCACATTTTTACACCTACTGATGTGGGTTTTTTTGGTCAAAACGTGTAAAATGAAGGATTTTTTGCATTTTGCAAGACTTTAAATCCACTAATGTGGATGCTCTTATAATAGAAATATAGAATCAAAAAGTTTACAAATTTGCATGTTGAAAGTTGTAAGTAAAGACTTACCAAAAAAGAGAGTAATAAGGTCAATAATCGAAGGACCATTTGAAAATGAAAATAAAATCCAGATAAAAATTTTCAGAATTAAAAAGATTTAAAAAAAAAAAAATGAAAACAATAGTAGCAAAGCAATTTACTATGGCATAATGATTATATGAATGTGAACGTTGGAATATTAACGTGATAGTGTTACTTTTTGCGGTGAGACTTGGCACTTGGCAGTTGTCCCCCATATACACGATGAGCTACTCCTACCCTTCTACTGTCTTACATATCAGGACAGGAGGACCCATGGCTTAATAAAGGAACCCCATGAATTGCGAAACGGGATCCCCTACTAGCTTTTCAATTATTAATGAAATAACTGTGAAGCCCCGTTGGTCAATAGCTTCTGTGAAGATTGTTTATATCTTGCTTTTGTTAAATTCCTTGTCTTTTTAGAGGATTACTACTCATGTTTTCATTAAAAAAGAAAAAAGAAAGATGATTACTCATATTTTCATTTATAAAAAAAGAAGAAGAAGATGATTACTCCTGCTTTCATTATAAAAAAGAAGAAGATGATTACTCATATTTTCACTAAAAAAAAAAAAAGATGATTACTACTGTTTTTATTATAAAAAGAAAAGATATTTACTGATCATGTTGGGAGGTCGGGTAATTCTCTTGCTAATGATGTAGCATGTTGGATTTCTTTTTATAATGTAAGTGGAAGGATTTCCATTTCCACTATATGTTATTACCATTACTGATGGAGAAAGTACCTCTTCCACTTCCTCTGTATCCTCAGTTTTAATAGCCTTATAGTTGGGTTGATATATATATATATATATATATATATATATATATATATATATTTTTTTTTTTTTTTTTCTAAAAAAATACCGTTTGGGATTTAACACTCTGTCTATTTTGATTTTTTTTCTCCCTATTTTTAGGTATTTATTTACTTGTAAAATGTGGTTAAACTTATAAAATATTTTTCATTGACTGTACAATTCTTTATTAAAAGTTTTTACATTTAAAAATTTTGGTAAAGCATTTTACAAAAATACACAATGACTTTTCTTCCTCCCATCTTGTGGCTAGGTCACCAGTCCTATAGACTGGGCAGTTGGCGATCTGATGGCCAAAGCTGCCGTTTTGACTAGAGACATTGTTCTAATGATTGGTGATGACGGTCCAATAATTGGAGACGTTGTTCCAATAATTAGAGATGTCGTATGGGTGATTGGTGTTGATGGTTTGGTGGCTGAAGCAATTGGTGCTAGTGTTTCGGTAACTGGAGATACTATTTCGGAGGAAGTTTTTGGCGATTTGATGGCCGAAAATGCAACTTAGACAACCAATGTCAATGTTCTAGTCATCGGAGACTGCTTTAACGGTGGTCACTAGAGGTCCAATCACCAAACCTCCAGCACCAATGACTCTAGTGGCTGAGCCATAAATTTTGGTAGTTTGCTTGAAAATTTTTACATGTCATACCAAATACCTAAAAATATTTTATTTCAAAATAAATGGAGTATAAATCTTTCGCCTATATATATATATACATATATAAAGATGAGTTCAAGTTACACTTAGTGTAACTTTACAAGAGTTACACATTTTTTAAGTCTTAGATTTCCAAAAGATCTAACGGTAAAAAAAAAAACATCACCATTCTTTATATCATTAAATACTTACATAATTAATAGCATCCTTATTATCTCTCTCCTTATTAAATATTTTTATGTGTCTCCTTTTTCTCTCTCCACTTTCTAATGCTTACCTAATTGATTTGCAACGTGATCTGTAGAGGCAACATTTATCTTATAAAGTTAAATTCTTAACACATTCTTCCCAAAAAAAAAAAAAAAAAAAAAATTGTGCCTGTAACAACCATCTTTTGTGCCTGCCAAGATTAGCTCTCTTTAGGCTTCCTCCAACTCAAAGGGATCTGCTTAATAATCTCTGCTCCTTAAGGCCAAAAAATTTTCCTCAACTATTGCACTCTTCGATCATGCATAGTCTCCTGATCATTTATCAATCCATTAACCTTGGCATCCCGATTTAGCATCACAGTAGGTGATTGAATTTTAAATCTTAATTATAAAAAACGTTGTATTACTTCTGGTGATAAAAGTGAAAAATAATGGCAGAAGTTGAGAACTTGACATAATCACATAGAACAAATTTAAATAATAAAAAAAATTCAATTTAAATGGACAGAAGAAATAATGAACCCGCAATCTGTATGGACCAAAAAGAAAAAAGAAAAAAAAGAATACATATAGAGTAAAAAATGAACGATTTTTGCAGCGCCTGGTGAATATCTTCCTAAGGGAGGGGAGAAAAAAAAGGACAAAGCATACAAAGTGGAGAGTGAAAAAAGAGAAAAAGTGGATAAGGCACGGTTATTGAGTGCTCACTACGCGTTCAATGTGCTTGGGTGCATTTCACTTACATGGGTATGAAAGGGGGGAGCTTGTGTCTAGTGGTCAGTGTCATTGGACACGTTGCGATGTAAACACGTATTTAAGATTGAACACGTGTCCATTATTGACCACTAGACACATTACGATGCGGACATATATCCAAAACTAAATATGTCCTAACAGGTCTAGTGATTACTAGTCACTGGACACAAGCGGACAGTATAAAAGGATAAGGCACGGTTATTGACTGTTCATTACGCGCTCAATGTGCTTGGGTGGATTTCACTTACATGGGTAGGAACTTGGGACTGTGGTTAATACAAAGAGGAATGAAGCCATAAAAGATGGTTGGTGGTGGACCATCAATTTTAGTGTGTCACATCGCGTTTAATGGGTCACAGCTACATTAATCAATCAACTAACCATTATATAGAATCTTTTGACCGTGTTTCGTGACCTTTCTATATGGATAAATTTAACATCCGATTATTTTTACTATTATAATTTTTTAAAGTTTTACTTTTGAAGTATAATTTGTACTTTTTACTCAATTAATTTCAAATCTAATTGAAGTCAATAAAGATAAGCTATCTCAAATAGATTCGATGACATAACTATTATTAAAATGATCACGTTAACGAGGGTCTAATTAAATTAATTATTTTATCATTTATACTATTTTTTAAGGAATTTTTCTTATTTGGGTTCCTATTTTTTAGGTTAAAAAATATTTCTATATCACGAAGCGCGTGTGATGAGGTTAGTATTAAATTACAGTTTTAATCTCTTTTTTTTTTAGAAAGAAGAACTATCTAATTAAATTAAGGGTATTAATTATAATTTTTGTAAATTATTAACTTTCACCTAAAAAAATAGAAGAGCCTTTGAGCATGCGCATAAGCGTGTGCTTAGAGATTAGTTTTTTTATAAAATGTTTTTAAAACTAGTTTATACACCAATGTCCTTAGGGCATTAGTTAACATTTATCTTATTATTAAAATACATGTGAATTGTTATTACAATAGTCATATAATAGATTTTATAATTAAAATTCACATACTGGGTTTTGTGATCCTCTTAAGAGAAAAATGTGTCCTTAGACCTCATAATTATAAGGTGGATTACCTTACATCTTAATCATAAAAACTAAAAAGCACCACCAAGAGGATCATAATCAGTCTCTCATTATACGGCCTTGTATATGGTTATAGGTATAGCCCATGCATGCAAGGCACTAAATCATAACTGTAGGGTCAAATCAATGATCAAGAAATGAACAAAAATGTGATATGATCTTTTGATTTCGCGGGGACTCATATGGTGCTGATAGTGATGAGTGACCGATGAGTCGATAACCAATATGCCAAAACAAAATTTAAAGTAACAGGAAATATATAGGTAAAGAGCTAATCAAAAAGAAAAAAGAAAAGGTAAAGACTAAAGAGATGGCACATGGTTCTTCTAGACAACCTGATACTCCATAAAAATGATCAATTATGTATAAAATTATAAAATTAGATTCCTTCTTTTTCTTAAGAGATGGCTTAGCCATTTGTCCATGACTGTAGGTGCTCCTGTTGAAAAACGATATGTGTATTATGTGGGTGGGTAATTATTGAGCAAGGCCATTATGGTAATTTCATTTGGTGCGGCTGGTGCTTGAAGACTTGTCGACTACCAATTGGTCTATCGTGATCGGACTCAATTGTCCTTAAAACTGCGTTGGAGGGCACATTAATCAGGATTGCATTAATTACTCCACAAACCCTTATCTAGGCCATTCACCCAACATTAATGTGATGTGACTTATCTTTTGATGGGATTTCCAACCAATCAAAAAGAGAGCTTAAACTGGCAGAACAGGCATGGATCTATCACATCTAACTGAAAGTAGCCAAAGATAACCATTATGATTTCTCGGTGTGCCAATAAGGGTATAAATACCCCCTCCAATTCACCAAGAGGTACTCATTGAACACCCCTTAAATTTAGTTCCACAAATCCTCTTCTTCCTCTCTAACTTGGGTTTTAGAGTTCTAATCATTGCCATAACGATGTTGTGCTCTGTGTGTGTAGGAACCTTGAATATTGAGCTTCAACAAGAACTTCCTATTATTTACAGATCTTTACCAAATCACCCCACACACTTATCATTCACCCACCTACATATCATAAATATTACGCGGAATAAAATTTAGGATCTTATGAATCTAAATTTATTATAAAAAATATCCTTAATGCATCAAACTTGAAAACTAAAAAGATCTTTACCAATAGCTTGAATCTTTATTCAAACTTTGATCAAACCTTGTGTCATCTTGATCTTTATCTCAATGACTGTGTATGGTCAAGCGTGTGGAATCTTTGTTGAAGAAACCATGAACATGTGTTAAATTAAGAGGGTAAGAGAAAACTAATTTTTCTCTTCCTCTTCTTATAGTTGCCACTCTAGGGTTTTCTCACAACAAAAATTCTCCAACTTATATTACTTAGTATATGTGACCAGCCTTCTAGAGGATTTTATATACAAAGTTTGCTGTAGGACCAAATGGAAAAATAAAATCTTAACTCCAATGGACCTTGGACTCTAGTTATCTCATAACAAGCTACTACAATTTCAACAATACTCCTAAGTGCAGATGTCATGAAGTAATAACTCAATGAGTCCAATGTCGAATCCAATGAAAAGGGAGTTGATTAGCAATCCAAGAGATAAAATAAAGTTAAAACAATAAAAATCAATTGAAGAGAAATTGTATTTCGGTTGGTGAAGAAAAATTAAATTGAGAAAAAGAAAAATAACTTGAAACACTAAGGTTATATATGTTTGGTAGACTGTAATAGACATTGTAATATAATTGTAATTCTTATAGTTTAGCTATTCAGTAATTTGGTTATATTTTTATTACAAAGAATAGTCATTCTTATGAATAACTATTCTTTAGAATAAGAAATAACTATTCATCTTTAAAAGGGATGTAATAGCTATTCCTTAGTAGGTGTATTAATTTTAAAAATTAATATTGTAAGGATACGATTTGGAACGACCCAAGAACGATACTGGATTCGCACGTAAATAGGCCTAACAATATCATTTATAGAGCGTGGGTTTGAAAGGCTAGGCCTTGATCACGAGTCGGTGGGTTTCCGGGGTGTTCATACATAAATAAAACGTGTACACACATAAATGAATCGTGCACGCTCTGGGAGTCTTTCTCCTAGAGGTGGGCTGGGAGGCTCTGGTTTTGGCCATTTTTCCCAGCCCCCTCTATGAATTGCTTACTTCTCCTTTTATACTAGCCTGTGTTCCTTATCCTTCGTCCACGTGTAGGGTCAACTTTTCAGGACTGATACTTGTCCCATCAGCCCATACTCAAAGTCGTTGGAGGTGGTTGTAAAAGCTGGGGAGTATGGCTCTGTCAGGTGCAGAGTATTGAATGGCAGTAAGGGCAGCTTTCCCTGGTCGTTGCCCTTTCCAGCGTACCATTTTCTATTGACTTAGATATTTTAGATTTTGTTCCAACTGTTCTTGTACCATTTTTACCCTTTCTTTTGGTGAGACCTTGGACATGCCGAGGACTGAATCGTCCTCGGTTGTGTCCCAAGGCTACTTCGTACTTATACTACCGAGCCTGGGCTATAACCTTCCTTGGCTCGGGCCTTGGGCCCCAATGAATGAATGGGCCAGGACCACAACTTATTGGACCCCACAAATATATTTCCAAATAAACTAACTTTTCATATGCACATAACAATTATGAAAAAAAAAATCATAAAAAATAATTAATCTCTCTCTTTCAAATTTTTAAAAAAAAAAAATTTATTTTTTAGGAAATATAATTATATGAGTAAGATATTTCTTAAAATATATTTTAAGTTTGATTTAAAATGCTTTCATTCCATTGTCTTTAGGATTCTTTTATTATGTTGACACTATACAAATGAATAATAATAAACATTATATTACAACGTCTTATATTTCTTGTAATTATTCATATTCTTACGTAATCACTATTACATTCTACCAAATGTACCCTAAGGTTTAGGAATTTACACACAACACATCTATTGATAATTCTTACACTTTTATTTTATAACTCAACTAAAAATTTATATCAATGATTGATAATTTTAGTAAGATGATTTAGCAAAAATGACACAAAAGTTGATTTCTAAAGGTAGTTTTAGAATTTAATTGATTTTAGGCAACTAAGAAAGACAAAACTAGTGAATTAATTTGTAGGGAATCCTAAGTAATGTGCCCCCAGTCTACTTTAAACCAAAAAACTATGCTAAATAATAATAAACAAATAAAAACTTTCTAGATAAATAAATCAATAAAAAACACAGGAACTTAATCATTAAAATCATAAAAATATTGTTAAGACCATATCTATAGAAGGTTGGGTTTCACTCCTTACCTTAGTAACGCTTTTAGCAATCCGTTAAACCAAACAAAACTCTAAGAGAAAAACCTAATTTCATTTTAAACTGCTCCTCTCTTGTAGATAACCTAAAAAGCTTTAAAATAGGACACCTAATACAAGTAGAATTTTCATTTGAAAAAAAAGGGCCTAATTTTTGGGTTCTATTTAACTGCCTTTTTGAACGTCAAAATTTTAATTTGTTGAAGGAGCTGTGGATTCAACTAGTTTGTAATCATTAACCTAATTTGTAATGAAAGAATGCATATAATCATTAACCTAATTTGTAGTGCATTCTTTAATTGACTATTCATAGCCAAATACTATGCATTCATTCTTTCATAGACTATTCATCAAATGAATGCATGGCATCCAATGATTATATAATTTCAAAAAAATAAAATATCTTCATCAATTAAAGAATGCATTAAAAATTAGGTTTCAGAGCATAAATTTCAACAATTCCTTCAACAATTTTCACTCAAGAAAATTAAGCTTGCATTTAGAGAAACAAATTAAAATACGCATTAGTTTTAAAAAGAAAAAAAAAATTAATATGCTAACTATTTGGCCTCCAGACGAAAAAAAATATTGAGAACTTTTCTCTTTACTCAACCACAGGTAAAACTCCTAATTAAACTCTAACCTGTCGTTGAATTTGATATTTTTGACTTTTGACGACGATCGTCTTCGCCTCTTCGGTCATCTGTTATGTTGATCAAAGTTTAAAGCCCCCTCTCCTGATTATCGAATTAAGTCCTAAAAGTTTGGCCTATAGGGTTTGACAAAAGAATCATATATATGTGTGTTTTAAGTTTTAACAAGAAAACTGACTTTAACGCTAATCATGTGTTCAGCCCTTATTCTCTTCATGCTGACGTGATATTTCATGTTAGCAACCTAAACCTCTTTTTTCATTGGGACTTCATTGTAAAAAGTAAAACTGTGATTTTTTGTTTTTACTTATGACCCATTATTTAATCATAAACCTTTCTACTTCTTGGACTTTTTATGAGTCAATCAAGCCTCAAGAGGCAACGTAATTCATAGTATTGAGTCTCCAGATTAATGTCAACTCTTAATTATTACATCTTATTTTTAGCTATAGCTAGTTATTGATAGCTCATTGACTAATGACTCCGGCCGAAAGCTTTCCCATTGAAAATGACACGACACATTATCATAAGTAGTTAAGTACCCATATTTCAAACACCTTTTGTATTTGCTATGAGAAGATGCTGGCATCCAGTCCCGTTTCAAACACACTCTTATTCTTTTTCACTCGAGATATGTTATTCACCTGTTTGTATAGGTGTTTATATACAAATTAACGTGATACTTATCAAATTAGTCAATCAAATATTATGACAATTTCAATCTCGAAAAACAAAAATGTCAAATTTTTAAAAGTCAATATTTTGCCAAGTTGTAAATTATATTATTATAAAAAAATTGTACATTATAATAGCTTTAGATGACTAAATTATCTTCCAATACAATAACAAATTTTGCATTAAATAATTTTTCTAATGTCTCTATTTGAAAAATCTACAATAATTTGATTTTAAAAAAAATGAATAATTAATATAATATCTTTTTTGCTATTAATAATTCGATAGTTGGAAGTGGGAGATTTAATCCTAGATATTTCTATTACAAATATTAGTAGGGTTTTAACTAGTTGAACTATAAGATTTTTTACAATATTTTAATAGGTTAGTCATGTGAATCGAGAAAGTTTATGATATTAAGGCCCTTTTTTTGTCTTGCCCCTATTGATAATTTTAGACCACGGATTATAAAATTATAAATGGTTAACAAAAGATCTATTCCTAATTTGAAGGCAATGCACATTGATGTAATGGAAGGGGGCCTATTCTTATTCTTAAGTTTGTTAATCATGCTAAACACGAGGTTGTATGTGGACCCTTTTTTTTTTTTTTTGGGGTGGTAAACTGTATGAAACTATTTTGCATATTTTCGTATTGTCTATGGTGAGATTTCAAGATGTCGATTTTTCAATAAAGTTGTGGCGGGTTAGCTTAATTATGACTTAAGAGCAAGATAGAAAGCTCACCATTCACGTGTCAATCTGGCTACAGACTGGTATATGATAACGACACACAAATCAGTTTAGCATGTCATTAACTGTGGCCGATCTAGTCACAATCCTCAAAATGTGGATCAAGAAGTCAGCTTACTTAGGTTCGCATTAATTACACCAACCATTCCCTCAACATTTAATGCGAGATGGTTTGTCCCTTTAGCGCTGGAAATCCTTACTATCTCCTAAAAGCACATCCAAATTAGCAAAGTGGACAGGGCTTCTCAGTTCTCACATCCGCGGAAAGTATTAAGGGGAGATAATGATGGATTGCTTAGGCCTAACACATTCCAGTTATGGGTATAAATATCCCTTTTGCACCACCTTGAAGGTAAGCAATCCTTATCCCAACATACTGAGATTATTGTGCTCATTCTGTCAGTGGCGGCTTTAGGAAATTTCTTGAGGGGTCATTAAAAAATTTAAATTAAATAAATTTTAATAAAAGAGAACTTGAAAATATTGTGTTATTGACCAAAAAAAAAAAACACAAATACATGATATTTTACAATTTCTTTCTACGAGTTTTCATATTTTAAAATCGTCACATGATAGTTTATTATTAATTGTGATTATCTATTGTCAATGTAGATGTAAACATTTTATTTTGTTAAGTTTGTATAACATTTTTATTTTTATGTAATTGTCATTTTTTTATTATAAATTATTGACCTTATATTAATTATTGACTCACATAACCACACCCATCCATACATAAATAATACATTTAACAATCACTAACTTTACTATTTTTTTTTCTTTGAATCACTAGTTTTATAACAAAAAGTTATTATAACATGATTACAATATACACATGTAACAAATCCTCCACATTTCTTGGTTATTAAATTATATAAAGTTATATTATATTTATACCATGTACACATTCACACACTTCACAATTCACACAAATAACATTATATATATATATATATAAAATAATGCACACAATTAGTATCAAGTACACACACTCTCTCACATATATATAATATAAATTTATAATAAAGAGAGACATTCATAACTCACAAACACTCATATTTTACTCTTAGAGTTAGAGATACATAGAAAGTCAAATATAGAAAAGAGATAAGATGAGATTCATGAGAGAACGAGAGAGTGATTTGTGTTGTTAATTAGTTTTGGGATGAGCTGATCTATGTTGTTTAATTTTGGGCATTGATTTGTGATCAGAGTGTACAAGATTTAAGCCAAATTGTGCAAAAATATTTTTAAGGGTAATTAAATTAATAAATTTTTTTATATATATCAAAATTTTTTTTTTCAAGTCAGGGGGTTCATTTGTGTTAGGGTCATATGTTTTATAATTGGCTAATCATTTGACAAAATGCACTTTACTTATAATTGAGTAGATTTAAGATACATTTAGTACTTCAAGAAACATGTTGTTCAAGACAAGTATTAAAGACATGGAGATTGATCCAAGAAATAAGTGAAGAAAGACTGTTCATTAAGTCTTGACAGATGCCTACTATCGAGACTTAATGTGAAGCTCGATAGATAGCTTAACAGTAGCTCGATCTATCGAGAATTATGATTTTAGAATTTCTAGTTCTGAAATCCAGCCCAGACTTTTATATTTTTTTAGGGTTTCTTTTCTCACAACTCTAGACATATATAAGGCTAATTTTAAAAGCTGTCATATCACGGATACATAGACCAAGAGACTTAATTTTTTTTTTTGTGAGAAGTTACTGCGTTTGTATGCCATAGAGTTTTGTAACTAAGTACTTCTAGATCTTCATTGTTGATGAAGTGAAGAACTTTGCAGCCAATAATATTTATTCAAGTTACCGGAATTAGTCACGTACTGGGATCCGTGTAAAGGGTTAGTCACAAATGGGAGGTTTGTACATCAAAGGAAAGAAGGCTACTACATGATTAGTTCTAATTGGGTATTGGAGTGAAGGTTCAACTGTAGGTTGGTATATCGGAATAGGCCAGGATAGATGGTAAGATTTCTTATACTTGTAACCGCTTGATTGTTGATTAGTTGATTCTTAAAAGTGATGACCTTAAAATCACTCAGTGAGGTTTTCACATTGCGAGATTTTTCCTATTTGTCAACAAATCACTATGTCAAATTTATTTTTCGCTGCATTTAATATTTTTGGTGATTTGTTGGCGCTTCCACGATTTGCATGCAATTAGACTTAATTAATCAATTTAAATAGTTAAATTAATTAACTAAGGTTAAGCTATCTTAACCCAACAATTTGAACCTCTTAATTACAAGTGCAGCCGCCCTGCATTGTGTGCATGTGTTGGCCAATCCGTTTTCTTTTTTGTTTGAACTCTTCCATCGAATACCCTATGCCCTTCACAGTACCTAGACTCACGTACAAAAGTTATTTTATTTAAAAAAAAGAAGAAGCAAATCAATGAAATAATAGATACGCAGTCTTTAATAACTATTTTTAAAAAATATGCATAGTCTTTTGTAATTACTTTTGAAAATCGCAATTTCAAATATAAATTAGTCCTTAGTCAAATTAATCAAAATCTTGAAAAGCATAATTCAGACTCTCAAAATGATATGAAATTCAAAACATTTAACGAATAAATTGAGAAAAATTCCCAGAAAGTCAGAAGTTTTGATTTCATGGAAGTATAATTGCTCTTTAATTTCATTTTGGTTGAATTTTTTTTTTTTTTTCAAAAGCTTGTAATGATTGCACTTGAGTGGTGGCGATAAACGACAAACAGTAAGCTAAAGATGACCGAGCCAATAAAGGTCGTAGGTCCCATCCGGCGGCTTCAAGGTTTGGGACCCACGCGGTAGACCGCGAGTGTTTTTTTGGACGGACCTCAGCACACCCACGTTGTTCACTTCACTCGTCAGTTCAGACAAAAACGCCGTTTAGTGTTTTGAGCAAATAATGGACCCCACCCCCACAAAAATAGATTCCCCAATTTGGAACGTGGATAGACGCGTTAAGAATAAGCGTGGAAAAGAACCCGACACACACTGAAAAACGCATATGGTTTTTTATCCAAATTAACAGATAACGAGAGAGATCCCAACTACATAGTATTTTATCATTACCAAACGACCAAAACTAAACATGATTTTGCCTTCATTTTTATTTTAGCTGAGAATATCCCTCTGATATTTCTGATTGTTGATTTGTTTTGTTTTGGTTTTTTTTTTCCTTCTCCAGCACAAATGTGATTGGGTTTGGATTGCCAATTAATCAATTTGCATCCTCATCATCATAATTTCAATCCTTGATTGTTATTATTTATTTAGAGTAACGTTAAAGATACAAATTTTACAAACGGCTAATGTGGTGAGTGATTATTAGTAAATAAAACAGTGATGTTAATAGTAAGCCTAAATGAAAACCAATAAAAAGTTAGCCACATTATCAGTTTTAAAATAATTTATGCCTGTAACTGATGGTCCCGAAGATATGCCCGTCCACCATGGAAGGACGATATTAAAGGACGATACTGAGAACCGCCTGACGAAGACTCCACCATCGTCCCGCAGTTATGGTGAGGCGTTACACAAACGGACAACGGTCTTCAGCGCCGTTGGAAGATCATTCAATACCTCGCATAGGCGTTACGAATCCTGCAATGATTCGATCATCAAAGCAAGGCCAACGGTTAGGAAAAGAGATCATATATATACCCATTGGTAAAGCCCACAAAGGGAATATAAAAAATATAATCTTAGAAAATACTGCACTGTTGTTATTCTCTCATTACTAGTTATTCTGACTTTGGCATTGGAGGTTCGTTGGCAGGCGCCACACCGGTGTCCTTATCTTTTTCTTGGATTGCCTTGCGATCAGGTTAACTTGTGGACGGTTCCGGTCTGGACGAGTCTTTCTACTGACGATCCCAGCATCATCAGTTCCGGTCTGGACGAGTCTTTCTACTGACGATCCCAACATCATCAGTTTGGCACCGTCTGTGGGAAACGACTATTCAACACTTGATTTGTCCCAAACAGCTCACAAGTCCAGATGGAATCCAACACTAACCCAGATCCTGCCGCATTAGCTCTGCAAATTCAGTCACTCGCAGCCACTGTGGAGGAACTAACCAGGCAAAACCAGGAGATGAGGCAGCGGCTGCAACAAGAAGATAACCGTACAGACGTCAATAGGGATGACGATGAAGACATTAACAAGAAACGAGCCTGCACCCCCAAAGGGGCGAGCTCAGATCTCCTCAGGGAGATGAGGAAAGAGATGGACGAATTGAGAAGAGCCATCAAAGGGAAGACGGACCAAAGCTTGGAAAGGATAGTCAGGAAGACGGATTCACCTTTCACCGCGGCCGTCCAGGAGTGTCCTGTGCCCTCCAAGTTCCGTCTACCACAACTAGAGCCTTTCGACGGGCTGAAAGACCCACTGGATCACTTAAATACCTTCAAGACGACACTGGGTCTTCAACAACCCCCTGACGAGATTTTGTGCCGCTCATTTCCCATTACCCTCAAAGGAGCAGCCAAGGAGTGGTTCAACAAGTTGCCAACGTCATCCATTGATAACTTCGAGCAGCTTAGCAGTTCCTTTGTCCGTCATTTTGTCGGTGGGCAGCGTCCGAAAAGGACTGCCGACCATTTGCTCACCATTAAACAAGGAGAGAGGGAACCATTGAGGTCTTATGTAACACGCTTCACCCGAGGGATGCTGGAAGTAGACGAGGCGGATGATAAGGTACACCTCACGACCTTCAAGGCAAGGTTGAAGTCCAGAGATTTTGTGGCTTCCTTGGCCAAGAATCCCCCTAAGACGATGGCCGAGGCATTGTTGAAAGCACAGAAGTATATGAACGCTGAAGAAGCTCTGACGACCATTGATGGGGTAGAAAAAAGCAAGGAAAAGAAGAAGGAGAAGGAGGACGATTGAAGAGGACAGAAAAGAGATCGAGCTGACCGATGGAATGACGAGGGTAATAAATGGAGGGAGGACAAAAATCCTCGTCCAGTAAAGTTCACACCATTGGTGATGCCTGTTGACCAGATTCTGACGGAAATAAGAGACGAACCATCTCTTAAATGGCCAAGGCCACTCCATTCATCGCCTAGTCTGCGCAACAAGAGGAAATACTACAGTTTTCACAAAGACCATGGGCACTACACAGAGGATTGCAGAGATCTGAAGGAGCAGATTGAAGAACTTATACGGAAAGGAAAACTAGAACAATTTGTAAAAAGGGGAAATCCCAGCAAATACAGCCAAAAAGGTCAGCACGGGGGCTCAAAGAGGGACGAAGACCGCCCATCGCCTAATCCACAAAATGCGTTAGGGGAAATAAAAACTATCGCAGGGGGACCAACCACAGGGGGATCATTCAAATCTCTCAGGAAGTCACACCAAAGGCAGGTAAACAGTGTTCACAGTCTACCTCCTCTGAAGCAAAGACGGACAAACCAAGACATGTACTTTTCAGAAGAAGATGCAAGGGGTATAAAGCAACCTCATGATGACCCACTGGTCATTATGATCATGATTGAGGGGTTCAATACGAGAAGAGTTCTGGTAGACAATGGGAGCTCGGCTGACATTATTTACCTTTCCGCCTTCCAGCAACTGAAGCTAGACCCAAAAAGGCTTCGTCCTTTCGAGTCCCCCCTCGTCAGTTTCAGCGGAGACAAGGTATACTCCAGAGGGATAGTGACATTGACAGTCACTGCCGGCTCATACCCATTCCAGGTAACCAACCAGCATAATTTCTTGGTGGTAGACTCACCCTCGTCCTACAATGTGATCATAGGACGACCTACACTTAACCGCTGGAAGGCTGCTACTTCCACATACTGTTTGAAGGTAAAATTTCTAACAGAACAGGGAATTGGTGAGATAAAAGGAGACCAGGTACTGGCAAGAGAATGTTACCAGGCCGTCCTGGCCTCAAAAGAGAACCATATGTGGACAATCGAGGAAAAAACACCAAAGATCGTTGAGAAGCTAGAAACGATAGAGTTGGTTGAAGGAAGTCCAGTGAAAACGACCCAAGTAGGAACGAATATGAGTCCTAGGACGAGGGAAGGAATTATCAATTTTCTTAAAGATAACCTTGATGTATTTGCCTGGAGCCACCAGGACATGCTAGGAATCCCAGCAAGCCTTATCCGGCATCGCTTGAATGTTGACCTAGAGAAGAAGCCTGTCCAGTAGAGAAGAAGAGTTTTTTCCCCCAGACGAAACAAAGCAGTAATGGACAAAGTGAATAAATTACTTGCCGCCAATTTTATTCGGGAAGTTCATTACCCTGAGTGGTTGGCTAACGTGGTCATGGTCAAGAAAGCAAATGGGAAGTGGAGAATGTGTGTCGATTTCACAGATCTTAATCAAGCCTGTCCGAAGGATAGTTTTCCCTTGCCCAGAATTGATCAGCTGGTAGACTCCACCGCCAGACATAAGCTTCTCACGTTCATGGATGCATTTTCCGGATATAACCAGATACAAATGGCTGAGGAAGATCAAGAAAAAATTGCCTTTATCACCAGCCAGGGGCTCTACTGTTATTGGGTCATGCCTTTTGGACTCAAGAACGCAGGGGCCACCTATCAAAGGTTGGTGAACCAGATGTTCGAGAAACAGATCGGGAGAAACATGGAGGTGTATGTTGATGATATGCTCGTCAAGAGCAGAAAGGAACCAAGAAGACCTTTGGACGATAAACACCGACGGGTCTTCCACTCAGAAAGGAGGCGGAGTAGGTGTTGTTAGTATTTCCCCTGAAAAAGACGTTCTCAAGTACGGGGTCCAGCTCAAATTCCCCGTAACTAATAACGAGGCAGAGTACGAGGCCTTGCTGACAGGATTAAGAGTAGCTCGGGCACTTGGGGCTGAAAATATCGTGCTCAAGAGCGACTCACAGCTCATCATAGGGCAAGTTAGGGGAGATTTCGAAGCAAAAGAGACGAGAATGCAGAAATACCTCAAATTGACAAACCAGCTGGTAAGCACCTTTCATCATGCTGAGTTCATTCAGATCCCACGAGATTAGAATGCAGAAGCTGACGAGGTAGCACGAAGTGCCTCAGCAAACAACCAGGATGGAATGGAAGATTGGAGACTGGAAGAACAAGACTCTCCCAGCATCAAAGAATTCCAAACTTTCCCCGTACATAGAGGCTCGGGATGGACGAATCCTATTTTTTCGTTCCTTAGAGATGGACGGTTACCACTAGATCTTGAAGAAGCCAAGAAAATCTAGAAGCGTGCTACCAGGTTTACAATACTAAATGACGAGCTTTACAAAAGAGGCTACTCCTAGCCTTACTTGAGATGTATAGAAGAGAAAGAAGCTAGATACGTCCTGGAGGAGGTACACGGGGGGATCTGTAGAGATCACATGGGGGCAAAGTCACTTGTCAAGAAGATCATGAAGGCAGGTTACTTCTGGCCCACAATGCAGTAAGACGCAGCAGACTTTGTGAAGAAGTGTGATAGTTGCCAAAGGTATGGGAATGTTCAACGAGTCCCAGGAGAAAAGATGACGACCATTTCCTCACCTTGGCCGTTCGCACAATGGGGGATCGACATTATGGGTCCCCTACCGCAGGGAAAAAGACAAGTAAGATTCCTACTCGTCGCAATTGACTATTTCACGAAGTGGGTCGAAGCGGAAGCTCTTGCAACGATAACAGAAGCAAAGGTACAAAATTTTGTATGGAAAAATATTGTTTGCAGTTTCGGGATACCAAGGACGATCATCTCAGACAATGGTCGTCAGTTCGACAGCCAGAAGTTTAGATCATTTTGCTCGGGCTTAGGCATTAAAAACAAGCACTCGTCACCAGGACATCTTCAGGCCAATGGATAGACTGAAGTAACCAATCGGACCTTGCTCAAGATTATCAAGTCCCGACTAATGGGGGCAAAGGGAGCATGGCCCGAGGAATTACCAAGTGTCCTGTGGGCGTACAGGACGATGGCGCGAACACCGATAGGAGAGACACCATTCAACCTGACGTATGGCACAGAAGCAGTCATCCCGGTCGAAGTATGGCTCACTAGCCTTAGAAGAGAGTTCTTTGACGAGCAAATCAATGACGATCAATTGAAGCAGAACCTGGATTGTCTGGACGAAGTTAGAGACCAAGCCTCCCAAAGAATGGCCAAATACCAGCGAAAGATGGCCGAATATTACAATCAAAGAGTAAAACTAAAGAGATTCAGCATCGGGGATCTAGTACTCCGGAAGGTGACTCCAACAACAAAAGATCCTGCACAAGGCAAACTTGGCCCGACCTGGGAAGGACCCTACAGAGTCGTCCACTATTCACGACAAGGCAGTTACCACCTAGAAGACTTAGATGGAAAAAGGCTGCCTCGTCCCTGGAATGTCGAACATCTAAAGAGGTACTATGAAAAAGAAATCGTAGCCTGATTGTATAATTTAATTCTTTAACACAAGTCGTGTAATAAATGATCATGCGAAGTTTTATGAGTTATTATTCACGAGTATTTTCCAACAATTTGCACACTCTAATTATCTCCTTCTCAAAAGACCAATAAAGGTCGTCCAAACCAAAGAGACGATAAAATTCCTTAAATGGATGTACATCGTCCAAACAAAAGCGACGATAAGATTCCTTAAATGGATGTACATCGTCCAAACCAAAGAGACGATAAGATTCCTTAAATGGATGTACATCGTCCAAACAAAAGAGACGATAAGATCCCTTAATGGATGTTCATCGTCCAAACCAAAGGACGATAATATTCCTTAGATGGATGTAAGTTGTCCAGACTAAATGACGATGAGATTCATCAGAAGAATTTATATCGTCCACATACGGACATGGGGAACACTTAAACAAAAATCCTCTAAGTCTGCATCAAGATGAAGGGAGCATTCGAGAATCCTCTAAGTCCACGAAGAGAGCACTTAAGCAAAAAATCCTCTTAAGTCCACGAAAGGACGAGGAAAGCATCTAAACAAAAAATCATTTTTTCCCTAAGTCCCCATGAGGACGGAAGGAATATTCAAATGAAAGACGAAGACAAGACATCCACAATTAAGAACAAATGAGGAAAATACGAACCCACATATCATACATAAAGAGGCGCCAATTGTTCAAAAATGCCAAAACATACCAGACATAAAAATATTGTTCATATGAAAGCCCATAGAACATACAGGGCACCAAAAAAAAAAAAAAGGGTGATGTGAAGTGTCTTCAAAAGTGAAGCCCGATCAAGTCAGAGGTGCGTCGTCCCCACCCTTATCAACCACGGGAGGATCCTCATCGGAAGCCTGAACTGCTTGGGCCACCTCGTCCGCCTCAATTTCCTTGTTGACGGCCTCAAAATCCAAGTTTTCCAGATCGGTTCCAAGTCCGTGCTTCAGTAAATACCTCCTTAGTAGTTCGAAACCCTTGAAATACCACTAGAACAAAATAGTATTATATTCCTTAGTTGTCTGGAAGGCAAGGACGACCTTAGCGACTGTAGCTTTCATCTTCTGGTTGGCCATCGCAAGAAGTTCGTCCTTCTGTTTCGCCAACAGCTTCTCAACCTCAAGTTGCTCGACCAGGACTTTCACTTGCTCCTTGGAAGCATTATGGGCGTCCATAGCAGCTATCAAATCCTTCCGTAACCCCGAAGCTTCAGCCTCCAGAGCTTCCACTTTGGAAGTAGCCATGACCGTCTTTTCCTCGTTCGCCAGAAACTGTGTAGTAAGGTGCATCGTCTCTCCCAACACCTAACAATAAAGAACACTGTCAAAACTTGAATCAATAAAAGAAGGACTAGCAGAGTAATGGAAAAGTTACCTGGACGAGCTTGTGAACATGCTGGCTCACCCTCTCGTGGGAGGGCACAAGGGAAATCTCCTTCATCTCTTCAGGAGTTAAAAACTCGTTAGCTCGAGTCATAGCGGCCTCAGCATCAGCCCAAATGTTAGAGCCCACCTTCTCCTTGCCCTTGGGCCCGATCTTCCACTTCTTCGGGGCAGGGACTTCCTCAAGGGAAATGGCAAGAGAAGCTGTCCGTCCCTCGTCCAAAGTGGGAGTGGACGATCCCCTTTCAGCCACTTCTTTCTCTCTCTCTCTCTCTCTTCTTGTTAGTTATCCTCAGTGTTTTCTGGCCAGTACTTGAAAGAGGTTCGTTTTTCTTCGCCTTAATTTTGGCGTACATATCCTTGTTAAATTTACTCGTCATCTCTGTACCAAAAAGGAAGAAAAATTCAAGAACTCAAACAAGGAAGAAAAAAAGAATGGACGATCGCAAGCACAACCTACGTTTTCTTTGTTTTCGGTCGATCGTTTGAAGAACGTAGAGGGAAGGCTCAGGACCTAGATAGTGACGGGCCAACGTGCGTGGATCAATCAGCTCGTCAAAATCGTCGATCATCCTCGCGTACCTAATGGCCTCCTGAACTCTATCTTCGAACTAGCTCTCAAGATCAGGGCGCTCCTTCACTGAAAAAAAAAAATGTGTAAGGAGGACGGCCAAAATCAGCCAGAGTACCAAGAAATAAAAAGGGGGCTTCAAAAGGCAAACGCACCAATAGGAGGGGTCTCCCACCGGCGCAGCAACTTAGGGACATTCCCCCAAAAGTCGTCGGACAAAGTCTCCCAAGCATCGCCCGAAACAAAGAAATATCTAGACTTCCAATATTGGAAGGACGAGGGAAGATCGACTACAAGACGGGAGCTCCGGTCCCAAGGAACGAACTCGTAATATCCAAACTCCTTGGATTCTTTTAGACAGTACAGGTGGGTGAACTCGTTGAGGGTGATCATGTCACCATCCACTATGGTCGTCCAGATCACCATACAGCTTATGACGATCCTCTAGGAGTTCGGCATAAGCTGCCCAAGGGCAATGTGTAGATGATCTAGGAGTTCCATAATGAATGGATGAACGGGAAACCTCAGGCCACACGAAAAAGCAGCTTCATAGAAGCAGACTTCACCATGGGCAAAGGCACAAGCCTTCTCACCCTTCCTAGGCATACGAGCCCTAGTTTCAGCAGGAAATTGGAACCTATCCCTAAACTTATTGAAGACATCCGGTTTCAAAGTACACTTTTCCTTGAGGGCATGGAAAGGGCGGGTTGATGTGGGAGTAGAAGGAAGAATGGACGAAGATGGAGGTACGGAGGTGGCCGTGTCCCTAACAGTCCCGTCCGCGGCCACACCAGAGGACGAACCCCTCTCTTGACCACTCGTTCCCAACTCCGATCCCATAATTTCCCGCCTAAGAACCCCACGGACTGATTTAAACCAAGATAATGACCAATGAAGCAAAGGATACAAATCACCTAAGGCTAAGTTAAGACCACTATCCCCTACGACGAAACCCCCAATCTGTGGGTATCGGTCCCCGGAAGAATTTAACAGGCCCCCCAAACGAGCGAAAAGAAAGGCGATGGAGGGAGAAATGCTCCTAAATTCAGCATAACCCACCATTCAGGAAAAATACACAAACCCAAAAAGGAAAAATGCGGAACACAGTACAACCAGAAAGGGAAAAAGCGTAGGAGAAGGCGAACGTACCTGAAAATGAGGAGGAAAACCAAATAGGATGGAGCAAAGTGCGCCGCAACAACAGTGAACTCAGAGAAATCAGACACAGAGAAAAGAAAATGGAAGTCAGAAATGTCAAACGAAAAAGGAAAGTGAAAGGATAAAAGGAGTAAAAGGGTTTTTGCCTCGAAAAATGCAGGAAACAGAAAAGGTACTCACCGGAAACGAGAACTGCTCACTGATCAGAAAAGGACATGTGGCCACGATACGTGCCACGCCACCATAAAACCATAAATGCAGAGAGCATAACCCCAAGCGTCAGAAAACCTTAAAAAAAAAAAAAAAAAAAAAAAACCTCTCATATTCCCTGGACCGTCCTAAGTGAGGACGATCACGGAATAGGGGGGCATCTGATGGTCCCGAAGATATGCCCGTCCACCATGGAAGGACGATATTAAAGGACGATACTGAGAACCGCCTGACGAAGACTCCACCATCGTCCCGCAGTTATGGCGAGGCATTACACAAATGGACAACGGTCTTCAGCGCCGTTGGAAGATCATTCAATACCTCGCATAGGCGTTACAAATCCTGCAATGATTCGATCATCAAAGCAAGGCCAACGGCTAGGAAAAGAGAGCATATATATACCCATTGGTAAAGCCCGCAAAGGGAATATAAAAAACATAATCTTAGAAAATACTGCATTGTTGTTATTCTCTCATTACTAGTTATTCTGACTTTGGCATCGGAGGTTCGTTGGCAGGCGCTACACCGGTGTCCTTATCTTTTTCTTGGATTGCCTTGCAATCAGGTTAACTTGTGGACGGTTCCGGTTTGGACGAGTCTTTCTACTAACGATCCCAACATCATCAGTTCCGGTCTGGACGAGTCTTTCTACTGTCGATCCCAACATCATCAGTAACATTATTTATTTATTTAAACTCAGATAAAGAATATTTTCTTAATTTTAGCTAAGAATATTTTCTTAATTTTAGCTAAGAATATTTTCGAAAGTTTGTTTGATTATTACTCTTTTCCTTTCTAGAATAGATGGATTGAATTTTCTCAATTTATTTCGTTATCATATCCATCATTTTCACTAAGGCTGCATTTGTTTCAGGTGTAAAAAGAATTTGGAAAATATTTTCCACCACCAGGGTGTTTGGTTTGGCCAGAAAACTAAGTTAAACAGAAAATCATTTCCGTTGACTGTAAAATATGAAGGCCTGAAGTGTAAAATAGATTACACATCTATTTTACCTTTAAACCATTTCGAAAAAAAAAAAAGAACCTAACCAAGAGAGAGAGATAGAGTGAGAGAGAGCCGCCCACCGTCAGAGAGAGAGGGGCCGGTCACCTGAACTTGAGATCGACTCCACCGCCATTTTGGTCGTGCCTCTCACCACCGATCAAGCAAAGCTCGACTCCACCGCCGATTTGCCCTATATCTCTCTTCCTCCCTCTGCCATCCATGTCACCAATTTACCCTTTTTCTCTCTACCCATGTCAAGCAAACCACCGCAAGACGAGCGACCCATCGTGACCCAATCGCCTCCACTACGCGATCTTGCCTCTGCCGCCTTTAGATCGAACCCAGTCGCCTTTCTCTCTTCCTTCTTCTCTCAATTTGATCGGATTTGATGAATTTTTTTGTTTGGTTTTGTTTCTTTTGTGTTTACCTATTGAGAAATGATATTATATACTTGTTTGGAAGCTGAGAAAATGTGAGCATCAAATAGAAAATGTGTTTTCTATAGTATTTTCAAGAACACAACCAAACACTAAAAAATATTTTTCAAAGTATTTTTTAAAATGCCACCAAATACCTGAAAATATTTTCTTTTCCATAGAACCAAACACAGCCTAAATTTAAGATTATTACTATAGTCCGTTTGGATTGAGGGGGAGGAAGGGAGAGTAGAGTAGAGAAGAGTAGATTTCGTCCAAAATTAGCCTATTTTTAGCCAACTCTACTCTACTCCCCTCCACTCTCCCTCCTTCCTCCCTCCATTCAAACAGGCCCTAATTTAGTACTACTCTAAAAAAAGAAAATATGTTCTGCACTAATATGGTTGAACATACACTAACCATGCTGCTGCGTGATTAATAAGGACATGTGCATGTCCTCCACTATTTTATCTTTTTTTTGGTTGGTGTTTTACTATTATTAGCATATGGGAAACATTTGTGATCAGAAGTGATGGGTTCTTCATCCATCATCTTTCTATTATTATTACTATTTGCAGTATTAGTTAAAATCTAGTTCCACACTAAGTGTATGTTTGGATAGCGTCTTGTGCGTCCAATGTTTTTTGGTGGGTCCCGTGCACTGTTCACGAGACCCGTAAGTGTTTTTTTTTTATTTTTAGAAAAACAACTTTAAAACTGGGTTCCATGGTATTATTTACACATTTAAAAATTATTTTGCTACAATATTTTCAGTTTTCAGCAATAAACGGTATCCAAACAGATCCTAAATATTGTTGGGCAACGCTAACCATGCTGCTATAAAATTAATAAGGACAAAATGTGCATTTCCTCTATTCTTTTATCTGTGAATTTTATTATTATTATTATTAGCATTATTATATGGGAAATATTGGTGTATAATTGAAGATAGAATATCTCAATAATTAAATTCTAAATTGCTTTAGACATACATAATTGAGAGATGCAGATCTATCTGCCAGATATTAATAGTGAGTATTAACCATTAATAAACGTTAGTGTCTACCATATAATCCACTTTAAGAAGTCAACAATCTTGAACAATGTATATATATAAAATAAATAAATAAAAAATCTTGAATTTTTGGGAAGTTGGCGATCCGGATTACGTCTTTGTGATGGAACAATGTTACTTGAATATGATTTCAACTTTTAATTATCTTACTATTTTTTTTTTTTCAAAGTTCGCAAAGGTGTGCCACTCCATTATATGTAATATGTGTAAGTTCTGTATCTGCAATGTATGCCACGCTCCAACTGAAAATTAAAATTAATATATATGACCAACTTGCTGAAATAGTTTAATCAAAATACAGGAAAAGATCTCTTTGCCATGCCAATTATTGAACCTCTTGACTTATTAATTATTGGACAAAGTTTAGCTACAAAATTGATTGTAGCCTTAGCCTACAACTTTACTCAATATCTTTTTATTAGATGTGAATTTTGACAAATTAACCTTTAGATTACATATTCTTCTTATATCTTCCATACTTGCAAAATTTCAAAATAATTAAAGATCAATAACTATGTCATCAATAAATTTTTTAAATTACAAGTTTTTGTAATTTAAAATTATGCATAAAATATAAGTTTATAGATCATATAGTAAATAATATTGGATTGATACAAAATTTGACATGTGTATTAAGAACATAAAAAACATACAATTCAATGGTTAGATTTTCAAAATATGTAGTAATATTTATTTTATTAAGTGAGTTTGTAGCCTTAAGTTACAACAAATTTTGTAGCTAAATTTTATCCTTAATTATTTCTACAAAATTTAACAAGGGAAACTGGTAAATTAAAAACCGAATAAACCCTTTTTCGAATTACCAGTCATGGTAGTCAATGTGAAAAGTGTGTGTGTTTTATTTTTTATTTTTATTTTATTTTTCTCGTTTGTTTGTTATGGAGATAGGTAGATAGTAGTGGAGGTGAAGTTTGAATCACATTCATGATGCAATATAAATGATATAAATATATAATTACCATTATGTGGTTTGGTACGGGGTAGTGTTTTAAGATTTCCAAGAATGTTTAAAGATTTCCATGTTTGGTTGCAAATCACACTAGGGAATCAAATGTCAAGGAAATCTGGATTCCCCCTCGATCCCCTTCCTATAAGAATGTGGATTCCCTTTAAAATAGGTGGATATCCAGATTCCCAAACTTAAAAGAAATTGTATTTTTTATAAATTGACAATTTTAACATTTTTTCCTTATCATTTAAGCAATTGAGATAAAATATAAAACAAATCATGAATACCTTTTCCCTCATCTTTATTTATTCTCGCCAAAACAACATAAATAGGATAGACAACTCTGTTGATATATTCATTAACAAAGTTCTATTTAGGTTTCACATGTGAAAAAAAAAAGTTTGAAGGGGATCCTCCATTGTTGCCAGGTATTCACTTTTACTGTTATGTGTGTGTTGCTCAACAAATTATTAATGGATCTATTTTCATGGAAATTTGTTAATGTGTCTATTTGTATCTCAGATTTTGGTTTTGTTTAGTTGCTAGAAATATAGATATGGATTGGTGGCTTCATCTAGTTTTTTATTTTTTGTTTTTAGATTAATGGCTTTGTTTATAGATTCATACGTTACAGTACAATTTTAATAATTTGTATCTTATCTGGTACTTTTGATGTTTGTTATACAATGATAATGTGTAGATTTTTAATTTTTAACAATCCAATATATTTGTATGCACATTTTTGGATTTTGAAACGCATTGAAAGGTCTTAGGATTTATGCCAAAGGTGGCTTTGGTGCTATATTTGACCACTAGTTGCTATATTCAAATAATGGTGTAAATTCTTAGTTTGCTTTATGGATACTTTGTTCTTTAATTGGTATGATTTATTTTATTGTATTCGGCCTTTAATTTTGCTGCAACTTTGTCTCTTATTATTGCAGTTTATGGAGGCAGTTAAACTATAGTTTTAATGAATTTGTCATAATTTATAGTTTATATTTTGTTTTTCATTATTTATTTAGAGGAAGATTAAAAAAAAAAAAGACTTGATATTGGATTTACAAATTTAAGAATAAAATGAGAAAAATAAATAATTCATTTAAAATTCCTAGGAATAAATGAAAAATTATAATCTCGCATTTCTAGGAATTTTATTAGATTCCCAATTAAACCAAATATAAAAATACTTACATTTCTAAGCATCCAGATTGGAAGGAATCACATTTCCAATAATTTGAATGCCTAGGAACGATGATTATATTTAGTTTTTGCAACCGTCTTAATAGACAAAGATGAGAAGATGTGAAAACAACTAAACAGACATCCAAGGCTACTCCTATTCCTATATCATCGTTCTACTTCTAGTAGGAGATGGTCTAAATATATGCTCTTAAAACTCTTCGTTGTTCTATTCTCCGATTATTAGTGATACTCTGTTGGTTTTACAATCTTTATATTTTTGGAGAACGTCTCTCATGTTTTGTAATTTATTAACTGCCTTATCCACTCCATTGCTAGTTAGGCATTTGGTTGTAATTAGGAGGGAAGAATTCTCATCTATTCCGAGTTCTATTTTTCTCTTCTATAGCTGATGTATATTCTCGCCCCCTCTTCTTTTTTTGGTTAATAATATTTCTTCAAAAATTATAAAAAATACTCTAACATACATTTGTCCAGAGAAAAATACTCTTAACAACACTATCTTTTCATCTCGTTTTCTTAATATTAGTTATTTTTCTAGCCGGTAGATTTATGGAAATATGGTTATGTATATGATATTCTTCCCTTTTATTCATCTAAAATGTCATTATGTGAACATAACAAATAAGTATAATTGACACAACAGTCAACAGTGTTATAAGTAAAAACACAAATGGAACTTCCATAATACACAGTTTGGGTTGAAATAGGTGAGAATTTCAGACTGAGGACCATAATACACTCGAGAAATGACTTAAACCCCTATAACCCCTATAACCAAACCTTTATGAAATCTGAATTCCAGATTATGAAAATATGGAAACCAAGACGAGCAATAGATTCTCCTGACAACATAAAAGTAGGTCCTTCATAGCTAAGGAAGCGTAAAAGGCTGCACTAATTGGTCATCAATCATAGTGTTACACAATTGTTTGTCTTCAAACTTTTGCGTTAGATTATATTATAATATAGTACTTTTAAGGAAAGCACTTTTTGCACCCCAGATCTTGATCATGCACTACCAATATTATTGTATATTCTGTAAAATATACCCCCAGGCCCCAACTCACATGGAGGGCTAAGGCTAGAGTCCAAAATGAAATCCAATCGAAGTACTTGATAGTTTTATACATGGTTAAAGAGTTTTTTTTATACATGGTTGGGAGTGAATATAGAAAAGTATCGCAAATGGGAATCATCCACCACACGTGGTGTTCCAGACAGTATAGGTCTCCTCGTTTTTCTTGCCAAAGTCACTGCACACTGTACATATATAGTGCCACTCTATTATGTTTCTGTCATTCTCATTTATGGCAGTCTAGGCAGATATAATAATCTGTCTCCATGATAAAAATATTGCACATTTTAAATTTGCTATTTGACAGTGAAATTTGCATTGACTGGGCTTAAGTTGACCATTGACTCACCTAGTAAGGATTGCTTCCATTATCAGCATGATTTTTTCTGCAGTATGGTAGCCAAATGTCCATTTTCAAAAAATAAAAATGTAATTTGCAAGTCATTAAAATTGATGATCATAAGTGTAAGATTTTAAAATTTAAACACCTACTGCTATTCATGATTTTTTTTAAAGATATATTTGGGTTTATATTTTATGTACTGGCTTAAGAGCTCCAATTTAGTGTAAAGCTTGTCTAGGGTTAACCGTAGATTCTACTACTTCTATATAAACCTTGTTAGAGTTCTTTGTACTTCATCACAGATAATACAATGAACATAGGCCATCAGGCTGAACCGCGTCTCTCTGTGTAGTCGTATTGCCTAAACCCATCAAAAAACTTTTGCAAAATATTCTGAACCTTTTGTAGAGGTTGTAACATGTAACCTATGCTAATAAGGTTAATACAGACTCACAACCATGATAATATACCACTCAACAAGCACCAATAGTTTTTAATGGTAATCTTCTAAAAAGGCAGTCTATAGTGCCCAAACCGACTATTGCATTTGTATGTATCCCAATAATTTAAACGCTAGTACCAGCTAAAAAGGTCCAAGGCTCAAGTGTGGCAAAGTTCTTTAAATATATGTATGATGGTGATATCTCACAAGGCATCAATCGGGTAGGTGCGTGGGCCTATCTCATCAATGGGCCTAGCACGATGTTTTATATGGAGGAAGGGAAAACAGTTTAGGTTGTGCCTTTTGTTTTTGGTGTTCATGGTTTATATGATACCAGTAAAAAATATAGCCATGACTGAGCTTTCTGGATGATAGGCCATCAGTCCACTAACGACTCCCAATTTGGAGTCAATTAATGAGGTAGAGAATGATCAAATAGAGGTCACTAAACTTGGTACTCTGATAGTTTTTATATATTTACCTGAAGAAGTCTTAGAATGCACAGGGAAAAAACCAGAAAACAAAACCAAGTTATGGAAAGAAACTAGGGCAACAAATATATGATTTGGCAAAGTAGAAAGTGGGAGACTGAGACATGATAATTGTAGCACAAGGTCTTACCTCTTTTATTAACTTTGTCCTCCATCGACTCCACCAACTCTTTTTGAAAAAGAAAACTTTGACTTGCATCACCTAATTGAAGTCTTTCTTTACTTAACATGAGCAGGTGGAAGTATCTTTCTTCACATTACATGTAAGTTAAATTTCTATAGGGTAACTACAAACAAGAAAACAAAACATTACATATGACAGATCACAGTTCAAACAGAACTTTCACTTCCAATTAAATCTCATTAAAATGTATTAAATGTTTCATCTAATGTGTTACACTTAAATCAAAGACATTGTGATTACTGCAACAAAGAGTAAGTTGATCTCTGTTTGTTGAGCGGACTATGCAAACACTCAATAAGCCACATAAAAGTACAGTGTACATGTGATTACTTAAGACTAATCATCCTCTTTGGCTGTTCTCAAAGTCAAGCAAATATAATATCATATAGCTACATTTTCAAACATTATCTGATGTTTCCCTTGTGACCAATACTAACCATTGCGTAGTTCTCAACAATCCTAAACTAACCCACTTGGACTAGACTATTTGGAAGCTTCTACATTAGACATCCCCCCTAGACTCGGTCAGAATTCTATGAAAGAAGATGGTTTGAAGTGCAGGCCTTGACCATATAGAAATAAGTGGATTTCATATTCATCACGAGAGAGAGAGAGAGAGAGAGAGAGAGAAGGATGGATTCCATAATTTTATGCATCAATCTGAAGAATATCTTAAGAAAATAAATCTCCTTGCTGATTTCTCTTAAGCTTCATATTAAGTGGTGTTAAAAACCAATCCAGAAATTTCCTAATATGCGAACTAGTTAACTAACGAACATTCCTTTCTTCATGCTGAAATCCGTGATCCTTAACTAATATCCATTAGGTGAAATTTCAAAGTTTATATTAAAGATCTTCACAGCAAACTACTGCTTACAAAAGCATGTTTCCTATATTTGTTATTCATTTAAAAATGGGGGAGGTTTAATGTTGGCTATTTTTTTTATTCTTTTTTTTTCATGATTAGGTTGTGTTTCTCATAATAACAGCCATACAAATTACTTAACAGACAGTTGGCATACTTCAAAGGAGACCTACATATAGAAGCTATCAAAGAATCTTGCCAAGAAACTGAGATAAGTTTATAATTACACAAAATAAAATATGAATCAAGAACCATTTTAGTCTAAAAGTGATACTTTCCTTGATGAGAGCAGTAACTCTTCCCGACTCTTGATTTTCCATGATCAACTCCCAGCAACATGAAAATAGTCCCATAGTGTTTTATTTGGATTTTCACATCCTCAAATTAGTCAAATTAGTGTGTTACAGAATATCAAAAGATATTTAGCAATATAATTTGTTGCAGTATTCCAGGTGTGCATGCCATAGAATCTCTAATTCAAGAGCACGCAATGCAAAACGACATTTAGGGATTAAGTCACTTTATGACCAAAAACTGCAATCAAACTGAACCACAACCAGTAAGATTTAGTGCTTTAGATGGAAATCAACACATTATCATCTATGATATGGGTCCCAAGGAAAATTATTTTCGAAGCAAAATTCAAGCATTCTTTAATTTTAAGTTTTTTTTGGCTCCAAAGGGAAGGGGAGAGGGAGATTGGAACTAGTGATCTCCACTTCACGAGGCACATTCTACAACCAGTTGTGCTACACCTTAGGGATACAACCATTACAAAGCATGTCAAACGTTTATATAAATGAAGTTTGAAATGAATATAGCACTATTATTATGTCCCAAGTTGATCACTAATGCATAACTATGCATACAGAGATCTGCAATATATTGACTTAAAATCATAAAACAAATTTTGCTCAAATTTAAGACCATGATCTTTTCCTGAGTTTTTCATACAGAATGCAGATTAAAGGTCTTGAATAGCATTCAGTGTCCACTGTGTGAGAAGAAGGGTATCTTGATTTTTGCATTTAAATGAATGGATAGGATCCAAAATAACTGATGGACCATCCACCAATTATATCTAGCTTCAAAAGAAAGTGACCAATCATTGATACTTCATTTTTTTAATACATTGTAAGAGGGGGAGGGTGTGTTCGAACCCTGAACGTCACCATTGGAAACACCAGGAAAGGTAATTTGACCTAAAGGTCATTAGCTCATTGATACTTCATGTCCTAGAAGAAATGTTGGGAGGAGGAAGAAATAGATTCTAGATGAATTTTTGACTGCCTAGCAGACCTCCAAGGGTCTAGGAACTTGATGCTTAGCACTCCAGATTTATGCCACTGCCATGCAAACATACCCATATACATTCTTGCCTTCTTAATTACACAAGCAGAGACAATTGCGCATTACATTTTCAAATTTTTAGGCTCTGCAGTCCAAGTTTGATAAAGTGGGCGGTAGTGAACCCAAGTTTTAAATATTAATCTGCATAACAATGTGTTGTTACATATGAAGTAGATCTAAGGAAAGAACATACGGTTTTGTTTTTGTATGAATAATAAGGTAAAGACTAAAGGCACAAATTTTTTGCTGAAAAGCTATTGTGACATCACAAGTTGACAAATTTGATTGATCAGCAGTTATGAACTTTCATCAAGTATTCTTCAGAGATTCTACCATCAACTTGTAAAGAGCAAATCCACCTTGATGGCAGCCAGGCATTTTTGATGTCATATTCTCTAACTCGCTCTGGTATATAGGAAAACTGATGAGTACTTAAACCTTTTAGTCTAAATAAATGAATGAAATCAATCAAGCATCTACAATATCGTACAAAGCAAGAAGTTGTTATTCCAGCTCAAAGTTTTTCACCCCCTTACATACCCCTGCACAACAGTGCTCTCTCTCTCTCTCTCTCTCTCCACACACACACAAACAGTAATGCCCCCTCCCAAGTCCCCCACAACCATTGCATTAGCACTGTGTCCCATGCTTCCATCAGTATGAATATTTTTACCACATCCCTTCAAACCTATACACCTATACAATCCATACGTCTCTCACCATAAGTTGTCACCCCAAGTTGATCTTTTAAAAATGAACCATAAGTTGTCACCCCAAGAAAATAAAATTTGAACTAACCAATGAAACTGCATAGAGTTGAGTTGACTCATAGCCATCTTGTGCACTCAAATACAATTGTTGAATTTCCTTTGACTCCAGACTGCATTTGATGGAGAAAAATGCGGTTGGTCTAACATTCAACTCCCTACAGGATAAACCAATGAAAACAGTATTGCACTGCATGAGAAACAAAAGATTAATATCAGATACTTTACATTGAAGATCAAAAATAAAACCCAGGCAGAGGGAATATTTCCAACAACCTATCAAACCCCTTCATGAGCACTCATAATTAACATCAACTACAGTGCAGAAATTAACCCTGTTAACCAAAAAGATACTTGTACTGAAATAACTATGACATAAGCAAGAAGAAGAAATTCTCTTACAACTAAGATACTGAAACTTACAAGGGTTGACGCAGGTACTCCAATTTCTTCAACTACTTCACGGATAATGCTGTCAAACATCTCCTGAGAAACCTTTTTGTTAATAAGCTCAGAGCCTGTCAAGTCCTTGCCATACTGATGGGATGTAATTCCAATTTCTTGGGGCTGTCAACCATCAGAAGATGCACCATTAAGTCTGGATTAGTCAAATATTATTTTATTTTTCTGCAAGAGGATAGAGAAGAGCAAGAATTTTTTTATAACCATTAAATAATAAATTACAAAGTACTGCTTGTGACTTTTTTTTGGTATACACACACATCCTGTGGATCTTGGACCCATGACCTCACCTCCTATCCCATTATTGTGTGAGGAGGAAGTGCTACTTGAGCTAGAGTTCATTGGCTAAAATACTGTATGTGAATAACTGGATAACATATTGCAAATACAGAAATGCACTGAAATCAAAACAGACAAATTGAGATTAAACATATGCTGTGGAATTAACTTTCCCCATCTACCGAAAGGAGAGAGCACTTCAATTTTAATATTCCATATTCAATACCTCTGGATGGCCCCCAGGGAAAACATAGTGTCCAGGAAATTCCCCAACATTAGTACTTCTTTGCAACACAATTATTTTTCTGTCAGATGTCTCCACTATTGCACCATTACCCAGTGGACTTGAGGTGTGTTGACAGCGTATAGAGTCATCTACAGAAAAAGAAAATTTACAGATGCTAACAGAAATGAATTACATCAATACACACTAAAATATTAAGGCATTTCTACTAAGCTATCTGAGTTGATTTTATCTGCCAAATATTATGCATTATCATAACTCAAATAAACTTGAGCCTAATGTCTAGAAGTTTCAATAGCTAAAGATAATATGTGTAGATCCATATTTAGTTCTTGCATTATTTCCTTAATAGTCTATAAGTTCAACCATTTGATTCATGCTACACGTGATGACATCAGAAATGGCTTGAAGTCCCAGGGAGCTGAAGGATGCAAGATGAATAGCTACAGAAAATTTGTTGGTAATTCTGTGCAGCATGAATTCAGTAGAAGCATATGAGATAAAATGGAAGAAACTCCAGCCAGCATATAAAATTTCACATATAAGTTAATATACCTTCTGATGGAACCAAGAACTTTTGCCACTGAGGATTCAAGTTTGTCCCCATAAAAGTCCTGGAAACACATAGATGAAAGAGAACCATTACTTTGAGATGAATGCAATGAGAAATAATATGGATCAAGAGAATTCAATCAAAATGCTGCAGAAACTTACTACTATGGAATATGGATTTTGAGAAACCAATACTGTATTTATTGAGAATATGCAAAGGATAAACAATAGAATAGTAATTGCTCATCATTTTGATGATGACATCTCCATACCAATTATCGATTGAGTTTGTAGAGTGGGGAGTTTGCCTATGAAGTATTTGGGGATGCCGTTGGGAACTTCCTTTAAGACGGCTTCGATTTGGAATCCTATTTTGGAGAAGATGGAGAAGAAATTATCAGGGTGGAAGCGTCTCTATTTATCTAAGGGTGGTAGACTCACACTTCTAAGGAGCACTCTCTCAAGTTTTCCAACGTATTTTTTATCTCTCTTCACTATCCCTAAAGCTGTGGCTGCTAGAATGGAAAGTATTCAGAGGAATTTCCTTTGGGGGTCTTCTGAGGGGAGTTTCAAATATCCTTTGGTGGCTTGGGAAAAGGTGTGCGTACCTGTTGAATTGGGAGGTTTGGGGATAAGAAGTGTGGCGTCGTTTAATCAAGTTTTATTAGGGAAATTGTTGTGGCGTTACGGGCATGAAGTTACCCATCTTTGGCGGAGAGTTATCTCCACAAAATATGGTGAGGGTCAAGGGGGGTGGTGTATGAAAGTGTGCAGGAGGACTCATGGATGTGGCCTTTGGAGAAGCATTCATGAAGGGTGGGAGAGTTTCTCTAAGCATCTGTCTTTTGTAGCGGGTGAAGGCACCCGTATCTGCTTCTGGCATGATAGGTGGATTGGGGACAACACCATAAAAGATCTCTATCCTGAGCTCTATGTGTGTTCAGCTGCCAAAGAGGCTTACATCTCTGAGGTTTTGTGGATTCCGGAAGGAGGTACTTCTAGAGTGTGGGACTTAAGGTTTTATAGAGTTTTTGAAGATTGGGAACTAGCTGCATCTTATTCTCTACTTCAGTTTATCCAACCTCGTATTTCTCGGGGTGATAGGAGGGATGCCCTTTGTTGGCGGCTCAAAGGTGATGGGAAGTTTGACACCCGATCTTTTTACCTAGCAATTCAAGGTTCTCCAAATTTTTTATTCCCTTGGAAGGGTGTTTGGAAACCAAAGATTCCTAAGCGTGTGGCTTTCTTCTTGTGGACAGCTGCTCACGATCGGATTCTCACGTTGGATAATCTCATGCTTAAGGGTCGCCCTTTGGTTAATTGGTGTTGTATGTGTTGTTGTGATGGGGAGTCGGTAGCCCATCTTCTTCTTCATTGTCCTGTTACACACACCTTATGGACCTTCATGCTTCAGGCTTTTGGTATTCATTGGGTTATGCCAGGATCGGTGGCGGGATTGTTATTTTGTTGGTATCAATGGCTTGGGAAGCATAACTCGAATATTTGGAATTTGATTCCAGGGTGCTTAATGTGGATAGTCTGGTTAGAACGAAATCGTCGCTCCTTTGAGAACAAGGAGAAGACATTGGATGAGTTAAAGGTTTTATGCCAGCGTAGTCTTTTTCAGTGGTCTCGCTCTTTCAGAGTTTATGTTTTCCCTTAGATTATCTTTCTGATCTCCCTCTCTATTTTTTTGTTGTTTGTTTTATTTGTTTCTTGTTGTTCATCATCATGAACAACTTGTACTTGTCTTTTTTTTCACATTAATAATAGTTCTCGTATTACCTATCAAAAAAAAAATTGGTGGTTAGAAGACCATTTTTTTTTACTTCTTTCTGATCAAAAGATAGCCTTCAAGTCTCAGATAGTGCTTTGCATTATTCAGTTAAAGTTAATCATATCATGGGTCATACATAAGCATCCATAAGTTGAAATACATGTTTCAAACTAGAAATTCCTATTGCCTGCCAGCTTACATTTCTATTGAAATGAGACAAAGGGCTCTGATACCAAAATTGATGCAGGACACAGGGCATTGATGTCAAACTTGATGCAGCACAAAAACAGAAAAAGTAAAATAAACCTAGGAATTAACATCTAGGGTTGCTTGGAATTTGGAAACAACATCAAGTGGGAAAAGAAAATAAAACCTAGGAATTCATACCTATGGTTGCTTGGAATCAGCACCAAGCCATTAAAAAAAAAACCAACAGAAATTTTATTAATCAAGCAAAATCGTACCAATACTGAACTTAGGGCCCTTTAAATAAAGTTCTGAACCAAGTAGGAAAGGAGATAAGTCTTAACCAATTATATATAACCAAGTAAAAAATTAATTCTAGAAATTAAACAAGATAAAAATATTAATCAGAAATAATAAGTCCAATCTAGTGTCTGCATATACGGGTTCCCAAGGGCTGTAATGCATTCTATTTCATGCCAAATTTAGCAGTTGTTATTTCAAATATGCTAGAAAAAGGTCAAAAATTCTTTTGTCAGATTAATGTCATTAATAAGACCCATAGCAGCATTAAGCACAAGGATGTGTGCAAACGAATTTTTAAGTTCATATAGAAAATAAAAAATGCCCCTGCATTTTAGTAGCAGAAGGTTGCCAGGTACTCCAAACTCACTTCCTCTGATCATGAACAGAGGGATGCTCAAGAAGGGCGCCACATATTCCCTCCTTGTTTATTACTGATAATAGTTTTAAGCATCACAGCATGTATGCTAGACGACCAACTTGCTAAATGCTAAGGCAGGCTGGTCTGGTACCAACTACCAAGTCATACAAATGTGGAAACTGCTAAAATAATGGCCACCGAAGGCCACCAGCAGTAATTACCAGAGGCTAAATAAAAGGAAAAGGGAAATTTAAAACTAGAGATATTACTTTAAAAGCTAACAACTGTGAAGACAATATAGAATATGAAGGGTATTGCATCTAAATTCATTCAACAGGTAAACAAAAGTATTATTTATCACCATGTCTATTATTTATCAGGACACTTTTTTTTTTTTTTTTTTTTTTTAAATGAGGGTATCCAGACTTTTTCGAGTGTCTAACTATTCCCTCAAGCATATGTAGTCCCCCTCCCACACACCAGGTTATTACTTGGAGGAACCCCTTGGGGGTGGCCCCAAGATGCTAGCAAGAAATTTCGAACCCAGGATCATATGGATATCATGAGGCCTTAGGAACCACTTAACCAACCCATTGAGGTTTTATTTTATCAGGACATTTATGTGCATGCAGCCATGCACCTCCACACACATGGCCACCCAGAGAGAGAGAGAGAGAGAGAGAGACCTATAATCTGTCAAACCAAGGTGGAGACATACATGAGAATCCTGATTAGATCCATCACCACAAAGCAAATTGTGTCCTCCATACTGTATAATTTTTAACAAAACAAATAAAAACAATTAACAAGATATGCTAATTATAAGAAATCTACCAAAATAAAATACATGCACTAAAGTTCTGTTCTATAACATACCACATGCCCTCAACAGAACTGATGGCACTGGCATCAAATGCTTCTTCAATTAAAACTAAGCAATCAATTTTTTTTTTTTCATACACAGTTCATAAAATAAAGTTCTAGATACAAGAATTTCAGAGTTATAGCCTAGGTACTGACAACAAAATATAGTCTCCATCCAATTACATAAATACTAAAAAATGAGTATGCCTAGAACTTATAACCATAAACAGAATCTAGCCATTATCCACGTACCCGGAACTTTGTTCCATTGTATAATGACTTGTTGTCCTGAACCTTCTGATCCCATATCTAAACAAAAATAAATGAATTAGTAAATGACAGTCAAAAGCTTCAGCTATAGTCTATAGAGGTGTTCTAATTTCCAAGGAAATCCAGTTAAGGCCATTTTAGTTTGAATAGGGTCTAACATAATAATGTAACAGATAACAAATAGCTCATTTAAGTTCTATCAGAATCAAATGGGCACGTATAAAATCAAATGTTAAACACAGTTGACTGGTTTTGCTAAATCAACAACTTTATCCAATGAAATAATGTACAAAATTTTGAACTTTACATAAAAAGAAAAAAAAAATGTAAATTAAAAAAAAAAAATTTAAGGGTCACCTCAGAAATGGAATTTTCCAATTCAATGTCCTGGTGGAGAATCCGATCGTATGCTACATCAAAAGCCACAGACACCTTTTGCACATTCAAAAAAAAAATGATGTCTAGTTATAGCATAATTACACGTATAGATGCTTTAAGAGGATGGGAATTTAGAGAACCTGTGGTGGTGAAAGACCTGAGGGGCACGAGAGAAGAAGCTTGAAAGGAAGACTAGCAGAAGCCAGTGCCTTCTCCATTGGAACGGTACGCGCACGCAAAGTGTTTGATGAAAGTTGTCACAGAATCCAATAGGTGCAAATATTTCTTTACAGACTTCAGAGAAACTTCGCAAATGGGTGTAAAACGTCGTAAACTACAGTGACTTTGGGCGCGTTTTAAATTTCTATTTTATTGTCAATGTAGTTGACGTCATGTCGTTGGATGAAATTGAGAGTCATGTGGCATGTCATGTCCATGTTAGCATTAATGCTTTTATCTTCTATATATATTAAGAGGATTCAGAAAGTTAATTATTATTTTTTTTTCCTGTCAAAAATACCCTTAAATTAATTAACCAACAACTTAAAAATGGGGTTAAAATAGTAAATTGGCAAAATAAAGTTAGTTATTGCTTTTTTTACTGTAAAAAATACCCCTACCTAAAATTTAAAAATTGGGTTAAAATAGTAAATTGACAAAAATAATAAATTCCTACTTCTACGTTGAAACGCCTTCCTACTTCTAATAAACTCCTACTTTTACGTTAATTTAAATTCCCACTTCTACTCTCTAACTCTCTACAAAATTACTCTTTTGTTAGTTTTAAAACTCCTGTAATCTACAAAACTCACCTCACGTATTTCTTTTTTTTTTTTTTTTTTTTTTTTTTGTGTGTTTAGAAAAAGTAGAAATCTCAAATTATAATAAATGCAAATTATTAATTTTTACCCAAAAAATAGAAGAGCCTCTGCGCGCGTGCTCAGAGGCTAGTTATTATTATTATTTTAGGGTTTGGCTTATCTGTATTTTTTTTTTTAATTAGAATCTCTTTTTGTTTTAATGAGAAATTGTTACATCATCCACTAGCTAAATTAAAGGTGGAGATTAAAACTTATTACCACTTGCCATTGTATATTTAAAATAAAAAGACATATTTAGTTAAAAAAGTACTGGAGGCAAGCTAAACTTATTATTTTATTGTTATAATTTTTTTTTACTTTTTTTTTCCATTGTATAGTTCACAAAATATCTTTTTAGCAACTCAAAATACTACTTTATTTATTTTAAATTAATACCTCACTTTATAATCTACTTAATATCAAAAGTTTTATTTTGCATTCAACGCATTAAAATAATATAAACAACACAATAAAATAATATATCTAATACAATAAACAACAACCACAACCATCAACACATTAAAATAATATATATATTTTATAACTTTGGAGGTATTGTAGCTTGGTTTCTAAATTATATATATTTAGCACCATTGATGTAGCTTGCTTTTTTGTGTTTTGATTGCTAAAATAACTTTTAGGGGTAATTACACATAACCCACCTGTGGTTTGGGCGAAAATCACTTTGCCTACCCGTGGTTTGAAAAGTATCACTTAACCCACCTGTGGTATGTTCCATTTATTTTCCGTAACTCACCTCTGTTAAAATCAGGGGTAAATAGGTATTTTTGCTCAAATTTTATATCTCTCTCCTCCCAAAACAAAAAATAGAGCAAAAATGCAAGAGAAACAAGATCAAAAAATGGTATGTCTCTCTCTCCATTTACACAAATTTTGAACATGAAGAACATACCCAAAAAAATAACAGAAACCAGATATTAGAAGAAGAAGAAAATTGCAATATTTTGAGTACATTTTTACATATGCCTTTTCGACAAATCAAAAACCTAAATCTCTAATTAACATGATACTAAGTGGAAATTCAAAACCAAATATCTAATTACTCAGCAACCAAACAAGAACTAAATAAATTTAAAATAAATATATAATCACATAAGTATTTGCCTAACACAACGTAAACAAAGATATAGAGTATTTCCTCACCATAATTGGATAAGAAGATTCATCGAAGTACTTCTTAGTTGCTTCAGAAATATCAACCACTCCACCTAATGACAATAGTACAATAACAATTTAAACATTGAGAACCAAAATCCACACCAAAAAAAAAAAAAAAATTTATCATACACTCCGTTTGATCACCGATAAAAGAAACAAAAAAAAAAAATAGTAATAATTAATAGTGACCCAATTCCTAAGCTGAACCAAACAGCTGTATTAGGCACAGTAGTATAATTCTTCATTTCACAGTTCCTAACTCTGTTTGGCTGCCGAGAAAACAAAAGGAAAATTAAACGAACTCTAAGAGAAATGAAAAAATACTAACCGAATTTGATGGAGTGTAGGATGTAATCGGCGCTGAGATTATCAAAATTGAGATCAGAGAGAGGTGACGTGGCCGGCTGGGGTTCGGAGCTCTTTGATCAGAGAAGAGGAGAAGAGGAACTCTAAGAGGTTGCAACGGTCTTGACGGTATCGCTGTAATAGAAGATAAGGCTGCTCCTCCATCATATGTAATCAGAGAGAGCGAGCGAGAAAAAAGAGGAAGAAGAAGAAGAAATGGGAATAGAGGAGGCTGGGTTGGGTTGGGCTGGTTCGATCGGAGAACTGAGAGTACGACAAGGAGTAAAACCAGAAGGTATTTAGGGGCTGGTCCTCTTGTAATAATTTGGATGCTAATGGGAATGCATCGTATGCATTTAATATGTATTTCCAAATACAGAATCATGATACAATCGCCTGTAATTTTCAAGGGTTGGCCCAAGTGACAAATTTTTTGGGTATGTTCTTCATGATCTGGGTTTTATTTGTTTGGGCATGTTCTTCATGTTCAAAATTTGTGTGAATGGAGAGAGAGACAAATACCACTTTTTGATCTTGTTTCTCTTGCATTTTTGTTCTATTTTTTGTTTTGGGAGGAGAGAGATATAAAATTTGAGCAAAAATACCTATTTACCCATGATTTTAACAAAGGTAGGTTACGGAAAATAAACAGAACATATCACAGGTGGGTTAAGTGATACTTTTCAAATCACGGGTATGCAAAGTGATTTTCGCTCAAACCACAGGTGGGTTATGTGTAATTACCCATAACTTTTAATTTATTTTAGCATCTTCAATGGCAAAATATAAGTAGAGATCAGGAAGCGCGGCACAAACCACCACCAGATATCTATAAATTGAATATGACACACATTTAAAATATTAAATGGGTCCCACGGTACAGTGTTTTGCTACACATTTACTATTCACACATTTAAAAATTATTTTGCTACAGTGTTTTCAGTTTTCAGTTTCAATAAAAATAAGTTCAATCCAAACGGACCCATAGTTCATCTAAAGACCAGATTGTGAGCCTTGGTATGGTAGTTAGAAATCATGATGACTTGGTAATGGCTCCAAGTCATATGCGAATGGTTGAGCCCTTTGAAGAAGCCTATCCATTTCCTTTTTGCTATTGGGCATGGGATTTGGGATTTTACATATTAATTGTTGAAGGTGAGGATGAGCTATTGTTTCATTGAAGTAGCTTCTACAAATCCAAGCTTAGCAGATTTTGGCACTATTGTGGAGGATATCTGTCATTTTTGTAATTATTTTTACCATATTTCTTTTAATGTAATTAGCAAATCTTGTAATATGGCTGTAAGGGTGTCAGTGGCTGCTTCTGTTGGAGTGGCTGCTTCTGTTGGAATAGGGGGCACTAAAATATGGATAGAAGAGTGTCCATCTATTATCCAATGCCAATCCATTGTAAATTCTGAATTTTATTTTATTTTTTCCTGAAATAAACTACCGTTTCAATAATTAAAAAAAAAAGAAGAAGAATTTCAAAGCAGGGAAATGAATAGTTAACATAACTGTAAACAAAAGTTTTTTCTAGATAAAAATATATGTTTTATATAATAGAAACTAGAAAGTATATAAAAGCATATATTAAATGTTTTTTTTTTTTGGTATTGTCAAGAGTCTTATAGCACAATTAACGTTTTTAAGGGAAATGTCCAGAGTTCAAACCGTCCTATCCCAACTATCAAATTATAAAAAATAAAAATTAAAAAGTTTTCTATATAATATTTTATAAAAATACTTTAACTTGATTAAACTTTAATGCTTTTTGAGACAAAATTGTTTATTGTGTAGAGTGAATTATTATATACACCATTAAAATTATTAATATATATTTTTAGTTCCATTTTTTATTATTTATTATTAAACATCAACATTTTAATCTTTTCACAATATTTTTGGATTTTGTTTTCATCTATTAAGATTTTTTTACAATTTCGATTATTAGGTCTTCTTTTTTAAATGGAAAAAAAGGGTTTTGTGCGTGTGGTCACCGACCCTATCCACTTAAACCCAAATTCAACATGGTGTGGGGTACCCTAGGTATGTTAGGGCTATCTATGTCACAACACGACATTTTTTTCCGCTGAAGTGTATGACTCGAACCATCACACCCCTGCAAGCATCATGTGATGCTAGTTCAGTACTCCTACCAACGCACCATGCCAACAGGGGTGGTTTGGATTATTAATAGGTAAAATTGAGAGAAAATTCAATTAGATTTCAAATTGAAATTCAATTAGAGTCTAATTTTGCGCAACGTGTCCCATCTAATCTAAGTTTTTTACTTTTTGTGCCAAATGAGTTAATTCGGTGTAAAAATTAGATTTCAATTAAAGTTTAATTTTGCGCCATGTGTCTGATCTGTAGGGGCTAGGGCCCAAAATAATGTATTGGGCCTTGGGCCTTGTCCGAGAACACTAACAAATCCGAGCAGGAGAAGATGACTTAAATGATCCACATTACAAGTCTCATCAGTGGGGGATAAAGGGAAGAAGGTTCGAGGAGGAACTCCTCCTCGGACACGACAAACGCAGACCAAGTGTGTACTCTAGCAATTGGAATGCGTCCCATGAACATGTGAGAGGGAAGAAAACTCAAAATACCTAAGGAAAAGTTGCCACCACCACATTAAATGCACTACAACTACTTTTCTGGCCACATTAATGTGGAGAGGACCCCTAAACAGTGCTGCCTTGGCTGCCGCAACTCACAGAGGGCTAAAGGGGGTGTCTGATGGGATGGGTACTCAAGTGGGGATCCAGATGATCAACAAGTGTAAGGTCCAGATGATCAGAAAGGGACTATATAATGCGGAAGAGTCCCCATGAGTAGAGGGAGAGAAAAAGAGTGAGAGAGAATACTGTAGCATACTAAAAATATTGTGATCAATATACGTTAGATCTTGAGCTCCTCGGACTAAACATCCATTGGCACTGATGCCTTTTATTTATGCTTGATTATCTCTTAACTCCATACTAGCCGTTGCCCAACTCATTAAGACCTAGTTCTTTGACCCATACTCTACAAAATTCATTGTATTGGGCTTATTAGACCAGGATTCCATACATTTGGGCTTGGGCTCCAAATCTTGCCCTTACATGATCTAATCTAAGTTTTTTAATTTTTGTGCCAAATGAGTTAATTTAGTATAGAAAATGAGGAGTCAAATATAAATAAATTATAAAAAATAATTTTTGAATGATTTTATATTTATGAACTTTTTTTTATTTTTTATTTATTTTTATAACTAAAAAGAATTCTAGTTTATAAGTCATTTGTAATATACCATGACTTCTATATCTATCTATATATATTAATAGTTAAATTTCAGAGAAAATTCAATTAGATTTTAATTAAATTCTCAATTTTGCGTCATGTATCCCATTTAATTTTTAATTTTGTCTCAAGTAAATTATTGAGTGTAAAAATCGAAGAGTCCAAATTCAATTAGATTATAAATTGGATTTTAATTGGAGTCCAATTTTCCGCCACGTGTTCATTTAAGTTTTTAATTTTTGTAACAAGTAAATTATTGAGTACAAAAACTGAAGAGTTTAAAACTAATTAAATTCATAATCATATATATATATATATAATGAGAAATCATTACATATTTTAGAAATGTGTGGTTTAAAAAAGTGTAATCTAATACCATGCATAATTTGAACATCTTCTAAAAAAAGTATAATTTGAACTGTGTAATTATAATTATTTTTAATTGTATCCGTGCATATACACGGGATTGCACGCTAGTGTTATATAATATGAAAGTATGTATATTAGATTTTAAATAAACAAAAACTAAATTATTATATGGGACAATAAATAATTTTGTTTGTTATTTTTTTTAAAGCAAAGTAAGTGAATGGAAGAATATAATAAACTTCATCCCCTTCTTTTACTTGTTTTTTGCTTAACAATATCGCCAACAAATGAGAACAAGATGTACTAAATAGTAGACATATTAAATACACTTACCTTTTTTAGGCTAATTTTATTGTTTTTTTTTAAAGAATATTTTATTGTTGTTGTTGATGTTGTTAAGTGAAATTAATTAATTGAGGTCACGGCCTGTCATGTTAATAAAATTTATCATGATCAGGGAACAAAAGGAAACATGCCAATGGGTTAAAAATGTGGAACATCAATGTGATCGACTTAGGTGGGTTGTCTGGTTTATTATTGTTGTTGACTTGATGTTGTTAGACGATTTCAAATCCCATGTTATGTTAAATGCAAAACATTGTTAGTATAAAATGTAGCATGCAAGAGCAGCAGAGTGTTGACAATGATTGTGATTTAATTAAGGCACTCATAGGGATTTAAGGTACTTTTTTTTCATTTGATTTGGTTGATGCTGATTTGATGTTGTTAGGTGAAATCAACCCTTGGTTTATTGTTTCTCAAAAAAAAAAAAAAACCCTTGGTTTATTAGCTGTGAATTGTGATTTTAGGGCTTAGGGCATAATAAATCACCATCAATGCAAAATAAAACGTATGCCATGTTTTGCAAAATGTTGAAAATGATTGACGTGCATTTGTCATTTATTTCTTTGATATTATTGTCATCGCTGTCTCTTCACCTATATGTACAGTGTACTAACATTAATATTGAATCTGACCTACAATTTCATAAAAAAAATGTTAATTATGATAGGTAAAAAATATATTGATCCCTTTTGGTAAATTAATTAATTAATTATCCAAGTGAATTAATTAGATTCAATTACATGCAATAAGTGTGGTAGTACAAACAAATCACTAACTAAGTTAATTGCAGCGGAAAATAAATTTGACACGGGTGATTTGTTTATGAATGGAGAAAACCATCGAGGCAAAATCTCATCGGGTGAATTTAAGGTCACCACTCCCGAGAATCCACTATTATAAAAAACAAGCAGTTACAAGTAAAAGAAATTCTAGTACCTAATACCAACCTACAGTTGAACCCTTATCCCAATACCCAATTGGACTTGTGATGTAGCGGCAATCTCTTCATTCAATGCACAACTCTTAGTAGGTGACTAAACAATGATGCACAGATCCCAGTACGTGACTAGCACACCAACTTGAGGAAGATGTTGACTGCAAAGTTCTTCATTTCATCCAACAATAAAGATCAAGAAGTTCCTTGGTTACAAAACTCTTGGCGCAAAGACGCAGTAACTTCTAGAGAGAATATGATGAACTAGGGCAAATTGTCTCCGGTTACAATATGCATGTATAATCACTTTGCATCAAGTTGCATCCCATGTGACGGCACTTAAAATAATCCTTATATATGTCTAGGGTTGTGAGAAAAGAAACCCTACACAAGTACTCATGGATATGCGTGAAATTAGATCTGAAAATTCTAATTTCGTAATTCTTGACAGATACAGCTTCTGTCGAGCTTCAACATTAAACCTAGATAGAAAGGATTTTGTCAAGTTTTAATGAACAACACTTCTTCACTTGTTTCTTGGTCAGACTTGTATGGCTTCAATACTAAACTTGAACACTTGTTTCTTGAAGTACTAAACCCATCCTAGATCTACCAAATTATAAATAAAGTGTGTTTTGTCAAAGGATTAACCAATTTACATCACATATGTTTCTAACAATTCCCACATATGTCCTAACAAATTATAGCCGTAGTTTATGACTAGAGGACTTGCTTGCTAAAACCATCGAATATAGCCAAACATACAGAACCAGAAGTCCATGACATGACAAGTGAGAGACAAGTTCAAAGAATTTTCAGACTTTTCTGTTGTGTAATATTTTTAACGAGGACCCATTAGACATGTTGGAAAGTTGATACCAAATTCTAACTTGACACTACCATAGGTGTATCTAGTCACTTATTTTTTATTTATTTATTTATTTTTTTGTGAGAGATGCTGTAATATTTCAAACTTATGGCCTTCATAATTACTCATTATCATTACGCTAAGACATTAATTAGTTTTTAATGTAATCAGGATAAATTGCTGATTTTTTATTTGGTTACAAAAAACTTTACCAATTAAATTAACTAAAACTCATATATATTTACTTACTTTGAAACCAAAATTATGCAAGACAAAATTTAGAGTTGCAGCGGAAAATAAATAAACATAAACATACCTTCAGCCATAGTTGTTTAAGTGTTTAAAGAAAAGGAAGACTCACTATATGATAGTGTATCTATAAAAGGTGTCTTCTAGTCTATGACTTTTACCTTACATATTTCCTTTTGTTGGAGACATGCTATATATAGAGGCTAGACTAGGGACCCTTTTAAATTAAGATTTGTTTCAAAACCCTCCTTCCATCTAGGAGTTAAACTTGTAACTTCAAGGTGTTTATTAACCAAAGGGGTTACACCAATTGAGAGTTACTTAGAAATTGTTATTCACCATAACGTCTTTCACAAATAAAATCCTTAAGACATGAGTTTTCATTTATCATTTAAATGTGGGCCACATAAAGTTTTCTTAAAATCTTACATTCTCCCACTTAGCCCACTTGACATTTGAATTACTTGATAAATGATATTAACTTTAACATGGCCATGATCTTACTCATGTCAACTAGTTGTGAAATGCTCCCACTCAAATAAAGAATCCAATACATGAATCATGGTGATAATACCCTTAATTATAATGAGTATTTCATTCCATGTATTATAATGTATGGTAATCCTTACGTGAGTACTTTATGAGCCATTAATTCTTTATGAATGGACTACCTATTAGCCATTCGGGTCCTCTTTTATACATCTCCGCGGATATATCATTCTTATATATCTCCACAAATATATCTAACTTAATACATATACTTTATGTGCACAAAATAAAATTCATATATTTTCTTCTCCAAAACTAACCAAATATGTGTCCAAAACATAGAATAATTAGAGAGAAATTAAAACCAAATGAGCTAACAAGTTCCATATGTCCAAAAGACTTTTATACTACTTTGCCGGCAAACCTTTAGTTATGGAATTAATATATATTAGCTCAATAATTTTAACTCAATGGACACTTTCAGTTTCTTAAAATTCTCTCTTAGACTGAGTTACTTTATGTCAATATGTTTATTTCGGTCTTCACAATCATTGTCCTTAGAGAAGAAAATTATAGCCGAGTTATCTTTAAAAAATCTTTAAAGGTCTTATCATAAAATTGACAACCTTAAGACCTATCCATAATGCCTGTCTTATAGCTTCAAAGCATATAGGATATCATACATGGCAAAATCAAATCACTACTTCCAAGTAGTGTGTCATTCATATTTAGGCGTAAAAACAATGTATTTACTCCCACTGATCTTAAGGTATATACACTGACTAACAATGTGACCAATAAAACCAAATGGCACAACAAAGTTGGTGAATCTTTATATACCATTAGTGGGATACCTATATGCCAAACTTTTGCAAAGTATAACTTTTATTGGGAGTCAAACCTTAATGGATCTTGTAAATTAATATTAATAGCTTTCACAAAACCTTTAGCTTTATAGGAATAAATTCTCAAGTTCTTACTCTTGAGCAATTAGATCTCTCTCACCCTCGTACTCAATTTCTCATTTGACATATTTATTCAATGAGTGGGCGGTTCATCCACATGAGTACCAAAAGAAAGATCCACAAACCCAAATAAAATAAACTTTAATGCTATGAAACTTAAACTTTAATTCCAAATTAACCAATGTCAATTTAGTAGTAAATCCGACCTTCCTATGGGTAGAGGCGCATCATGCATGGATTTATTATAAAACTTTATTCATAAAACTAGTAAATATAAACCTAAGAATCAAATTTTCCATACCTATGGGCCTAGGAAAAATCTCATCTTAATGCTACATTCACCATTTTATTCCAATTAAATCATAAAAATAATAACCTCCCTATGGGGCCAAGTCATTATCTTCATGAATTAATTGCCACTTAGATGCCTTTGTACCTAATGAAGTCTTGTAAAAATTTCTTGATGTGATTATCATCATGGCTTAGGATGCTATGGCCAATCCCATATCATTTTGATATTCACCACTTCAAATAGCATCATAAAGAACAACCAAGCCTAATATTGATCATGACAGTTTGCACTCCAAAATGACATGAAATAATATTTAAATACATGATAAGTGCAAAGAAACCTAAAATGCACTTAAATAAATTACTCACTTGAATGATCCAAATCTCATATGTAAGTGTAACAATAAACTTTATGAAATAATTTCAAACTTACATGCAACACATTTATCTCCATAATTTATTGTAAAAAGTTATGGTTTTCAAAATATAAGGATCATTTGTGTTATCATGCCAAATATATTGATCCACAAAAAATAGTCTCTAAAGCAATTTACAATTGAAAATTGTACAAATTATTGAGACGTTTGTCATATGAGCCACCATATTGTCACAAATTATTTTCCAAATAATTAAGAGTTTATATCTAGGAAACAAACATAAATACTTGGATGAGCACTTGATGAATATCAAAATCAAAATCAAAATCAAATTTATGAACACTTTAAGTGCCTTGGCATGTATTTTAGTCAAATTACCCACTAGTCCACATTAGCATATTGTAAAGTACTATATGTGGATAATTTAATATTAAAGAAAACAAAATCCTTGAGTTGCACATGTAATGAAAAACAAATACATACAATGTAACTACCATTGAACATGTCTAGTTCTATACAGATAATAATCACGTGAATTCCAAATTAATACTTCCAATCTCAAAACTCAATGGTAATTCGTTACACATATACCCATAAAGATGCAAAATAAAACTTGTTCTCTAGGATTTAGAGTACACATGTTCTATATTTGCATTTAGGACAACTTAAATTTCATCCCAAAAGTAAATTAGTGCATATAGACTTTTACCATACAAATATACAACAATTGGAAATAATAGGAACATAAACATACCTCTAACTAAAATCACTAAACAACATAGTATGAAGGATGGCGTTGGGTTAAAATGAATTGACCCCTTGCAATTAATTAATTAATTCCCAAGTTAATTAATTAGATCAAATTTCATGTAATAGTGTGGCATTACAAACAAGTCGCCAAATTATCTAAATGCAATGGAAAATAAATTTTACACAGGGGATTTGTTTACGAATAGGGAAAACTACTGAGGCAAAACCCTACCGGGTGATTTTAAGGTCACCACTCCCAAGAATCCATTATTATCCATTACAAGTGGTTACGAGTATAAGGAATCTTATCAAATCCTTTGGCCTATCCCAAAATACCAACCTACAGTTAAACCCTTACCCCAATACCCAATTGGACTTGTATTGTAGCGGCAATCTTTCCCTTGATGCACGAATCCTAGTACGTGACTAACCAATGTGCACGGATCCCAGTACGTGATTAACTTCAGCAACTTGAAGAGGTTGTTAGTTGCAAAATTCTTCAGTTCATCAAAGATGAAGATCATGAAACTCCTTGGTCACAAAACTCTTGGCGTAAAGACGCAGTAACTTCTTCAGAGAGAATAATGAACTAGGACACTTTTTGCATGCACAACAACCTTTTAAAATAAGCCTTATATATGTTTAGGGTTGTGAGAAAAGAAACCCTATACAAATATTTCAGCTTGGGCCAAAAATCAGATTTGGAAGTTCTGATTTCGTAAGTCTCGACAGAAATAGCTTGTGTCGAGCTTATGTCGAGCTTCGACTATAAACCTCGATAGAAGTCTTTTTGTCGAGATTGCTGTCGAGATTTAATGAATATCTTTTCTTCACTTGTTTCTTGGTCAAATCTTCATAGCTTTAACACTTGACTTGAACAACATGTTTTTTGAAGTCCTAAACCCATCCTAGATCTACCCAATTACAAGTGCATTTTGTCAAAAGATTAGCTAATTACATAAAATATGTCTCTAATAGATGGTTTTGATACCAAATGTAAGACAAAATTCAGAGTTACAGCGAAAAATAAATAAACATAAACATACCTTCAGCCATAGTTGTTTAAGTGTTTAGAGAAAAAGAAGACTCACTATATGATATTGTATCTATAAAATGTGTCTTTTAGTTTATGACCTTTACCTTACATATTTCCTTTTGATGGAGACAGACTATATATAGAAGCTAGACTACGGACCCTTTTAAATTAAGATTTGTTTCATAACCCTCCTTCCATCAAGGAGTTTAAAACTTGTAACTTCAAGGTGTTTATTAATCAAAGGGGTTACACCAATTGAGAGTTACTTAGAAATTGTTATTCACCATAATATCTTTCACAAATAAAATCCTTAAGACATGAGTTTTCATTTATCATTTAAATGTGGGCCACATAAAGTTTTCTTAAAATCTTACAAATTAAACCACCCCCCCCCCCCCCCCCCCCAAAAAAGAAATGCTAGACGATAATTATTTTTTGCCATCCCGTCATTGTACATTTCTACCATTCAATTAAAAAATTCAGTGTTTTTTGACATTAAAAAAAAAAATCAATATTTTGAGAGTTGACCATGAAACAATTAAGGGTGATTTTTTTTTTTTTTTTTTTTTTTTTCGGAGATATTACTACTGGCATGGTTGTCAAAATCCCGATTTGGATCCTACGATTTTACGATCTCACCTGTCCAAAATGATCTGGATCTTTCAAGGATCTTTGCGATCGTTCAGGATTGGTACGATCATATGATTCTGATGATCCCAAACAACCCTAGTTTCTTGTAATCTTCTTTAACTTAACAGAAGACTCAGTTGGACCCAAATGAAAAATAACTTCCTAATAGACCAAGTTTTGCTATTCTAATGTAGAGAGATAGAGTGTCACGTTTTGAGTTTTTTGGCCTCTTTAAATGATGCTTATAAATGGATGTAGTGATGTATGGTAATTACATCAAATGGGTGCAAATAATTTTTGGTTTTTTATGAATAAATGTATAATTTATACGATTATTTAGTATACCAATGTGTATTTTTTGTATTTTTCTTAAATAATGTAGGATCTTACGATCCACAATCTTAACTACTTCCTACGATCCTATATAGGATCTCGATTTTGACAACCTTGACTATTGGTATATACATTGAAATGGTAGTTATATTAAAATTTGAATCAATAGTATAAAGAATACAAGAAGTTGGAATATGTTTGGTAAGCTCACACAAATGAATATGCGAATTTATATTTAACTATTTAGTTCAATGTAAAATGATAGTGGAGTAAATCACATTACAGTTAAATTTCCTTATTTATAAAATTATATTTATAATATTTTTTGGATCTGGTTCAGTGTCTTATTATGTTTTAAATAATAAATTTTTATAATTTTTTTTATACAAGATAAAAATTCTATTACAGCCTAATCTAAGTGTATATGTGTGTGGATCTCCCTTCTGGAGACTTGAACCCCACACCCCATAAATAGCACTTATACTTGTGGAGTGACCAAGAGTCTGTGGTGGTATAAATTTTTATAATTTGTATTATTGTCTTTTGTTCAAAATTAATATCTCCATAAATAAATATTATTGTAACATTTTTTTTTTTTTTTTGATAAGATTGTAACATCTTATATCAACATTAATGCATAAATTCACTTGCTTGAATATCATATGTCATATAAAACAAATTTATAAATTTCTTTTAAAACCATCATTTAAAAGAAGAAAAAAGAAATTAAAATCAACCCTAATAATTGGAAATTATAGGATCCCATCCCATTTGTCCAATAAACAAATGGTATGGGAGAAATTCCCCAATATATTGTCTGTTGAGAATATTTCACCATTGTGCATGAGTAGTGTTGAGCTAAGCCTTGGAAAGTTTTTATTGACATTTCACATGGTGCCAATTTCAAGCTCTTTGTAATATTTGTTTAGCATGTCTTCCAAAACTTGTGTGGAATCGTGACTATTAATTTCCATCATCATCAGTTGGTGATGAATGAGGGAACGTGTAGGTTAAATTTAGTAGTACATTTTAAGCTTTCTGATAGATCAAGAATGTATTGACCCCTTATGATAAATTAACCAATTAATTAGCCAAGTTAATTAATTAATCCGATTAACATGCAATACACGTGGTAACACAAACACATCACCAAATAAGTTAATATGCAGCAGAAGATAAAGTTGACACAGTGATTTGTTTACGAATGGGGAAAACCTCTAAGGCAAAAACCCTATCGGGTGATTTTAAGGTTACCACTCCCGAGAATCCACTATTATCATAACAAGCGGTTACAAGTAAAGGAATCCCAATATTTTATACCAACTTACAGTTGAACCCTTACCCTAATACCCAATTGGACTTGTTCTGTAGTGACAATCTCTCTTTTTCAATGCACGACTCCCAATACGTGACTAATTAATCGATGCACGGATCTAATTACGTGACTAACCACCAACTTGAGAAGGACGTTGGCTGCAAAGTTATTCAGTTCATCAACACGATGAAGATCATGAAACTCCTTGGTTACAAAACCCTACGGTGTACAAACGCAGCAGTTTCTTCAAGAGAAAGATGAACTAGGACATATGTCACCGGTCACAATATGATTGTGAAAAACTTTTGTATTAAGTTGCATCAATTGTGACGGCCCTTAAAATAATCATTATATATGTTTAGGGTTGTGAGAAAAGAAAGCTTAAATAAATATACATGGATTTGTGTGAAATCAGATCTGAAAAACTGATTTTCATAAATCTCGATAGATAGGTTATCTATCGAGCAGCTGTCGAGCATCGGGCTGAAGATCCCTTTTAAACCTCAATAGATGCTATCTGTCGAGTTTTAAAATCCAGCACTTCTTTACTTGTTTCTTGGACAGATTTGCATGGTTTTAACACTTTGACTTGAACTCTTGTTTCTTGAAGTATTAAACACATCTTCGATCTACCAAATTACAAGTAAAGTGTGTTTTGTCAAAGGATTAGCCAATTCTAAATGACATATGTTCCTAACATGATTCACATATGTCCTAAAAATCTCTCACTTTGGCAATCCGTGACAAAACCACAATAGACAAATGATCATATGAGAGAAGTCATAAATCACTCAACTTATACTCATTTGTTGAATACAATAAAATCTAATCCTATCACAAACTCTTGAAAAACTTTGCAAGAAGAGAGTTCATGGCAAGAAAGACTTTGACAACCTATATTTCTAAAACACTTTAAACAAAACTCATCACGGTATCTTAGTGTGAAACAGAAATATAAAAGAATGCATACAATAAATAAGAAGCATGTGCATAAAGAGAGAAAAGAAACAACACATGAAGAGATAGGTGAAAGAATGTAATAACAATCTCAATATATATATATATATATATATATATCAAAAAGAATACAAGGTTTGCTATTACAAAGTAAGAACAATGTATCTAAAAAGTAAAGAAAAGAAAAGATACAAAAAGTCCTCACTACATCCCTCAAAACAAAAACACTCCTCCTAATAAAAATATCTCCTATACTAACTCTCACCCTAAGTACATGACTACTCTCATACCCAAAACTACTTCCCTTTTTTGTCATGAATAACAAAGGGTAAGTCACTGAGAAGCAGTCATCTTCCCATCACCGGAAGAGCTAGCACCATCGTCCTCATTAGCATCATCACTACTGGAGCCATCATCACTCTCATCCTCTGAAGCCTGTGGAGACGGAGAAGAAGATGCAGTAAAACCACCTATGATAGCCTGTCGTCATGCGATACGACCAACACGAGTGTTCACCTGACATAACTCATCACTAAGAGTGTCAAGGCGAGCATCTATGTGCATAAGCTGTGCCATGATGACCTCGAGAGTCACTCCACCTGTAGAAGAAGAAGAAGTGGAGGTGGATGGAGCGAAAGAAGCTGAAGGAGTCGCCGTCTCAGTCCGTGGCCGCTTCGGTCGAAGTTGGGCCTCACTCTGTCGAACGGTTGCTGCATCTATGGCACAAATGACAGAGATATGTGGAGACTCAAGATAGGATACGAACGCATGGCGGAGAATTCGCATGATAGTAAAAGGGAAAATGAGCTTATAGACATCTATAAGGGAGAGTATGAAGTGAGAGGGAAAATCTATAGTAAGTCCCTCAAGTATGGATAAAAAAAATCGAGCACGAGGCTCAGTAATCGAATTATAGTGAGACAAGGATGTAAAACAAATGTCATCACCATATTTAGGAACCTTGGACCTTTTGCAAAGCTCGAGCAAGGGGTGTTTTGACGGTCACCCCAAGATAAGGGTGTCTCACAGAATAGAGACATGAGTTCGTCTTTGGATACAGTCCGAAGACGATCACAGCTAGGGTAGTTAGAAAACTTTACCCTTGGTATGTGTAGCACCTAGGATATAAGGTCTGGAGTGACTACAATGCGCGTACCTCAAACGCGAGTGATGAAATAAGTTACAAAGTAATAAAATCCGTGCATATTGGAGTAAAACTCTTGTATGATCACGGAGGGACAAGTCCGGGATGCCATAAAGGGACTCTCAACCCTTACTGTAGATGACAGTGGGAAGGTCAGTATTGGAAAAGTCCGATAGGACGACTTGGCGTTCCAAATGAATGCCTCGTCAAGAAAAGTTCTCTGAGAAGTCCATTCGGGCCTTCTTATCATGGAACCGAACATTAGAGGGGGTGGAATTAGAAGAAGATGCTGCCCCGGAACGAAGAGGGTTCCGGGATGGAGTAGACTTACGCGTAGGTGCCATAGAGCAAACTAACCGAAAGAAAGAGAGAGAGAGAGAGACAAACAGAAGAGTACCAAGCACATATCAATATCAATAAGATAGATAATAAATGGTACGTATGCATGAAAAATGCATGAGCATATGACATGCAATAATAAAAACATCATGGGCTCAGCCCAATCCAATTCTACCAGCACACATGATTTCAACATAGTAAACACACATCTATAATGCATGAAACATTGTAAAAATGCAAATGTGATGCAATGCATGAACATTTAAGATCATTTAAACAAAACCCAACCTAAAAATTTTGCAAAAACCTCATCAATTTTGAAAAACCCTAAATTTTTCAAAAACTCCAAAAGTTAGGTGAAAAAAAATGAAATACATGATAAAATGTTAGAAGGAAGATCATACCAGAGGAAGAAATCACTCTTGAGGCCGAAGATTGAATAAGGAAGAGGTTTAGAGTGAGCGAAGGGTGTTTGGGGAGGTGAACAGTCAGAAACAATTGAAAGAGATCGAGAAAAATGAGAGAAAAATTGCGTTGAAGCTTTATATAGGAAATCACGATTCTCGATGGATCGAAAGGTGTTGAGAGGTGTCAAGATTTAATTTTCGACAGATGGAGCTGTCGAGGAGCTATTGAGAGGTGTCCACAGCAAAGTGACCTCGATAGATCGAGAAACTATCAAGTAGCTATTGAGCATACAGAAACTTTCTCGATGGATCGAGAAGTTGTCGAGAAGCTATCGAGACAAATTATCAAAAACTTTGATGGATTGAAATTGTGATAACAGCTATCGAGAAAGGAAGATCAAGAAGCTAAGAATGTATTGACCCATTGTGATGAATTAGCCAATTAATTAGCCAAGTTAATTAATTAATCTGATTAACATGCAATACGCATGGTAGCATAAACAAATCACCAACTAAGTTAATATGTAGCGGAAAATAAAGTTGACACGGTGATTTTTTTACGAATAGGGAAAACCTCCAAGGCAAAAACCCCACCAGATGATTTTAAATCACCACTCCCGAGAATCCACTATTATCACAACAAGTGGTTACAAGTAAAGGAATCCTAGTACTTTATATCAACCTACAGTTAAACCCTTACCCCAATACCCAATTGGATTTGTTCTGTAGTGACAATATCTCATTTTCAATGCACGGCTCTCAGTAGTGACTAACCAATTGATACACGAATCCAAGTACGTGACTAACCACCAACTTGAAGAGGATGTTGGCTGCAAAGTTCTTCAGTTCATCAACATGATACTTCTTGGTTACAAAACCCTACGGCGTACAAAAGCAGCAGTTTCTTCAAGAGAAAGATGAACTAGGACAAATGTCTCCGGTCACAATATGCTTGTGACAAATTTTTGCATTAAGTTTCATCAACTGTGATGGCCCTTAAAATAATATTTATATATGTTTAGGGTTGTAAAAAAAGAAAGCCTAAATAAATATACACAGATTTATGTGAAATCATATCTAAAAAACTGATTTTCGTAAATCTCGATAGATAGGTTATCTATCGAGCAGCTGTCGAGTATCGGGTTAAAGATCCCTTTTAAACCTCAATAGATGCTATCTGTCGAGCTAATTGTTGAGTTTTAAAATCTAGTACTTCTTCACTTGTTTTTTGGACAGATTTGTATGACTTTAACACTTTGACTTTAACTTTTGTTTCTTGAAGTATTAAACACATCCTAGATCTACCCAATTACTAGTAAAATGCGTTTTGTCAAAAGATTAACCAATTCTAAATGACATATGTTCCTAACATGATTCATATATGTCCTAACACTTTCGGCAAATTTGTCACCACAGTATGAGAAGGAAAATGATCACATGCATGTAGCATATTCCTTGTGCTAGTGCATATGGTAGCATGATGTATATGCCATGGTTTGCAATTGTCTAGATATTTTACTTGCAGTTAATGGGATTAGCAGATATATATATCAATGTGTGTGTGTCTGATTTTGGTTAAAATACATGTACATTGGTACGTTGTATAATTGATTTTTCAATATTTAAGAGTCACTGCAGATGTTGGCTTGGTATACGACAAGCCTTCTATTAATCGTAGCAATAATGTTGGATTTGTAGATTTTGATTATGCTGGTAATTTGGATTAAAGGAGACCTCTGGTAGGTTACGTCTTCATATTATCTAGTTATACCATTAGTTGGAAGGAAATGTTACAGCCGATGGTTATTTTGTTTGCTATGGCGGTAAAGTTTATGGTAGGGATAGAGGCAATAAGGAAGTTATTTGGTTAAAAGGTTTTTGTTGGTAATCTTGGTTTGCAGTAGCTAGGATGATATTGTTGTGTTTTATAAGTGCCATACATTTAACTAAAAATTATATGTATCTCAGAACATCATTGTAGTCATAAAAATTGGTTTCTTTGCACAAGTTTAAGCATTACTTAGACTTGATTGGCGTTTACAGTCAGTGATAGCCCTTAAGGGATTTGAAGGAAGCGAAAAAGGAGTTTTTTTTTTTTTGGTGGTAGATAGGAGTTTCATTTCTATATATAGCTTGATTCAATTCAAGCTAAAGTGGAGATTTGTGGAAGTACTGGCTTGAATTATAAAGGAGGTGCACCAAGTGCACACAACGTTGCAGCGCATGGGATTATATCCCACAGATGTCGGCCACACCTTTAACCATGTTTGATAAGCAGTGAGACATCTAGCCAACCCTAGTTTCTATATATGCATGGGCTCTTTCACTCATGTCTACTCTACTATGCTTTTATAATGGAAAATAGAAAAGGGTATCTTTCTTCTATATATTTTATGTGAGAGAGTTTTTTTTTAATAGCTTATTTGAGGTTTGAGTTTTGTGAGAATATTTTTGTCCCACCTTTATAATCCTTTTTGTTTTCTTAATTAAACTTTCTCCTTGATAGTGTGAACATAAGCCCAAGACCAAGACCGAACCATATAATAAATCTTTACTTCCTTGTGTAATTTCTTTACTATTTGTCTATTTTTAGTTCTCATAAACCAATTATTATTGGCTACGCTCACAACAAATAGTTATCAAGGCTGTGACTATCTCAACGTACTGTGTATTCATTCTTATTTTGCCAAAGTATCTTCTTGATTGAGATATTACTAAACTTGAGGCTAATAAACTCTACTCGAGATGAATCTGGTAATTAAACACATCCGCTACTTGTGTGGGATTTTTTCTATGGGGCTAAAGAATTTTTTTATTAAAAGTAAAAATAAATAAATAAATAAAATACGGACTATACTTGGTGTTAGAACACATGCATCCCTCTGACGCTATTGTTTTTCTGTCTACTAAGGTTAGAACTTAGAAGTTAGAAGGGTTTTCCATACCAAGATATTCGGCGAATAAAGCAGGTGAGGAGGACATCCAAATCAAGCTGAAGTTGAAACCACAAGTTGGCCAATGAGGCTAGCTTTACTGGAACATTTATGGTGCTGTCTGGTGGTTTTTGTAATACACAATTAAATACGCAACTGATCATATAAGTTTTTTCTTTCCCTTTTTTCACAGATCAAAGCTATTTAATAAAATAAATAAATAAAAAAAGAGAAGAACTGAAGAAGACAGATCACAGTCACAGACTCACAGAGCCTTTTTCTTCAGTGGTCCTTGTTAGGGGGACCCGGGACATAAAGGTTGCAAAACTAATGGCTATTTGTTTTCAAATAAGATTTTCATTTGGCAACAAATTCAATTCGAAAATGACCCTTCCCTGTGTCCTTTTTATCCTTTTATCTGTCTATACATTACTCTCTACTCTCTACTCTTTTTCTGTTATGGACTTTTGTCAGGACTCATAAGCTGCACTTTGTTTTTTTTGGTTGTTGATAACTCCATAATTGTGGGAGGAAGATTTGAACTATGGACATCTCTATTGAAAACGTTAAGAAGTACCAACCAATTGATTAGTTACAAGGTGCTATATTGTTGTTCAATATGAAGTTAAGCTGCTCTCTAATTGCTATAAGTATTTTTGTTGTATAAGCTACAATTATATACACAAAATTAGGTGATCAAGTGTTTTGATGACATATCCTTTTTTTTTCCCCCAATGTTTACGATTGTGCTGAGAGAAAATGAATAGTTAACATGGTGCATACCCTAATTTATATATTTAAATAAACTGTTAAACCCCTACATTTATAGCTTGTTTGGATGGAGGGGGAGTAAAATAGAGGAGAGAGAGTAAGTTAAATTACCTTATTTGAATGTTTTTTAAGGGAGGAGGGGTTTGGAGGGGTTCTAACTACTTCTAATCCCTCATTTTTAATTCCCCAAAATTGGAGAGATTTGGAGGGAGAGTAGGGTATAGAAATGCTTGACCAAATGAGTTACCACATTTACCCCTACCATATTAACAAAATTACGAATTATGAAAAGACTCATTGTTCCCCTCCCCCTTACTTAATTTTAAAAACATCCAAATAAGGTGGAGGATAACCATTCCTCTTTATTCTCCTCCCCACTACTCTCCTCCCCTCTACTCTCCTCTAATCTCCTTTCCCTCCAAACTTCCAAACATAGCATTAGGATATGTTTGGATTGAGGGGGAGGAAGGGAGAGTAGAGTAGAATAAAGTAAAATTGATCCAAAATTAGCCTATTTTCAGCCAACTCTACTTTACTCTAATCTACTCCATTCTACTCCCCCCTCAATCCAAAAAGGCCATTAGAAGTTGTGATTAATACTTAAATTATTAAACCTCTACATTTAGAAGTTGTGATTGATAGAAGAAAAAGTTTTAACAATACTAGACTTATGTTTCTACCAAAAAATTTATTCAATACTTCATATATAATGTTCCTCCTCACAAAAATGGTGAATTCCAATATGAATTTAATTTGTGATACTTGCAGTTATGCAAAATGAATGAGTAATATTGCTTTCAATATATTAAATAAGGGTTTGGCTTACTTCCAGTACTTTTTTAATTGGAATCTCATTTTATTTTAATGAGAAGCTGCCACATCACCCACTAATTAAATAAAATGTAGAGATTAAAATCCATTATCACTTGCTATTTTGTATTTAAAACAAAATGATACATTCAATTAAAAAAGTACTAGAGGTAAGCTAAACTCATTAAATAAACACTCTTTTCACATTAATCACAACTTAACACCTCAATAAGTTATGAAAATATTGTGAATAACAGTGTCTATCTAACATATTCATACACTTAAATACTTTGTTGGGGAAGTGAACCTCCTTTTCATGACCTTAATATTTTCCAAATTTACAATAGAAAATCCCCAAAAGATAGATGAATAATGAAATGTGACATATGAATTCTAGTTTAATAGATTAAAATGATACCAAACTGAAAGGTTGGGAGGGGTTGTTGCCTTCATTAGAGCATCTCCAATGGTCTATGTAAACCAAAAATTCTCTCTATAATAGAGAGTAAAACCCAAAAAAAGCTCTCCAATGGACTCTCTATTCCTAGATTTTTTTTTTTTTTGGCTCATGAACAGTAGCTCATCAAGTCTGATGAGCTACTGTTCACTCTTCAAATGCTTTTTTCCTATTATAATAATTAGGTGTTGAATAAAAAAATGTTGGAAGATGTGTAGTTGTTAAAAAAAGAATAAATAATGAATGAAGAAATATATTTAAATGAGATAGAGAATGTGATAGAGAATCTGTTAGAAATGTATTTAAAAAAGTGAGTAGCTAAAAGGTAAAAGTTACTGTTCATTCTCCAAATAGTACAAAAATTTGGAGATTCTGCTGGAGATGCTCTTATAACATTGAGGACTGAGGACATTAATGTTTTTGTTTTTTGTTTTTTTTTTTTTTTTTTTTGTTGCAATAAATATTTTTAAAACTAGAATTTTTTTTTTGGGTAAAAAAAGAGAATACGGTTTTTTTGAGAGGGTCTCTTCAATTGAAGCTCAAAAAGAAAATTTACACACATTCTTGAAGACATATGACATATCCTTGAATTTCGACAGGGGGGTCAGCTTAAAAAGCTTTTACTGCCAGTAACCATTGCAACTACAACGGCTAATAATTGTTTAAGCTGTGTCAAATTAAATGCTAGTGTTGGTTGTGTTGAAGTTGAAGCGGTGATTTTGCAAATTCCTCTTTGTTTGGTCAGAATTTTTAGGGCAAAATGCCAGTTGCATCTGAATTCTGAACTGTCCAAGGGAGTAATGGAGCCCATGGTCTTGTTGGCCCAGAGGTTAGCGTAGGGTATGGCTTTAAACCCAATTTATGGTATATATTTATTATGAAATTAAGTTGGTTTCATGGGATGGACCCTCCTGCTCTGACTCAACACTATTATTATGATTTATAATCGCTATTAAGGTTTTTTCTTTTTGGTACATTTACTTTTTATTTTGGGATGCCAATTATAATCAAGCATTTGTGAAACATAATAAGTACGTTAAGGACGTGTGAGTACGACTAATTAATAAGTTGTCTGGAATTTTAGAAATTTTTTATTATTTTAGGATGCCAATCATAATCAAGCATTTGTGAAGCACAATATGTTAAAGGACGTGTGAGTGTGCCTAATTAATAAGTTGTCTGGGATGTTAGTAAAATTTATTTTATTTTGTTTTTTTTGAAGTAGGCTTAGGACTAACACAGTAAGAGTAATGATATAGTCATAAACTATTTTACAATATTTTTATAAAATGTTGATATGGTCAGCTTTTTATTAGTTTTCATTTAAGACCACCATTAACATCATTTTTTTATATACCAATAATCAGTCACCACATCAACAATTTGTAAAACTTTTTATAAAAAAATTTGTATCTCTAACATTATTTATACTGTAATGCCTATCAACAATATCCACTCATTTCTTTTATTTGTTTAGTTAAAAAATGTTATTTTGGGTGTTTTTCTTTAAAGATATGATAAAAATATTTTATTTTAATGATATGATAGAATGTGAATTTATGATGTTTGTTTCATGATAATTACTTTTAATTATTAAATTAAATTTTTTATTTTTATTCAAATCTAACGCTCCGTTTGTTTCAATGGAAAACCTTGTATAAAGATAGTTTTCCATATTTTCCAGTGTTTGCTAGCATAAAAAAATATGAGTTAAAGGAAAACTATCTTTGGTCAACATAAAAAGTAAGACTTATTTTTAGAGATTGTTTTCCATTAAATTTTTTTGGAAAACAACTATATCTCATAGCAAGTTAAATAAGTGAAGTTAGGAAGTTGTTTTTCAACTCATTTAAAGTTGCTACCAAACATTGAAAAATGAGATAGTTTTATAGAAAATACTTCTTAGAAAATGACTCGTTTTCTAGAAAACATCATTACTGAAATAAACAGAGCGTAAATTCTTTAATTTAATCAACTTTGAGACACTTTATTAGTGGAATTCATTAGGGAAAAAAAGAGAGGTAATTTATGATGGAACATGATTGAAGTCTCATAATCTAACCACTGATTCATGAGCCATGATTATAACAGACATTGGACAGGTCAGAATTTTAATTGTTACATGCATTTTAAAATTTTCATCTGTATGTGCAAGTGCCAACAATGCAAAGTTAAAAGGCCAATAAAGTTTCCCCGAGTCCTGTGTATGCAATTAATTCTCCAAACAACTTTAGATATTTACAATCAAACTTGAAACCGCGTGGTGGGACTGTGGGAGAGATAAATGTGATAGCAATAGACTTGTACATACATGCAATCTGTTGTATGAAAAAAAAAATAGTAATACATATCCATGAGACCATAAGACAAGTTGTAAATAATCAAAAACTAATATGAAGAATTCAAATCCTGTATTTCACAAGAAGTGCAAGATGCTTGTATCTAATTCTTTCAAACCCAAATAAAGCAGTAGTACTGTTATCAATCTTGAACGTGAAAAAAAGAAAAAACAGAACAGCTTATTGCGTGGTCATGAAATCCGCCAAAGGATTTCAACAATAATAAGAACCTTCTTATAGTTTTAACCAAAAGAACCTCCCTTATAATATAGTGTACAGAAAAATGATTGAAAATACTGTATGAAAGACACTTTTGAGGGGCACAGTTAAAAATGTTTTAACCTGTTTTACTCTGGGATTTTGAAGGTGCTTGGATCCTCTTGGTTGATCCAACCATACTTCTCCATGAAAGGGTTGGCCAAAGAGACTGGTGGGTACCCTTCAATGCAGTCCTTCCACACATTTGCATCACCTAAATCCTTCATCACCTCCCACACACAGCTGTTGCATTTAAAGCCAGCACCAAAGCTTATCATCAATACTCTATCACCCCTTTTGAGCCTTTTCTTTGCTTCCATGTACCCCAACACATACCAAAGGCTACTGGCTGATGTGTTGCCAAAACGGTGCAGTGTCATCCTTGCTGGTTCTAGATCATATTCACTAAGCTCCAAGCTCAATCCAATGCCATCTATGACAGCCTTTCCACCAGTGTGGAGACAAAAATGATCAACACCTGTCTTAAAGTTGATTACAGGTTTTGTTGCCCCACCAACTTTACTAGAGGTTTGACTCATTTTTCGGACAAGGGACACAATCAAAAACCTAAGCAATTCACTCAATGGTAAAATCTTAGGTGACATCTCTCTTAGATTATCAACAAAAGCCCTTGTTGCAGATTTAGGGAGATTCTTGCTTAGGTGAAAACCTAACCTCCCTTGCTCATCTTCTTTTTGTATGCAACAACCATATGACTCATCTCTAGCCCCATGGTGAGTCCTAACTAGACAATTTAATTTCAACATGGCTTTGTGTTTCAAGGCCCTTTTGTTAGTCAAAAGGATTGCACACCCACCAGACCGAAACAAACAATTTGCAAGGATCATTGATCTATCATTACCTGAATACCAATTTGGACTCAAAGACTCAGAAGTGACAACAAGAGCATACAAGTTCTTGTTGGACTTAAAGATGTTTCTGACTATGTCAACTGAGATAAGGCTAGCACTACAACCCATCCCACTGAGATTATAAACTTTGATGTCATCTCTCATTTTGTAATGGTTGATAATCCTAGCTGCTAAAGAAGGAACTGAAGAGAGCATGGACACGTTAACCACAAGCACATCAATTTCTGAGGGAGAAATGGATTTCCTGGCTAAGAGCTTTCCAACACAGTCATAAAAAAACTCTTCCATCTCTGCAATCCCATCAAGAATTGTGGGATTGTCTTCCCTGCCATCAAAGATGATTCTTGGTGCATAGGTTTGCTCACCAATGCCTGAGCTCACAATGGCTTTTAGGAGGAACTTGTACTCAAGTAGACCAAGATTCTTGGTCCTCTTGATGAGTTCCCCACAGAACTCAGTGTCTAGCATTCTGTCATCGGTGGGCTTATACAATTGGTAGTCTAGAATGTAACATTCTTGGTCTCTTCTGGCATCAACCCCCTTCCATATCACGAACAAGAAATAGAAGATAGGGAGAGCATAGAGTAAAATGAGAAGCTCCATGAGAATGAATGAGAGAGAGAGAGAAGAGAGAATAGAGAAAGAAGGGAGAGAGAGAGAGAGAGATGGAACTATGAGAGGGTTTTTAACTTTGTTACTTGTAAGGCTTTGCTATATGAGAATTCAAATGGGCAACACTTATAAGAACAATATGTGTGACTCAATGTGAGTTGGACATGTGAAATTGCTTAAGACCCATTTCCATCACTCAACTCCCAACGAACTGATTTGCGTGCATATTTGGTATCAATCTTTATTACAAATAAAACACCGATCACACATTAGGCATGGCATGTGAAACTGTGAAAGCAAAGAAAGACTTTCCATTCCTAATTATTGGATTAATTAACTTCATTTAGTTTGTTTTTCATTTTTGGTTTGGTTCAGCTAATTCTTCTCACTTCACTTCAATAATTGAATTTAATAGTATTTCCAAATGGAAAGCAATTATAGTTCACGGTTAGTAGCTTACCCAATGCAGTTTCCTACATTTAAGAGAGATAAGGTATATAGAAGAATTACAATTTATTAATATGGTTAAACAATGATGCATGGTATATAATGTGCCAATGCGGTCAACAAATGACCCATGGTGCACTGTGCTATGTTACCCGTAGATAGTTATTGGATGACAATAATGCATTGCATTTTTTTTTTTTTTTGAAGAACAATAATGCAATGTGTTGTTATTATGAATATTTAAACTAATGAAAAGATCTTACCATGTCACATATATCACACACCTCTATCTTGCATACTTCATGTGTGTATATATATATATATATATATAGATTATCAATGATTTATGTTAAATTTTAGATTGGATTGACTTGTTTATTTACAGGTATAATTGTATCTAAATTTTTTTAAAAAAAAGTAAATAAATTGTTAAGTTCCACCCAAAATTAAAGGCATTTATTATTATTATTATTATTTAATAGTTATAATAGAGGAGAGATTCAAACCCGCAATGCTTTTGTTGAAAACACCAAAAGGTACTAGTTGAATTATAAAGCTTATGAAAAACTCAATACTTCATATCACTTAGTTTGTAAAAAATGGATAATTAATTTGGTAAAGCTTTAAGTAAATAGAGCATTTACATATACTACTATTTTGATAAGTTCATAAAATCCCAATGAAAGAAAGAAGATGCATTTTCTTTCTTTCACAGAGTTGTGCACTCTTAAATCTTAATAACACTTGTAAGAAAAATTAAGTTGGCAAACTCTAAAATCTCAAAACTTTTGAGTACATAACCATAATGTTGCTTTGGTACTGGTTGTCAAGTCTCTCACATGCATACTGCAGTCAATGAATGTCTTAAGGCTTAGTAGGCATCTTCCAGCGTAACAATTAGTTGCTAATAAGCTTGGACCATGCCTGTGGGTCAAGCGCCAATCAAAGAGTTTGGGTTGGAATTTTGCCAGCAATATTTTTCAAGTTGGCTACTAGCCACGCGTTTATGGCTTGACTTTGTTTATCTATTATTGTGAATTGTTTATTAATTAAGCGTTTAAGAGGATTTGGCTTTTCTTTCAATTCAAATCAGTCAGGCTTCGATCCAAATCAAACTTGTCAAGCTTGAAAGCCAACAAGTGTGCGGATTGGTTGGCAAAATGGGGCAGTGTTATGAAGGAAGATTTTGTTGTTTTTGAGTTTCCTTTTACTGCTTATCTGGAAACTTTAGTTGCTAAGGATAATAATGGTTTGTATTATGCTAGACTAGTTGCTGCTAGTATGGCAGCTGTATCTCTATAGTCTTCTTTTGTTGGTTTAATATGAATGGCCTTTTAACCAAAAAAAAAAAAAAAGAGCTTGAAAGACTTGGTGAAATTTGTGGAAGGTCATTAATTATTCTCTATATTCAACGTACGGGGATAGCTTCACAAGTCCATGAAGTAAACATATGGCCCAGGCAGCCCATTGCCTTACCGCAAGTAGGAGTTTTCTAATTCTGTTTGTGGTTACTTCTTAATTTTCTGGTAATCTCTGATTGCATGGCTTGTCCCTAGGGCGGCTCCGCGTAGAGTTTAGGATGGTCACAAGATCACTCTGGTCTGGAAAAAAAATTATTATGTATAAACTTAAAAAATATATGAATTTTTTATCTTTAAAAAAGCTTTGTGACCACTCTAAATTTTTTTTAAACCCTACAAAATTAAACTCTAGATAAACTTTGGCAATGAACTTGGTTGTAGACTAAGGCTATAACTCCATTCAATATTTTTTTATTGAATGTGAATTTGGTCAAATCCACTATTTAATTACATTTTCTTCTTATATCTTCCATATTTACAAAATTTCAAAAAGATCAAAGATTAATAACTATGTCATTAATCAAATGTTTAAATTTTGAATTTTTGTAGTCTAAAATTATATACATAAAATAAATTTATGGATCGAATAGTAAATAACATCTGATTGGCATGAAATTTGACGTGTTTTAAGAACATAGAGAACATACAATTCAACGGCTATATTTTCAAAATATGTAGCAATATTAATTTTTTTAATTTGTAGCCAAACTTTGGTTACTTTAATAATATATTAGGTCCTTACAAACAAAAAGAAAAAGTCCAAGACAAATTTTATTTAACTATAATTTTGAAAAAAATGTAGTTTATAACGTTGATAATGAAACTATCATGTAACGATTTCAAATTAAGAAAATTCATAAAAGAAAATTGTAAGACTTTATGTGTTTGTGTGTGTGTGTTTTTTTCCGTTAATATATGAAGTTCTATTTTTATTAGATTTTGCATAATTTAAGTTTATTAACGACAACTCTCAAAAAATTTCCTGGAGCCATTGTCCCATCAGGTCAGGAGGGATAATATTACTGTATATATTTGTGACTGTGTTTGGCTTTGGAAATTAATAAAAAAAAAAAAAATTCTTATAAAAAAATTGTAAAAACAAATAGTCCATGAAGCAACAAAGCAATTCTTCACTAATGCAAAAACGAAATAATGCTTAACACAGTAAAGAAGAAGTTCACGTAGCAAGGGAGGAACAAACCAGCTTATGCGGAGGCTCGGTATGCGCAGCAGATGTTTGGATATAAAGAAATTTCATAGTTTTTGAAATCTTAGTTTCTATGGATTTAATACAAGCTTAAAATTTAAATCTATCTCATTTTCGATCCATTATATAAAACTTATCATAGAGGGTCTTAAATATCATAATATGTTAGCTTCAAGAATACGAGGGCGGCTATTAATCGCTAAACATGCATTGTGATCTCTAAAAAGATATCAACTACACGTCTACATAAACCTTTTATTAGCTAATAGAGACATGCAGGATACTTCATGTGCCAAAAAAGTAAAGTGGATCTATCACATTGACCTTCAAATTTGGCTATTAATGAGTTGTCTACAAGTTCCATTTGGAATTTTTTTTTCCATCTTGACACTGTCACGATCAGTGTAATAGTCAGCAAGCTCTTGCTAACTATACAAGACTTCACCAAGTCCAAGTGTTTGATGTATATCTTACGGCATTTTTCTAATGCCAACCTTATTTGACTCGGGGTAGCGATGTAACGTCTATCTATCGTTCTAATTTCATGACACATTAATGATTATGTAGGTTAGGTCTTAGGTGCTTAAATTTAATTAGCCAAGTTAAGAAACATGTCACTGCAATCCCTTTCAAGCTTGACGGTGCAGCTTGTCGACACTAGATTTTGGCACTCGACCCTGCACATCCCTTTGGCGATGTGTGAGTGTAAGGTATGCGACTTATTTAGATACTAGGGTAATGTGTGTGCAAGTAAGTAAGTTATTTATTTATTTGTATATTTTTAGGAGTTGCTACGAAACATTGGTCTTGAAGTTATGATTGGACAATTATTATGTCTAATTCATTTATTTTATTCCCTAAATAAGGGATACCTTAAGGGTTCTTAACCTAAAAAGAGTAAGCAATATCTTGAACCAAATACATGGATTCAGAAGTTTTATTATGTGCAGGGAAAGTGTTAGGCACCCCCACAACATCTATCCTAAGATGGTGCATTGTATTTGGGGAAAAGAAAAATTGCACATGTCTTAATAAGCTACTCCCAATTCTTGGGAAAATATTTCCCAAGGGAAAATGTGGCCTTAAAGCTATCATGGCATGTGATTTTAAAAATAAACAAATGGTGTGTAAAAGAAAAACCCAAGCTATTTTTTTATTAATTTAATAATGAATGTTTGGTGTTTCTTTTCAGGGTTGAAGAGTGTCAAAAAATAATTTTAAAGAAATTTGGTAGTCTATTTTTGTTAATACTGATTCAGAATTTTGCTTTATTTTTATTTTATAATTATATAATTACAAATTTACAATAATTGGAGGAGGATATTTACTTTATTATATTTTATAATTCTATAATTATAACTAGTGGCGGAGTTAGGATTTCAATTTAGGGGGGGCAAAATTAAAAGACAAATTTTAAAATAATGATGATTTTTTTAATTGATACCAATAACAAAATAAATAAACAATTGTAACAACTATAATTGTCATATACAAAATGTAATACAAACATAAACTATAATTATATATTTCATATCATTATCACCCTCAAGATTCTTCATAGTTTCAATTAACTGGTACATATTTCATAGCATTAAAATAAAGAAACAAATATAATTGCATAAGAGATTAATCTAAACATATAAGTTTTTGACATATACTTTGATTTCTTAAACAAATCAATTTAAAAATATTAAAAGTATAGCAATATACCTGCAAAATTGTATTGTATACACGTTTTACTGCCTTAATTGCTTTAAAAAATATAGAAGCAAATTTTGGTTTCATTTATAGCAAAATCCATGATTTGAAACTGAAAGGCAAACAAATGGAGGAGAAAAAAAAAAGTAGAGATTTTAAGGACAATTGTTGTTTTACATTGCATTATTCATGTAAAATTTACATTATGTACTAAACAAATGCAGACAATATTGTACAAAATTGTTAAAAGTATACAATATTTTATACATTTATTTTTAGTCTATAGTGTAAATCTTACTTGAATAGAACAATGCAAACTAATAATTTTCAAAAACTAAAAGCACCATGGTTCCCTTTTATTTGCTAAATTTAATTGATGTGATTTTCTAAGTAGTGTAAAGCTAAAAACGTTGTACAATGTCAAACACAGGTCTTTTGGTTGAGTCAGCTTTATTCCATGAATAGTTTTAGCCAGGGAAGCCTTTTTCCATTTTTTATATTGTTAGTAGGGGTGTCCAGCCAGACTCGGAACCCGACCAACCCGCCCAACCTGGTCGACCCGGCCTGAAAACCGTCCGACCCGACGCCGGCAACGGTCGGCAGCGGGTCTCCGCCCAGAAAACCCGAGACCGGCAGGTTGGTTGACGGGTTTGAACATGAAAAACCGATTTTCAACCGACCCGACCGGAAAACACATCGGAATTTCAGTTCTCCGCCGATTGGAGTGGGTAACCGGCCTCATTTTGTCCGATCTGTCGAGATCCAGTGAGATCTTGTCGAGATCTGGCCTGATCTAGTCGAGATCCGCCGAGATCTCGCCCGATCTCTTCGACTTACACTAAGAATCGGCCTGATCTCGTTGAGATCTCGCCGGATCTCTTCGAGATCTGGCTTGATCTCGTTGAGATCCGCCAAGATCTCTTTGAGATCCGGTCAGATCCAGCAAAAACCAGAGATTTTGGCAAAATCCGGCGACGATTTCTGCAAAATCCGGTGATGATTCACACAGTTCGAAACCGACCGATACCCGACCGGAAACTGATGACATCCGACCACCCGATCTGCTACCTTCGGTGGGTCGAAGGCGGGTCCAGGTTTAGGAGACCCGAAGTGATCGGGTCGGTTCCGGGTTGGGCACAAACCCGACCCGGACCGACCCATGGACAGGCCTAATTGTCAGGACAGTTTCCTGCTAATTTGGGTTAGCCAATAGTGTTTTTTCTATCCGTGGAGCATTTAAGACTTTAAGATATGAGTTTTGCATTTCATTCTTATCAAATTTTGACTCAAAAAAAAAAAAAAAAGATTTATGCCACTAAATTATAAAGTTTTTGACCTAGTCCAAACTTATATAGAGTTTCTGTGTATTTATATAAGTATTTAGTAGATTTCAATTAACTCAACTAGTAAAGCTTCTGGTCGTTGAATAAGGAATCAAGAGTTCGATCCCTATTGTCACCAAAAACCATTTAGTGTCATTGTGTGATGATAAAGAGTAATCATTAAGAGCGGATATTAAAACTCTATTGAAAAAAAGGATAAATACTTCAAACTTTTAAATTTTAATACTTCCCAACTTGCTAGGTAAAGTTTGCTCGAAGGTTTATGCCAAACGTTATTCAAGATTATCCAAAGCTTGTGATTGAACGTCTCACTTTCATAGCACATGGTGGACATATCTTGATGTTTCAAGCTAATTAGTTTTGGATTTTTTTTTATTTTTATTTTTGGTCCCCAATACTTAATTTTGAATTAGATTGTTTGTTAGAGGGTCACTATCTACTTTTTTCGTGAAAAGAAAGATTGCTTCTAGCATTATATGTCTAGGAGAATAGTATTATCATAATATTTAACGTACGGAAAGTAGAACATTTATTATGCGTTCTCATTATTTGCACAAATGGAAAACTATGGCTCATTACCCCCCCTTTTTTTCTTGGCTCAAAGTAGATGAGTTCAATTATTCAGCCAAAAAAGGAAAAGAAAAAGAAAAAAAGATGAGTTCAAGTATATGATGTATCCAGACAAAAAGGGGTTGGAATGAAGAATAGCCGATGGCAAATCAAATCATAATAAAACATCTACCATGTAAAGGCATTACCTACCATGGCGGCATCACTACCAGTTTTGAAGCTTGAAATATTGAGATTCCTAAAACACTGCTAATTTATTTTTTGGTCGCTAAAAATCTGTTGGCAGTTCATGTGCCATTCAATCGGCATAATTTTTCATCTACTTTTGCGGCTAAATGCCTAAATCCCCTTTTTATAGCAATAATATTGGGTGTGCTAAAACACCCAACATGTTATTTTAGATTTTCACTACAAAAAAGATTGTTATTTGTGATGAAACTTTTTTGATGACTACAAAAAGCTGTTGTAAAAACTAGCTTTTTCGATGGCAAATCTCTTCCGTCGACAATTACTCGTTAAATATTAACACATTTGTGACAGCAAAATGAGTATGTCGAAAATGCCTATTATTTTTGTCGAAAATGTGATTCTTTTTGGAGGGAAGTGTTCCCGCCTTACTTTTTATGACGGCATAAAAATGTTCATCGCTAGTAAAGTATTAATTACGATGACTGAAGAAAAACCGTCGAAACTATTAACACTTGTGACAGCTTTGGTACATCGAAAATGCAAAATATATATTTTTTATGGTGTTATTATTTGCGACAAATATTATTCCATCGTAAATAAAAAAAGTGTATTAGCGACAGACATGAAGCCATTGAAAATGGTAAAATATTTTGGAGGGAAAATTCCTCCCTTACTTTTCACATTTGTGACGACATTTATCCATCGCAATTAATATATATATATATATATATATTGTTTCTAATTGAGTTTGTATTTATGACGAACATGCTGACCGTCATAAATAGGTAATTTACTTTAAAAGAAAAAATGTATTAGTAATGGAATTGGATCCCTCCCAATAAATAATATTTGCAATGGACCTACACCGTCAACATTGGTAATTTTTTTAGAAGTTTATGGGCATTTCGGTAATTTCCTAGCTTTGATGGCGTATTTCAGCAATTTTGAATGGTCGGATTGTGTCAACGGGGTTAATCAAAGTTTCCAAGTGGGTGAGTACAACAACATGTGTCCATCATGAAACCACATGGAGATCCAAAATCTGACCGTTGGATTGGTAGAATGTGGTAAAATATTTATATTTGTATATTACAGTGATAATCAGATGGTCAGATTGTGAGAACAGAGTAGTCAAATCTTGCGAAACTTTGTCAAAGTCAATTAAACTTGGTCAATCTTGGTCAAAATTCAAAGTTGGTTCTAAGACCACTGGATTTGACCATTATATTGAAAGAGTGGGGTAAGATATTGGATTTGGCGAATTTGAGCTTAATTAAATGGTTGGATTTTGTGAACAGGGTTAACCAAAGTTTCTTAGTGGGTGGGTATAATGACACATGACCATCATGCAACAAACTAAGATCCAAAATTTGACTGTTGGATTGGCAGAGTGCGGTTAAATATTTGTGTTTGTGAAGTACAATGACAATTGATGAGGTACAAATTTTCAGGCTTTAATTTCATTAGCCTACTCACAAAAATGGCCACATAAGCCCATAAACTATTTTGAGCCCACATAAATATTTCCCACCTATTACTCAAATATGCTCCATGTTATTGGGCTCCCACAAATATTTCCCACATTATTACCCAACTTTGGCTCTCACAAATATTCCCTATATAAGCCCCATAAATTATCTTGGGCCCTCTCACACATATTATCCACATATTATCCAACTTGGGTTTTCACAAAAATACCCATCATATTACTGCCAAAATTGGGCCACAAAATTATACTATCTCCACAAAAAAAGCCCAAAAACATTTACCTTGTGGGAAAAATCCAAATAGGCCCAACAAAACCCTATTAAAAGCCCGTTGCTACAAGGCACATTTAAAAGCCCGTTGCTACACGGCACCTCTAAAACTTGTTGCTACATGGCACCTAAAGCCCGTTGCTACACGGCATCTCTTAAATCCTGTTGCTACACGACAATGTTTTTACAAAATCTTATAAAGCCCAAAAGCTAATTTGACACCTATCTTACAAAGCCCAAGTACTAATTTGGACCTATTTTACAAAGCCTAAGTACTAATTTGGCACCTATTTTATAAAGCCCAAATATTATTTTGGCACTACCTTACAAAGCCCAAATCTATTTTGGCAATTATCTATAAAAGCCCAAAATACTATTTTGGCAAAAATAATTACATTATGCTCAAAACCCAAAACTATTCCTTGGCAAAATATATACTAAAGTCCCTAACTCATGGGAAAAATAAATTACTCATCTCTCAAAAATATTTCTTTCACAAAATTTATGGGAACTATGCTTATTTTTCCATAATCAACTAACTACAAAAGCCCATGTATATTACCCACGGCAAAACTATTCATTTTTGTAGGGATGACTAAGCCCAAGGAAGCTCAAATCCCAGCTGAGCCAGCCTAGCTCATATACAAATCCCAACAGCTGAGCTCATGTGAGCTGTCCAGTCAAACTTCAGCACAACTTGACAGCTGTGAGCCCATCACCATCAGTTCCAGCTTGTCCAATCAGATCAGAAGAGGGACATGTGTCCAGCAGGGGTTAAACCCTTCCTTGCCAAGCTAAATTCCATCATTTCTCATGTGACATAAAGCTGAGATGACATGACAAAAAGCTGGGAAGCTTCAGCCAGCTGTATCTCTTTCCTTCTCCTACCCATTTGGTCAAGGGCCAAGGGAAGCCATAACCAGGCCATGAAAGCTTCTGGAACAACTTGAAATCAGTTCATTATCATGCCAAAAACGTGTACTTTCTGGTTCATGGACCAAGCACATGAACCTAAATGGGGAAACTTAGGGAAATGTGGTTTGGAGGGAACCAAAGGGATCCCAGCAGAGTTCCCACCATAGGGCTCCAAGATTGACACCTAATTTGGGGTGATACAATTTGCCCTAGGGAGCTCTGATTCTAGCAGTAGCAAAACCAAGATTATTAGCCTAATACATGCTTTAATCCCATCAGCTAAGGCTAATAAGCATTTAATGCTAGGCCAGAGTTCTTGCTGTTATTACCCAAAACAGCAAGAACATTCAAAAAGCTGAGCTTACTACTCTTGGCCAAAATCCTAGGAACGATTCTCTAAGGATTTTCTGAAGATTGAGGAAGATTTAGCAGAGATTATTTACTAATTATCCTCCCAAACTCAACTATAAATGAAACTCTCTACTAATCCTTCAGAGGGACCAATACACATTAAGAGATACACTGATAGAAAGAGTTCTTCCTTAACTTCTCTGTCTAAACCTTCTCTAAGCTCTGGCAAAGTTCTAAGTTCTTAGTTTCCAGCTCCTAGCCCACAAACACTCCTCATACCTCTACTCATAAACACTTATCTGTCCCCAGCAGAAAGTCCTAGTAGCTTTACTATACACTCTCACTCATTACTCATACTACTCACAAATGACTCTCTCTACTCACTACATATACTATATCCATGAGCATGCCTTGGCACCACAATGATCTTGCTGCGCTAGCTGGAATCTCTCTTTCTTCCTTCATCTCACACTAAGTTTTCCTCATTATTTGTTATAATGGAGCCCATAATATTCATTTACTCATTTACTATTGAAGGTTATGATGTAACTATCACTATAGAATTTTTTCCTCATATTGTTGTGTTAGAAGACTCTTCTCCAGAGCCAATGGATGATGAGTTTGAAAATGTGGATACTTTCCTTAATCTGTGAAATAGCTAACAGTTGGAGGTTTATTCTGTTCTGTCTTACTTTACCACTGTGACATTTTACCGCTAGGCTACTTTTCTGCATAAACATTTTACTATTGGACTATTTCTTACAATATGCTTTTTAATCATGCTAACGTGTTTGCTATAGGAATTGTTTATGGGCTATTTTTGTCAGTCTCAACCTAAGCCCAAGGCATAAAATAAAGTGAATTCTTCGGATCTTCACCAATAGCCTTTGGGCCGTGCCTCGAGCCCATCATTGAGTTTCGGTTTAGGCCCCCAACCCAACTCAAATCTTATTTGTCGGAAGGAAAAACTTTTTTGCCCCCAACAACAATTAGACGGTCAAATTGTGAAAACAGAGTAGTCAAATCTTGCGAAACTTCGTCAAAGTCAATCAAACTTGGTCAATCTTTGGTCAAACTTTAGAGTTGGTTCCAAGACCATTTAACTTGATCAAATTTGGTTGATCAATGAGGTTTTAAGTGGGTTTTGGGTATTGGTCAGTGTTTTAAGGTTTTCTCAATTTTCATGCTTTATCAGTTTTAAGTTTTAAAATGGAAAAACAAAATAGTGAAAAGTTACATGCAAATCCATTGGGGTCATTTTGTAGGTTTTAGGTTGTATTTTGTAGGTCATTTTCTCGATTCTTAGTAATGTTTATATATTGTATAACTCTCTTGGAAGAGTATTGAATATTTTTAGTGATTGAAGTGTCATGATAGGTGGATACAACAATATGTGTCCATCATATGAAAAAAAAAAAATCAGATTTAAAATTTGACCATTTGATTGAAAGAGTGGGATAAAATATTGGATTTAATGAATTTTGAGCTCAATCTAACGGTTGGATTAGGAGAATGTGACCAACCAAAAATTCCTAGCATTTTGGTACAATGACACATGTCCATAATGCTCTAGACTCAAATCCAAAATTCGACTGTTGGATTGGAAGAATGTTGTGAGATATTGGTGTTGATGAAGTATGACAGCAATCAGACGGTCGAATTGTAAGAAATGAGTAGTCAAAATTTGTAAAACTCGGTCAAACATGATCAACCATTGAAGTTGGGTCTTTGATCGCTCGATAGGATCACATTAGGTTGAGTATGGAGATTTTGAGTGGGTTTTAGGTATTCTTTTGTGTTTTAGGGTTTTCTAGACTTTCATGCTTTTTTATAAAATCTTCTTTACCAAAATTCAATAATGATTAGTACATACATTACTAAAAAATATTAAATAATAATGCAAAGTTTATCAAGCACTAAAATACTTGTAACAACAAATTTCTCCACAACCCATTAAAAAACTAAAAAATAAGAAAAATTTGTACTAAATATTTTAAAATTTGTATTTTTTTTTAGTTCTGGAGGGAGAGTTCCCACTGCAATTTTTCCTAATTCTAGTGGTCTTTCAAAAAAATAAAAAGGATTTATTGTGACAAAGCACAATTGTTGTCATAATAGCTGAGTTTGAGCCAGCTTTACACGGCTGTTATAATGGATATCTTATTATAACAAAATTGTTTGCCACAACAGATATAATATTTGTTACAATAACTCATTAATTGCAAAAAAAAAAAAAATAATAATAATAATAACAATAAAGAGAAACAAAAGCACCGATTGTCATTCTAGCCTCTAGGTCTCTAACTCACTATCATGTTTGCTCTCATTTGATTCTAAGAAAGAAAGGGTTTTGTTTAGCAAAAAAAGAAAAAGAAAAAGAAAGAAAGGGTTTCTCTCATTCTTTATTTCTCATAGACCTTCTAGCAGTCCACCGCCGACCATCTCCTCTACTTGCTGCCGGCAAGGTACTCTCTCTCTCTCTCTCTCTCTCTCTCTCTTGTTTTGTGATTTTTTTTAGTCAAAAGGGGTTACAGAGTGAAGCAAATGACTATACATGGCTGTCCTATTCCTATTATTTGTGCTTGTAAATTTTAAGGTATTTGTAGTTGTGTCCATGGCTGTCCTATTCCTATTATTTTTGAAAAAAGAAAAAAAATTGGAGTTAAATTGAAAACTAGACGAGCAATGATGTGGGGCCACTAGAAGAGCAAAACTAGAGGCAAAAGAAATAAAGAACTATTGATGTGGGGCCACCTTAATATGATTTAATCGACATTATCCTATTGAATTTTACGTGAATGTTTTTTTTTTTCCCTGTGGTAGGGTCTACAATTCTTTACATTGGGACTCTTACTTTCATTGGAGAAACCAATAGACTATAATATTTTCTAGGGATCACAATATTATTTTATTATTGTGGGGGCCAAATGATTAGGAAGTATTGTTAAAAGCGGTATTGGCTGGGCCTTTGGCCCTATCCGAGGACGATTTGACCATCCGAGAAGGCCCAAATTCGGCTATGAAGAGAATAAAGTTAAGAGAGGAGTAGGGACAATATAAGACGGATCCGATAAGCGTTCGAGGACAAAAGTCTTCTCGGAAACTCGCGTCCGAGGTAAATCTGAATGCCATATCATAATAGACTTACTACAGAGTAATCCCACCACAAGGGATGAGACATTGGGCCGGGGGTAAGATGAGAAAGGTAAATAAATATCTTCAAAGGCTGCTACCTCCGCATTAAATGCCTTCCAACCAACTCTCTGGCCGCATTAATGTGGAAGTGATGCCTGAACAGTGATCAAGCAGCCTTACAACTACTGGTTGACGGTTTTAGGAAGTGCTGGATGGGACAGGAAGGAGTCCCCTGAATCTAACCTACACGTGTGTGGTAAGGATGATACCAAGATTGCAGTATATAATCTGGAAGAATGCACTGAGAAGGGGGATCGAAACCGATATACAATTTTTGTCTTGAGGAAAACCATACGAAACAAAGAGCTTAGTTTGTTCCGAGGATAAATTTGATAATCTGATTTGTGTTGAACCATCTTGAATCGTTGGAATTAATCATTTTCCTTTCGAGATAAATCTAGTTCTTCTATCCACGCTCTACAAATTTATTGTTTGGGCCGTTAGCGTTTGAGCCCAATCAGTTTTGGGACCAATACAATTTCAGTCCTTACAATTGGCGTTGTCTGTGGGAAGAGCTTGATCTTCCTGAAGGAAATTCGGTTACAACGCTCATGATAGAGGAAGTAGGTCCACACCAGGCAGCAGCAGGACCGCACCAGATAGAAGCAGGCCCACGCCAAGTAGAATCAAGGGGTTTCCAGCATGGTAATCCGCACCGGAGCCTCGAACGGAGAGAGGGCCGTCAGGGAAGTGTACGCACAACTTATACCAACAAAATCCAGTCTCAAGGGAAAAGTCATGTCTCCCATGCAAAGAATGATAGGGACATGCAACTTGAAATTGATGAATTGAAAAGAGAGTTGCGTCACGCGCGACGACGGCGTTCCCCGCCCAGCTCCGAGCCTTCCTTCGAGGAGACAGATGGTGCTAGTTATAGACAAAGAGGAGTACCACCGTCAACGTAAGCACAAAGGTCCGCCGAGTAGGGGCTTGGGGAATAACGCCATGAACAAAGCTCTAAGCCAAGTTTCCAAATCACCCTTCACAAGGAATATTGAGGATGCGAATCTTCCTCGGCGATTTCATCAGCCAACTTTTACCTTGTACAATGGCCGGACGGATCTAGTAGAACACGTTAGCCATTTCAGCCAAAAGATGGTTATCTACTCCAGAGACGAAGCTTTAATGTGCAAGGTCTTTCCATCAAGTTTGGGCCCGATGGCGATGAGGTGGTTTAACGGTTTAAGGGCTAATTCTATCGATTCCTTCAAGGGACTTACCCGGGCTTTTGGCGCACGCTTTATTACCTGCAGCAGGGTTCCTCGGCCTTTGGGGTCTCTGTTGTCGATGTCCATGCGAGTGGGTGAGACTCTTAAAACTTATTCGGATAGATACTGGGAAATGTTAATGAGATAGAGGGAGAGCATGATGATGTGGAAATAAGTACTTTTAAGGCCAGTCTTCCAGCTGAGCATGATTTGAGGAAATCGTTAACTGGCAAACCTGTCACTAGTGTACATCAATTGATGGATCGGATTGACAAGTACAGAAGAGTAGAAGAAGACCAACTGTAGGGAAAGGGAAAGGCTAAGGTAATCCCTCAGGAGAGGAGGAATTTCAAGTCGGATCAGTATAACAATAATCGGCCTCGGAAAGACTTTGTTGGGCAGTCAGGTTCTGCCAATACCCAGGCGGTTAGTGTTGTGTTTCGGGAGTCGGTGCAACAGGTATTGGAGAAGATCAAGAATGAACCATTTTTTAGATTGCCAAATAAGATGGCAGGAGAGCCTACGAGACACAACCAGAATCTCTATTGCCACTACCATCAAGATCACGGACACACGACTGAGGACTGTAGGAATTTATGGGACCACCTGGAACAATTAGTCCGAGAAGGGAAGTTGAATCAGCTATTGCACCACTCTAGTGGCCGAGTAGGCCAGGCAGGTTCGGAGGCGCGGGGCGATGCTTCTTCGAGGCTCCCCCTTGGAACAATCAATGTTATTTTTGCTGCCCCGGGGAGGACTGGATCTTGCCTTTCCATGGTACTATCAGTATCTCGATATCCAGTCGAGGAGTGTAGCTCAACGTCTAAAAGAGCCAGGATGGACATCCCATTGGTTTTGGGCTTTTCAGATGAAGACAAGGTAGGAACCATACAACCACATGATGATGCTCTGGTGGTTACACTGAGAATAGGCGGGTACGATGTGAGAAGGGTAATGGTTGATTAGGGCAGCGTAGCTGATATAATGTACCCTGACTTATACAATGGGCTAGGTTTGAAGCCTGAGCACTTGACAACTTACAGTTCACCTCTGGTGAGTTTTGAGGGAAGAATGGTCGTCCCAAAAGGTCAGATAAGGCTACCTGTGCAGGCCGGTATAGATGTGGTGGAGGTGGACTTCATCGTGGTAGATGTTTTCTTTCCATACACGGCTATTATGGGCCAACCTTGGCTTCACATCCTGGATGCGGTCTCCTCCACCCTACACCAGAAAGTAAAGTACCCATCCGGAGGCCGAGTTTTGGAGATAGTGGGAAGCCAGGCTACAGCCCGGCAATGCCTAGTAGCGGCTATCCAACATCGGCCAGAGGCAGAGACCTCGGCTACCGCCAATAATGGTTTATAGCAATTAAGAGCCCCAACATTACCCTTAAATGGACTGGCCGATGAGGCGAAATGCGAAGATTTGGAGAGGGTAACTGTTTCTAATAATCCGGAGAAAGTCTTCCAGGTTGGGGCTAAACTGCCTTCGCGAGAGAAGGAGCAGTTGGTCGAATTCCTCAGAGAAAATATTGATGTGTTCGCGTGGAATCCATACGAAGCCCCAGGTATAGACCCAAGCTTCATTTGTCATCGACTAAATGTGAATCCCTCCATTATTCCGAAGAAACAGCCACCTCGGCGCCCATCAAAAGAGCACGCCGAAGCTGTTAGGAGTGAAGTTGCCAAGCTCAAGCAGGCAGGGGCTATCAAGGAAGTCTTTTATCCTCAGTGGTTAGCCAACACGGTGGTGGTGAAGAAAAAGACTGGGAAATGGCGAGTGTGCGTGGACTTCACGGACCTCAACAAGGCTTGTCCCAAGGATCCTTTTCCTATGCCCAAGATAGACCAGTTGGTGGATGCAATAGTTGGTTATCCTCGAATGAGTTTTTTGGATGCCTTTCAAGGATATCACCAAATACCGCTAGCGGTGGACGATCAGGAGAAGACAACTTTTGTCACCCCTATTGGGAACTATCATTATAAAGTGATGCCCTTTGGTTTGAAAAATGCGAGGTCTACCTATCAACGGATGATGACTAAAATGTTCGAACCATAACTGGGCAGAAACATTGAGGTCTATATCGACGATATGGTTGTGAAAAGTAAAGTGGTGTCCGAGCACGTGGAAGATCTTATGGGTATTTTTGGGATTCTGAGAAAGCATAAGTTACGTCTGAATGCCTCAAAGTGTTCCTTTGGCGTAGGCTTCGGAAAGTTCATGGGATACATGGTGACTCATAGGGGAATTAAGGTGAACCCCGACCAGATTAAGGCCATTAATGATTTACAAGCACCTAGGAATCCGAAGGAGGTGCAGAAACTGACAGGAATGACAGCTGCCTTGAACCGATTTATATCCCGGTCAGCTGATAGATGTAGACCTTTCTTTCGTTCACTGCATAAATGGAAGGGATTTGAGTGGACTGAGGAATGCGTCGCAGCATTTCAACAGTTGAAAAAGTACCTGTCTCGATCGCCTATCATGTCCAGCCTTGAGGTGGACGAGGTCCTGTTTGCCTATCTAGCAGTTGCTTCTCATGCAGTTAGTTTCGTCTTAATACGAGAGGATAGTGGTGTCCAAAGGCTAGTTTATTATGTAAGCAAGTCACTTCATGAGGCCGAGGTGAGATACTTATCGTTAGGAAAGGCCATCTTGGCAGTAGTCTATGCAACTCACAAGCTCCCGCATTACTTTCAGGCACACACCGTAGTGGTCCTAACTCAGCTACCCCTTAAGTCCATACTTAGAAGCGCGGACTATACAGGGAGGATTGCTAAATGGGGCATGATCCTAGGGGCTTTTGACATCAAGTATATGCCCCACACCTCTGTGAAAGGCCAGGTCCTCACCAATTTAGTAGCCGAGTTCGCCGAGCTCCCAGAAGAAGCTGAGATGAAGCAACATGACATGGATGAAAAGTTGGTTGGCATGATTTCCACGCAGGACAGGTCATCCTGGAAAGTATATGTGGATGGTGCAGCAAATCAACGGGGAGCAGGGGTGGGGCTAGTTCTAGTATCCCCCGAAGAGATCATCATTGAGAAGTCCTTGAGACTGGGATTCTCAGCCACGAACAACGAAGCAGAATATGAAGCATTGCTGATGGGAATGAGTATGGTCCAGAAAATGGGCGGAAAGGTAGTGGAAGTGTTCTCGGATTCAAGATTGATAGTCGGCTAGGTGAAAGGGGAACTGGAAGCCCGAGATGTAAGAATGCAGGAGTATTTGAGTCAAGTTAAGCGCGTACAAACAAAATTTCAATCTTTTGACTTGTCGCATATTCCCCAAGGTGAAAATACCCACGCCGATTCCTTGGTAACCCTTGCCACCTCTTCGGCACTGAATTTTCCCAGAGTGATAATCGTTGAGGATTTGTGCACTCCCACGCCAGTAGGGAGGGATGTGCTTCAGGTCCATCAAGTCAACCTAGCGCCGAGCTGGATGGACCCCGTAATGAAATTCCTTGAAAGTAACACCTTGCCTGAAGAGAAAATAGAAGCCGAGAAAATACGGAGGAAAGCTCCTCAGTTTTGGTTATCCAAGGACAAAAGGTTGTACAAACGCTCTTTTTCTGGGCCGTATCTGCTTTGTATACACCTCGAGATGTCAGAGTCACTTCTAGAGGAACTGCATGAAGGAATTTGTGGAAGCCACACGGGGGGAAGGTCCCTATCTCACAGGGCCATCACTCAAGGATACTGGTGGTCGAATATGCAGAAGGAAGCGCAGGAGTACGTTAGAAAGTGTGACCAGTGTCAGAGGTTCGCTCCAAACATTCACCAGCCTGGAGGAATTCTTAACCCTCTGTCCAGCCCTTGGCCTTTTGCTCAGTGGGGTTTAGATATTGTAGGTCCTTTTCCTAAGGCATCAGGAAACAGGAGGTATCTGCTGGTCGGCACAGATTATTTCACTAAGTGGGTGGAGGCTAAGCCTTTGGCTAACATCAAAGACGTTGATGTTAAGAGGTTTATCTGGAAGAATATTGTGACGCGGTTTGGAACTCCATATACTCTTATTTCGGATAATGGCCTTTAATTTGATAGTAAAGCCTTTAGGCAGTACTGTTCAGATTTGGGTATAAAGAATAGATATTCCACTCCGGCTTATCCTCAAGGGAACGGGCAAGCTGAAGCCGTCAACAAAGTTATAGTCAATGGACTTAAAAAGAGGCTGGATGATACGAAAGGAAAATGGGTGGAGGAATTGCCGCACGTCCTTTGGACCTATCGAACAACGCCCCGCAAGTCAACAGGAGAGACTCCTTTCTCAATGGCATATGGAGCTGAGGCCATCATCCCTCTGGAAATTGGTTTCCCAACGTTAAGGACTAGTACATTTACCTCGGACGGTAATGACGGGCTGTTAGAAAAGAGTTTGGATTTGATTGAAGAGCGAAGGGAGAATGCAATGGTCCAATTGGCTTACTACCAACATAAACTCAAGCAAGGTTATGATACTAATGTAAAGCTGAGGCCATTAGCTGTAGGAGACCTGGTGCTGAGGAAAGTTCTGGGAAACACTAAGAATCTAGCTTGGGGAAAATTGGGGCCTAATTGGGAAGGACCTTATCGGATTACTTCAGTAGCCGGGATTGGGGCCTATTACCTGGAAGACCTAGATGAAAAAGCTGTACTCCACCCTTGGAATGTAAACAATCTCAAGAGGTATTATTATTAATAAAAGTGATCTAGTTTGAATTCCTTTTAATTTATGCCAACCATATACCATGTGTTTCCATATCTATTGAAGTATTAAACAGAAACTAAGTTATGTTAGGTTCCTTGGACCACAAACTTAGTGGAAATTAATACCCTATGACATCTATTGAAGTATTAAACAGAAACTAAGTTATGTCAGGTTCCTCGGACCACAAACTTAGTGGAAATTAATACCCTATGACATCTATTGAAGTATTAAACAGAAACTAAGTTATGTAAGGTCCTCGGACCACAAACTTAGTGGAAATTAATACCCTTTGACATTTATTGAAGTATTAAACAGAAACTAAGTTATGTCAGGTTCTCGGACCACAAACTTAGTAGAAATTAATACCCTATGACATCTATTGAAGTATTAAATAGAAACTAAGTTATGTCAGGTCCTCGGACCACAAACTTAGTGGAAATTAATATCCTTTGACATCTATTGAAGTATTAAACAGAAACTAAGTTATGTCAGGTTCTCGGACCACAAACTTAGTGGAAATTAATACCCTATGACATCTATTGAAGTATTAAACAGAAACTAAGTTATTTCAGGTCCTTGGACCACAAACTTAGTGGAAATTAATACCCTTTGACATCTATTAAAGTATTAAACAGAAACTAAGTTATGTTAGGTTCCTCGGACCACAAACTTAGTGGAAATTAATACCCTATGACATCTATTAAAGTATTAAACAGAAACTAAGTTATGTCAGGTTCCTCGAACCACAAACTTAGTGGAAATTAGTACATTATGATATCTGTTGAAGTATTAAACAAAAACTAAGTTATGTCAGGTTCTATGGACCACAAACTTAGTGGAAATTAATATCCTGTGACATCTGTTGAAGTATTAAACAGAAATTAAGTTATGTCAGGTTCCTCGGACCACAAACTTGGTGGAAATTAATACCCTTTTGACATCTATTGAAGCGTTAAATGGGTTCAATGGAAACTGATACAACCTCTTGTTATTAAAGTGCTAGTGCCACATGAACTTGGGCATTTCAAAATAATAAACCCTCAAATATGTCCTCGGATTACAAGGTTCTCAATTATCTATTGAAGAAATAATCCCAATAGGCCTGGGGACATCATTTAATATATAATTGAAGTAATTTAGATCTAACTTTACCCAACTTTTGAACGCTTCCTTAAGATTCAATTTATGGATGGATATATACGTATCTGAAATGTATCTATATGATATCATGGTCTTACTAGTTATAATCCGTTTTGGCTGCCAACTGTTAGTGTATGTAAGTTATATTTTTCCTCTTGTATAAACAACGGATAATCAGGGTGAAACCACTCGAACGGAAATGGTTGAACGAACAACACAAAAACAGGATAAACAGCAATTCAAACAAATTTCAAAAAGTAAAAGTGCATATTTCATTAATATATGTTTGTGAAAAAGAAAAATAAATAAACAAACGGAAACCAAGCCCCTTGTAAAGGTTCTACTTAAATTACAAGATAAGACCTATTTCTTCAGCTTAATTTGAAGCTTAGAAGTTTGGTGGGCCGGTTTGTCTGCCTCAGTAGTAGTTGTTCCCTCTTTGTCCTTGGCAGCTCCCTCGGCTGGCATGATTATAGAGGCCAAATCTTGCTGAAAGCCTTGAGAAGCTACCTCTGCCACCGGAACGTCTGCAACTTTACCTAAGGGTGCGTCTTGGGGAACATTGGTCACTTTGGCTGGTTTCTGTTGGCTAGGAGGAGGGGGGTCCTGAGGTGATACTACTGGATTGGGATCAGTGGTTATAGAAGTCACCTCAGCTTGAAGGGAAGGAGGATCCGAGACTCGGATTGCAGGAGGGTAGAACACATTTGCTGCCTTCCTCAACTCAGATGAAGCCTCAAACCCGGCTTGGTTGAGGGCTTCATCCCAAGTTTGGGCGCAGTAGATGCGGCACATTGCTGGGACCTTTGTCCTGAGGGTTTCTTCAGTCTCAGCCACTCCGAGGTCATAACCTTTTTGCTCGGCCTCGTCCCTTTCCTTCTCGACCTCAACCTTTGCATTCTCGGCTTCCTCCCTGGATTTTTCAGCTTGCTCCCTTAATTTTTGGGTTTCCTCCAGATGTTTTTTAAGGGCTAGCACTTGCTCCCTGGCCGCCTTCAATTTGTCATTTACTTCGCACAAGCGCTTCCTCTGGTCCTCGTCTTGCCTTTACGCGCTGTCCAAGGCCGAATCTGCACTCTTTCGGGCTTGTTCCTCCTCGGTTAGTTTTTTCTTCAGCTCTGCCACGTCTTTTTCAGAGGTGGCTAGGGTTTGCACCGCTGCCATCCTCCTTTTTCTTTCATCTTCCAGCTGTTGATAGCTGGCATTCATTATCTGTTCGAGCCTGAAAGTGTTTTGGATGGCCTAAAAATTGAAAGGTCAACATCACAACAAGTAAAAAAAAAAAAAAAAAAGACAAAACAAACAAAACACAAATGTACTTAGTGGGATTATAACTTAACAGTAATTTCATACCAGAGCTAAATATCTTTTGCTATTGTTAAGGACCTCGTTCTTCCCCATACGTATCAGCTCGGCCATGTCTTTAGGGAGTAACAGGGATTCCTCAAAGGCTGAAGCAACATGGCACCCAATGCCCCCGTTGAAGTCCCTAATAGACGTATCGTCTCTCATGGGCTTTCCTCCAAACATGGGTGCTGGAAGCCACGCTTGTGGCTCTGAAGGCTGAGAGTCAGCTCTCTCCATGCCCCGTTGTGGCAAATGGCTGACTTTTTGCTGCTTCGTAGCTCGCTGGGCTTCTTTTTCCCTGGTCGGACGGGATTTTCCAGTGTCCACCAAGTCCTTCCCCTTCTGCTCCCTTCGCCTTCTCAATTCAGCAGCGTCAACTCTAACCGGCTGAGGAGGTTGATGAGGAGGTTGGTGAGAAGCGGGAGGAGGAGACTTTGTGGGAGGAGGAGGAATATGAGATTGTGTAGATTTCACCGGTGCACTTTTTCCAGGCTGATTTTCTATCAGCTCTTGTAGACTCTTCTGGGGCTTCCTTTGGATACCCATTTCGTCAAAAATGTCCTCGACGGGTAGGGTCTGATTAAAAACCTCGAATTCGTTCGAGAAGTCTGATAAATCTACAACTTCCTCTGGATCTTCTATTTCTTCTTCTTCTTTTTCTTCTTTTCTGTCCTCCTCTTCTCTGATGACGAGTTGGGATGAGGATGCGCTTACTAAAGTAGTGGCAATGAAAAGTGGTTATGCGCAAGGAGTGTCTCTAAGGAGGGGAACACCTTCTGGAACGACGAACCCTTGGTAGGCAACACTGATACGGTGGAGCCGAGGATCACGAGCTCTGATCACACACTTAGGAGCTTGGAAGGCGAACGATAGGGGTGTGTATCCAAGTATTAAATAGGTTGCTCGGAGTTGACCGTCAGTTTCGTTCACGTACACCTCGGCTTGTAAGATCTTATCCAAGCTCTTTTGATTAACTAAGCTAAGTTTGGGCCTAGTAGCACGCTTGTCTGCAAAATCATCGAAGTGGAATAAAGTTTCATTAGGAACAAGGATGTAAATAAGTGAAAGAAAGATGTAAACTACAATTTTTAAACCTATGGCTATTTCCTCACCTGGTTTTCCCTCTCTAGTCGGACAAGGTAGGCCATCGTGCCATTCCTCGGAAAAGATTAGGAAATCCTCCTTTAAGTTTTTGTTCGAAGTGGGGAGACATTGGATTAGCCTTACTTCGAGACGCCTCGACTTGAGGTAATATCCCTGACCCTTCAAATGGTGCAGATTGTACACCCAATTCATGTCGTGATGGGTTAGGTTCAGGTTCATTCTCTCATTTAAAGCTTCTATACTTCCCAAGACCCTAAACATGTTTGGGGCACACTGTGTGGGAGATAATCTAAAAAACCTAAGGTAACTCCTAGTAATGTTACCCATGGGAATGGTCATCCCACCCTCTATAAAGGCAATCATGGGAATGACCACCTCCCCGGTTTTCCTAGCATCGGCCCATTCTCCCTGGGCAGCGTACCTCATATCTACTGTGGGTGGAATCCTATACTTAGCCCTAAAACTCCTCATACTCTCCTCGGACTCGACCAAACACTTGAACTTACCCATTTTCCTAAAGGGCTATGAAGAAAAGTTAACCAGTTTAAAATGAAAGCTAAAGGATTTAAGAAGACTTACAGGTTTGGAAAGGGGTCCTCGGACAAGTTTCTAGTATTTATAGGCGCACAGAGAAATGAAAGATAGGGAGTCAGGTTCAATGTATGAGCTCTAGAATTATGAGATTGCGAAAAGTAAGCACAGGAGTTGATTTGAAAAAAAAAACTATTTATGGTGACGTATAAATTGCAGGCGGGAAATTTCCCGCTCGTGAAACGAGGAAAACCCTCCACCGTTTGATTCACATCTTACCGTTGAACGTGGGGGACAAGGGCGTTGCCAAAATTTAATACTGGCGCGCTCTGGGCGACGAAGCGTCAGGAGTGTGTCTTGGGCAGGTAAAAAGACATATTGAGGATCAGGACTACGGAATAGGGTCATAAACAAGATGGGCTGTGATGGGAGTGACGATGATACATCCCACGGACGAAGATAATATTAATGACGAAGGAAGTATCCTTGACGAAGTCATCAGGAACAACGAAGAAAGCTATCATCACTGACGAAGGCAGGAAGTCATTCAATGCAGTCAATCAATGACCTGAGCAGTTACAAAATCAACCCAGCAGACCGTTGGGAACCTCTTAAAAGTCTCATTATTGGACCAGAGGCGTTACTTGAGAAAGCATTAACCACCCCAACGGCTAGCCCCCAAGGCCACAGGTATAAAGCTCTCATTCAGTCAACAGAAGGTAAGATATACACAGATACATACTGATATTTTGAGAGCATATTCTAATTCTTGATTTCTATTTATCATCCTAACTTTGGCATCAGAGACGTTGTGGCAGGCACCACACCGGTGACCATCATTAAGCATATTCTCTCGCACAACGAAGGGTTCCATCTGCTCAATCTTGCTGACGATCTTATGCTTCATCAGTTTGGCGCCGTCTGTGGGAACGACATTTTTCAGATTCATATTTGAAAACGTGGTTTCCATTAACTCTCTGCATTCAGATGGAATCCAACCCAGATTCAGCAGCCTTGGCCCAGCAGGTTCAAGCCCTTGCAGCCACCATTGAAGATCTTACAAAACAGAACCAGGAAATGAAGCTGCGACTCCAGCAGGTTCAACAGGCTCAACAGGACGAAAATCGGTCCAAGGGTAACCTGGAGGGAGAAGGGGATAGCCACAGGAGAGGAACACCTCAAAGGCCAACCACTCCGGACGAACAAAACTCAGATCTTCTTCGAGAAATGAGGAAGGAGATGGACGAACTGAGGAGCGCCATTAAGGAAAGGACGGACCGAAGCGTAGACAAACTGGTACGGGCTACGGATTCTCCCTTCACCACAGCGGTACTTGATTGCCTCGTTCCCTCAAAATTTCGATTACCACAACTTGAGCCCTTCGATGGACTCAAAGACCCTCAAGATCATCTTAATACCTTTAAGATGACCCTGGGTCTTCAACAGCCACCTGACGAGATACTGTGTCGTTGCTTCCCAACCACTCTCAAAGGAGCTGCAAGAGAATGGTTCACAAAGTTACCGACTTCGTCCATAGACAATTTCGATCAATTAAGCAGTGCCTTCTTGCGCCATTTTATAGGGGGCAACGTCCAAAGAGGCCAGCAGACTATTTACTCACCATAAAACAGGGAGAGAAGGAGACTCTGAGGTCGTATGTCAAACGATTCACCCGGGAGACGCTGGAGGTGGACGAAGCTGATGACAAAGTGCAGCTGACGACCTTCAAGGCGGGACTGAGGTCCAAAGATCTCGTGGCCTCCCTCGCAAAGAATCCACCAAAGACGATGGCGGAAGTGCTTCTAAAAGCACAGAAGTACATGAATGCTGAAGACGCTTTAGCTGCCATAAAGGACATTGAGAAGCCAGGCGACAAAACCAAGAGGGAAGACGACCGTAGGGGGCAGAAGAGAGATCGACCAGATCGTCGGAGCAATGACGGGAACAGGAGGAAAGATGACAGAAATCCTCGGATGGTAAGATTTACTCCCTTGGTTATGCCTGTTGACGAAATTTTCACGCAGATCAAGGACGAGCATTATCTCAAATGGCCCAGACCATTGCACTCATCCCCTAGTGTCCGTGACAAGAACAAGTACTACCGATTCCATAAAGATCACGGCCATAACACGGAAGATTGCAGAGACCTAAAGGAACAAATAGAGGAGTTAATACGGAAAGGGAAGTTGCAGAAATATGTGAAGAAAGGAGAATATAGCAGGTTCAGAGACGACAATAAAGCCCAGCATGAATCCTTCCCCCGGGATGACAACCGTCCGTCCCAACCTCCAAACAAGGTGATCGGGGAGATCAACACGATTACAGGAGGACCGTCCTCAGGAGGGTCGTTCAGATCACTCAAAAAGGCATACCAGAGGCAGGTGAATAGCGTCCACACCGTACCTCCGTCCAAGCACCGACGAACATACCAGGACATGTGTTTTGGCGAAGGGGACGCCATGGGAGTGAAGCAGCCCCACAATGATCCCCTAGTCATAATACTGACTATAGAAGGGTTCAATACCAAAAGAATCCTCGTTGATAACGGAAGCTCCGCGGACATCATTTACTTCCCAGCCTTCCAGCAGCTGAGATTGGATCCAAAAAGACTCCGCCCTTTTGACTCTCCACTCGTCAGTTTCAGTGGAGATAAGGTCTACCCCAGGGGCATAGTGACGTTGACGGTGACCGCAGGGACCTATCCAGTATAGTTGACCAAACAAGTAGACTTCCTGGTGGTAGATTGTCCCTCATCCTACAATGTAATCATTAGGAGGCCCACCCTCAACAAATGGAAAGCGGTGACGTCAACCTACTGTTTGAAGGTGAAATTCCCAACAGATAATGGCGTTGGAGAGGTAAAAGGCGATCAAGTCCTGGCCAGAGAATGCTATCAGGCTGTCCTAGCTGGAAATGAAAACCACACGTGGATGGTTGAAGAAAAAGAGGAAGATGGAATAGAGGCCCTGGAAACAGTGGAGCTGGTAGAAGGAAATACGGACAAGACAACCAAGATAGGGACGACGTTGAGCCCAGAGATGAGAACAAGACTAATAAAGTTCCTAAAAGAGAACCTAGATGCCTTTGCATGGAGTCACGAGGACATGCCGGGCATATCTCCAGAAGTCATCCAGCACAGGCTGAATGTGGACCCTGAACGGAAGCCCGTTCAGCAACGACGAAGAACCTTCGCTCCAGAACGAGATCAGGCAGTGGCAGAGGAAGTTACCAAACTCCTAAGGGCTGGATTCATCAGGGAAGTGTATTATCCAGAATGGCTCGCCAATGTCGTCCTGGTCAAGAAAGCAAACGGGAAATGGAGGATGTGCGTGGACTTCACCGACCTGAACAAAGCATGCCCAAAGGATAGCTTCCCTCTGCCAAGAATAGACCAGCTCGTGGACTCCACAGCCGGGCACAAGTTACTGACGTTCATGGACGCCTTCTCAGGATATAATCAGATAAAGATGGCTGAAGAAGACCAGGAGAAGACCGCCTTTATCACAAGTCAGGGACTCTACTGCTACAAGGTAATGCCTTTCGGGTTGAAAAATGCTGGAGCTACATATCAGAGGCTTGTGAACAAAATGTTCAGTCAACAGATTGGCAAGAACATGGAGGTGTACGTGGACGATATGCTCGTCAAGAGCAAGGAAGAGCTTGCGCATCTGGACGACTTGAAGGAAACTTTTACAACCCTCAAAAAACACCAAATGAGGTTGAATCCGAGTAAGTGTGTTTTTGGGGTAGCCTCGGGGAAGTTCCTGGGATTCATGGTGTCCCAGAGAGGAATAGAAGCAAGCCCAGAGAAAGTACAAGCTATCATCGACATGGCCTGGCCCAAAACCGTCAAGGATGTTCAGAAACTCACAGGAAGGATAGCGGCATTAAACAGGTTCGTCTCTAGGGCTACAGACAAATGCCTGCCCTTTTTTAAAACCTTGAAGCAAGCTTTCGCCTGGACCGACGAATGCGAAGCGGCGTTCCAAGAGCTAAAACACTACCTGAGCAGTCCACCTCTCCTAAGCCCGTCCAAAGAAGGAGAAAACCTATACTTATACCTGGCGGTGTCAGCCTCGGCAGTAAGTGCAGCTTTGATTAGAGAAGAAGACAGGAAGCAGCTCCCGGTTTATTACGTTAGCCAAGCTTTCCAAGGAGCTGAGTCCAGGTACCCAAAGATCGAAAAGATTGCGTTTGCACTAATAGTGGCCTCGCGCAAGCTCAGGCAATATTTCCAATCAAATCCCATTCTCGTAATGACGGACCAGCCAATCAAGAAATCAATGAACAAGCCAGAAGCAGCAGGGAGAATGGTCCAGTGGGCAATCGAACTTAGTCAATTTGACATCGAGTACCATCCCAGAACGGCGATCAAGGCGCAAGCTCTGGCAGACTTCATCGCAGAGTTCACCCTTCCGGACGAAGATAGAATTACCAACGAGGAAGATAGATGGAAGATACAAACTGATGGTTCGTCAGCTCAGAGGAAGGGGGGAGTAGGGGTTGTCATAACCTCCCCTGACGGAGAAGTGCTAAAATACGGGGTCCAACTAAAATTCCCAGCCACCAACAACGAAGCTGAATACGAGGGGATACTGACGGGACTGAGGCTCGGAAGGGCACTTGGTGCTAAAAACTTGTTGATTCAAAGTGACTTCCCAGCCACTAACAACGAAGCTGAATACGAGGGGATACTGACGGGACTGAGGCTCGGAAGGGCACTTGGTGCTAAAAACTTGTTGATTCAAAGTGACTTAAAGCTAGTGATTGGACAGATTAGGGGAGAATACGAAGCGAAGGAAGAAATGATGCAGAAATACCTCAAGCTGACGAAGCATCTGACTCAGGAGTTCGACGTAGTGGAGTTCATGCAGATCCCGAGGAGTCAGAACGTGGGGGCTGACGAAGTCTCAAAACTAGCTTCATCAGAAGAAGGTGAAATTGGCACAGATCTGGCCATGGAGGTCCAGAAACACCCCAGCATTGAAGAAATTGCAACATTTACCATCCAAGGCACCGATAGCTGGATGACGCCCATAATATCCTACCTCCAGGACGGACACCTCCCTCTGAGAACGGAGGAAGCTAAAAAGATCAAGAAGAGGGCATCCAAGTTCACGATCCTTAATGACGCCTTGTACAAGAGGGGCTTCTCTATGCCCTACTTGAAGTGTGTCGACGAGGAAGAAGCCAGATACATCCTAGAAGAAATCCATGGAGGAATTTGCGGCGACCACGCTGGCCCCAGATCCCTGGTAAATAAGGTAATTCGAACAGGATACTTTTGGCCAACAATGCAGGTAGACGCAGCTGAGATCGTCAAGAGGTGCGACAAGTGCCAGCGATACGGGAATGTGCAACGGCTTCCAGCTGAGAGATTGACGACTGTAGCTTCTCCATGGCCGTTCGGACAATGGGGAATAGACATCGTCGGCCCATTGCCCCAAGGAAAAGGCCAGGTAAAGTTCCTGCTTGTTGCTATTGATTATTTCACTAAGTGGGTTGAAGCAGAGGCTCTTGCAATGATCACTGAGGCGCGCATTCGGAGCTTTGTGTGGAAGAACATAATCTGCAGGTTCGGGATTCCCTTGACGATCATATCTGATAATGGGAGGCAGTTCGACAACCAAGGCTTCAAAGAATTCTGTTCAAACCTTGGAATCAAGAATCAGTTCTCATCCCCGGGGCATCCCCAGGAAAACAGACAGACGGAAGTGACAAACAGGACGCTGCTCAAGATCATCAAAACCAGGCTGGACGAGGCGAAAGGTGCTTGGCCAGAAGAACTACCTAGTGTCCTGTGGGTTTACAGAACCACAGCCAGAACCCCGACAGGAGAGACACCCTTCAGGCTCACCTATGGCACAAAAGCAGTGATCCCAGTAGAAGTTGGGGTAACAAGCATCAGACGAGGAACTTTCAGTGAAGGATTCAATGATGACGAACTGCGACTCAACCTGGACTGTCTGGACGAAGTAAGAGATAACGCATCCGGCAAGATGACAAAGTATCAAAAGAAGATGGCCGAATACTACAACAAGAGGGTTAAACTCAGGCGACTGGACATAGGAGACCTCGTACTACGCAAGATTACTACAGCAACTAAAGACCCTACTCAGGGAAAACTGGGCCCTACATGGGAAGGGCCTTACCGCGTCGTTCACTACTCAAGACAAGGAAGTTACCACTTGGAAACCATGGACGGACAAAGGCTCCCTCGACCATGGAACATTGAGCACTTAAAGAAGTACCACGAGTAAATGTAATAGACGAATGCATTCGTTCTTAAAATTTAATGAAAAAGTTATTCCTTTGATGTCTTTGTGCAGGCAGTACTGGTCAACCATAAGGCCCATAAAAAGTTAAAGTAACAAGATTCCGCCTTGACAGATGTAAGTTACTGACGATAAACCCATGGGTATAAAAAGTTAAAAGTAACAAGATTCCGCTCTAATGGATGTAAGTTACTGACGACCCACATAATGGGCATGAATCACTAATTAACAAGATTCCGCTCTGACGGATGTAAGTTACTGACGACCCACATAATGGGTATAAATAACTAAGTAACAAGATTCCGCCTTGACGGATATAAGTTACTGACGACCCACATAATGGGTATGAATCACTAAGTAACAAGATTCCGCCTTGATGGATGTAAGTTACTGACGATCCACATAATGGGTGTAAATAACTAAGTAACAAGATTCCGCCTTGACGGATGTAAGTTACTGACGATGACTTCATGGGTAAAGAAAGTTAGGTGAATGTGTACCGCTTGGACGGGCATAAATTCCTACACAACCCATAGCAAGTACAAGTGACAACGCTCAAAATACGTTCAAGATCGTCAAAACAGTTAACAAATGGTTGATGAATAAACGTAGCAAGATATGGACGAGCGTAAATCAACCAAAACAGCTGCTGAATAAAAAAAAAGGTATGCTTCATTTTAACCCATAACCACTGGGTGATTAATATCGTTTTCAAAATAAGTGATTGTTCTAGAATTAGATAAAAAAAGGGGCCCAAAACAAGACGGGCATTCACCAAAAATACAACAAAAGGAAAATTTTTCTAAGTGACCAGGTCAGGCATCTGCAGCGGCGTCCTCATCGGCGGGTGTGTCTGTGGCAGGCTCTGGAGCATCACCATCTGGGGCAGAGGGCTGAGCAGCTTCGTCCAGAGCCATCTCCTTATCTACCTCCTCCAGATCCAAGTTCTCCATGTTGACCCCAGAAGGATACTTGACAAGATACCTCCTGAGAAGCTCAAAACCTTTAAAGTACCAGCTGAAGAGTACGGTATTGTACTCGTCAGTGGTCTGGAAAGCCTCCACCGACCTGGCAGCAATGGTTACAAGCTTCTCCTTGGTTGAAAGGAGCTGTTCATCCTTCTCTTGGGTCAACTTACGTTCAACCCTGAGGTCGTCATCCAACACTTTGACCTTCTCCTTCAATGATGTTGCCTCGTCCATGGAGGTAATCAAGTTCTTCTTCAAATCAGAGTTCTCTTTCTCCAGAGCCTCCATCCGGGTTGTCAGAGATGCCACCTTGGCCTCTTGAGTAAGATACTCAGTAGTGATATGGAGGCTCTCTCCCAACACCTGGAAGAAGTTATATAGCCATCAGTAAATAAAAATAAATAATAAAAAAAAAATGTGGAAGAACTCCGTACCTGGACGAGCTTATGAACATGACGAGAAGCGACATCGTTCAAGGACATGTCGGAAAGAGCCCTAAGATCCGCTGGAGTGACAACCTCGTGAGCCCTGTCCACGGCCAACCTTTCGTCATCTCATATTGTGGACGAACGAATATCATCCTTCTCCTTCTCCTTCCCTTTACCAGCCACGCGCTGCCTTTTGGAGCCGGGAGTAACGATCTCCTCTATTGACGTAGTTGGAGAGGCAGTTCTCGTCGTCTCAGGAGTCATGGGAGGAACGGTACTAAGGGGAGTAGAAGCAATGCCCTTCCTGGTCACGCGCACAATCTTCTTCCCCAGATTGGACAGCGGTTCGTCCTTCTTCGATCTCATCTTCGCGTACATGTCCTTGTTAAATTTTGTCGTCATCTCTGCAAGAAGAAAACGCTTATCAAGAATGATTAAGTGCACATAAGAAGAATCAGCACTGACGAGGATAATACTTACTTTTTTTGCCTTCAATACCAAGTTGACGAAGAGCGAAAGAAGATGGGTCGGGACCGAGGTTGTAAAATGCAAGAGACCGGGGGTCAACCAGTTCGTCCCAGCTCTCAATCGTCTCAGCGTACCCGATCGCAGTCTCGATGCGTTCCTTATACCGGCTCTTAAGCCCAGGCCGTCTCTTAACTATGACGAACAAAGGAACAAAAGAAGTTAGCAAAAACAAAGCCTCAAAGGTGGCAAAATTAAATGACGGGGAGAAATACTGACGCACCTAAGGTCGGGGTTCCCCACCGACGGAGCAACCTCGGGATATCACCCCAATCACTGCTAGATTGAGTCTCGAAGTCGTCCCCAGACACAAAGAAAAAGCGCAACTTCCAATACCTGAAGGACGAGGGCAAGCCCTTGACGATCCTAGTCTTCCTCTCCCAAGGGACTAACTCATAATACCCCCACTCCTTGGATTCTTTCAAACGGTATAAGTAGGTGAGCTCACTCATCCTGATCATATCCCCGTTGGAGGCCAACCATATTTGCATACAGTTGATCACGATCCTCCACGAGTTAGGCATGAGCTGCCCGTGGGCAATACCAAAGTGATCTAGAAGTTCCATCAGGAACGGGTGGACGGGGAATCTAAGCCCGCAGGTGAAATTTGATTCGTAGAAACATACTTCACCTGGGAAAAAGTGGCAGGCCCTATCTTCTTCCCTAGGTAGACGAACACGAACCCTAGACGGAAACTGAAACCTATCCTTGAACCTATTTACGGTTTCGGCGTCCAGGCCACAAACCTCCCTGAGGGCGTAAAAATAAAAAACCCTAACCTCCCAAGGGCCAGAGACCGCTGTATCCCCTTCAGCCGGGTCGCCACTAGTTGACAACCCAGTCTCAAGGTCACTAGACCTAACCTCAGACATTGACCCTCTCCTTGCTAAATCCCCGAACCAATTAAGCGATTGACGGAGCAAGGGCAACAAGTCGCCCAAAACCACGCTCAAACAATTGCCCTCAAACACAAAATTTTCTAAAAATGGATAAGTACCCAAAGACCCCCCTAGACGCGCAAAAAGGAAGGAAACCGACGGGCAAGCTATCCAAACCTCCAAACTATCAACCATGGAAATGCATAAATCAAAGGGCAGAGAAATACGGTACAAACTAAATCCCCAAAAGAAGAACAGAGACCAACAACAGAAGAGAAATAAAAAGAAACAGAAAATCAGAAATTATGCTACAGTGAAAGAAAAAAAAAAAAAGAAAGGAAGTAAAAGGAAAGAGAAACACACCTCCAATGGCAGAACAGCAAAAGCACTGCACAAGGTGATTTGAAGAAGAAAGGAGGTCTCAAGAGAATGCTCAGAGTATCACTGGGAAATTTTTTCCGTCTTTGCTCTTTGAAAAGTAAAAGAAAAATCAAAGAGGAGAAGTTTTAAACTTAGACCAAAAAGCGATTGAAAAACCAGCGGGAAACCCAAGGGTCATACCATTGATCCCATAGATCATCACGCGCCACGTGGCCATGATTGCGTGTACCGCAGCCACTAAGCATTAAAAGCGGAACAGAACACCAAGAGTCACAAGAAAAACTTTTCATCTTCCGTGATCGTCATGACACGTCACCGACGACCCCAGAACCTGGGGGCAATTAATGGGAGTGACAATGATACATCCCACGGACGAAGATAATATTAATGACGAAGGAAGTATCCTTGACGAAGTCATCAGGAACAACGAAGAAAGCTATCATCACTGACTAAGGCAGGAAGTCATTCAATGCAGTCAATCAATGACCTGAGCAGTTACAAAATCAACCCAGCAGACCGTTGGGAACCTCTTAAAAGTCTCATTATTGGACCAGAGGCGTTACTTGAGAAAGCATTAACCACCCCAACGGCTAGCCCCCAAGGCCACAGGTATAAAGCTCTCATTCAGTCAACAGAAGGTAAGATATACACAGATACATACTGATATTTTGAGAGCATATTCTGATTCTTGATTTCTATTTATCATCCTAACTTTGGCATCGGAGACGTTGTGGCAGGCACCACACCGGTGACCATCATTAAGCATATTCTCTCGCACAATGAAGGGTTCCATCTGCTCAATCTTGCTGACGATCTTGTGCTTCATCAGGCTGAGAACATCAAAATCATCCTTTCCTCCGAGGAGTCGAAAAGTAAGATTTTGAGGGGCTATTGTGGGGGCCAAATAATTAGGAAGTATTGTTAAAAGCGGTATTGGCTGGGCCTTTGGCCCTATCCGAGGACGATTTGACCGTCCAAGGAGGCCCAAATTTGACTATGAAGAGAATAAAGTTAAGAGAGGAGTAAGGACAATATAAGACGGATCCGATAAGCGTCCGAGGACAAAAGTCTTCTCGGAAACTCGCGTCTGAGGTAAATTTGAATGTCATATCATAATAGACTTACTACAAAGTAATCCCACCACAAGGGATGAGACATTGGGCCGGGGGTAAGATGAGAAAGGTAAACAAATATCTTCAAAGGCTGCTACCTCCGCATTAAATGCCTTCCAACCAACTCTCTAGCCGCATTAATGTGGAAGTGATGCCTGAACAGTGATCAAGCAGCCTTACAGCTACTGGTTGACAGTTTCAGGAAGTGTTGGATGGGACAGGAAAGAGTCCCCTGAATCTAACCTACACGTGTGTGGTAAGGATGATACCAAGACTGCAGTATATAATCTGGAAGAATGCACTCAGAAGGGGGATTGGAACCGATATACAATTTTTGTTTTGAGGAAAACCATACGAAACAAAGAGCTTAGTTTGTTCCGAGGATAAATTTGATAATCTGATTTGTGTTGAACCATCTTGAATCGTTGGAATTAATCATTTTCCTTTCGAGATAAGTCTAGTTATTCTATCCACGCTCTACAAATTTATTGTTTGGGCCATTAGCGTTTGAGCCCAATCCGGTTTTGGGACCAATACAATTTCAGTCCTTACAATTATAATAATAATAATAATAATAATAATAATAATAATAATAATAATTATTATTATTATATTTAAAAGTATCATATCCTCTAGATTGTTTGATTTGAAAGCATATGTAGTATGAAAATAATTGTTATTATTATTAGTTTTTATATTATGAATGAGAATAAATTATTTTAATCTTTATATTGATCTTTTTAATATGGTCCTTAATTTTAGTTTTATTTTTGTTGACTAAATAATTACAACTTATCAAAGTGGTGGCTTTCTTTTTAACTATGTTACAAATGAATGACAAAGAAAGGTAAGAAGCGAGCTATAGAACAAGCAAGAGATAAGGGTGATAATGTTAGTCAATCGCAAGTTTCACCTTCATCATCTGAGTCTCCAACTAATGAAGCACTTGTTTCTTCTAATAGTTTAATTAATGGGGGTAGCAAATGTAATACTTAATATTTCCCTAAAATTTATCTACTAATATACCAATGGTATGCCTAAAGCTTATTTATTTATTTTTACTTATTCCATTGTTGGCAGGATCTACTGTACAAAAGAAAAGAGGCTAAGGGTGTTTATCCATGCCATAGCTACAAGTGTGAGATACATGACAGAAGGTATTTTCCCCCTATTTTTTGGTTATTTTAATCATTTATTTTTTAGTGCTTATATTTCATTTATATTTTATATTTTACATGTTATGTGTTTCTTTCATTTTATTAGATTCTTAAGTCCGAAAATATTCTTTGAAATGATTGGACCTCCTACTCGTGGTCGTGTGCTTGGCATGGGTGCTGATGTCAAGCCTAGAGATGTGTATGGCCCAAGTTCATCTAGCCAGTGTAGTAAGCGATGCCAAGGGGATTGCTTAAAAGAAAAGGAGGATTTTGAGCTTCGTTTGAAAGAAATAGAGGATAAAAGGTCTCTGAGAAAATGGAATTTGAGGGAATAATTAGTCAATTGAAAGAGGAAATGCCTCTTATTATAGCAAATGTTTTGAAATCGATAGGCCTTAATTCTATGCAAGAACTGACTACATAGGTGTGTGTGTATATATATATATATATATATATATTTCAATATAATCAACATTAAATTTTTTTGCTATTTTCTTGAGGTTGTCGAAATAAGTTGTAAAGTTGCTCATCATAGATTTCAATTATTTGGATCGCTAAATTTAGATTAAAAATATGTTATTGAAATTAGTATCTCTTTACATATCCATGCAAAGTACATGATTTGTAGTGTTTGTTATGAAAATGTTATTAATGTTACTAATTAATGTAATTATTGGTGGCAAATTTATTCTTTGGAGTTCTCATTCACAAGAGAACTACAAGGTTCTTGTTAGTAGTAAGGATTTTTTTTTTAATTGATGATACTATTGTCAATAGTAAGGATTATGTATTCTTTGATGTTGATAATACTATAGTCATTCATCGTGGGGATTGTTGTTAATGTTAAATTAGTACGTTTTAGTTATATCTTTATTATGTATTGTTAATATAATTTACATAGTAATAATTTTTTTGTATACTTATTTAGTTTAATCAAAATATTTTAGATCAATGCTAGAGGTGGTGATTAAAATGTGGACAAAAATAGAGAAGATGACTCTGAGGAGGAAAACTCTCAAAAGGAGGACAATGACTCATTTAATGATTAGTCTTCCAATATTTATGTTTTCAAGTTTGGTGAAAGATATTATAGCTTTCATGTATTAATGAACATCTGATGCTATTTTGTAGATGTTTTAATATTTTTGTTTTTATTGCATTATGCACTACAATAATGGATTTGTGCTAGTTATTTGAATGGAGAAACTTTTGGGAGATTTATGTTTCCTTGCAATTAAAGTATTGGAAATAATCTCTCTTTTCTTACCAATGGAGTTATTTTGTTGCAAATAATGTATTAGTGACGTGGTAAATAGTTTTCAATAATGGTCAAAGTTCATCGAAAAAAGTAAATGGTCACATTGATAATGTATTATTGACGACAAACCAAGTATTTTACGACGGTTTTAAGTCGTCGGAAAACTACATTAATGATGACTATAGTTCATCACAAAAGCTATTTTTGACAACAAACCAAGTAATTATGACAGCTTTTATTCGTCCAAAAAAAGTATTAACAACGGCCTTAGTTTGTTGCAAAAAGTATTTGGTCGTCTGACTTCCTCGTATGAAGTTGTACTGTCGATGACAAATGAAGAAACTACGACAGCATTTGTTCATCGAAACTATGCATTAACAACGGCCTTAGGTCATCGCAAAATGCATTTGGTCGTCCAACTTCCTCGTATGAAGTTGAATCTACGATGGAAATTATCTAGTACTTACGACAGAGTTGTGCTATTTAAAATGAGTGTTAGCGACGGCCTCGTCGGTAATATAGTATTACCGACAAGGCTTTTTCTGACGGCCTTTTGCCGTTGGCAATACTAATATGCGATAGCTTTTTGTGTTGTTGCGACGAACTCTAGCCGTCGCAAATAGAAATCTTTTTTGTAGTGTTTTAGCACACAAAACACCACAACACAAGCTCAGTGTGCTACTTTTGTTTGTGGATTGATGGATCGACGGTGGTGGGTTTGTGGGTCGATGGTGGTAATGGTGGGTTTATGTGATTATGGGTTTGCTGTAGGATTTAGAAATGAGTGGTATTGGACTTGAATCAGTGCTCACTACAAAAAACGCGGGCTATAGTCGCAGTTTTTTTAGCCGCGTTTACAAAAAATGAGGCTATAGCTGACCTATAGCCGCATTTAAAAAATGTAGATCCAACTGAATAATTTTTTTTAATTTAAAGGAGGACCTATAGCCACGTTTTTTTAAATGCGGCTATAGCTAACCTATAGCCACGTTTTAGAAACGTGGCTATAGGTCCAACCGAAAAATATATATATAATTTTTTTTAAAGGAGAACCTATAGTTGCGTTTTTAAAAATGTGGCTATAGGTCCATCCGAATATTATTTTTTTAAGGACCGACCTAAAGCCACGTTTTAAAAAGGCGGCTATAGATTACCTATAGCTACGTTTTTAAAAATGCGGCTATAGGTCCTCCTTTAAAAAAAATATTGTTTTTAAATATGGACCTATAGCCGCGTTTTTAAAACCCAACTCTAGGTCCAAATATATATATAATTCAAAATTTCAAAAAACAATGAAAAAGTTAGTATTTTTAATACAATTATAAAACTTTTTTTATCAATTCACTTAAATTTCTTCTCAAAAAAAAAAAAAAAAAAAATCCCTTAATGCAATGCAAAAGGCTAGGCAGTGAATTTCAGCTAGCACACTGCCCAGGCCAATTACAATTTCCAATTCATTTGATAAAAAAAGTATTAGGTTCAATTTCCCTTAAACTATTAAATTCAATTCATTTGGTAACAAAAGTCAAAGCATAATAGCTGTAAAGTAACAAGTATCAGTAAATATCAGTTTGAAAGGTTTTTAAAACATGCTAGCTGTCAAGTCTATTTCTTGGGCATCACTACAAGAAATCTGGGTTTAGGCGACGTTTGTAAAACGTCACTAAAAACCCAAAAAACGTTGCTATAGACACAATTGGTCTATAGCGACGTTGTTTTTTTTGCGACATTCAAAAACGTCGCAATAGAGCGGTTGCTATAGGTCTATTGCGACGTTTCGAAAAACGTCACTATATGTGACTCTTTAGTGGCTTTCAAAAACTTTTAGTGACGTTTTATAAAACGTCACTAAATAATATAACATTTTTGTATATAATATAGGAAAATACATTTAGCGACGTTTATAAAACGCTGCAAATAATCACACCAATAGCGACGTTTCAAAAACGTCGCAAAAGCATTTGTCCTTTTACTTTTTAGTGACGTTTTTAAAACGTCGCAAAACCTACTCATTATTTTTCTTTTAAAATATTAAAAATGCTATGTAAACCTACTTAAAATACAACAATAAGTAACACAAGCCTACAATAAGCTTGTAATAGATCAAATATACCTATCATTAATATTCCACAATATCAAATGTCCACACTAACACATTAACCATAGATTCAATACATGTATCATCTTGAATTGAACAAAACACTTGTCTACCTACCAAAAAAAAAAAAAAAAACCTAAACTATGACAATATTAAACAAAGTACAATACTTCCAAAATAAATGTGGTTGTAACAAAAAACTGTCTACCTATACCCAAAAACAAAAAAAAAAAACAAAACAACCACCCAAACTATGACAATATTAAAACAATGTACAATAGAAAAATTCAAAATCTACACTATAGAAAAATTGTAGAAAAAAAAATACAAAATTTATAAACTTGTACATAAACTTACAATGATTTAGCCTTTGATGCTCAAGTCTTTTTGCTCAAAAATCTAAATTTGAATAAGAGTTTTCTATACCAAAATCCAACCAAAACAAGCAAACAACAAAAATTAGCACAAAAGTTCCATATCCCATTAAAGAAAAACTAAATCAAAGCAAACCCATAAGCCAAAACACGAAGACTCCATGACCCATTAAAAAAAAAAACCAAATCAAAGCAAACCCATAAGCTAAAACACAAAGACTTACACTTTAAAGAAACTTGAACACCAAAAAAGAGGGAAAAAGGTATGGTGCTGGCAGTGGGTGGTGGCTAGAGAGGGAAGAGCTTGTAGATTGGTGGGTCGACAGTGGCAAGCGGTGGCAAGGCCGGCGGCAATGGCTGGCGGTGGCTAAGTGTGAAGAAGTGATAAGGGTGGGGGGTGGGGAGAGAATATAGAAGTGGGAAGGGAAGTTTGTCTGAGAAAAAAAAATGATAAGAAAGAAAAAGGAATGAAAAAACGTGTAGGGAAAGGAGACAAAAAAAAAAAAAAGGACAAAATGGTGGGAACTTTCCCACTCAGTGAAATTTTGAGTGGGAAAAGGACAAAAAGGAGACCCCCCAAAAAAAAAAAGAGGGATGAAACGGTGGGAACTTTCCCACTCATTGAAATTTTGAGTGGGAAAAGCACAAAATGGAGACCAAAAAAAAAGAAAAAGAAAAAGAAAAAAGGGACGAAACGGTGGGAACTTTCCCACTCAGCTATATGTTTCCAAAAACGTCACTATATGTTTTCCCATAATTTTTGGACTATATGCTGGGGTGTTCTTTAATAACAAATGTCGCTATAAACAAAAAATACGCCACTAAAACTGTACTTTTTGCGGCCTTTTAAAAAACGTTGCTATTGTTTTGGGTTACAGTGACGTTTTTTAAAAAACGTCGCGAAAGGCTCACTCTTTTGCGGCGTTTTTTAAAAACGTCACAATATACTACTTATCGCGGCGAATTTAAAAACGTCGCTAAAAAAAACGCCGCCTAAACCCAGATTTCTTGTAGTGCGCTAAATAACATTTGAGAGGTTTGAAAAACAAAGAGAGAGAGAGAGAGAGAGAGGAGAGAGAGAGAGAGAGAGAGAGAGAGAGAGAGAGAGAGAGAGAGAGAGAGAGAGAGAGAGATGAAGATGAAGTAGCAGCAGCCAAAATCAGTCCACGACACCGACTTGAGGTCGAGAATGTAGAGATTGTCGCCGATGGAAGGTAAGAGTGAGAGAGACTTTTTTGCTTCCCTTTCTTTTTCCATTTTCTTTTTGCTTTTTTTTCTTTGACCCATGACCGAAAATTATTTTCTTTTGTTTGGTTGTGTTTTGATTAATTTTGGGTTTGAGCATATGGACTCTTTTTGGTCGTGTTTCTACTATAGGGATTTTTTGATGTTTGTTTGGGATTTGGTATTGGGGGTTCGAAAGGTGCGATTTTTAGCTTGGATCTGTGTTTGATTTCAAAGTGGGTTTGGATGTGGGTTTTAGGTAGACTAAGGCAAATGGGTTTCTAAGCTTGTGCTTTTGTTTTCCTTGAATAGACTGTGTGTTCAATTTGGGTTGGTTTCGTTGAAGGAGATATTTTGTTTGTGTTGTATTTTGGAGCATATTGTGTTTGATTTTGAATTTTTTGGGTTTGTGTTTGATTTTGAATTTTTTGGGTTTTTGTTTGATTTTGAATTTTTTGGGTTTGTGTTTGATTTTGATTTAGTTGGGGAAAAAAAACCCAGAAATTAAAAAATAAAAAAAAAACCTACAGCCATGTTTCAAAAATGCAGTTGTAGGAGGCTTTAGCCGTGTTTTTAAAATGCAGCCAAAACTATACCTATAGCCACGATTTTAAAATGCAGCCCAAACATGGTCTATAGCTGGGTTTTTAAAAACACAGCTATAAGTCTTAGTCTATAGCCGTGTTTAAAAAAACGTGGCTATAGACCCGCAGGAGCAATTGTCGCACAGTATAAGCTGGGTTTTTAGAGTCTATAGTAGCATTTTAGAAACGTGGCTACGACCCTCGTTTCTTGTAGTCTTAAGTGGTATTTTTTGGTTGGGGGTGATAGTTAGGGCCAGCTTAACCAATTTTAAGGCCTAAGGCAAAAACTTTAAGTGAGAATTTTTATTTTATTTTTTATAATTAAATAATATTTATTTAATTAAGACTGTAAGGTTGAATTTAATCAACCATCTTATTGGCTTTATTCCGTGCCAAATTTGCTTGTATTTCAGCAATTAGTAACCCTATATTTAGGTGGGATTCTTGTAAGGGTAGTAGGTGAGATAGTGTGAAGAAATGCTCAAGAGTGTGCAAGAAAAACAGAGACTCGCGACTGGATCTCGTAGGTGACTCGCAGCTGTAAGCCGCTAGAAGCTGCACACGTGCCAGGCATGCCAGAAGTTGAAGCGTCATGCTAGCTGGAGCACTACAGGACAAAATAGGACAACTGGCCGTTCAGTTATCTTGTGGCTGGAACTCGCGACTCAGTCAAGCCGCAAACCAACCCTGTTTTGAAAAACCTGACTCTTCGCATTCCATTCTCACCCTAGTATAAATACCCCTTATACCCACGAAAGAAAGAGAGCTTCCAGAGAGAATTTTGAGAGAGAAACCCTAGAGAAAAACAAGATTGATTCATCCACAATCTTCACATAAGAGACTCTTCAAATTCCTCTACTCTCTTCCTCTCCATTGTTAAATCCTTGAGAGGCTATTTACCAAAACTTTTTCTCACCATATCCATTACTGTGAGAGGGCTGTTTGGTGTTCTGGGAAGCAGTTAGGAAGGAACCAATTTCACATTGGTTGATGCTATGGTCAAGTAGCGGAATCCAGGAAGTTAGAAAAGAAATAGGTTCGGCGCAACCTCGTTGGAGCAAGAAGCTTGGAGGGCTTAGGTACACTGGGTAGATTAGGCTTGGAGGGTCTATTGCTGTTCATGTATCCCAACTACATTTTCTAGTGGATTACTTACCGCTTGGAGGGCGGCGGAGAGGTTTTACACCGAGGGCTTCGGTTTCCTCTTCAATAACACATCGTGTGTTGTCCTTGTGTTTGCATCTCTCTTCCCTTTATCTTTGCCTTTTATTTTCTGCTGTGGATGTGATTTTAATTGGCTTAGATTGTTTACCAATTCTGTTTATAGCTTGTGTTCACTTTCCGCACACTTATTGTTTGTCATAAAAGCTTGAATTGGTAATTTGTAAATTGGGGGTCTAAACGTTCAAGGTGTTTTATACACTATTTGAACTTTCAATTGGTATCAGAGCGGGTGCACTTGCTGTGGTTTAATTACCTAAGTGCGATCCTAGACCCCTTAGCTATGGATGAAGCTATGAAAAAGGGTATGCTGAATTGTGGTTTACATGTTTGTGATAATAACTCTATGAGTATGTTTGAAGGGTGTCCTAACAATGCACTCTTAGAGTTATTAAAAACAAAGAAATATGCTAGAATGTTTGTTCACATGCTGAAATATTTTGAAAATGAGAATCACATCTTACACAATAGTCTATATGAGTCTAATTCGTTGGTTAACAAGTATAAAAGAAGAAATAGAATATTGTGTAATAAGGTTGATAACTTGAAAAAGAAAATTCAATCTAGCAAAAGCACGGAAAATGAAGATAAGTTTCAGTTTGAAGTTCAAGAGTGCTTGTCCCATGCTTGCCTATTTGTGCACACCTCTTTGAAGGTGTTTAATTCATGTCTATGGTATCTTGATAGCGGCTATTCTCGTCATATGACAGGTGATAAATCACTGTTTAAGTCACTCAAAGAAAAGGTTGGTGACTATGTAACATTTGGCGATGGGAGTCATGTTCAAGTTCTTGGCAAAGAGACTATTGAGATACCTGGATTACCTCTATTGAAGGATGTCTTATACATCAAAGGGTTGAAGGCAAATCTTTTAAGCATCACTCAAATATGTGATGAGGATTTCCTTGTTCAATTCTCAAAGAAGGGGTGTATAATCATTGATGAAGAAGGGATTCAAGTCTTGGAAGGAAAGAGGACTACCGACAATTGCTATGGAGTGGTTCCTACGGCACCAATTTCCTGCAGAATTGCTCGTGTTGACATGTTGGAACTTTGGCATCAAAGATTCGGACATGCAAACTTCAAACAAGTGGCTAAAGTCTCCAAATTTGAAGCTATTGAGGGACGTTCAAAATTTGGAAAGGTGGAGAAGACTTTTTGTGGTGCATGCCAAATAGGGAAGCAAACAAAGGCAAGTCACCACAAGGTGAATGTGATCACCACTTCACGATGCTTAGAGCTTCTTCATGTAGATCTAATGGGGCCCACAAGAACTGAAAGTCTAGGAGGAAAAAGGTACATTATGGTCATTATTGATGATTTCTCAAGATACACTTGGGTTGAATTTCTTAGTGAAAAATCAGAAGCGTGTGAGAAATTGAAAATTCTTTGCAAGAGACTACAAAACGAGAAAGGGGTTCCTATTGTCAAGATAAGGAGTGATCATGGCAAGGAGTTTGAGAATGCAAGATTTGAGTCGTTTTGTGAGAAGAATGGAATCAAAAGGGAATTTTTAGCTTCCAAAACTCCTCAACAAAATGGGGTGGTTAAGAGGAAGAATTGGGTGATTCAAGAAATGGCAAGAGTTATGCTACTCAACAAGCAAATTCCTTAAAAGTTTTGGGGAGAAGCCGTGAACACCTCATGTCACATTGGTAATAGAATATTCTTCTGAGCGGGAACAAAGAAGACCACTTATGAAATTTGGAATGGAAAGAAGCCAAAAGTGAAGTACTTCCGAGTATTCGAAAGCAAGTGTTGCATTCTCAATGATCGTGAGAACCTTGGGAAGTTTGATGCGAAAAGTGATGAAGGCATCTTCCTTGGGTATTCTACTAATAGCCGGGCATATAGAGTATTCAACAAGAGAACAAAGATGGTAATGGAGTCCATCAATGTGGAAGTTGATGATGCTATAACAAAGGTAGAGATGGTTGATGATGGAGAAGGGCCAAGCTCTAAAGAACTCACAACTAAGGGCGAAGCCCAAGATATTGAAGTTAGAGAACCTACAATGGAAAAGGAATCAACTCCTGTGAACTCAAAAATAGAAACAAGATCAATGTCTAGGACATCAAGTCCTCTCACTCCTCCGGAAGTTCATCCTCCCATCTCTCGGAATGATGAAGTGTCTACCTCAAAGAAGCCATCATCAAGAGTGATCAAAAACCATCCGGGCAGTAACATCATTAGATCTTTAGATGAAAGTCTCCGTCTTAGAAAGGGAAACTATTCTGCACTCATGACCATTGCTTATGTTGAGTCTTCGGAGGACTTGAATTTGCTTGTGCAAGAGCTTGGGGAGCATAGTGATGAAGAATCAATCGGAGTTGTTGAAGAATCAGATGTTAAAAAGGATGAAAGCACAGCCGGTCTTCAAGAGAACTATAACTCACTCTTTGAGAAGTCGGGAGAGAATGCAAGGGTGGCCATGGCAGCCGTGAAGAAGATGAAGAAGGCAGAAGAGGACTATAAAAGTCTTCTAGTGCGTTATAAGGAGGCCAAGTGTGAGATAGAGACGCTGAATGGTGAGCTGACTGAAACTTACACAAAGGTAAAATTTCTTGAGCTTGAAGTGGTTCAAGCAAATGCCAAGATAGAGAGGGTCTCCACTAAGAAGCTTGATGAAGTCCTTTCTCAACAAAAATCGTTCTCCGATAGAACCAGATTGGTAATACTGGAGAAAGCAGTTCAGCTGCGAATATCTCCAAAGAAGTGAAGTTTATGAAGGCCAAAGAGTCGGTTGTAGTTGCCCTTACTGTGGAGAAGGCATAGGTTGAAAAGAAGAAGATTGTGGCTGACCAAAAGGCGTTGAATAAGCCCCGGAACCAATCTATGGTCAGGTCTGAAGCCAGAGGGAAATCTCTTCCAAGATCATAAAGAGGTTCTAGAACGAACCATGTTTGCCATCACTATGGACTTCAAGGACACACCCGACCAAAGTGTCATAAGCTTAGAGCATTGAAGAATGCAACTGATCAAAGGTCAAGAGGACCAAGAAATGACAAGAGAAATTGGGCTGGTGAACCATCAAGAGATCAAAATGGTGATCCCGGAATGATGGACATGATGAAGATGATTGGTGCATTCACCAACTGCTTGGAAAGCTTCACACGAAGGTTTGAAAGCCCTAACTTCCGGACCCAATCCTATAAGGATATCACCCCAAACGCAAGTGACGTGTGGGTGAAAAAGGGTACTCATGCATAAGCATTACAACATGTCCATGCATCAATACTTCCTATGCTTTGTGACTTTGTTTGGTTGTTTGCTTATTGATTGTGTGGGTTGAAATTTGTTTGTTTGTTTTTGCATTCTTTCATTCAAAATGTTTTTTCAATGTTTCTTTTGATCAATCTTTTCCTTCTTATGTGTCAAAAATCCAAAAACCACATAAAAAGTAGAAAATCAAAAAGTTTGATCGACGTTGCTGAGTTTTGTCTTAAAACTTGTTTTGCCTTGTACCTTTGTGCTAATGGCTTTATGCATTTACGAGTGTAGCTTGTTCCTATGCACTCTTATCACTGTGGAAGAAATCTTGAAATCTATGTGACTGTTGTAAATAGATCTTCAAACTTGTCATGAATGATTAGTGAATGGTTATGTTGATCTTGAGACATGCATAGACTTGTGTCTATATATCTTCCCACTCTTTATTTTTTGTTTTTACTAAAAAGAGCTCACCAAATGTAAATCTCCAAATGTAAAGAGATATTGAGCTGCAAAAGCCTGTCGCATATACTAGTATTCGACTAGGAAAAAGGGAAAGCGACCAAAAATAAAGTGTATGATTTTTCAAAAAGCCAAAAGGCTATCTCATCAAGGTGAAATATCAGACATCATTCTCACAATGAGATGTGTTTGTTTCAAAAGGATCTAAATGATCAAATGACTGAATTGTAGTGGAGCCAAAATGAAAAGCTTCCATGTTATGTTATAATGTTTTTGTGGGAAGTCATATATGCATACTTCTATAATTGAGATGGGTCACATGATCTAGTGCTAATTGTGTATAGCTTGGTTGAATTGATCATTGAAGCTTCACATTAGACTAAGGACTATCTCATTGTTGATATCCACACATAACACACAAGTTTATGTTCAATGAATGCCATATTCATTTGTGTGATTGTACTTGATAAAATGTGTTTTCACATGCTCAATCTTTGTTGATTCAAACACAAAAAGATTTTTGAGTGTTTTAGTTTTTTTTGGAAAGTATTTTGTTTTTACAAAAACTGAAAATTTCAAAAACAGTGTTGCCCTGTTTTGGTGACTTAGTTGCGGGTCAGACAAGTCGCATGCCACAGTCGTGAGCTCGCGGGTCAGTTTTGGCGACTTGTTCACGAGTGGAAGGTCCAGTCGTGTGGGGTACATAGAGATTTTCACGGCTCAGCTTGCGACTCGCTCGCGAGTAAGTCTTTCCAGTCGCGAAAAACACTTAGAAAAATTTTCAGGAGAAAATGGGCAAATGCCCCTTTCAAAAAAAAAAATCCAGCATTTTACCCCATTTCCCAAACTAATTAGGGAAATGCCCCTCTTTTGAAACTCGATTTTTTCAAAATCGAGTTATAAAAAAAAAAAATTTTTGGAGCCCTATAGTGGCGTTTTAAGGAGCCTATAGTGACGTTTTAAGGACCTATAGTGGCGTTTTGTAACTCAATCTCCATGAAGTCGAGTTACATGCAATTTTTTTTCCCTTTTTTTTTACCTATAACTCGACTTCATGGAGATCAAGTTACAAAACGCCACTATAGGTCCTTAAAACGTCACTATAGGCTCCTTAAAAATGCCACCATAGGGCTTAACTTGATTTTGAGAAAATCGAGTTTCAAAAGAGGGGCATTTCCCTAATTAGTTTGGAAAAGAGGGCAAAATGCTGGATTGTTTTTTTGAAAGGGGCAAAGGCCAATTTTTTCCAAATTTTCAAGAATCTTGTTTTCAAAGTGTTTCGCTGCTTACCTTGGCGACTTAACTCAGTCGCGAAAATCGCGTGTTTTGCATATTAAGGGTTATTTTCAAAAAACTTTTCATTTTTCCCTCCTGCATCATTATCATTGTTCATACCTTCATCTCTTACCCTCTTCTCTCATTGACCCCTTTGTCTATTCGTGTCAAAAAGGGGGAGAGTATACTCTAGAGTAGTATACCAGAGAGTGTTTGTCATTTCTATATGACTCTTGTGCACACTCTTAGGGGGAGAAATTCTATTTCTTGTGCACATTTGTAGGGGAAGAAATTCATTATACTTGTCCTTTTATTACTTGCTATACCTTGAGGGTCTAATGTGTTTGTGCAAGTGTTTCAAGTTACAGGTATAAATGTTCCAAGTGCATCACAGCTTCTCATCATTTTGAAGGGGAGAAACTTTAAGCACTTTTAGTTTATATTGTTTAAGTTTATATTCAGTATTTCTTTTGATTTGTACCCATGTTGCTTTTGTAAGCTTTTAGGGTTTGTTTTCATATATGTTGTAGGTTTTATGGTTTGTACCATGCTTTATGCAGGCTTTATGTTTTGTTAAATCAGTACTTCTAACTAAATGTCATGCATTTTCCTTTTAAGTACTGTCACTCTTGTGCCCTTGTAGGATTGTTCCTAGATGCATATACTTAGTGTATTATGCATTGGTTGAGTGTTGGGCATGCAAGTAATTTGCATTGATCTTATTAGCTTGTATGTCCAAGTGTTCATTCCAAGTGTGAATGAGTATTGTGGTCACTACCTTGTAGTGATTGCTTGTTTGATCAAGCCATGATTTGTTTCTTAACCCCATCTTTGCTTGATCACATCATGCCTGCTTCATATGCATTTCATGCTTTTCTGCATACAATGATCATGGTGTATTGTTGTGTTTCAGGAGATTCATGTTCATATGATTCAAGAGCTTCACAGTTTCTAGAGTTAGGTGTGAGTGAGTTATATTCAACTGTTCCCAACTCACATGTTAAGTCTAGAGTCTGTTTTAGGGTTTTGTCACGGAATAGCCAAATGGGGAGATTGTAAGGTTGAATTTAATCAACCATCTTATTGGCTTTATTCCGTGCCAAATTTGCTTGTATTTCAGCAATTAGTAACCCTGTATTTAGGTGAGATTCTTGTAAGGGTAGTGAGTGAGATAGTGTGAAGAAATGCTCAAGAGTGTGCAAGAAAAACAGAGACTCGCGACTGGATCTCGCGGGTGACTCGCGGCTGCAAGCCGCCAGAAGCTGCACACGTGCTAGGCATGCCAGAAGTTGAAGCGTCATGCTAGCTGGAGCACTACAGGACAAAATAGGACAACTGGCCGTTCAGTTATCTCGCGGCTGGAACCCGCGACTCAGTCAAGCCGCGAGCCAACCTTGTTTTGAAAAACCTGACTCTTCGCATTCCATTCTCACCCTAGTATAAATACCCCTTATACCCACGAAAGAAAGAGAGCTTCCAGAGAGAATTTTGAGAGAGAAACCCTAGAGAAAAACAAGATTGATTCATCCACAATCTTCACATAAGAGACTCTTCAAATTCCTCTACTCTCTTCCTTTCCATTGTTAAATCCTTGAGTGGCTATTTACCAAAACCTTTTCTCACCATATCCATTACTGTGAGAGGGCTGTTTGGTGTTCTGGGAAGCAGTTAGGAAGGAACCAATTTCACATTGGTTGATGCTATGGTCAAGTAGCGGAATCCGGGAAGCTAGAAAAGAAATAGGTTCGGTGCAACCTCGTTGGAGCAAGAAACTTGGAGGGCTTAGGTACACTGGGTAGATTAGGCTTGGAGGGTCTATTGCTGTTCATGTATCCCAACTACATTTTCTAGTGGATTACTTACCGCTTGGAGGGCGGCGGAGAGGTTTTACGCCGAGGGCTTCGGTTTCCTCTTCGATAACATATCGTGTGTTATCCTTGTGTTTGCATCTCTCTTCCCTTTATCTTTGCCTTTTATTTTCTGCTGTGGATGTGATTTTAATTGGCTTAGATTGTTTATCAATTCTGTTTATAGCTTGTGTTCATTTTCCGCACACTTATTGTTTGTCATAAAAGCTTGAATTGGTAATTTGTAAATTGGGGGTCTAAACGTTCAAGGTGTTTTATACACTATTTGAACTTTCAAAGACTATTTTCATTATTATCTTCTAAATATTTTTAGTGGATTTTTTGTTCATTTGTTATTTTTCACCCAAATTTTTTTTGTGTCTTGTTTAATATTAATAACAAATTTATATATAGATTCATTTTGAGATTCAATTTTTTTTTCTAGTTTTCTCTTCGTCTTTTTTTCTTCTTAAAGTTTTTCATATCTAGATGGATATTTTCTAGTAGGCATTTATATTTTTTAAACATATTTATAAATAATTGAAACACAATTTATAATAAAAAATTACAATTTGACTAAAATAAAATTTAAGGTATAGAACAATAGACCTAATTTATCAAAAGTAAGATTGCAACTTTACTAATGATGTGGTCACTTTATACTCTAAACTTGTGCATATAATTGAATAAATTAGTACTAATACCAAAATATATATATATATATATATATATATATATATATATATATATATATATATTCTTAAAGGATAACTAATGAAAATATACTAAAACAATACAAATTAAATAAATTACTTGAAATATTAAAAAAAAAAAAAATCAGTACCAATGGAAATGGGAAAAATCAACTAAGTAAAATATAAAAAAAAATTAAAATAAAGTCACAAATGGGTTGATGCGATATCACATCATCCCACATGGTAATATCTAGAGTGAGAGTTTATAGTATAGACTCTTTATCTATTGTTAAAAAAAAAGAAAAAAGTACAGACTAGTTTTGTCTGTTTTGAATTATAGTGGGTCTCTTTAATATACAATGCATTCTATTAGGTAATAAAAGGGGCCTTAAATTTATTTTAATCTAGTTAAAAGGGTAAATAAGTCTTAATAAAAATATAATATAATATTAGAGAGGATCTTCTTTTATTTAGGGGCCTTAGGTTATTGTCTCAGTTGCCTATATGCTGGAGCCAGCCTTGGTGGCAACGTTTTGGTGGATATGGTAGTGGCTGGGGCTTTTTTCTCTTTTTTATTTATTGATTTATTTTTTTGTGGTTGGTTATTTTGGATAGTGATTGTGGTGGGTTTCAATATGGTCATAAGTTGTGGGTGTGGTGATGGTGGGTTGTGGGTGTGATGTTGGCTTATTTATTTATATTTTTTTACGGTAAAAGTTATTTTAGGTTATTATAATGTGTTTTTACTGTTGTATATTAGAATAGAAGATAAGATGTATGGTGAATTGTGAGATGTTATATTAATGTTGCAAAAATAGTACTTTGGTGTGCTAAAGTAGCATTTTTTTAGCACACTGAATGCTAATGCTAAATGTGATGATTTTCTACATATTTAGGTTCTTGTTCGATTTAGGGTGGAAGCCACTTGACTTCTAGGATTAACCTTTTTAATTTAAATAATGCCATTCTCAAAAAAAAAAAAAAAAAAAAAATTAAATAATGCTATAGAAACTTGTTTTTTGTAAGAAATTTTCAAAATTTTAGAAGCAGTCGACTGTAAATAGTTGAGAAAAAATGTTGGATACATGAATGTCAGACTATCAGTTGTGTCCACCACTTATACTCAATCATTAATTATGAAGTTTGTTGTAAAATCGATCATGTTAGTGATAATATTATTTCAACTTTAAGGTAACTCATTGGTTTATGTGCTCACTCATAGATTGTGAGTCCTATAAATGTGTGAAACCCACAATCTTTGAGCGGAAATTTGCATGAAACAGGCTTATAAGGTATCTATTACTTTATGTATGTCTATATATATATATATATATATCTAATATCCTGGTTGTATGGAGCACACCATGCTTGTGAGAGGCGTGCTTCATGCCATCTCCTATATAAGAGGATGGCTTAATAGGTTGGATGGAGTAGGCCTTCACAATGTGAGGGGCGTAAGAGATAATTGTCGTATATGGGGCAGAGGGTGTGGTGGAGCAATTGAAGCCAAGGTTATACAGAAAATGTGCAAGTGATTATTATTGTACTCTATGGTAGAGTACGAAGTGCCTTCAACAACGGATGCAAGCAAGGAAGTCTCCTGTACCTATATAATTTAACAAAACACTGTAGAGTACCATCCGTAGTTCATGTTGCATATATGTACTATGTAGTCAACAAAACATGAAAATTTTCCTTTGTAATACTTATAGAAATAGTGCAATTTAAAAAGAATTCTACTAATGTGTGCTCTAAGGGCACACAAATGTTTTCATTTTTGGAAAAAATTTTCTCGGAAATTAAGAAAGTATTTTTGCACACATTAACCGAACCCATTTAAAAAAGAGCATTTTTGCATGTGTTTTATAACTAAAAACGCGATTTCAAGTACACACGCGTAATAAGTTTTAGCCTTAAAAAAAAAAAAAAAAAAAAAAAAACAGATGGTATCTTTTGGACAAAAATTCATCGGTACTGTAGTTGAGTGCAGCAGCTGTAAACCATGAAGGTGAAGAATCCGTGAAATAGGGTAGTTGTAACAGTTGTCATCACGTTGGCTTGAGAAAAAATTGTTGGTGTGAGTTTGGAGTTTATGATTTTGCCAAAGTATCATGCTCATGAGCTGAAAAACTGATTTTGTGAAATGAAAGGTTTATCTATATTTTCTTTAAATGAAACGTCTTGTCTTCTTGCCTTTAATGCTCAACAACCCTAGCACATATTAATGGCCTCTTTTTTTTTTTTTTAAATGAACTATACTTGCCTAGAGTTTAATTAGTGGCCTCTAATCTACAGATTCTACACTAGGATAGAATGAGTTATTTTCTTTTAAGGGTGCCTTAAATAAGATCCAAAGTGGGGATAAGCAAAAACTAGTCAAGGCTAGATCTCGACCTCTATGGTCCAATCTTAACGTCACCGGAGTCGAATTGGCCTTCCACATCCGTGATCTGAGTACTTCAAACGCAAACAACTATGGTCATTGGAGAGAAAGGAACTAAAAGTCTAAAAGTGTTCCCCCAATGCCCCAACCTAGTGCTCTGACAGAAAATTGTTGGTCATAGAATCCACTAATCGAAACAGTTTTATATATTAGATCAAGTTGAAGCTACATCTAATATAACTCTATATAATATTTTATATCATTTCATAACTTTTCACTAAAATAGAATTTTGATAAATCAACCTTTTGATTACATTATCTTCCGATTATTTATATATTTACAAAGTATTAAGATGTTCAAATATCAATAACTATCTCATTATTAAATATTTAAGACTCAAGTTATTAATTTCAATGTTGGCATTATAGATTATACACAAAACATGAATTAAAATATCAAATAATAAATAACATCTAATTAACACATAATTTAGTGTGCATATTAAGAACAATAATATGTCATTTAATAACAAGATTATCAAATTATTAATTCAATATAAAATTTATGAAAAAAATGTAATGTTGCAAAGAGTTAACCATGTGAAACTGGATCCTAGTTTTTTATTAGTTGGATTCAAGCTGCATTTGGTGTAACTTTTACACCATTTAATAATTTTCCATTGGATCTGTGTTTTAACAAATCCAATTTAGGGTTTCATTCTCTCCTTATTCCCTCCATGTTATCTATAATGTTTAAATTTCAAGTTATTTGTATTTTAAAATTATATACAAAACATGAGTTTATGGATTAAATAGTAAATAATATCCTATTAGAAGAATATTTAATTCAATGAAGGAATTTTAGAAATTTAATCTGATAAGAACTTATTAAGTAGTATAACATTAAGAAATGGTAACAAGTATAAAAAAATTTCCCCTAATAAATAGTTTATAAAACTCAGTTATGGAACTTTGTTGTTAATGTAAAGTAATGTTTCATATGTTTGGATTAGTATCTAAAGCTATTAGTCGAATGTTGGATACAAGGAAACAATTGAAACTATCAAAAGTCTTGTAACTCAATTGGTTGACACCTTTGGGTGTTTTCAAGACATTCAAGATCCAAATTCTCCCTCTCTCATTATAATTATTGAATTAAAAAAAAAAAAAAAAAATCATTTAGATTGCATACCTGATGATGTTGACTATGATCAAAGTGTCTTCGTTGAGCAAGAATTTGGGATAATAATTATTCATTCTCAAGAATTGTGAAAATTTAATTTTTCGTTTTACAAATTTTTAGAATTGCAAATTTACAATTCCCCTGAAACGAGACCTATTATTTAGGTAGGAAATGTTAATTCTCACATATCTTGTATACATGATAATTGCTAATGTCATACTACTTAAATTCAAGTATTCTTATTTTATTTCTAAAAACTGATTATATACATAGAGTAAAATTTAGAATAAAATATTTATTTTCACCCAAATAATATGTTTATTAGTATTCAAGGGTTTTTTTTTTTTTTTTTTTTTTTTTTTTCATTTTCAATGGTCCAATTATTAATTTTTAGATTACTAAAATAAAAACACTATAGGATAATTTTAAACACAATTTATATTTTAAAACATTTTTTTATCTAACATGAGGTGAATATATTTTTATGTCAATTGTCAACCCTCAAAAATTTTAGCTCTTACTGAGTTTAAACTCTCTCTCTTTTTTTTTGGGTTGTAAAACTGAGTTTAAACTCTTTTAGAATTTATAATTCTATATATCACAAAAACTGTTCACAATCCAACTTGGTACCCTTATATGAAGGCTAATGTATTCCAAATATTAGCTCTATTCCTCTTACATGTCATCCTTCTATCTTGGAAAAGATGGGAAAAAAAAAATCAAAAATTTAAAAAAAAAAAAATGAAAAAGGAAGAACATCAGATCCTAGGCAAGGAATAGGACCCATCTGTTATGCTCATGCAAAATCAACCATGTACATCTTTTGGCATTAAGAGCCTTCTAACATTTGTCATTACAAACACGCGTATCCACTCCACAAATGTGAAGATCATCAATTTTTCATTGATTCCTTATTCCTTGTGAGATTAAATTTTGTAAAGATGGAGGGTAAAACCTCTGTTTTACATCTCTAATTCCAACATGCCACATCATTTTATTATATATTTAATAATAAGCACTACACCCAATCAATTTTAATACCTATATATAAATCCAACCAAATTGGGAGTTTATTGAGATGTTATTAAGTGTGATAAAATGTATTAAATTTTAAGTAAAATGCTGATGTGACAATCTTTTATTAGATTGTGTAAAACAAGGGTTTTACACCCTATCCTTACAAAATTCGGACTCATTGTTAATTTATATACTTTATAGTCCAGTTTTAACAACTTGTTTCTAGTTTTCAAAATTTTGTATAAGTTTTAGTTCACCCCAAATCTCCCACATTCTGCCCCCAAAAATAAATAAATGAAGTCACTGAAATCTTCCTAATGAATTACAGTTGAGTTTTAACTTAAAATCAGAAATCCCATGGCACTAGACCTCTAGAACATTATCCATATTTTAGGTCATTGGGATATATAATAGAAAGTAAGCCCTTCCTATACTACAAAACCCTTCCCACCTACATATTAAGGGTCCTCTCTCTTTTTTTACTTTTTTTTTTTAGGAAAAGGGGTCCAGTCTCTTTAAGACCTCTAGCTCCCTAGGACGTGTGCACAGTCCAAACAGACAAGACCAAATAGGACCCTTTGGGTTGAGCAACTTCCAAGCTTTTTTAGGAGTTTCAAGGTCCAGCCTACATTTGAAATCTAGGTTACATATTTAATATTCGATGTGCATCAAGGCTTGGACCTTGATTGTACTACGATGACATTCCACCATGAGCTGGTCTTAACGAATAAGCCCCACTATTTGTTATTGGACTGGGATTCTTCCCAGTCCATTAGTCGGATGACAGCTCAGTTGGGTATGTTTAGCCTCTTATGTGCCTTTTATTTTAATTTATTTTATTATTTTTATTAGGAGTTGGGTAAATAGGTAAAAATGAGATACATTGTTAGATTAATCTTATTTAATTACGGTAGAAAAAGACCGAGTTTTTATTGGAATGTTATGTATATCTTGTAAAGTCATCTATTTATAATAGAAGCAAGTAGTCAACAATTCATGTTAGGGGGTCATGTCAAAGTAAGGGTATTCGAAGCATAGCTCAACCCTAACACAACTTATTTCAACATGTTTAATAGACAGCCTAAGAAGATAAAGAGCAATTTTTTTTTTTCTCGTTGTTTTGGGTAAAGGGTTAGGGATTTTAGATTTCTAGTGAAAAATTTATCAATATAACCAATAAAATTATCTTAATTACTCCCTTACATTTAGAATTCAAATTTATATTAGATAAAAATAATGTTTATTTATATTAATTAGAACATTTCGGGTTGAGTAGGTCAACCCAAAATTAACCCATTCATTAATTGTGTTAAAACATGTCAACCCATTTTGACATGAACCCATTTCCACTAAATACTAACCCGCAAAAAAATTGTGTTGTGTTTATATATTGTGTTCATGGGTCATGTTATACATTGCCACCCCTAATTTATATGGCTTGATATTCAATAATAAAGTAATTTGTAAAATCTTATTATTGAAGGTTGTGTTTGGATGACTACATTTGGATTTGAGATCCATTGATTTAAAATGCCTTGATTTGAAATCCCTTGATTTTGAAATTCTTTGTTTGGATCTTTTTAAATAATGAAGGATTTGAAATTCATCATTTGAAATTTCATTGTTTGGATACGTAAATTTGGATTTGGATTTAAGATCAACAAAACATATTTTTTAATTATTATTTCTCTTAATCATTCTACATTTAAATTTTAAATACATGAGGTAATATTAATAATCCAATTGACAAGATGATGATTAAAAAAATTTAGTCATAGCCAACTAAAAAAATATCTTACCAGCTATTGACAACTAAAATGTTTTATATCAACTAGAAAGGACACCCAAATACATGAGTTTTTTTTCACAACATTCAAAATCTCAAACTAAAAAACTATTCTAAAGTTATTAACAACTAAAAAATTATATATCAAAAGAAACAGATTAAATACCCAAAATATGTGTCTTTCACACAACTTCCAAAAAACAAATTAATGAGGACTAAGCAAAAGTCGTATCCAATCATTTTTATCATCATCATTTGAAAGACTTTTCAAAAACTTAAAGTCCTCTGCACCTCCATACATTAACTTCTCAACTATTTTGAATATTTCAAGCCACATGAGTCCAGGCACTTTTGAAACCATTGCATGTATCTTTTCATCGGAAGGTTGTGGTTGCTCTTGATTTTTCTTTGCTGTGAAGTACTCTTTTACAGATGAACAATACTCTTTAAGAGAGAAACCAATTTCTACAACAACTTCAACGAGTGGATCTTTCCTACTCCTTTTTCTTTGGTGAGGCTCAACTGTAGAACTTATTGATACAGAATGCTGACATGGTTGTTGTTTAATGGGAGAATTCACCTCATTTTCTCCTTCCTTGGCCATAACTTCAACTGCTTCGTTCATATGTTCTATACCAATACCAGTAGCTCTAACCCTCCCACACAAGATCTCAATGTCCTCCCAATTGTCAATAACTTTGTTTTTATAAGGATGCTTTTGAATTTTTCTAAAAAAAAAAAAAAAAAAAAAACATTAGCAGATTATTTTGCATAGTCTAAGCAAATTAGTGTAGT